>OY856401.1:4735957-5450957 GCA_963693495.1 Malacosoma neustria
CCAGTCCTATCGTGCCTGTTTTAAAGCGCGATGGTTCTATTCGGCTATGCGCCGATTTTTCAGTTAGTTTAAATAAACAATTGCTTGTAGACAAATACCCGTTACCCAGATACGAAGAACTATTTTCTAAACTATATGGCGGCCGTTATTACAGTAAGCTAGATTTATCCCAAGCATATAATCAATTGAAATTGGAGAAGAAATCTCAAATGTTGACTTGCATAAATACCCATAAGGGTTTATTTAAGTTCACTAGATTAGCTTTCGGTCTAGCCAGTGCCCCTGCAATTTTCCAAAGAACCATGGAGTCCTTACTGGTTGGGTTGGAAGGTACTCTCTTGTTTCAAGATGATATCCTAATTTGTGGTGCAGATAAAAATCAAATGCTTTCCAGATTAAATAGTATATTCTCCAGGCTAGAGGAAGCAGGTTTAACTTTAAAGAAAGAGAAATGCAGTTTTTTCCAACAGTCTATCTCATATCTAGGGTTTGTCATCGATAGGTACGGCATACATAAATGTCCAAGTAAGGTCGAGGCAATTCAACGCTGCCGTCCACCATCCAATACTACAGAATTGAAGTCTTTTCTCGGTTTAGTTAACTACTATCGTAATTTTATTAAAAATGCATCGGCTACATTGAGCCCGCTTCATAAGTTACTGCAGAAGAATGTACCGTGGTCTTGGACGAAGGAGCATGACACGGTCATGTCTGCGATCAAAAGACAGTTGGCGTCTGACACCACTTTGGCGCATTTCAATCCTAACTTAAAATTAATATTGACTGTAGATGCTTCGCCCCACGGGTTGGGTGCCATCTTGTCTCAGGTCGAAGATGGAGTCGAGAAACCGGTTTGTTATGCGTCTCGCTCGCTCAGTGCGGCTGAAAAACGATATAGCCAGATACAAAAGGAGGCTACGGCAATAATATTTGGTGTTAGGAAGTTTCACCAATACTTATACGGCCGAGTCGAACCATTTATTTTAAGAACAGACCATAAGCCGCTTATATCTATTTTTAATCCAAATAAGGGTATCCCTGAGATAACAGCAAATCGATTGCAAAGATACGCGATCTTCTTATCAGCGTACAATTATAAGATTGAATATGTAAATAGCAGCCGTAACTGCGCCGACTATCTCAGTCGGGCCGGGACGGCCGACGCGAGCTCCGCAGCTGCATACGAGCGTGAGTCATCGCTCGACTTCGATGACGAGAGATCGACGTATGTTCGATTTGTTTACGAGGGCGAACAGTTTTTATCCTTATCAGATGTAAGCGTAGCATCTTTGTCGGATGAAAGTTTGGCCACAGTTATCAACTACATACGGAATGGGTGGCCTAACCAAATAAATGACAGTTTGATTAAAAAGTTTTATCATAATAGGTTCGAATTATCTGTGGAAAACAATTGTGTTATGCGAGGCCATAGGTTGGTAATACCGGAATGTTTTCAAAGTAAAATCCTTACTGAACTTCACACAGGTCATTTAGGTATTGCAAAAATGAAGGAAGAAGCACGCTTGCGATTTTGGTGGCCCGGTATGTCAAAACATATAGAAGAGTATGTAGGTTCTTGTAAAATTTGTTGTTCATTGCGTGCCAATCCCGCGCGCGCCCCGTTGACACCCTGGCCGTATCCGCCCACTCCGTGGCACAGAGTACATCTAGATTTTCTAGGTCCACTAAATGGCAGAACTTATTTAATTATCGTTGATGCGTATTCAAAATGGGTAGAATGTTTTGAAGTTTCGTCTGGCTACAGTTCACGCATTGTTATAGATAAGCTATGCGAAGTAATGGCTAGGTTCGGATTGTTTCATACAATTTGCTCAGATAATGGCACTTCATTTGTTTCCAACGAATTCAAAAAATTTTGTTTGCGTAACGGCATAGTTCATCTCACCTCTCCCGCTTACAACCCATCTAGCAATGGGCAAGCTGAGAGTTATGTAAAGATTATTAAAAGAGCTCTTAAATCTATATTGTTGTCCGGATCAAATGTGCGCGATGTAAACACTAAATTGCAAGAATTCCTGTTGCAGTACAGAAATTCAAAGCATTCCACTACAAACAGATCCCCTGCTGAGATATTATTTGGCCGCAACTTAAGATGTAGATTGGATTTATTAAAGCCTAATGTTCTAGAACCATCTGACACTCAACTCGACAAAATTGTAAAATCCAAACAGTGCTTACAGAGTGAGCAGTATGGTGGTAAACGTAAAGCTCAATTTTATGTCGGAGAAACTGTGCTTGTTAAAAACTATAGTCAAAATAAACAGTCTTGGTGTCGTGGACTTATAGTTAAAAAATCTGGACATTCTATTTTCATTATACAGCTGCTACATTCAGGGGAAATGATCAAGAGGCACATAAACCAAATACTCAAATATAAAGGGGGAGAGGTAGAAGATGGATGCCTCGAGAATCCAAAATCTGGTGATCCACTTGAGGTCCCTGTTCCTGCGTTCCTGATACCAGAACCCAATACCTATACTGAGGGCAGTCAAGTTGCTGCTAAAGAAGCCCATTCTTCACCCATTTCTATTTCTCTGGATAAAGGCAAATTTCAGGAAACCTCCATGTGCAGCGGAAGAGAGACTCGTGAATCCAGTGAAATGAATACTGGCAATAGTAGTCGTCAACCAAGCGACAGACTTACTGGTCCAAGCTTAGTGTTGACACCACAGAAGGTTGTCACACCCCGAGTAAGGAGACAGCAAAAAAGGGTGGAATACAAAAAATACTTCTAAATTAAAGGTGGAGGGATGTTGTGGGTAGTTTTTAATCATACATTATATAGTATCACCTCAAAACTTTCGGTATCGGATCCGCCAGAGTTCGAATCCTAACTCATTGACATTTTTCTTTTTGAAGTGAAAACTTCTTTTGTAATCTGAAACTCGATGAAACGGAAAAGTCACATTAAAAAGAGACACCTACATACATCTTTATATGTATAACGTGGAGAGAATGAGTTAAAAGACATTTTAAAGTGTTTCCTATATTTGTAGTTTCTTCTTTGTGCGGTGTTATATTGAAGTTTAAATTTTTCAAGGTTGCACTTCTATCACGTGCGAACTGCACACATGTTTTTAATTGTTACGCCTAAACCGCTGAACCAATTTTGATTAATTATGGTAGTATAATCATAGATTGGCCCTTGGAGAAGGACACAGGTAGAGAATACAATCCCGGGACCGTTTTCTGACCCCGAAAATCCCGGGACTGTACTTGGCTAATCTCGGGATTTTCGGGTTTGCCACAAACAGGTCTAGTTTGCATTCCGTTATCCGTTGCGAGTTGACATTGACCTTGCCTAGATTATAATAATAGCATTTATTACATATCGACAAAAAAAAACAAACCTTTGGTGCGCGTACGATACGTACTACATAGGTACAGCTCTAATGATATGTTTGTAGATATGTTAGAACTTAGAAAGGATTTCCCAGTAGGCTTGGAAGTCAAACCTTGGATGCATTGATATTTCTACAACTGTATTTTCGAAATTCTAAATAAGTTTTTTTGTCTCGTTATTTCTTACTTACAAAGTATGGTGTCTTTGTTTTGTCTTTTTTATTTTCTTACTATATTGTGTTTTGTGTCGTAGACTCGTGGAATGAAATTATGAAACATTTTTCTAGAAATTACTCGTTTTTTTTTACATTTGAGTCCAATTAGAAACCACATAGTCTAATCCCGGGTTGGCCCCGGGATCCCGGGATTACGCATCAAGAATCCCGTACCTAAACCCGGGATCAAAAAACATGCTTGGGATTGTATTCTCTAGACACAGGCTACTTTTTAAATTTATATAGCCGGACAACGTTTGCCGGGTCAACTTGTAGCTTATATATTAAACTACCATTTTGTCGACCTTAGCGTAACGAACAACGTACTTCGGTTCGCTTGCGGAGGTGACGGATTCGATTCCTGTCTCATGTCTGGGTGTTCATATATAATATGTATTTATTTACAAAAATAAAAGTGTTTATGTAGTGTATCAGTTGTCTAGTAGTATAAAAAAATGGATGGATTGCGTAAAAGATGATATAGCAAAAAAGGGTATGAATGTTGGGATGACGGCTAACAGAGGAGAATGAAGGAGAGAGCATGTTGTGCCGACCCCATATAAAGTGGGATAAGGGCAGGAGGAAGAAGAATCAGTTGTCTAGTACCCATAACACAATTGCTAAGCTACTTAGTTTGGGATTAGATGGCGCTGTGTGAATTGTAACAAAATATTTATTTATGCTACAGGTCATGGAAAATCAGATCCGTTCCCACCAGGCAGTATTTCTCAACTGTATTTAGTAGAAATCATTAATCAAATAGTATTGCATATGCAGTGGAAATCTTTTATCTATATGGGACATTCTCTAGGAGGTTTTGTTGGTTAGTAGATTAAACAACTCATTATTGTATGTACTAAAAACAGGAATACGAAAACGAAAATTAGATTGCACAAAGGGCGGTCTTATAGCTAAAAAGTAATTCCTTCCATACATACATACATGTAATCACGCCTCTTTCCGGTAGGGGTAGGCAGAGACCACTTCTTTCCGCTTGCTACGATCCTTACATACTTGTTTCGCTTCGTCCACTTTCATTATTCCCTTCATACATGCCCTTCGGTTTAGGGTACTCTTGACCTGGCCTTTTTTCAAGACGTCTCTGATCTGGTCTCGAAACGTCCGCCTAGGTCCGCCTTCCAACACTTCCATTCACACTCGCCTTATACACCTCTCGACATGGCCAAACCATCTCAGCATACCTTTCTCAATTTTTGTCACTACATCTTCTTTCAGACCACAACGTTTCCTTATCTCACTATTTCTTATCCTGTCACTCAGTTTAACTCCTATCATACTTCTTCCATACAATCTTTTAATTTAATAGTAATAAATTAACTTTATTCTTTTTAATGTGTCCCGTTCAGGAGGGAGTGAGATCTTCAAATTACCATGCTTGGTCACAGGGATGGGTGGAAGAAGGCTGATGTTTTCGAGCTACATTAAAATATGGAAAAGAAAGAAGAAAGAAAGAAAGAAAATAATTTTTATTTAGGACAGTTAAACTAAACTAATATAAAACTAAGTGTTAATAAAATTAAATTTAAAACAAAACTTGCCCTAAAAGGGGCATCAGTCTCAGCATAATGCTGATCTTCCGCTGAGCCCATAAGGCACATAAGGCCCATGGTAACGGCACGGTAGACATTACACCTTTACTTAGCACATAAAACAAAACAAACAAAATATAATCTTATACATATACATATATATATATATATATATATATATATATATATATATATATATATATATATATATATATATATATATATATACATATATATATATATATATATATATATATATATATATATATATATATATATATATATATATATATATATATATATATATATATACATATATATATATATATATATATATATATATATATATATATATATATATATATATATATATATATATATATATATGTAGTATATGGTATAAAACTGTAAATATAAATATGGCGCATTTCCGTTCAGTTTATAACAATTATTGATAACCTGAATTGTATTTATGAATGACTATGTGAAAACTAGAGGAAGAGGTCGTGTTATACGGGTAGATACCTACAGGAGAGATGGGGTTAAAAAGTTGACAAATAACATGGCATGTGTATGTTCCCTAATATGATACACATGAATGAATGAACTAACGAAACTTCTTTATTGTTTCACCAAAAACACACAAAATAAAAAACATAAAACAAAAACTTACAATCATAAAACAATGGGCAGCCTTATCGCTTAAAGCAATCTCTTCCAGGCAACCCTAACCCACATGTAGATAATATTAATAAACATTATTTTTTAAGTTATACATACCGTTACGAGTTTTGAGCGCTCGGCGAAAATAGTGGGAAGACTTGCGCATATGTACACTCGCGCTCATAATTATTACGAATCATATTATTACGACGCAGACGCTTTAAGCGACTGATAAACCAATACGGCGCCGGCACTGGCCATCTCACCCGTCGCACCCGCTCCCCCCACCAAACAGACCCAAAAATGACAACTGTGCATTTAAGGCCAGCGCTCAAAACTCGTGACGGTCTGTATAATTATGATTTAGTATAAAATTAGTACAAAACATATAAATAAGTTAACTATTTGAAAAAAAAAATATTACAAATATTTTGTTCTAAAAAGATATTTTTTAATTTCAGGAATGATATACAATCATCTGTATCCGAACAAAATATCCAAATGTATATATCTGGATCCTGCTAAAATTTTTTCAGTATATTATTATCAAATTTTCAACCCTGATTATTTGTATTTTTATATGTATGATAAATATTATCAAAACTACGAAAGGTAAATTTATACAGGTTGACTTTGACAACACCGTCCAAATTCACACAGAAGAATCTTTAGTAAAAGTTATGAGAAACATATATTTTAGTTTAGTATCACATAGTATAAAAATGTTCAGTAATCAGCATCACAAAGTTATCCAAAGAACTCACAATTTACATACTACGGCGCGCAAGTGTCAATGACATCTTCATCGGTACCGCAAAAAACTGAAGAATTACGTACAATGACCTAATACGAGACCGAGGACGGCGGTCATTGCATCTGTGCGAGCGAGTACTCATTATATTTACGGCATATTTTCATATTTGCAGCATATGACTATTTTGTACGATTGAATTAATTACCGCGCTGCTAAATATTTTCCTTGGACTGAAATATTTTATGGTGAAAATTTGACATAATTTTTTTTTTGCAAAAATGGGTTTCTTAAATGATATTTAGTGCGTAAAAAAAATTTGGACGGTTTTGTCAAAGTCACCCTGTATACTGTGAACTATGCTTTAAATATTGTGAGTTATTGCTGTGGGACAGCAGACGGGCTGGTGGTCTACACACAACACACATTTACCGTCACCTACAAATGTTTTGTGACGCCATCGCTAACACGCCGCCATCCGCATAAAATTGGTACCTGGGTCACTTGTGCCAGGCCGGCAGGTGGCCGTCTTCTATCGAGCTTGGAGCCCTTTTTGATGGAAATACGCAAAACTCACCGCGTGAGAACGCAGCTGAGTAGTGTGAGACTCCCCGTGCAATACGCCCGTTCATCCCCTTCTCCAGGCTGGGAAACGCATGTCGCTGGCATACCCACTAAAACCAGCCTAGTTCGCATGCACGTCTTGAGTGCCGAGGCCGCGGACGCAGGCCTCAGATTACACGGAGAAAACTTATCTGTTAAAATTTTGTTAATATTATCCATGAAGTATTTAAATACTAACGTAGATTTTTTTTGCTGTAGTACAGCGGACAGGCTGAGGACCCGCTTAGAATTTAGCGGTTACCGTCGCCCATAGGTGTTTGCTACGCTAGTGGCATCGCGAACACGCTGCTGTCCCATAAGGGTACAGGAACTTGGGTCACTAATGCCGGAACACAACACAAGGTTATTAATGACGGCATACTTAAGATCAAAGGTGATCGCCATCCAGACGGGTTTGAGGCGCTACCACGTAGACAGAGGTTAGTATTCTTTCTCCGCCCCTGCACGGTTAAAATTTAAAACATTTCACTATTTTAGACATCAATCAAGCAAATTCACATTATATACAATAGATGAAGCAATAAATTCCATAGTACGTAGTCGAGATTTTTCTGAAAAACAGGCGGCGATCGTACTCTCTAGATCTTTGGTACCTGCAGGTGGGGACAAATACGCGTAAGTACTTTGAATTTTATCAGAGACACTTTTAGAACCTGGTTCTTGTACGTGAAGAGGTTAAAGGATGGATAACTTATTAATGTGTGATGGACGCTGTGCGCGTGATAGTCACGGCAACGACAGTGTGCGGCGAAAGAGCGAATGTAACTGCTGTAGAACAGCAGACAGGCTGACGGCCCGCTTAGAATTTAGCAGTTACCGTCGCCTATGGGGGTTTGCAACGCCAGTGGCATCGCGAACACGCTGCTGTCCCATAAGGGTACAGGAATGCTCGAACACAACACAAAGACCAAAGGTGGTACCACGTACTTAGGGTGGATTGTTTTGTCGCCTTTTACGACAGGCGGACCCAGGACAGACGGACGGACGGACGCAGGGGTTAGTATCCTTACTCCGCCCCTGCACGGACAAATATACACTTTAAACCAGTTTTTAGCTCCATATTAATATGTTTTTTTAATTGACGAAAAAAAACGGAGGAGGTTCTCAATTCGACGCGTATATATTTTTTTCTTTTTTTTATGTGTGACCACCGACCACGAAAAAGATAACTATTTATATAATAAATATTTATATTTATTAAATCACATATTAATGTTAATAATTAACATTTCATCATTAAAAAATAACTTACTCTTGCCTTGAATCACTTGTTTCACAATTACACTGTGACAAAATACTGTCACAGTGTAATTTTGCTTTCTTTACCGTGGCGACGCATCGCAATCTGTCGTCCATTTGACTCACCGTTATAAATGATATTTTTAATTTCAGGCTTTCATGGGATCCAAGGTCGAAAAGAATAAGCCCAATACCACTATCTGAAGATATGTTATATGAGATTATCACTCGGCGTACCGTTCCCACATTAATTATAAATGCTAAGAAAAATCATATCACAGATCTTGCATTCGAATTTACTACAAACATAATGGAAAAATTTAAACACATCCCTGATTATACAAGCATTGAAGTTGACGGTGGTCACGACGTGCACGTCACTAACCCGGAATTATTAGCTGATCATGTCACTAAATTCTTGAGAAAGAAGTTTAGAAATGAATCTTTAAGCAGTAAATTATAAAAAGCGTATATTTTTCTCCATGCAGGGGCGGAGTAAGAATACAAACCCCTGCGGCTGAAGTCGGCCTGTCGTAAAAGGCGATAACCCAAGCTTCGTGGTAGGGACCCCGTCTAGAAGGAAACCACCCTCGGTCTATAAATATGCTGCCATAATAATCTATCGTTGTGTTCCGGAATTAGTGACCTAGGTTCGTGTACACTTATCGGACAGCAGCGTGTTCGCGATGCCACTGGCGTTGCAAACACCCATAGGCGATGGTAAATGCTTATTATTAAGTGGGCCGTCAGCATGTCTGCTGTTACACAGGAATAAAAAAATATATTGTGATAGGAGACAGACTTTTGGTGACGTGTAAAATAATGTATTTGTAGTTATTGTATTTTTAAAAATCTTTTTTTTATTGCTGTAGTACAGCAGCCAGGCTGACGGCCCGCTTAGAATTTAGCAGGTACCGTCGCCTATGGGTGTTTGCAACGCCAGTGGCATCGCGAACACGCTGCTGTCCCATAAGGGTACAGGAATTTGGGTCACTAATGCCGGAACACAACACAAAATTATTATGGCGGCATACTTAAGATCAAAGGTCGTCGCCATCCAGACGGGCTTGAGGCCCTACCACGTAGCTAGGGTGGGTTGTTTTGTCGGCTTTTACGACAGGCCGACCCCGGCCGTAGAGGTTAGTATTCTTTCTCCGCCCCTGCACGGATAGAAACATCTTCTATATACATGTAAGATATTTCCACCTACTCTGGAACCATAAGGCGTAGAGACGAAATTTGGTAGGAATATTCCTTTCACTAAGTAGTTTCACTGAAATCAAGCTTACTTTTTTGCCACTGTATTAATAACAAAATAAATTTATTCGCACTTTTATATTTACCTTTTTCTGTTATTCGACCAGCAAAGCGGGCGGGAACGGCTAGTATAACATATGTTCAGGGATACGTAAGTAAGCCAATACGTAATACTTTTAAAACTTACCCGAGGAAAAAAATTATATGTAAAAAATAGCCATAAATAATTATATATAAATTATATATAGTTATATATTAATTATATATAGCGATATATAACTATATATAATTACATATAACTATATATAATTCATTCATAATTATATAAGGCTATTTTCTTATATATAATTTTTTCCCCGGGTACCCATAATACGTGGCCCGTTCAGGTGGAGGGAGGTCTTTAAAATACCACGTTTGGACACAGAGAGGAGGGGATTTAGGTTTTTGTCACGTAGTTAATATACATTAAAATAAATTCGCGCTTTATTGAGTTATATTTAAAATATGGCGTTTAACATTCGGGTTGGTTAAATTTGAATAGTTTCACGTTCGATTTTTACTTGTTACTATAGGTATGCATTCACTTAGAGCTCTGTATTATTAAAGACGAATATGAGCACTTTTTTGAGTTACATGTTTTGTAATTTTTTCATACGGGCATTTGACTTCCGAGTTTTATATCTTACTTTACAAGAATCGACGGTCATCACAAATGCCCAAAGCATTCTACTGTTAAAAATCTAATTTACCTTATTTTTCATATTGTGAAACATTAAATAACGTAATTAATTCTAGAAAACATAAGAAAGTAATTAAGATTTCCTAAGTAAGTTCTTTCGGTTCGTTTTATTAATAGAGTAAACAGATTATTGATAAATATCCGTGCAGGGGCGGAGAAAGAATACTGACCTCTACGGCCGATGTCGGCCATTCGTAAAAGGTGCCAAAATAACCCACCCAAGCTCTAGCTACGCGGTAGGGCCCCAAGCTCGTCTAGATAGCGACCACCTTTGGTCTTTGTGTTGTGTTCAGGCATAAGTGACCATGTTTCAGTACCACTACGCGGATAGTAGCGTGTTAGCGATGCCCCGGGCGTTGCAAACACCCATAGGCAACGGTAACTGCTAAATCCTAAGTAAGCTGTCAGTCTGCTGTCCTACAGCAATAAAAAAAATAATTTCCTATTGTAGTAACTTAATAAATAACATGTAAACAATTATTAATAAACAGATATGCAATACAAGCAATTTTTAATAAATCACTTCCCTCTGTATATTACTCAAATTCCTAACAAAAATAATGAATATAAATAAATCCATTTCTGTAGAGTTGGATTCAGTACTTCATTATGTTTGCGTCTAGACTGAATTTCGTCTATCTGTACTACAGGCTACGTAATTCGGTAGCTTAATAGTGTATGCGTCAGTACGCCTCCATTTATCTCCGTTTTAATTCTTTATTGCTATTTTATTTTTTATTTAAATTATGTATGTTTAAATTATAAATGGGCTGGTATTGTTTGACAAATAAATATTTTATTATTATTATTAATGTGTTATGAACTCGGCATGTTCTCCCTGTTATTTTCTTTACTAGCTAAATCTATAAATACTTTCCTTTCTTTTAACCAATGATATTTTATATATAAAAAGAGGTATTTAAAGAGGTATATAAAATCATTGCTTCTAACTATGAAATCAATAAAATTGTGTTACCAGCATGGAAGTATTATGTACTTCCATGGTTACCATATACAATAGAGTGAGTTGATTCATATGAGTGCGTAATGAGGTGGTGTCTCATGCCTATTGGCTAGTGACATCAATGTTTTCATTTTGACTTTGACATGACATTATGAGATAAAATTAGCATTATCAACTTAGGGATTAACCCCTAAATTTAGGGATTAAATAAATTTACCGGGATATTTTTAGGGGCCTCATATTTTAAGGATAATTTTGGCTTGTACTATTTAATACCTATTTTTATTTTTAATTATTTTTTTAATTAGGACCACTAAAATATAAAAATATAGGGCCTGGAGTAACGCAACCTAGCCAATCACAATTACATGTTTACGTAGCGGCTTAGCATCATCTTGTAAGGTTTCTTATTACTAAGAATTTGAAGTTGAATTAATAAAAAAAAACGTGTGCGTCTCGGGACACCCGGCGGAGAGTGATAACTTAAATTAATCTAAGTTCAATTATTTAATATTGAAATTGTTTAACTCAAGGAAAGCTTAAGTTATTACTAAAATTTTATGTATATCATTATTGAAAAAATATTTATAGTTTGGGATGTAATATATATTATAGCACAGTGTGAACGGTCACGTACAAAATGTATGACGAGCGATAAAATAATATATGTCAAGATGTAATATATATTATATTATATCCCATAGTCAAAAGCCGGCTTAAGCGATATTTTGAAGGAGTATATTTTACCTCACGTCCCCGGACACCGCGCCTCCCCCTGCCTCGCCATCAACACAATGGTGATCGAAGCTGGACTGTTCCCAAATATATATTTTACAGTGTGAACAACAATCGCAGGATGTTATTTATAGCTCAAGATGTGATTATTACATCCCATAGTCAAAAGCCGGCTTAAAGGTTAAATAAAGTAATATTGTGTATTCCTTATTATTTTTACTACGACTAATAAATTGAAACACCGAGGTTCCTAAATTACAATTTATATAATCAGTAAACATTTAAATAATTCACTAAGAATCTTCTATGAAAAAAAAACATCATTATGAAATATTTTTTGGAAAAATTTAAATTTCCTCTAATTTTTGTTTAAAAACTTTTTTTTATGCGACCAATATTTTCGCCGTTATATCAAATATTTTAAATATTTATTTTGAAACTAAGACAAAGATCATGGCGTTAGGTATTATTTATAATTTTTAACGCTATTGTTTTGTTAGAGGATTTTAGGGGTTTTTAGCTCTAGATTTCGGGGAAAATATTTTCATAAGTTGGTAACACTGGGTAATAGATTAGATGATTTAAAGATTTATTATTAGGTGTTTATTTAATGATTTTAATTTAATTCATATGTACTTTGCACTCAAAAGTAAATGACTGAAAATGAAGCTCAACAAAGAATGGTTTATTCCAGCTCCTTGGGGAAGGATAGCTGGTTAGTAAAATCCTTGTATTAGTGTAAATGAATTTACGAAAACATTTACCATGCAAATACATGCATCATAGCCCTAAAGGCCATATACCTTACTAGTTTCAAATGCTTTTTTTTCAGCTTTATCGTTCGGAGACTCCATTGGTGATCCGATACTCATGGTTCACGGACGACAAGACAGCGCAGCGACATTTATACCACTCTTACAACTCCTACCGAGTAAATACCATTATATTGTGATCGACATGCCAGGAAACGGAAGGTCGGACCCATTTCCAATAAGTAAGAGCTTTGTTTTACTTTTTTATTGCTTTGGGACAGTAGACAGACTAATAACCCACATAATACTAAGCAGGTACTGTAAGATGAGGATCCCCAAGCAGGGGAACTGGTTTCTCCTTCCTACCCTTATTGGAGTTTACTCCTTAACAATCGATTTTCATATATAAGGTGCCCGGTATGAGAAAAATCTGAGAGTAAAATCTACTAATGAATGACTTCGTTACATTTTTGGTGCTTAAGGCAAAAATTACTTTATTTGTTACAACTTAAGGTTGATTTCACATTAAATGTTGTTTAACATATGTCTTTTCATTTGTAAGTCACAAGAGTAATTTATTGCTTTGCTCATTTTATATGAGGAATGATCATAAGTATTAGATAATGTTTTGGAGATTTGTGACTATATTACTAGGTGCCATATTTGTAATTAGGTTGAACTTAAAACTGTTTTAAAACTTTTTTTATATATGTATATTATTTTCATTAATTTGTTAATTTATCCTTTCATATAGTATTAATCTTTTTTCAGATAAATAAACTCTTTTTGTGTATGTTTAGACAATCGTACTTAAGTAGTAAACTCCAGTCATGCTTCAGAGCTGACACACACAGTTTTCCCACATTATAGGGTTTGGCACATCTCAATGTTCACACCCAGTTCCAAACAAAGAGATTTTCATGAATAACCTGCATTAACAAATGCAATGGAAGTAGACATATTTTAAGATATTGTAGGCTTAATTATCAGAATGTGTAATTCCATTTGCATAAACTTTACAGGAACAAGTAAAAACTGTTTATTTTTGCTATGCATGGGAATTATCTTACTTACAACACTGTCACTCATAACAAATTAGCCATATTTTGTGTAATATATGAAATAATCCAATAGATAGGATATGATTAAAATACTCTACTAGATGGCATTAAAAGTCTTGCTTCTATATTTTGTGGAGTTACGCATTTTGATTCTGATCTATTGTGGAGTATAAGGATATGGGGTTTTTTAATGTATAATAAACAAGACCTCATAGTAGAATCAAGTATACCAGATGAGGTCACCGGTGACCTCTGTGGCATTTAATGTGTTTTTAATTTTTTAACCTGTTTCAATTTTGGTTTACAGGTGTCCATTTGTCAAGATTTCATTTCCTAGCTGCCGTTGAGTATGTGATAGAACATCTGAAATGGGATAAATTTGTTTATATCGGACATTCTATGGGATGTGAACATGGTAAATCATAATTACATATTAAGGCAGCTCTGTGGTGTAACGGATAACACACTTCGGTACGCTTGTGGAGGTCGCTGGTTCTATTCCCATCTCGCATCTGGGTGTTTATGTATAATATGTATTTATTTACAAAATTCAAATTTATAAGTAGTATATCAGTTGTCTAGTAGCCATAACACAAGTGCTATGCTACTTAGTTTGGGACTAGATGGCGCTGTGTGAATTGTCAAAAAAAGAATATAATGTTAAATTCTATTAATATACAGCATAAACTATATAAGGATACTTAGGGACTGAACATTATTTTTTTCATGTCATCATCATCACCATCCCAGCGTTGTATCCCGGTTGCAACCTAAACTTTCATTTCAGTGCCCAGGGTCCTCTTGCCGAGTTTTTCTACTCCACTTCGCATGATCTTCAGCATCCCTGGTAATGAGCCCATTGGCACTCATATCACCCTTTACGACTCAAGCCAGCACTTTTTGGGTCTATCCCTCCTGCCGGGGTCCGGCGGAGGTGGCATGGCCAGACATCTGTTTCCCATGTAAGCATCCGGCTGCCATGAAACATGGCCATACCAGCATAGTCGACACTATATACAGATCCCAGGTATTTCACTTGGTCCGTGCGCTCGACCGTGTCGTCGCCTATGCGTACGAGTGTGAAATCTGTGGAGTTACAGGCCAAGTATTCGGTCTTCGCCACCACCGTTCTCAAGCAACTCCTTCACACGTCGCACCAACCTACCTCTGTCCGAATCTGCCAGCGCAATATCATCAGCATACATGAGCAACCACAGGGACTGCTGTCTGACAATACATCTAATACCACGCTAAACAGAAACGGACTAAGCACGGATCCTTGGTGCACCCCGACGGTGATGGGGAAAGGTTTTGTGTCGCCACCAGCGGTCCGAACTACGGAATCAGAGTCACGGTACATGTCTTGAATGATGTCAATATAGGCCTCTGGAACCCTTTTAGATCGCAATGCCTACCAGATTATCGCGTGAGGAATACAATATACCTTCTGCAAGTCAAGAAACAGGCAATGCAGAGGCGTATTCTTCGTCCTGTATTTCTCCGCGACAGTCTTTAGGGCAAAAACCATCCGTCATGGTCCCATGAACAGGGCGAAACCCATACTGACATCCCAAAACAGTGCACTCCTGTCGAATCCGAGAGTGGATAACCCTCTCGAAGAGCTTCATGGTGTGGGACATGACCTTTATACCACGGTAGTTACCACACTCCTGCACCAATCCCTTGCCTTTGAAGACTGAAGTAATGATACTGAGCCTCCATTGGTTCAGGATCGTACCGGTGAGGAGTGTCTGGTTAAAAAGATTGGTTAAGATACCCACACCACGAGAGCCCATCGCCTTCCAGGCTTCGATGGGGACTCCATCAGCTCCGACAGCTTTCCTATTTTTCATGCGGCGAAAACAATTCTCTTTCAATTCTCCCAACCTCTAGAGGAAAACCAAGAGGTGCACTTCCTTTACCTCAGTCGCCTTTTAAGACTCCCTTGGAAAGACCTGAGGTGACCCTATTCTTTTGTATGTAATATGGTAAAAATATGATTTGATGGAAACTGTGTGATGGTGAGAAGGAAAATGACACCCTTTTTTATGTATTTATGCCAAATTTAATACGCCCCTTTCACGTGATTTTCTTTAAAACATACACAAAGTTTTTATTTCACATGTTAATTTATTTTTTCTAGCATTATTCTACAATGTGATATATCCAAATCGTATAAAGAAAATGATTTTCTTGGACCTGACTCCGTCTCTACAACGCTTACAACAATTGAGCGAAGCAGACTTTTACAAGACGTATTCAAACTATTATAGTAACTATGATAATTATAATAAAAGAAGGCCGTACACTCGGGAGAGAGCTGTTAAAGCTGTCATGAGAGCACGCGAGCTCACCGAGGAGCAAGCCGAGTTGATTTTATCAAGGAATCTTACACCAATCGACAAGGATATGTATATGTGAGTCATCATCATCATCATCCCATAGTTATATCCCGGTTGCAACCCAAACTCGTTTCAGCGCCCGGGGTCCGCTTTCCGACTTTTCTACTCCACTTCGCACGGTCTTCAGCACCCCTGGTGGCCCCATTGGCACGCATATCACCCCTTGCGATGTCAAGCCAGCACTTTTTGGGTCTACCCCTCCTGCCGAGGACCGCCGGAGGCGGCATGGCCAGACATTTGTTTTTGTGTGGCCGTACCAACGGAGCCGACACTCCTGCAATTTATCCGCAATGTCACGGACATGAAGGCTGCCGCGAATGCGGGAGTTCCTAACGCGGTCCTTCCGCGTCACTCCACACATCCACCGCAGCATATTCATCTCCGTGACACGCAGTTCTTGCTTGTGTCGCTCTGACACCGGCCACGATTCACAGCCGTATAAAAGGACAGGCCTAATGATTGTACATCCATGAGATGTATATATGAGTGTGCCCAAAATATCACAGCTGATATCGTGCTCTTAATTTTAAAAGATCCTCTCGCCCAGTTTTGCAAACATGTATGTTTATAACCGACTCCTTTGAACTCGTATTTGACCCATTTTGAAAGGTCATTATCAAGAACCGATACAATAATTCGATAAGATCATCTCATTATTCTGATTATGATCGCCAGGTACTATACGCCATATACAGTAGACTCTCGCTAATTCCAACCTGCGATAATTCGAACCTCTTTATAATTCCAAATTGTCACGATTTCCCTAGAACATCTCTTTATATTTCGAAACAAATCTATACATTTTTAAGCACTTGGTGATTCGAACATAAAACCATCGCTACGTAACAAAACGATGCGTTAATTCGAACTCATAGGCGTCAAAAACTCGACAATTCAAAGTTATCAGATTGGATAGAGTTGCATTTTGAAACAAGTTCAAACTTGTATCATCGTTGCAGGAGCATTTCTTGTAATTGTTAGTTTGACACATATGCACTTCCGCACTTATTTGGAGTTAATTGAAAAAATCGATAGATGTAATAACAAAAGTAATGTAGCAAAAGAATCTATAATGTTGCTCAATAATTGAAATGTACATATTTTTTCTTTCGAGAACTTCCAACCATTTGATATTTCAAACTCTCGATAATTCGTAATATTTTATTAGACCTTTCAGTTTCGAATTAAAGAGAGTAAATTTTTATAGTACGCCTGATTAAATATTTATGCAAATTTTAACTAGAATAAATATACACTGACGGACTCATAAACTGCATCAAAGTAATAGACGACTGAAATAAATAATTTAACCAAGTATGCAAACTTTCTATACAGATTTAAATTGATTGGTTCGTGAACTTTAAAACAGCGTAGGGTCATATCCTTAAGTTTAAGTTTGTGTACTGGAAAGGACCTTAAGACTTTTTTGAAGAAATTATATATGTAGTGTATCAGTTGTCTAGTACCCATAATACAAGTGCTATGCAACTTAGTTTGGGACTAGATGGCATTGAGTGAAATGTCTCAATATTTTTTATTGATTCCAGGTTGTCATGGGATAAACGCCTGAAAGTGGCAGCCCCTCAGCATTATCCAAACGATTATTATTATGAACTATTCTCCAAAAACTCTCCACCAATACTGCATATATGTGCAAGCGAGGGTTCGAAGCATTATCCCTTCAAGTTGGAAGAAGCTAAACAACTTCTCGATCGCTTGGAGAGAGGAATAGGAATTTTTAAGGTGGTCCATATTGAAGGTGGTCACGATGTACATTTCACCAATCCTGAACGATGTGCAAAATACATTGAGGATTTCTTGCAGTTTGACTTCGAAAAGGCAAAATTATAGTGTTCTTCGTGTGGGTAGAACCCAAGGACACGACCACTGTTCTTTATATATTATGTCAAAACCAATGTGTGTTGTTTATTGAAACAAGGAACCAAAGTTGTTGCTCTGTAAAGAGAAATTTATTTTTTATGAAACAAAATCATATCACAAAATACAAATACAATTACTTCTACAATTAATGTTAAGTACAAACTACTATTATTTACTAACCACAGAAACAACATTAGAAGCTATTGTTTCCAATAATATTTTACATTTTTATAATATATATAATGTGTTATTGTACATTTATCATTATAGAATGAACATAGTGCAGAGCTGCCAAAATAGAGAATGCTTTGACGTACAAATTCAAAGTTAATGCGCGGGAAATTTAAATTTAATAAAAAAGAGCTTCATTTACATACAGGATGACTGACAAAACCGTCCAAATTTTTTTTACGCACTAAACATCATTTAAGGAACCCATTTTTGCAAAAATATTGTATGTCAAATTTTCACCATAAAATATTTCATATGTGATCATTAATTCAATCGTACAGAATAAATAGTCTTATGGTGCAACCTTCGTACGTTAACCTGTTATTACCTGTCTGTCTCTCCCGCGTAAATGAGTAGTGCGTATTCGCTCGCCCGGTGCAATGCCGCCATCCTCGGCCTTTTACTAGGTCAGATGGAGAGGTCATTGACACTCTAGCGCCGTATTATGTAAATTGCGAGTTCTTTGAATGACTTTGTGATGCTGATTACTCAACATTTTTGTACTATGTGATACAAAACTAAAATACATGTTTCTCATAACTTTTACTAAAGATTCTTCTGTGTGAATTTGGATGGGTTTGTCAAAGTCACCCTGTATATAAATTACATTTGCCGTGTCAGCTAGTTCTGTATAATTGTGTCTCTTGGGTCAATAAAAGTGAAGACGACATAAAACGTAAAACAACCTTGAGGTCCAAAGAGAAATATTCCGCGCCTTAATGCTTTATGGTGATAGTTATTTATTTTTAATAGTTTTGGTGGGAAATTAGAATTGTATATAGAATATGCACTCTTTTCTGTGATTATAAATTAATAAAAAAAATTTATATGTGTTTTGTTTAATTTGTGTTGCATGAGGTCCAAGAATACCAGAATAAGGGGCCACGCTGTCTTGTTTCGGGATAACGTCAGGCAATAAATAACGCACGCGCATCATATTCGTAGAATATGGTTTGACATCTAAAAATTAAATGGTTGTCCGAGTCGTCACGACTGTACACAAAAGCTATCGCGTCCGCCGATGTGTGCAACTGAAGGAAGGACGGGAACTGGCGGAAATACCAGCCCGGTCCCGCTATTACTAATTGCAGGAGGGTGGGGACTATTTAAAAGCCAGGGTTGATATTGTAGCCATTCGGTAAATAAATTAAGAGCCCAAAAACGCGGAGAAGCCCTTATATTTGACCGGACTTAACTAAAATAAAACAAACATTTAAAACCAATTTATTAAATATATAAACACATGAAGCAAAAACTTCGTACTCCTTTCTTACGAAAACTACGCGGACAGAGTATCTTTTTTATCGCTGAAGAACAACAGACGGCCCACTTAATAGCAGCAGTTACCGTTGTCTATGGATATTTGCGACGCTAGGAGCTGGTGGCAACCCTTGGTCTATACTCTATATGTATATTGATAGAGTTTTGGTCTATGACTATGAGTAAAATTGTTCTGTGCTATGAGTTCCTCAGCAATAAAAAAATGTGTGTGTACGTAATCACATAAGAAGTTATACTCCTTTGGCGTAACAAGCTCAAAATCTTTCTAAAAATTTTATCCTTCGCGTTATCCTACGTTTGTAGAAAAAAATTATCTTGGTTTATAATGTAAATAAATAAATACATATGTCAACTAATCTCAAATTTTACAAACGTACTCAAAGTAATCTGTAAAAACCACTTTTATCACTTATAATCACAGTAAATTATCTTTAAATCAATAAATTGTTAAGAAATATCAGTCACCACGATATATATATTTTAGAAATTCACTTCAATATTTTGTTGAATTTATGGAACCAATATGGCTGCCGTCTCCGTTAATATGCAACGAAAAACGTCTTGAAATCTATTATATTGCAATTTATACTCTATTTAAATGTATTACAGTTCATTTTGGATTACGGAGATTTTATATTTTAAAAATGTTGACTAGCTAACTTCAGGTTGTCGGTTTTTTGTGATTGCGTGCACGCACATCGTAAAAATTTATTCTCATCATTTTCCCCTAACGCGCCAAAAGAAGTTTATCTTCAAATGCTGAATACAAACATCACAATTTTGCCGCGTGTTCCATCAAGAATCTCCCCACATCCTCGGCCATAAGTTCGGGGGAGTTTATATGAACATCATGTCCCCCTTCTACCACCTTATATTTATAATTATTATTTGGCCACATTTGTGGATTGGTTACAAAGGGTACGTTGTCGAAATGAGTCATTGATTCGGATGCAAGTATGCACAATGTGGGAGTTTTTGATGATGTATATATCATGCGGAGAAGTTCGCCGGAGTATGGCAGCACTGGCACTCCTTTCATGCGTTGGTCGTATGTGAATCTGGAAGATAAAGGCTGTTTCAGCTATGTGATGGACACAGCGTCATCTCTTGTGCAGAGCGGAGTAAAAGAATACTAACCCCTGTGGCTGGGGTCGTGAGACAAAACAACCCTAGCTACTACTTAGTCTTTATGTATAACAATAACTGATACAAATAATTTTTATTTCGCTCATTATACTCTAACTTACCAACAATACTCAATTCTGCTTCTATTATGATCCCTTTAGACGGAGAAATTTTCATATTGGCGCAAAAAATTTATCACGTAACCTTTGGAAAGGTATAAGCGAAATAAAAATTATTTGCTAAAAAGTTCAAAAATCCCATGTTAATTAAATGGGAAAAGTATCGTTATTTAGGCAGGGTTAAACGGTATCGTAAATTTTTTTTTTGTTTCTGAAATTGTTATTAGGTCAAAAAGAAATTTTATCCGTGCAGGGGCGGAGAAAGAATACTAACCTCTGTGGCCGGGGTCGGCCTGTCGTAAAAGGCGACAAAACAACGCACCCTAGCTACGTGGTAGGGCCTCAAGCCCGTCTGGATGGCGACCACCTTTGGTCTTAAGTATGCCGCCATAATAACCTTGTGTTGTGTTCCGGCATTAGTGACCCAAGTTCCTGTACCCTTATGGGACAGCAGCGTGTTCGCGATGCCACTGGCGTTGCAAACACCTATAGGCGACGGTAACTGCTAAATTCTAAGCGGGCTGTCAGCCTGTCTGCTGTCCTACGCAATAAAAAAGAAAAAAAAAAAGAAACGATTTTGACGATACCCAAGTCGAAATAGCCAACTTGGTAAATAACGGACACCCGGGACACCCTAATCTACATGTCTCTTTTGGACAGGCCCAAAGCCCTACCTAGCTAGGGTAGTTTAGTCGCTTTTTATAGATTCCCCCCGGCTGCAGAGGTTGGTATTCTCACTCTGCCCCTGCACGAGATGCACTTACTACATTACTTTAAGACTACCAAGGATGTTGATTCCTGAGAAATGCGCGTGGCACGGCATCATTCCAACTGGAATTTTACGCTGAGGTGATGACCTAAAGTCTACTTACCTGTAAGACCCGTCTCCAGCCGGCATCAAGACCCTCTCAATAGCGTGCTTCGCAGCATGTTTTGTTAACCCTCTCGATTTAGTTAATAAGTCTTCAGCCTGTAATTTAAAAATGACATCATTGCATCTTTTAAAATAAATATTGTTACAAACAATAATACACTTTTGTAGTGTATATAATAATATGACATAGTATGCATAAGATATGATATATCTAAATATATATTTCTGGCCACGAGGAAATCATTAAACAAAAATTATAATATGTTATATTAAAAAAAACATGCAGGGCAGTCTTTAGGGGCTGCTGATAGAAGTGAAAACTAAATAACTTGTGAATTGTATCGGCAACCTATTAGATTATTATTTACAGTTTTTATAAATTGTTTATGATCAAGCATTAAAGTTTAAATTGGTCATTATCAGTTCTTTACAAACCAAAAATTGTTCACCCAAAATGTGCTCAACGTGCCTAAAGAAGTTTTCACTTCAAAAACTCAACTGTATTTCATTGTAATAAAGTCGCAATTCGAATAGATATGTATAAGTAATGCAATGCAATCATTTAAAAGTTACATTATAAAATAAACCATAAGTGATTATCAATAAGGTTTACTGGAGCAAAAATCCGTCTTACGAATTTTCGATCAGGACACGTGACCTGACGCGAGTTTAACATTTTTTACCCATTACAAAAAAAGTGCACAACGCCGCTAAAGAAGTTTTCACCAGATTTGGATGTAGAGATCCACGTCTGAGTGACCGTACAATTTAGATCATATTGTTTCTGCAAACTTATTATAATAATTAACATACTAATAAAAAATATTTAAAACAGATGAATTCTACGATTCGCCATTTTATTAAAAATGCAAAGAACGGAAAAGTTTACATAACTATCACTATAATTTTTTTTATCTCAAACTATGAACAAAATTTAATTATAATAATTTATCTTAATTATGGACGAGATGGCGCTGTCAGTTGTATACTTACCTTGTCATAGGTATATCTGGGAGCTGTTTCGGGTCCAGCATTACTCTTTCCGTATTTGACATCATCGTAATACGAGTAATAATAATGGTACCAGTCTTTCAGGCCCTCCCTAGTGGTAGGCCAATGATGGTGAGCTGGTACGGGGTCCAGCTCTACCATTTTGGTTATGGTGCCAGGGTAGGCAATGTCGAAGATCTTTCCTGGAAGTAGTGGAAGTATAGTGGTAACGAATTACAATTTTCTTCTAGACTTGTAGAACAGCAGACAGGCTGATGATCCACTTAGTAATGAGCAGTTACCACCAGCACGTTGCCGTCCGCGAAGAAACTTTATGACGCCCTTTTTAAAATACCCCTTTTCGAAGTGCGGTGAAAAAACTTTCATCTGGAAGCTCATTGCTCACTGTGCGCAAAGTAAACGCACTGGAGAACCTTTGCGCGCACGACAATAAAGACTGTAGATAGCGTGGATGATTTGAATTGACAGGATTTGCGGAATCGCTCGGTCTCACGACCCAGCAAAATCTAGAAGACTTGGCTCCATAAGACGCGGTCACAGACTGCGTGAGAACATCAGGTGGAAGTTAAGCCGGTATCTCAAGGCTGACCTTTTTTTACCCTAGAAGAATGGCAGATGCAGGTGGGGTTCATCATGTAGCCAGCCAGCGGCGTAGCGTGGGTGACGGCCGCTCGGGGCGGAAGACAATTTTGCCGCCCTTTTATTTAGGTATTTCAGTTTAATGCACAATATATCTTTATGTACTAATATTATAAAGAGGTAAAGTTTGTGTGTTTGTGACGTTGCAAGGGGTAACATTTCAAGCACAAAATAAACTATGGGGAATTCTCGCAAGTCGGAATTGATGGTGTTGCCAGCAGTTGCTACAAAATGTCATTCAATGAAAGGGGTTTCCCCGAATTCGTCACAGAATAAAAAATGAAAAATTCCGTGCACTTTTCAATCGATCCGAATTTGTAGTTTTTTTTTTATTGCTGTAGAACAGCAGACAGGCTGACGGCCCGCTTAGGATTTAGCAGTTACCGTCGCCTATAGGTGTATGCAACGCCAGTGGCATCGCGAACACGCTGCTGTCCCATAAGGGTACAGGAACTTGGGTCACTAATGCCGGAACACAACACAAGGTTATTATGGCGGCATACTTAAGACCAAAGGTGGTCGCCATCCAGACGGGCTTGAGGCCCTACCACATAGCTAGGGTGGGTTGTTTTGTCGCCTTTTATGACAGGCCGACCCCGGCCACAGAGGTTAGTATTCTTTCTCCGCCCCTGCACGGATAAAAATATGAAATGGTTCAAATATTTATATTATTGTTGATTTATATACATTTATATTGGCAACACTAATTGTAAGCTCTTCCAATCAAGATGGCGAAAGGATAGTTGCGTTTTACTTGTGTGATAAAGCTAATATTATAGAATAAAGTATAAAACCATGAACGGGCCTAATTATTTTAACATGGTAGCAGAACAGTGGTTTAATGGTTAGTTGGAACAATGGTTTAAAGAATAAATGTGATAGAAACAAGAAAGAAAGAAAAAAATGGCGTCAAAAAATAGTGATAATATAAATATTCCAATTTTCGATGGCACAGATTACAGTAATTGGAAAATACGGATAATTAAGTTTCTACAGTTCAAAAAGTGCAAGGATGTAGTAATGAGAGCGAAAATTGAAACTGACAAAGATGAATGGGACGATAGAGATATACAAGCAACAAACTATATTTACAGTGCTATAACAAACAAGCAGTTGGAATATATAAGTGAATTAAATACAGCATACGAAATAATACATAAATTTGATGAGATGTACCTAAAGAAATCAACAGCGTTGCAAATAGTATGTCGACATAAACTCGAAAGTGTGAAATTGAAAAATTATTCTGAAGTGTCTTTATTTTTCGATGACTTTGAAAAAGCTGTAAATGAGTTGAAACAAGCCGGTGCAACGGTATCAGAAACAGAAAAACTAAACTACATGTTAAAAGCACTACCAGTGAGTTACAACTACATAGGTGATTTAATAGATGTCTTACCAGAGGGTGAAAGGACAGTGGACTATTTAAAAAGCAAAATAAAATTGAAAAGTACAGGAAATATGAGTGAAATGTCAGAAGACACATCAAATGTTTTTAAAGCAGATACTAACCGATCATATAATTGTTTTTGTTGTGGTAAACCTGGTCACCTAAGAAGAGATTGTAAGGCAGAAAATGTAAACCGTGGTCGAGGACATGGAAATTATAGAGGAAATAGTATACAAAATTATAGAGGAAATAGTATACAAAATTATAGAGGAAATAGTTTACCAAGTTATAGAGAACATAGTTTGCCAAGACGAGGACGTGGTTCATACAATAACAGAGGACAAGGTTCAAGAAATTACTACCATAATAATCAAGGGAGTCAAGGTAACGGTTATCATATTAGTATTGCAAACAATACATACACAACGCAAGAGAATGATAAGCCAAAGGGTCAAATAAATTGGTTACTAGATAGTGGATGTACTGACCACATTATTATCACTGATAAATACTTCAATACTTATGAGATATTGGACAAACCTATTAAAGTCAAAATTGGTAACGGAACAATATTAGAAGCTACAAAAATTGGTAATATAAAAGCTTATTTCTTAGTCTATGGACAAAAATCTGAAGTCACACTGAAAAACGTTTTCTTTGTAAAAGAAATGAAGGCAAATTTATTAAGTTATTCGAAAATTACTGATAATTGTTCAATTGTCTCAAAAGGGAAATTTGCAAAAATTTACAATGAATATAGAAAGATTCTAGCAATTGCAATTAAGGATGAAAGACTGTATAAGATGAAAAGTTACATGTGTGAAGAAATATTGGAAGCAAATATTAGTAAAACAAATATGACTGTAAAGGAAAAACTAGATAGATAGATAGATAGATAACGCTTTATTTATCACCAAAATTACAAATTACAGCACAAGTATACAATAAATTGACGGTGAAAAATCGGCGGCCTTATCGCTTACAGCGATCTCTTCCAGGCAACCGTACTCAAAAGGAATTTGGATAAAATATCTGGCGAGAAGATGGCGCTATAAATATAGGAATATAGATATAATAATAAATACATATATTCCAAAAATACATACATACATACAATATACACATAAACAATATAAATAAATAATTCTAATATAATTATCCATACACATACACACACATATATACATATATATCATTGAACTTTTCGAAATTAATACAACTATGACACTAATAGAGACAACAAACTAGAGAGTTGGCTATGCATAATTATTGTAAATAATAAGTATAACAAATAGTGGCTGCGTAATTTATTTTTAAATGTTGACAATGTTTTAGCTTCTCTAACAGAAAGTGGCAATGAGTTCCAAAGCTGGACAGCCTGCACTGTAAAGGATTTATCATAAATTGATGAACTGTGTGCAGGTGTCCCAAGCTTTCGATACGTACTCGAGCGCAATTTTTCGGACGAAGAAAGGCGAAGGAATTCGAAACGTTCCTTAAGGTAAAAGGGAGTATAGGGATTATATAAAATGTTATAAAGGATAGTGAGAATGTGAGTATTCCGGCGAAAGCGAATAGGAAGCCACTTGAGCCTCGATCGAAATTCAGAGACATGGTCATATTTACGCAAGCCAAATATGAACCTAATACAAAAATTCTGAAGACGCTCAAGTTTATTTAGCTGCTCTTGGGTTAAATCAATATAGCTGGCGTCAGCATAATCAAGAATGGGGAGCAAAAGGGACTCTGCAAGCGTAACCTTGGTGGCAGTGGGCAGGAAGTTCCTTAATCTCCTAAGTGTCCTAGAAGACAAGAAAATCCTCCGACTTAATTCAGATACTTGAGGTTGCCAAGACAACTCATTATCGAATACCACGCCTAGATTTTTTACAGTGTCTTGAAAAGGTATATGTATGTTATCAAAAACAACCAGCGGTAAAGATGACCATTTAACTTTGCTCCTAATTTTACGACTACCGATGGCAATTAACTGGGTTTTATTTGGATTTACAGCAAGTCCGAACATATTGCTCCATTGACATATATGATTTAAATCGACGTTTATTTGATTTATAGCAGAACTAATCTTATCGGCAGGAGCTTGTGCATAAATTTGTAAATCGTCTGCGTAGAGGTGATAGGAAGAAGTAATTTTATCGGAAATAGAATTAATGAAAATGGAAAACAACAAAGGAGATAAAACGCCGCCCTGAGGCACGCCGGCTATCACGTCACACCACGATGAATAGTTATCATCAATACGGACACGCTGCCGGCGTCCATGCAGGTAACTGTGAAACCACCCAATTACTGTTGGAGATATGTTGAGGGTGCGAAGAATCCCTAGTAATAGATCATAATCAACATTATTAAACGCATTGCTAAAGTCGAGCAGTGACAGAATTGTCAACATACCATTCTCCATTCCCATCCGAACGTCATCAGTTATTTTGATCAATGCTGTCGCAGTGCTATGACCTGGGCGGAAACCAGACTGAAAGTTATTCAATAGTGAATTTTGGTTGAGGAAATTGGTCAATTGCTTATGGATTTCACGTTCTAGGACTTTGGAGAGGAAGGGAAGAATTGAAATAGGTCGGAAATCTGCGCAAGAAGTAGGATTATTAAGTTTGGGAAGAGGAATAATTTGCGCTTCCTTCCAAATAGTCGGAAAGGTAGCGGAATCCAGTGAGATATTAAAGATATGGGTAATAACCGGGAGAATAACATCCAGAATAAGAACGATCATGTTCCGACTAATTCCGTCACTGCCAATGGCGTTCGAAGAAATAGATAATAAAGCACTCTCAACATCACAATCAGTTAAAGGACTTAGACAAAATACTGGGTGAGAAGGAGTTGAAACCGTTGAAAGATTTTTTAATGTATTTGACTTGATTAAACTGTCAAAATTTTTAGTGGACGTAAAATGTTTATTTAAATTATCAATATTGAAATTTTTGGGTATTGTATTCTGTTTAGACTTGCCAACTCCAAGAGATTTCAGAAATTTCCATACTTTGGATGGATTACTATTTTCTACGGATTTATGTATAAACCGGCGTTGAGCGTCCCTACACACCCTATTGCAGCGATTACGTAGTGTTATGTAAGCCAATTTATTCTGCTCGCTTGGTTGATTTTTTAATTTAGTCTTTGCCAGTGTTTTTTTATGAATAAGTTTCTTAATTTCATCGGTCAGCCATGGAGCAGGAGTATGTTTAATTTTAACGCGTCGCATTGGTGCATGCGTGTCGTACAACTTCAGTATGTTTGTGTTAAACACATAAACCTTCTCGTCAATTGCAGCTGCATTAAAAACTCCGGACCAGTCCAATCTTTGGGCATCCCTAATAAGGGATTTGGAATCTATACCACCAAAATTACGCTGCATTATAAATTTAGGTTTGGCCTTAGGCGGATGAACGTCGTAAGAGAGAAAAATAAGATCGTGACATGAGAAAGCATCCGCGGGGCTCTGCCCATGTGAAAGAACAAGTAATGGCGAAGAAACAATAATTAAATCCAGAAGAGATGGGGTGGAATTTGGAAAAAAGTGCGTAGGTTTTAGTGGGAGTATGGTTAGACCAGAAGCTGCAACTAAAGACTCCAGGGAAGCACTACGATTATCTCGTTTTAAAAGACATGTATTGAAGTCACCCATGATGATAGTATGTTGATAAGAGGGAACGAGTCTTTCTAATACACTTTCAAAAGAAGAAAAGTAATTCACTCTTAAGGAAGGGCTATAGAATACTCCCAACAACATCATTCCCTGGTTTAGTTTCACCTCGATGAATAAGTGTTCGCCAGCATTAGAAGCAGGAGGTTGCGGAGATTCACTGACAATTGTAAAAGGTATATGAGACTTGAGATATATAGCAACGCCTCCGCCACCACCGCCCGTGCGATCGTTTCTGATGAGTTGATAACCAGGCAAGTTATATGATGTCGAAGGGAGACAAGGAGACAACCAAGATTCAGAAACTAGTATAGCATGGATATTACGTTGATTAAACGTCGCCAGCATATCATACTACATCGTACATAACTACATCGTACTCTGGGCCATATTAACTTTAAAAAATTGGATTTAATGTGTAAAAATGAATCATTAGAAGGATTACCTAAAGAGATTGAATATGAATATTTAAAGTGTGCAATATGTATTGAAAATAAAATGCATAATATACCATTTGCTAATAATCGAAGAAAAGCAAAAGAGATATTAGAGATTGTTCATACAGATTTAAATGGGCCACATCAGACTACAGGATATAATGGAGAAAAATTTTTTTTGAGTTTTATTGATGACTACAGCAAATTAGTCAAAGTTTATTGTATCAGATCAAAGGATGAGGTATATGATTACTTGGTGCAGTATGTTAATGAAGTACAGAACTTGACAGGAAAAATGATAAAGGAACTGCGATGTGACAATGGGAAGGAATATATGAATGCAAGAGTTTTTAAATTTGCAAAAGAGAAAGGAATAGTGATAAAACCCTGTCCAGCATATGTTCATCAATTAAATGGAACAGCAGAGAGATATAATCGTACGTTGATGGATATGGGTAGATGTCTTTTATCAGAAGCAAAGGTAGAAAGAAGATTTTGGCCTGAGGCAACTAAAACAGCTGCATATCTTAAAAACAGAACCTTAACTAATACTATTGAGAGGAAAACCCCGTATGAAATATTTTTTAAAAGGAAGCCATCTATGCAAAATCTAAAATTATATGGAAGTAGAGTTTTTGTAAGAATTCCTGAAGAACGAAGAAGGTCTAAATGGGATAAGAAAGCAGAAGCTGGAATTTTGCTTGGTTATACTGATATTGGATACAGAGTGTTAATTAACAACAGAGTTATTATTGCTAGAAATTGTGATATAATTGAGGAAGATGTTAAATTATGTGGTTTTAAAGATGAGGAAGAAGATAGTGAATATAAAATAAAAGAAAAGGAAAAGGAAGATAAAAGGATCCAAGAGGAAAGAAAAAAGTTAAAATACTCAGAAAATGATAAAGAGAATGTAGGAGAAAGTGAAGATGAGAATCTAAATAGAAAATTAAGAAAACAAATCAAACCTCCACTTCGTTTTGATGAAGAATTTGGTTATTATTGCATATACTGTAACTACTGTGATGCGTCAGCTCCAATTGATTTTCAGGAGGCGATTACATGTGATGAGGCAATGAAATGGAAAGGAGCAATGAATAGTGAGATGGAAAGTTTAATAAAAAATAATACCTGGACTCTAGTTGACAGACCCTCCAAGGAAAAAAAGGTAATTGATGTGAAATGGGTGTATAAAAGGAAGAGTGAAAATGAATACAAAGCAAGGTTAGTAGTAAGAGGTTTTCAGCAAACAAATTGTATTGATGATACTTACTCACCTGTTGCTAAAATGCCTACACTTAAGCTACTATTATCTTATTGTTGTCAAAATAATTTAGCTATTCATCAAATGGATGTTGAAACAGCATTTCTAAATGGTAGAGTATTATCTGAAGTTTATGTAAAGCAACCAATCGGTTATGAAAATGGAACTGATAAAGTTTATAAATTAAATAAATCATTGTATGGTCTAAAAGAAAGCCCCAGGGCATGGTATGAATGTTTTAATGATTTTTTGATTAATTTCGGTTTTCGCAGGAGTAAATATGACTATTGTTTATATGTTAGAAAAGAGAACAGCTTAATTGTTTATATTCTTTTATTTGTGGATGATTTATTAATTTGTTGTGAAAATGTAGAAGTTATTGGTGATATAAAAACTAAATTGTCTGAAAGGTTTAAAATGAAAGATATTGGTAAAGTAAAAAATTATATTGGTATTGAGATTGAATATATGTATAATCAAAACAATGTCTTAACTTTGAGTCAGAAATCTTATATTGAGTCTTTAGCTAAAAGGTATAATATTGAGAGTGCAAAAATGTATAAGACTCCTATGGAAATAAATTTAAAATTGGAACAATCTGATATTAATGAGGATGTAAAATATAGAAATTTGATTGGTGCTCTTTTGTATATTAGTTCAGGTACTAGACCTGATATATCTTACAGTGTAAATTACTTAAGTAGATTTCAAAACTGTTATAATGAGACACATTTTAAGTATGCATTGAGAGTTTTAAAGTATTTGTATTTGACAAAAGATCTTAAATTAACATATTGTAATAATAGTAATGCTGATATTCTAGATTGTTTTGTGGATGCTGATTGGACAGGAGATATTTTAGATAGGAAATCTACTACAGGATTTGTCATTAGATTGTTTGGAAATATTATTTACTGGAAATCAAAGAAACAAAGTAGTGTAACAAAGTCCTCAACATTTGCTGAATATGTAGCTTTATCAGAAGCAGTAACAGAGTTAAATTTTCTTATGTGTCTAATGGATGATGTATTCAATAAAGTTTGTAAACCAGTTAAAATTTATGAAGATAATTCAGGAGCCGTAGCTATTTCTAAATATGGAAACTTTACTAAGAATTCTAAGCATATTGAAGTTCACTATCATTTTATACATGAAAATGTTAAGCTAGGAAATATTGAAGTTGTAAAAATAGAGTCAGAAAATAATGTTGCAGATATATTTACAAAAGCTTTGGGAAATGTTAAATTCATAAAATTTAGAGAAATGTTAAATTTGAAATAAAATAATGATTGTTGTAACAGTGTTTTACAATATAAATGTAAGGAGGCGTGTTGATTTATATACATTTATATTGGCAACACTAATTGTAAGCTCTTCCAATCAAGATGGCGAAAGGATAGTTGCGTTTTACTTGTGTGATAAAGCTAATATTATAGAATAAAGTATAAAACCATGAACGGGCCTAATTATTTTAACAATTATTTATGGTGAAATTTTGCCGCCCCCTAAAAAGTGCCGCGGGGGCGGCCGCCCCTGCCGCCCCCATTACGCTACGCCACTGCATGTAGCATAATATGGGAAAAGAACTTCACTGAGAAAAGTTTTGTGTCTTTTCATGAAAACATTTGCTTTATATTACGAACAAAGAATACTAACCCCTGCAGGTGGGGTCGGCCTGTCGTAAAAAGTGACTAAACAACCCGTCTGGATGGCAACCACCCCTGGCTTTTAAATATGCCGCCATAATCTTGTGTTCCGACATAGGTGACCAGGTTCCAGTACCACTACGTGGATAGCAACGTATTAGCGATGCCCTTGGCGTTGTAAACACCCTTGGCGACGGTAACTGCTAAATTCTAAGTGGACCGTTACCAAGCTGTCTGCTGTCATAAAGCAATAAAAAAAATCGTCCCACAAGCTAGCTAACACCGACTCGGCTTGTATATTCATTTATGTGAATATCCCAAGTAAAAAGAACCCAAAGGACATTCCGTACACCGATGTCTTTGCTGAATAACCGTATACTGACTTAAGAGTCACTGGCTCTGTCTTCCTAAAGAAACAATAGACGCGCGTAGCGGCACCAAACTCTATTCGTCTTCCATCGAAAGGTGGTCAAGGTGGTGCCACAGCGTCATCCTTTGCCATGTGACTACAAAAAGGTACCACCTCCCTCTCAACTGAAAAGTTGGCCTCGTTTTTATTATTGCTGAGGAATAGAAGAGGCAGGCTGACGGCCCACTAAATAGTAAGCAGTTACCTTCGCCTATGGATGTTTGCGAAGCTATGGGCACTGCGAACATGCTGCTGTCCCATAGAATACAAGACTACACAAGGTTATTATGGCGGAATATTTGTAAACTAAAGGTAACCCTCCAAGACGGGCTTGGGGCTCTATCACTTAGGAAATGGACTTAAGATAAATGGAATGTAAATGTCGTAGATATCTCGAGACCGACTAAGCTAAACGGAGTGAGCGAGATGGACGACCTTCTGGCGTAACGGCTAACGCACTTTGGTATAGTTGCGTTACGGGTTCGATTCCCGTCCAGCGTCTGGGTGATTATGTATATAATATGTATTTATCTACAAAAAATATATGTAGTATATCAGTTGGCTAGTACCCATAATATAAGTGCAACTTAGTTTGGAACTAGATGGCGTTGTGTGAAATGTCCCAATATATTAATTACTACACCTATCTCTGTGAGATCGGTCCCTCATATCTGAGGATCGTGGTCAGCACTAAGGTTGCAACTGGAGCAGATGATTAGTCTCCACCGGTTTCTCCTACGACTATGACGACGAGTCTTCACTTAATTGGTCCATCTTATTGGTGAACGACTGCGACATTTATTACCTTCGATGCTCCCAGCCTCTACGCATTACTTACCTATAGGAAGATTATTAAAAATTACACTCACCAACAGCCGCTCCTAAGGACCATCCAATATAGATGAAGGATTTCCACTCAAAATGCTGCACTACCCTCACTAATGTTGGCACAAGGTCCATTATACTGAACATAACGCCTCTAGGTAGGTGATCTGATCGTCCATTGCCAGGTAAATCGATGCTGACGTAAAAGAACTGATCAGGAAGCAACGCGACTAGCGGTCTGAAGGTGGAACAACCGTCGAGTTTCCCGTGGCAGAGGAGGACTGGTGGATTATTTTTGTGACCCCACGTCAAACCTATAAATATAATCGTATTTATTCGAATTTCCTATCCAACTACTTATTTATTTCGTTTATAATTAATAAAAAATTAATATTTTACACAAAAAAAATATTGACTGTGAATTAACCTACGTTGGTTTAATTTTCCTCAAGATAGAAAAGAACTGTCCATGGTCGGGGGCGATCTTGGATGGACGGCCGTCGCCTCCTTCTGCGAGGCAGTCATGTCCGCAAAGGAGGCGGCGGAGCGGGAGCGGGAGTCGACCACCACACTCCCCTCCCGCCAACGCAGGCCACGCCGGCGGCGCCGGAGGGCCAGTAACGACCTCCGGCCGCCGTAAAAAGCGGCCGCGGGCGGCCCCTCGGGGGAGGACCCGCCGCCCGCACTATTGCCGCGAGGGTGAGGGCTGCGTGCTGTTCCGCGCCCCCTCAACTCCTAGAGTTGTTAGGAGAGCGCCGGGGGGACGAAACCCTGACCCCCTGGCGCCAACACTTTAGAAGGGGCCCGCCTCAAGACAAAGGGCGGGCCGGCGCCGGCCCGGGCCACGAGATCGGCAGGCCATATATCCGTGGGCCCGGGCGTAGGCGATAGGAGAACAGCGGGGTTTTTTAGTGGGTAGTCGGAAAAATCCCGGAGTCCCACATATCCCTCGGTCCCCCCGGGCCGGGGGAACCCGTCAAGAGAGGTTTTTCCCCGAGACCAAAAAAAAAAAAAAAAAAAAAAAAAGATAGAAAAGAACTCATGCGACCTTATGTAACCTTGTCTTTTCAGTAAATCATCGAAGTGACGTCATCACAACGAATATACCTACCAGCTACGTGTCCCCAGGGCACCTTAATATTTATCTCTTTTTCAGTCTGCTGCAAAATAAATTTCATTCTGCTGAAAAAGTTGAATATAATTTTAAAAACTCCACCAAAAATTCAATTTGAAGGTATGTTATAACACATAATCCGTGATGTTCAAAATATTTATAATTATGCTATCCTTGTTTTGTACTGAATTATATAAGGTTGTTCGGAAAGTAGTTTCATTTTCTACAACAGAAAGTTTAATTGTTTTCTTTCACAACCAACTTGAGCCGCATAATCTTATGAAAAAGACAATTAAATATAACACACGCATGCTAGCCTTTTATCGCGATTTAAGTGTTGGAACGGACTTTGACGTAATTTATGACAGTAATTTAGTTTTAATCTTTTGATTGAACTGTATAAAACAGTACACTTATTACTTTCGTTTATAATCCAAAAAGTGTATTTCTTTAAATGTACATGATATCAACCATTTAAAATTAAATAATATATTAAAATAAAAAGTAAACTTACGTAGAAAAACGAAGAAGAGATGATAACTTCATTAGATCGAGTAATCTAGAAATCTTATCGTTTATCGTTATCATAGTGATGGGTTAATTATTTAATAAAGAATATTACGAGTTTTTAAACAATTGGTATATGTTTTTCAATCTATGGACAGATAATGATAAATTTAGTTTTAAATATATCCCCATATCCTGACTCATATAGAGTCAGGACTTTTTTCCTATTTTTTTCTTTCTTATTTATTTTCTACAACCTTATTTTCGCGTATAATCTAAATTAAATCTTATTATTGTTATGTAACCTTGTCATAAACGTAGTATTTCTTTATTTATTTTAATAAATGTTATTTCCTTTTCTTTATTCCATTTCCGTTTTACACTATAGTTTTTTATAAAAAGTAACGGTATTTTGGCAAACCATGATATTTCAAAATTATATAACTTTTACAACCATAACACATTATTTGATAAAGCTGCCATGGTTCAAGTTTATTTCTTAACGAGTCAAGAGTACCCTAAACCGAAGAGCATGTGTGAAGGGAATAATGAAAGTGGACGAAGCGAAACAAGTAGGTATGTAAGAATTGTAGCAAGTGGAAATAAGTGGTCTCTGCCTATCCCTACAGGAAAGAGGCGTGATTGGTGTATGTAGATACATATAATAATATAGTATAGATATACTTCTGGTATATTATACTTTTTCTGGAAATAAAACAATGATTTCCTATAAAGAAATAATTAGTTTAAGCAGAATTTTTCGCCTGATATGCATATTATACCATAATTGCCATTTACTATCGACGGTGAGGGAAAACATCGTGAGGAAATCTGCAATTAATCAAGATCACTGATACGTGTAGTCCGCTTTGGACAAACTTGGCAAGCGTTCTGTCCGTTCTCTTTAGGAGGAGGCCAAAGCCCACTACTGGGATATGATGGGTCGTTATTATTATATTAATATAATTTATATAACATTATATAAATCAGGTTATTAATTTCTTTACAACAAAATTTTATTTTTAATTTAAAATTGCGTAACAAAACTAATTTTTTTTATCTAAAATACATTAATTATTAAGTACTAAACACGTTTTTCCCCAGTGAGTGCTTAAAGGTCTCTCTGAAACGTCTAATATTAGTCTGCCATCATTGAGACACTCTATCTTCCCTGGTATCGTTTTCCATCTCCCTATGGTCTTGGTGAAATCGTTCACTTTGCTCTTCACTCACATCTCCTAAATTTTCTAGCTAGTAGTCGTGATGGGAATGAAGAAAATGTACTTTTAAACTCATTATACAACCTAAAGCTTGAAATGCTTTTAACATTGTTGTAACACCGTTACAATTTTAAATAAAATATTACTAATATAATCGATTATTACATCAAACAATAGTTAGTCATTATAAAATTAAAATATACCTACATCACTATGTGGAAAAATTTTAATTTATCGTTTGTTCATTTGTCCAATTTAAATTATTCTATTAAAATATAATAAATATAAATTACAAACTGTAATTAACATCACATCACATTATGAATATAAAATTAACAAGTTTGTGACGTATTATCATTTACTTTAGTTTAATACATATTATTTTAATTGGGAGGTTTTAAGTTTAATTTATTAGAAATTTATTTAATAAAGTAATAATGAGCTTACCGGAGAAGGAATGGTTTATTAAAGCCCCTTGGGGAAGAATATGCAGTAAGTTTTATTTAACATGTTTTTATAAAAAAAATCATTTAATTTTAAGGAAGTGACCTTTGGAAATATGAATAGAAAAGATAAACATCGTGTGATCAAATCAGCTGTAATAAAATGAACCTTGAATTGATTTCTTATGCGAGAATTTTTTACTTTTAAACAGTTTAACATATATGTAGACTAAATCAAGTTGAATTTCTTATTAACTTTTGGTGTAGCTTGAGATCCTTAGATTGCTGCGAAAGTATTTTATAATTTTTGACGAGAACTAAATGAGGTTTAACAAATATCGTACTTTCGTTTTCTTTTATTGCTATAGGACCGCAGACAAGCTGACGGCCCACTTAGAATTTAGTGGTTAACATCGCCTATGTGTTTGCAACGTCAGTAGCATTGCGGACACTGCTGAGTACATGAACTTGGGTCACTAATGCCGGAACACAACACGGGGGTTATTATGGTGGCATACTTATTGACGACCTCGGTGGCGTAACGGATAACGCACTTCGGTACGCTTGCGGAGATCACGGGTTCGATTCCCGTCTCGCGTCTGGGTGTTTATGTATAATATGTATTTATTTACAAAAAAAAAGTATATAAGTAGTGTATCAGTTGTCTAGTACCCATAACACAAGTGCTATGCTACTTAGATTGGGATTAGATGGCGCTGTGTGAATTGTCACAAAATATTATTATTATTGTTACTTATTTCTGTTATCTTCCAGAGTAATATAAATGTCAGTCAATGTATAAAATTTAGAAAATTTTCAGTAATCGCATGGGGGGATTGTCACAATCCACCGGTACTACTTTGCCATGGAGGTATGGATAGCGCTCTGAGCTACAGACCCTTGGTTCAGATGATGCCAGCAAACTTTTACTATATAGGTTTGTATTAATATAAGAATGAGTACAGATAAAGGGAAGAAATTGCCGTTCCTTTGAAAGAAGAATAACCCACAATAAAACTTAGGTTCTCATTGAATTTAGATATTGTTACCTAATGGCATTGAATGTATGGTAGGATGCCTTACAAGGACGGGAGGGGGGTTCGGACAATATGTTTTTTTTTTTTTTTTTTTTTTTTTCTCTCTTCCTTTTTTACTACAATCTGTCTCCTTTATGGGACATTCAGCAGTATGTTGGTTGGTGCTATTGCTGACACGCTCGGTATGTGGCCTGCGTCACATCCTCATTGTTAAAACAGTAACTGTGTTTACTGTAGTTGTATTAGATCTTGAGGTATTTTACGCTTTAATCGTCGCGCTTTATTGTGATTTGCCATGAGTGGCCGGGCCAAATTATTAGAGTGACGTTCGATGCGCTCCTTATATGTTCTGGCATGACGTATAATTTCCTGTTTCACAGTGGGCAGGCGTAGATCATGGTGTAATAGTTCGTTGGGTACGAACCAAGGGGCATTGGTTATCATGCGGAGTGCTTTATTTTGAAACCTCTGTATGATTTCAATGTTTGAATGGGATGCAGTACCCCACAGTTGGATTCCATACGTCCAGATGGGCTTCAGTATTGCTTTGTACAGGAGTATTTTGTTATCAAGGGACAGTTGAGACTTTCGTCCAATGAGCCAGTATAGCTTTCGCGTTTGAATACCAAGTTGCTTTCTTTTAGTGAAGATATGTTTTTGCCAGGTAAGTCTTTTGTCCAAGTGCAATCCAAGATATCTCACATGATCTGCCTGTGGAACCGCAATGTTGTTAAGTGTGACTGGAGGACAAGAGTCTCTTCTTAAGGTGAATGTTACGTTAACTGATTTGGTTTCATTTGCTTTTATCCGCCACTTTTTGAGCCAGTGGGATATGTCATTTAGCCCTTTCTGAAGTATTTGTGAGGCTATTATTGGATCGCTATGTGTAGCTAGAATAGCGGTATCATCAGCAAAGGTTCCAGTAATTAAGGCTTCAGATGTCGGCAGGTCTGCAGTGAAGAGTAAGTAGAGTATGGGACCCAATACGCTGCCCTGTGGAACTCCTGCTTTTATAGGGCAGAGATCAGACAGTGCCTCCCCCTGTCGTACTATGAAATGGCGCTGCTGAAGAAATGATTTTAGTATTCCATAAAGTTGATCTGGTAGCCCATTTTTCAATTTGAATAATAATCCCTCGTGCCACACGCGGTCAAATGCTTGGGATATATCTAGGAATGCACTGGCGCAGTACGATTTATCCTCTAGTGATTCCATGATATGTTTTGTTAGTCTGTGCACTTGGTCGACAGTGGCATGCCCGCTACGAAAACCAAACTGGTGATCAGGGATAAGCTCCTTCTCTTTGAGTATAGGCAAGATTCGTTCGGACAATATGTAACATTTTTTTTTACTTAAAATATCCGGATGACCAAGCTTTGCTCGGTATTTTTTTTTTATAAATTGTGTTTTTTGGAAATTAACAATTGATTTTCTTAGTCTAACCTCAAAGCAAACACTCATTGACTTCGTGTTACTTAACAACGCCATCTGCTGGAATAGCTTTAGTGTTGTTGTGTCGTTAAAGCAATTAAAAAAAAATAGTATTATTATTCACCGATAGATGTCAGGAAGAGTCATTTTTCAGTTTAAATTGGGACTACTCAAACGCCACCTTTTGACATTTTCTAGAAATGATTCCTAGCTAGATCGATTTATCGCCCCCGAAACCCCCCGTATACTAAATTTCATGAAAATTGTTGGAGCCGATTCCAAGATTCCAATTATATATATAATTATATATATATATATATATATATACATATATAGAATATATATATATATATATATATATATATATACATACATATATATATATATATATATATATATATATATACATATATATATACATATATATATACCTAGTCAGGTCATAAGTATTGTCACACAGTAAAAACTTTTCTTTTAGAATGCTGGCCACAAAAAAGTTTATTGAATTCGAATCTCGAATTGTTCATGAAAATAAAAATGTATACTTTTAGAATTTTACTCATTTTTTAAATATGGAGTGGACGCTTAAAGAAGACCGTGTTGCAGTTATTGCGTTGCATCGTTGCGGTTACGCGCCAATTCAAATTTTTAACATACTGTAAAATTTGAATATAACCAAAAGATTCATTTATCGTACCATCAAACGATACAATGAAGACTCTAGTGTAGATGACAGGTCAAGAAGTGGTCGCCCTCGGTCTGTTAGGACTCCAGCAGTGATAAAAGCTGTGAAGGCACGAATTCAAAGAAATCCCAAACGTAAGCAGAAACTGTTGGCCCTTCAGATGGGGTTAAGCAGAACCACGGTGAAAAGGGTGTTAAATGAAGACTTAGGGCTTCGGGCATATCGAAGAAAAACAGGACATCGTTTGAATGCTCGTCTAATTGACCTGAGACTGAAGAGATGCCGCGCTTTGTTGAAGCGGTACGCGGGAAAAAAATATCGGGAAATTCTTTTTTCGGATGAAAAAATGTTTACCGTAGAAGAGAGCTACAACAAACAAAATGATAAGGTGTACGCACACAGTAGTGAAGAAGCGAGCAACAGTATTCCGCGTGTCCAACGAGGTCATTTTCCATCCTCGCTCATGGTATTGTTGGGAGTTTCTTATTGGGGCTTAACAGAGGTACATTTTTGTGAGAAAGGTGTAAAAACGAACGCTGTTGTGTATCAAAATACAGTCCTGACGAACCTTGTGGAACCTGTTTCTCATACCATGTTCAATAACAGGCACTGGGTATTCCAACAAGATTCGGCGCCAGCTCATAGAGCGAAGAGCACACAAGACTGGCTGGCGGCGCGTGAAATCGACTTCATCCGGCACGAAGACTGGCCCTCCTCCAGTCCAGATTTGAATCCGTTAGATTACAAGATATGGCAACACTTGGAGGAAAAGGCGTGTTCAAAGCCTCATCCCAATTTGGAGTCACTCAAGACATCCTTGATTAAGGCAGCCGCCGATATTGACATGGACCTCGTTCGTGCTGCGATAGAGGACTGGCCGCGCAGATTGAAGGCTTGTATTCAAAATCACGGAGGTCATTTTGAATAAACTTTAATGTCATAAGAATCTATGTTTTGTTAAGTTCATTTTGGTATATAAATGGTTACATAATGAATAAACTTGTTACAATTATTTTACATTAAACATGTGACAGAATTTATGACCTGACTAGGTATATATATATATATATATATATATATATATATATATATATATATATATATAATATTATTTATTTGTTTCAGTCTGGATGGTCCGAATAAATCAAACAAATTTGTTTCTGTAAAAATAACAGTCATATATTACAATTCCTTTATACTAATTATATGTTATATTTATACGTATAATTATACGTTACCTGTAAAAATAACAGAAACGACAATTAAAGTTGATTACTCGTCTCTCATAACTCTTGCTTTTCTATCTATTAATTAAATTATTTAAATCAAATCTGTAACGTAATAACGTAAATATTGTTTACTTTTTTGTAGGCAAATGTCATGTGTCACACTTCTATGACACATGACATTAAGCGCGTTAAATCAAAAGGGATTATGTCCTGGTTACACAACCTAACCATAATACAATAACATTAAAGAGATGATATTCTCTTTACATCTCCCCTCCACGATATGAAAATTGCATAATTTTTCAATCAGCTTCAACTTCAAACATTGGAATTAGTTTTGTCACGTGGAATAGACTCGTGTCTTGATTTCTTTTTCCAGTTTTTATTTTATAAATTGAGTTTGAAATTTTTTCTTCTATTATATATGGGCCGATTCTTAGTTCTTCTAGCTTTTTCCTATTGAGTTTGTTTCCATTCTCTATGAATACCATATCTCCTTCGTTGAATTCATGGTGTCTTCTGTTTCTATTAAATAAACTTTCGTTATACTTATGTGATCTCTGTGTTCTTTCTAATGCTAATTTCTTATCTCTTATCCAGTCTTCTCCGTTTTTCTTTCTTTTTAACTCTTCTGGTATGTTACTGGTGTCTGTGCCATATAATAGATACTCTGGTGTAAATCCCGTTATTGTATGTTCTAGTATATTATACTTATTCACACATTCTCTCGCTATCGATGTCCATGCTCTATTCTTTTTCTCTTCGTTTATTTTACATCTTATTTTATTTACTAATGTCTGATTCAGTCTTTCATTCAGACCATTAGAAAATGGTGCATTTATTGCAGTAAAAATTAATTGCACTCCTTTATTTTTTAAATAATCTTTAAATTCTTTCGAATTTATTCCAGGATATTGGTCCGTTAAGATTGTTCCGATGTTTTCTATGTCTAACACAGTTTGAATTAGTTTTATAAAATCAGCGGCGTTTTGAGTTCTTGATGTTGAAATGAACGCATATCTCGTGAAATGATCAACAAGTAAATGAATATATTTTTTTGTTGATCTAGTGCTTCCAAATCCTCCAATTGTATCTATGGACATAATTTCGAAAGCTTTGGTCGCTGGTCCTAATTGTGACATTGAGCCGAATTTATGTTGCCCTCTTGACTTATTCTTAATACATATATAACATTCTTTACAAATTTTTTTTATATTCTTCACTAAATTTTTAGCAGTATAATATGGACATATTTTCATTTGTGTTTGTGTTATTCCTGTGTGACACCATTCCTTGTGTATTTTATTAATTAAATCAATACTGTATTTTTCTGATAATATGATTTTCTCTCTTTTCTTCACTTTTTTATAATATATTCCGTTTTTCTCTATTAATTTTTCTTTTTTATTCTGTAATAGTATATTATTCATCTGATCTAATTTTATTTCATCTATTTCAATAAAATTTACCGTTTTTAATAAATCCTCTTCTTCTGTATTTGATTCTAGAACAGGGTTTCTACTCAAGCAGTCCGCTTCTTTATTATCTTTACCTGGGACGTATATAATTTTAAAATCGTATTGAGATAGATAGTGACTTAGATCGCCCAATTCTTCGTCTGTTCGTGCTTTTATATTCATATTTTCCAGTGGTTTGTGGTCAGAGTATATTTCGAAGTATCTCCCTATCAGCCAGTGTTGCCAGTACTTTATTGCCTCTTTTATAGCTAAGCATTCAAGATAAATAGCTTTTTTTCTTTTTTGCGTTTCATTAAGTTTCTTTGAGAAGTAGGCCACAGGTTTTTCTTTTCCATCCTCTTGTGTTTGTTTTAGTATTGCGCCTATACCTTCAAGTGATGCATCTGTATATATCTTGATTGGAAGGTCTTTGTCGAATATCTCCAACACTGGTTGGGAACATAGCATTTCTTTTATCTTTCTGAAAGATTTTTCACAATCCTCTGTCCATGTAAATTTTACATTTTTTTTTAATAGTTGATGTAATGGATCTAGTAATATTGAGCTCTTTTCTATATATTCATGGTAAAAATTTATTTTCCCCAGAAATTGTCTAATTTGCTTTTGTGTAGTAGGAATTGGGAAATTTTTTATTGACGTTATGTTGTCTTTCAACGGTTTAACCGTATTTTCTCCTATTACATGTCCTAAATATCTAACCGAACTAGCAGCGAATGTACACTTTTTAAATTTTAACCTGAGTCCTTCTTTTTTTATTGCATTTAATAATTTTTCAATATGATTTAGATGTTCTTCAAACGTCGGTGAGTGTATTAAGATATCGTCTATATAGTTCACTGAAAATTCAGTTAGTCCATATTTTCTTAATATGCTACTCAGAATTCGTTGAAATATAGCTGGAGACGTTTTTAAGCCAAACGGTAGACATGTCCATTGATAGTGACCATCTTGTGTTACAAATCCCGTCTTCCTCCTATCCTCAATTCTTAGTGGTATTGACCAAAAAGCTGAGTTAATGTCCAGTGTCGTAAAGTATTTACAATTTCTGGCTCTTATTATTATATCATCTATTAAAGGGAATGGTTGTGCCTGAGGGACAATGTTTTTATTTAAATCTCTAAAGTCTATGCACAGACGTGTCTTTCCTTCATTTTTCTTATATGCTAGTGTGACGGGTGCAGCAAAAGGACTATAAGATTCTTCGATTAAATTCTTCTCTAGTAAGTTGGCTATTTGTTTCTCTATTTCTTTTTTGTCTTTTATATTACATCTATAGGGTCTTTTACTGCAGTATTTCTCCACTATTAAGTCAATTCTAGCTTCATATTCGTTAACAGTCCCAATATCATACTTGTCTTTCGCAAACACTGATTTGTTTTTATCTATCAATTTTTCTATCTTCATTTTTTTATCTTTATCTAAATGTTCTATATTTGTTTGAAATTCTTCTGTTTCCACGTGTTCATTAAAATTAATTGAACAATTTGTAACTTCACTTAATGTTATCTCTGTTTTTTCTAACTTTTTCTCTATTTTCTGTGAGATTTCTAAATTTTCATTCAACCTCAACTTAAACATAGGAATTAAGTCTAATCCTATTATAAAATCTTCAAAATCCTCTCTTTCAACTACATATATATCTACTATTTTTTCTATATCAAATATTTTTATTCTTATTCTTACCAATCCATTTGTCTGATTCACACCATTGACAGACCTCAAGAATATCTTGTTTAAATCTTCTCTATTCTCTTTTATTTTTATCCATTTCGAGTTTATCAAGGATACTTGAGAACCTGGATCATATGTTCCCATTATCTCTATCTGATTCTCAACTAGTAGCTTAAGTCTGATCAATGGTGTGACTATTAGTTTTTTTTCTCTGTATTTAAATTTACTTCTATTACTGAATTGCTTCCTATAGCTTTAGGTTTCTCTTTTTTCTCTAGTTTAAACCAGCATTTTTCTTCTGGATGATATCTTATACCTTTACCCATGTTTTCACATGTCATACATGGTTTCTTTTCTTCATTTCTGAATTTATGTTCTGGTTTACCTTCTTTTTTAAATGTTTTCTTTTTATTTATTATCCCTTCAAGCTTCTGTAATTCATTTATTAAATCTTTTGTATTTTCTATTTCATCTCTGGCGATCTTCTCTCTAATAAATTCTGGCAACCCAAATGCAATTCTATCTATCATTGTATCAGCGTCCATGTCCTTATTTATTTCTAATAATAATCGTTCTTTCTTTATTGCATATTGTACTATTGAACCTTCTTTGTATTTAAAATAATGAGCATATGTCCTGCTACTCCATCCCTTACCTGAAAAGGTTTCTATTAATATCTGTTTCCACGTATTCCAATTGTTTTCATGTTCTCCTTTTATTACAGTAGAAGTATACCAATCTTGGCAAGTTGCATCTAAAAATATTCTTAATAATTCTATTTTAGTTTTATCTTTTTCTATTTTAAATCTTCCACACTCTTTTTCGAATATATGTAACCATTGTCTAACATTAGATGTTTTATAATTAAATTTTTCTAATACAAATTTATCTACAATATGTTTTAAGTTTTTTTCTTCTTCGTGTTTTTCTGATTTTTCAATTAATTTTTCTAATATTTTTTCCAAGCTCGAGTTTTCTTTAATATTCTCTTGAAGTGTTTGTTTTAAATATTTCCCTCCAAACTGGATATTTCCTTCATCATCTAAATATATCTTTTCTAATTCTTTTGAAATTTTTATCCATATTTTTAACTCATCATGCCTTTTTCCTAATGAATTTTTTACCTTTTTGAAAGTCTCCGTCTTTGTCAACTCTTCATGATAATCTGCATACATGAGGTCATCTGGTATAACATATTTTTCCCCTTGTTCTGTGACAATTGAGGTTACAGCTACTACTGTAGTTTTACAGTCCTTTGGAGAAGCCACAGCTCTGAACTCGAATTGCAATTTCATTTTGTGACGAAAATTGTCGTTTTATAATATTATTTATTTGTTTCAGTCTGGATGGTCCGAATAAATCAAACAAATTTGTTTCTGTAAAAATAACAGTCATATATTACAATTCCTTTATACTAATTATATGTTATATTTATACGTATAATTATACGTTACCTGTAAAAATAACAGAAACGACAATTAAAGTTGATTACTCGTCTCTCATAACTCTTGCTTTTCTATCTATTAATTAAATTATTTAAATCAAATCTGTAACGTAATAACGTAAATATTGTTTACTTTTTTGTAGGCAAATGTCATGTGTCACACTTCTATGACACATGACATTAAGCGCGTTAAATCAAAAGGGATTATGTCCTGGTTACACAACCTAACCATAATACAATAACATTAAAGAGATGATATTCTCTTTACATATATATATATATATATATATATACAAGAATTGCCGGTTTAAAGATATAGGATATTAATTGCGAATAAAGCAATAAAGATATTTTACCAGCTTTCCAATAATTTATGCAACATAAATGTTCCCGACTTTTAGGTCAAAATAGTTACTTGGGTGTCTTATAACTTTTGGGAGGGAGAAAAGGGGGAGAGATTACCTTACGCCGCGTTACATGGGGGATGGGGGATTCAAAAACCTTCAGTAATTGCTTCATATTATAATATTCGAACATCCCTTAACCTGTCAACCCGCTTTAGATAAAGAGTGGTGGGTATTCCCAACCCTGTAGGAAACCAGAGTCTCTTACAGAACACTGTATATCCTTTAAGACCTATTCCGAGTGATCGTTATTATATTATAGGTATGGAGTTCCCGGGTTCAGGGAAGTCCGACAGGTTCCCACAAGGCCTAATGCTATCTGTATATGACATGACGTATTCAATAGAGGCAGTGGCGAAGCATTTTAGATGGGAGACCTTTGCATGCATTGGATTTTCCCTTGGGAGCCTTATTGGTATGTTCTACTTTTTATGGTTTTTATTTACCATTGCTGAGGAACAAACAGCAGAAAGACTAACTAATGGTCCGGTTAATAGTGAGCAGTTGCCGTCGCCTATAGATGTTTGCGACGCAAGTGGCACCGCGAACACGCCACTGTCTAGAATCACAGTTACCTGGGTTATTGATGTAGGAACACAGGGTTATTATGGTGGCATACTTTAGACCGAGGGTGATTGCCATCCAGACGGGCTTGGGGCTCTACCACGTAGCTAGGGTTGTCTTGTCACCTTCTGACAAGACAACCCTAGCTACGTCTGAGAGGCTGACGCTGTTCGCAGAGGTTAGTATACTTACTCTGCCCCTGCATGGAGAAAAATGGTACAGTTACAATGTTATTGGCGCTGATATTACCAACTAGCTGACGTGGCAAACGTTCTTCTGCCATATAAATTAAAAAAAAAAAAAACAATTATGTTGATCGCTGCCAACCGGGACGTAACGTACGGCCCACCAGCCGCTGTGCTTCCGCTTTATAAAGCTGATATCTTCCAAGATATGCATTTTAATGAAATGTTGTTAAGAGCAATGTTGATCTACATGAAATGTACAACGTATGTAACGTATGTAATTTCATAAGGAATAATACCGTATTGTATAAAATAGCTTGGTAATGACACATATTTTTTTGTAATAGGTAAAAGATAAAAATGGTTACTGTGGGGTTAAAGGATAACCTTTAGAGATAAATATATTCTATCGCAGACTTTTTTATCGATCTTTTTAAGATATACAATTCCGTAGTTCATTAATTTGATCTATCTCGTATTTTAAGGTTTAGCCAGCGTTTGCGATTTAAGCGCACAAAAAAAAAATATATATATATATATATACACAGTAGAACCTCGATAAGATAAAGACCAAGGGAAATGTTAAATAATTTGAGTTATTGAGGTTTTTACTTACTAAGGGTTTAAGTTATGGAGTTTTTATTGGTTTATATTTTTACTTACAGAGGTTCGTTTATGAGCTTTGTTTAGGAATTATAGAGATAGACGAGCTAGGTTAAATGCAAATGAAACTTTGAAACGTTAATACACACATACATACTTTATTTTAGTGTTAAAGGTACATTTATTGAAGTTTATTTTACTCTATTATAACAAAAAGTCAGTATTTTTTTTTTTGTTTCAAGCAATTCACTTTATATTACTTTCTTTCTTTTCAAACCACTTTTCACTGCTTCGATCGCTTTTAACTTCTCAGCATATACTTTTAGTTTTCGTTAAAATTTATTTTCACTCACAGGGTGCAAAAAGATGCTCCCGGAAGGAAGTCTTAAAGTTACTGATAACAGTGATAACAAATAAGTTTCTGTACTTAGACCTTAGTGTATTGTTTACATTTTTTGAAGTCATTTGGTAAATACGTGTAAGCAATAAAAATGTCTACAGGGAAAATTTTTTTGTTTACACATTCATTTAAATTGATAGATGATTGAAGTTACAAAGGTCATGTCGTTACAACTTTAAGTTACTGAGGTGTGATGCCCAAATTATTCGTTAGAGGGTTTGTATTTTAAGTAAAAGAGGTTTTGGACTCCGAAAGGATGGTAACGCAAAATTTTATGAACTTATAGAGGTTATTAAGTTGTCGAGGTTTAAGTTATCAAGGTTCTACTTCCTCTATTAAAAAAAACTGCATCAAAATCCGTTGCGTAGTTTTAAAGTTCTAAGCATATATAGGACAAACAGCGAGAAGCGATTCTCCGTGCAAGGGTGGAGTAAAGAATACAGACCTCTGGGGCCGGGGTCAGACGGGGTACCTAAGCCCATGTACTCTTAATATAAAACTGAAACTAGTGCGTGCGTGCTATATGCTTCTTTAGCATAACAGAACAAAAATAACTAAATATATCACCCCGTATGCCAAAAAGTAATTTATGATCTAAACAAATAGAAAGAAATCTATCAATGCACTTAAAATAGTTTTCAACCATTTATTTATTTAAAAAGTACTGCCACATCACAGACATATAACATTGAAAATAACAAACTATTTAATTTATGGCCTGATGCATGTGACATTAATGGCGTACATAACATTGGCAATACCATTTGATACTTTAAGATACAGTTGTTTAATTTAATACTGCACTTTGTAGATTCGGAAATTCAGATTTATGAATTGAATTTGAATATGAATATTTGAGAGACTACTGTGAATATAGTTACACATATCAACACGGAACCGTAACACTTGAGAGATGGTTATCTGCTAACTTCATTTCGTCGCATTGTAAGAATTTTACGCTCTATAGGAAGTATAATTTCAATTGAGATTTTATTATTATAGGTAGACAAGCCAAATGGTAACTTTATACACCTGTCCCTTTAACTTAAATGAAGTTCTATACCAAATTCTTAATCCATTTTACAGCGAGGACATACAATTTGACTTATCCAGGGAAAATATCTAAATTGATAGAATTGGATCCAATAAATTATTTGGGAGTTGAACCGGACCTGTTTCCGTTGTGGTAAGTGGATAAGAGATGTTAACTTGAGGTAATTTTCCCTAAATCTGAGCAAAAATTTATATAACGTAAGTTTATTTATAAAATTGGAACTTTTGAATTTTATCATTTATTTATATGTTTTCTTATGAACATTCCATGTAACCATTCAATATGTAATTTTGTATGGATCTTAAGTTTCAAGGTCAAATATTTTTGCGATTAACACCTTTCAGTGCGGAACAAGCACATTTCAACCCGCCGCTTTTTTATGGCTGAGGTCAGCTAGGGTTGTTTCGTCGCCTTTTGCGACAAAACAACCAGTATAACCTCGGCCCCAGAGGTTAGTAGGTATTCTTACTCCGCCCCTGCACGGAGACACGGTGCTTACGGTGTGCGACTTCCTAGTGCGGTTCATGTCGTTATCAACCTGCCGCTTCCTTTGGTATATTTCTTGTTCCCTGTTTGGCAGATCCAGGGGCGACATAAACAAAAAAAATGTATACGGCGTGTTTTCGCAAAGTTTAATCTAGCCTAGTATTGGTGGATTGAAAAAGACCCGCCACGCACTGGTAGAAAGATCTTTGGGGGCGCATGTTGATCCGCCGCCACGCCAGATGAAAGTTTTTGATTTATTTGCCGTAACCAGTGTTTCTATTTTAAAACAACAACTTTCCCTGTGAAAGGGCGGAGTTAAAACACTAACCTCTGCGGCTAGAGGCGGCTTGTTGTAAAAGGCGAAGATACAACGCCATGTATCCAAGGCAACCACCTCTGGTCTCCTAAATATGGACATATTAATGGGCCAGTTTCTATTCCCCCTTGTTGAAGGCAGTGGGGCAGCAATGCTTCTGGTGTTGAAAACCTACATAGACGACGCTGACTTGCTGGACCGTTAGCTTATCTGCCAAACTCCAGCTATGATAAATATATACATTTTATATAATGTAAATACTTGTCTACAGGTACAAGAAGTATTTCGTAGAGTTTTATAAAAATTACGAGAAGTATAATACACCGAAAGGAGGAGCGCCGAAAATTAAACGTGATGATGTGAGTTGTTTTCTTTTATCGACTTTCAACAATGGGTCTTCTTCGCCATACCATTTTGAGGTTCGGGGCTTTGAGTTGGTACTCTTTACCCCGGCATACGACCCCCCGGTAACATGGCTCGAGCCACGAAGCGCACTTCCACATGATTGATGTGTCTTCACCGTAGCTTTACGTTGGCTCATCTTGGCTAATGTTGGCCATCAGTGGCTTCTGTTGGCCTGTCTGTGGCTTGATGGTTCTGCAACCATTGTGTAATACTGAGTACACCAGGGACCATCCTCTGTATGTTTCTGTTCAGTGTGATAAACGTTCTGTTACAATCTAATGATATCATGTTGGCGGATTCGGACAGGTGTTGGTGAGACGTGAAGGCGCGAAAGGAGTCGCTTGAGAACGGCGGTCTAATCTAGCTTACTGTAGCGAAGACAGAGTATTTGGCGTTTGCATAGCAAATACTCCACAAATTCCATACCCACCCGCATGAGCGTTGACACAATCAAGCGCACGGATCTAGGGAAATACTTGATATCTGTATTGCGCTCGTTTAATGACATAGACACGTCTTGCTCTCACGTGGAGTCAAACGGACTGTGTATCTCTGGGGGTCGGTAGCCAATGCCGCGGTGATTTGGTGGCCGGGCCTGCAGAAGGGCGAGTCGTGGGGGCAATTATCTGTGCGGTCGAACAGTTTCTACTTTCGTGTCTACCAGTAATAATTTTCCCTCTATAACTCGAAAAAAGAAAATGGACCTCTGTATCTCGAACATAGCATTGTTTGATTTTACAACCTTTACAAATCGGTTATTTGAAAACCAACTATAACAATTTTATAAGTTGAAGGCAGCTGCCTCGCGCGCGCCTCAGCTCGTGTAACGGTGAAATCTGACGCTTAGCACGGATAGAGTGGCCGCGCGGCAATCTGTAAAATTGTTTGTGTATTATTAAACATCTTATATAATATGGCAGGCCATCAAAGCTATATGCGACGCGAGAAATGTATCGGAGAAAATGGCGGCCGTTATATTGGAAAGGATATCAGAGCCCGCGGGAAACGGTTTTATAAGGTATTTTTTTATTACGTCACCTTAGCTTTCTTGTAACTAACCATACGTCGTACGGTCTTCGGCATCTCGCGGTGAGTCCATTTGCACATTATGACTGTAACATCTCACAGCTAGTACGTTTGGGATTGCCGAAGGTGAACAGGGCACCACTAAAACTCAGTGACCGACCTCATTTGCTGCAGTGGAATAGATGAAATTTTGAAGCTGTTGTTTGGAGTTTACTCCTTAAGAATCGATTTTCATATATAAGGCGCCCGGTATGAGAAAAATGTGAGAGTAAAATCTACTAATGAATGACCTCGTTACGTTTTTGGTGCGCAAGGCAATAATTACTTTATTTGTTACAACTTAAGGTTGATTTCACATTAAATGTTGTTTAACATTTATGTCTTTTCATTTGTAAGTGACAAGAGTAATTTATTGCTTTGCTCATTTTAAATGACGAATGATCGTAAGTATTAGATAGTGTTTTGGAGATTTGTGACTTTATTACTAGGTGCCATAGTTGTAATTAGGTTGAACTTAAAACTGTTTTAAAACTTTTTTATACACATATGTATATTATTTTCATTAATTTGTTAATTTATCCTTTCATATGGTATTTTTTTTTCAGTATGATTAGGGTTCATACAGTCGCTGTAAGACCATTAAATATGGTACAAATATAATATAGTAACTTAGTGGCATTGGTGACTGACCTAGAAGTCAGTGAGTTTGAATCCCACGGTTGCATGCGCCATTTATCTTATATCTTATATATATATATATATATATATATATATATATATATATATATATATATATATATATATATATATATATATATATATATATATATAATTGGAATCTCGGCATCAGCTCCAACAATTTTCATGAAATTTAGTATACGTGGGGTTTCGGGGGCGATAAATCGGTCTAGCTAGGAATCATTTCTAGAAAATGTCATTTTATTCGCTTTTTTTTTATTGGAAGAAAAATAACAAAAAGGTGACTCTTCCTGACATCTATCGGCGAATAATAATACTATTTTTTTTAAATTGCTTTAACGATACAACAACACTAAAGCTATTCCAGCAGATGGCGTTGTTGAGTAACACGAAGTCAATGAGTGTTTGCTTTGAGGTTAGACTAAGAAAATCAATTGTTAATTTCCAAAAAACACAATTTATAAAAAAAAATACCGAGCTAAGCTCGGTCATCCAGCTGGTTCAGTTTATCTCGCCAAATGTGTGCATCCCGACATTACCGGTCTGTCTTAGACAAGCGCGATGGGAATACTGTCCGTGCCTTGTGGGGGGCCAAGCCCGGTCGTGGCGTGCTTACAGCCTATTTAATGGTAAGCAGTTTTGCCTATGTATTGCAACGTTAGGAGCACCGTTAACACGCTGCCGTCGCATAGCAGTACTAGAGAACCTGGGTCACTAATGCCGGAACAACACGAGGTTATTATGGCCGCATACATATAGACTAGAAGTGGCCCTACCACCCAGCCAGGGTTGTTTTGTCGCATTTTACGACAGGCCACTGGAGACAGTGTTCTTATTGCGCTCCTGCATGGAAAAAAATTAATATGTAATTTTTTTTTCAGATATACGTACGATTTGCGTGTAAAACTTATACATTCGCCGCCATTTTCTTCTGAGCATATTAAAAAAATTATAACCAACTCGAAAACACCGACGCTCCTCATAGCAGTTGACAGTTCTTTGAAGAACGATCTTTATAGGAACACAAAGTTCCTATTGGACGAGAGTATATATCCGAATAATAATTTCCGAATGCGTACGGTGGTTGGGCAGCACAACGTTCACGTTTCGAATCCGGAGCGGGTGGTCGGTTATGTTAGCCAGTTTCTGTTGTATGGTCTAGAGGGGGTGGAGGGGAGGGCGAAATTGTAATTTAAGACAATACTATACCGTGTCATATGACCGTACGTGGTACGGTTCTTTATTATTATGTGTTCGCGCTGATGTATGGGTTTGGCTAGGCGAAATGTAATATATCAGTTGTCTAGTATCCATAACACAAATGCAATGCAACTCAGTTTGGGACTAGATGGCGTTGTGTGAAATGTCCCAATATATTTATTTTATTGATTTAATTATATATTACATGAGTTGTATATAATAATAGTATATATAATTTTAAGGTATCTGGTCATACGTTGTACATATAATGAAACTTGTTCGTGTTAGACACGGTTATATAAACATATAATACATACATGTAAAATATGTATTCTAATACTTTATTTGTATTATTATACATAAAACTGTAAAGGTGATGACTACCTCCGTGAGTTTACGCAAGTCGGTTACGCTTGGTGAGATCACGGGTTCGATTCCCGTACCGTGCACAGATGTTTTTTTTTTTGTAAGTAAATAAGTGTTTCGCCAAAAATAATATATATCGTCGTAGTCGTAGAATAGTGACGGATCTGACATATATTAAACTTTACAGGACAGCCATTTTAAAAATACACAAGCGTCATTTTACTATGAGAATCTATCATATCCGTCACTTCACCGACCACATAATTTGAAATTTGAATAATATATGTAATTTTTTTTTTTAATGTAGCAATAATATTTAGACAATGTAGTATCCAAATATCGTAAAAAGTGAATTTTGGATTTTTTTTCTAATCCGACGTTATTCTACGATCACGACGATATGTAAATTGTATATCAGTTGTATCCATAACACAAACGCTTTATTGCATATTGTATATGCATTTGTACTTAATTAATAGTTATTTTATTTAAATATGTTTTTTTATAATGAAAGTGGACGAAGCGAAACAAGTATGTAAGATTCGTAGCAAGTGGAAAGAAGTGGTCTCTGCCTACCCCTACGGGGAAGAGGCGTGATTATATGTATGTATGTTTGTTTTTTATTGCTGTAGGACAGCAGACAGGCTGACGGCCCGCTTAGAATTTAGCAGTTACCGTCGCCTATGAGTGTTTGCAACGCCAGTGGCATCGCGAATACGCTGTTGTCCCATAAGGGTCTTTGGGAACTTTGGTCACTAATGCCGGAACACATCACAAGGTCATTATGGCGGCATACTTAAGACCAAAGGTGGTCGCCATCCAGACGGTCTTGGAGCCCTACCACGTAGCTAGGGTGGGTTGTTTTGTTGCCTTTTACGACAGGCCGACCCCGGCCGCAGAGGTTAGTAATCTCTCCGCCCCTGCACGGATGAAAATGTCAGAAAAGGTCACGACTTCGATGCTACGATATACCGCTAAGGCAATTTTCTGGCTTAATCATCATAATCTTGGCGTTAAATCCTGGTTGTATCCTAACCTTCCGCTTCGGTGCCCGTAGTACGCTTTCCGACTTTTACTTCTCCACTTCGCACGGGGCTCGCATATCACCCTTTACGACGCTGGCACTTTTTGGATCAACCGCATCGGCTCTTCTCTAGTTTCGCCCGTGACAGAGCGGTCGTGGTCAGGCATCCACGTCGATGGTACAGGCGGACACAATTCTCGCACCGTGTCTGGCGCAGTCAGACACACGGCTTACCACTGCGGACTTCACTTGGTCAGTCCAGCGCATAGGTGACCTGCCGCGCGATCTGGTTCCTTCCACTTTTCCCTGCACTACCAGCTGGAGCAGCTGCTCTATGGAGTCGTTATCTCGCCTAGGAACATACCCATCGGCTGAGGACCATTTGTTCCCCACGTAAGATTTTCTCGCTTAATGTATTAATTTCACAATTGAAGAAAAACTTCGCGGAGAAACATGCGTAGATACCGAGTTTTCTGGTATATCTAAACTGCCTGGTGCAAGTGGCATACTGGTCATTCCTTTTAGGGGAAGTCGAAGCCTGAAGAGAGATTTGTTTTATATTGACAGCAGACAGGAAAGCCAAATGAACAATACCAAAATGTTTCCGGGAATAAAAGTAGGAGACAAATTAGATACATCAATTCCAAATTCAAATTGAAAAAAAATTATCTGTCGTAAAAGGCGACAAAACAACCCACCCTAGCTACGTGGCAGGGCATCAAGCCCGTCTGGATGGTGACCACCTTTGGTCTTAAGTATGCCGCCATAATAATCTTCCCAAATTCCTGTAACCTTATCGGACAGAAGCGTGTTCTCAATACCATTGGCGTTGCCAACGCCCATAGGCGACGGTAACTACTAAATTCTAAACGGGCCATCAGCCTGTCTGCTATCCTACAACAATAAAAAAAATCAATTATTATTAAGTAAACATTAATGATTAAAAATGGGGTACTGATTATTATAAAATTTCTTTGGGTCCAAATGGTTGACAGACATCTGGGATATAAAATGGTCAGCATATACGCGGTTCTGAGTAGGCGGTACCGTTGACTTTCGTCACTCGGAACCGAGTATTTAGCAGTCAATTTGTTAGAAGATAAATTTAATATTCGATCAATTAGAATTAAATATTTTTATACATTTTTATTGTTGCGGTTACTGGTTTTTTTTAATAAAATTGTGACATTCAAATTTGTTTCATTTAATTAATGTGAAAAAAAAGGTAGTCTTGAGTTGAAGATCATTTTTTTAACGTTGTGGTAACTATGGCTAAAATCACTTACTCAAAGCTAGTCAAAGACAAATTTAGGATTAGATTTCAACGTGCTTTTATTATTAGTGGCAGCGTAGCAAATAGAGGATAGACCAGGAAAAAGTAAATATTGATTTAAAAAACAAATTCCAATGAAGACAGCTGTCTGTTTTTAAAATAATGTTAATAGTGATGCCCTAAAATTGATATAAAAGGCTCAATTAATACCCTATCCGCACTAAGCGTTTTGCTTCCACTTTCATCATGCGAACCGCCAAGGAGTGGAATTCTTTGCCGGCGTCTGTGTTTCCCGAACACTATAATTTAGGGGTCTTCAAGAGAAGAGTGAATAGGTTTTTATAGGCAAGCGTGCTACACCGTCGACCGCATCGTCGCTTAACATCAGGTGAGATCGCATTCAAACATACGCCTATCTACAATAAATAAAAAAAATATGAAATCGTCATCAAAATATATCCACACTTTTACTATTGAATGAATTTATTACCTTTTATTGGTCACTTTTAGTGGAATTATATATTTTAAGTCAAATGAAGTAGACTAAAAGATCTTTTTAACAAGTAAAAAGAAAATAAATATCCCATCCCTATAAAAAAATTTGTATCTGCATTGCAGAATTTCAATGTCACTTGTAGGATCCTCGATATCTCGAGGAAAAAATGTCGATATATCGGGTGATTTCAAAAAATTTTACGATTTTAAAATATTAGTGTATTTAGCTCAATAGTAATTTTTATACAAAATATACAAAAATCTCAATAAAAATGGAGGCATATTTTAGCAGTATTCCTTTTTAAAAATATCAAAAACTAAAAAGCTATCTTCTAACTAATATTTTATTGTATATCTGACAAACCAGTATGTAGTATTTGTTTGGTCGCTACAGTAAAAAAAACTGCTCTTTACATGCTCCGCTGTCAGCTGGCTCCTATTATTAGGAACCGCCAAACGGCAGAAGCCACTCTCTGAAGGTACAGAGGAAGCCGTAGGTGTCAAGTATTTATGTGCTCTATCAAAAGAACTCACGAGTGAAAGTGACGTGATGGTCGATGAATGACGGACGACCGCACACACACATATACGCAATAGTAACATACTAGTCAAATACATAGTAAAAACTAGAGGAAATTAACTTACATTTCTATCTACGAGGGTGGTCTGAAAAAGTTTCCGACCTATCAAAGATACAAGACATTTTTTCCAGAATTTCTTATTTTATTTTTAAACGTAGTCTCCTTGTAACTCTACACACTTCTCTCTAAATGTTGATTTAACATGTGACAAACACATTCTTTCGACATGTTCAAAACCTCTGCTATCTCTCTCACTTTAATTCGGCGGTCGTCTAGCACCATTTGGTGAACTTTGGTTATGTTTTTATCGGTAGTTGTAGTTTATAAACATCCCAAACGATAGTCGTCTCCCAAGCTTTTACAGCCACGTTTGAATTCAGCTGCTCAAAATTTCACTGTGGTAAATGATGGTACAGAGTCCCTATACACAGAATCCAACTCATTTTTGATTTTTGTAGGCTTATTGCCTTTTATAAACAAATATTTAATGACAGCTCGATACTCGATTTTATCCATTTTCATAAAATTAACTCACTTATACGACTGTTACATAATAACTGCGCGTCCAAAATGGCTGAAACTTTGGTGAGTAACTGTCAACAGATGAACAATGAAATTCACTAGCTTTTATTTACAAGTGCTGCTATCTTCATGTTGAGGTCGAAAACTTTTCAAACCACCCTCGTATCGTATGTATACATGAGATATTATTAATGATCGGAAATACTAATGCAAAGACGTTAGATTTGTAAGTTAATAATAGTTAAAATTTAAACCACCAGATGTCATGACCTGACATTGGTTAGTTCCCAATAGATTTCTTTACGAATTTGGAATCTACTGACTTCAGTTAGATAAATAAAGAAAATATATGATTTTTGATACAATTGTCAATTTAGATATTTTGAATCGATATATCGGATCAAAATATATCGGATTAAAATATCGATATGTTGAATTAATAATATCGATACTTTTCCAACATGCCTAGTCACTTGCGGGAATAAATAAATAAAAATGAGAAAATTGTAAATTGCTTTGTTAAATGAAAAATATATGTTTTAAACGCACTTAAAAGGTAATGTGTAATATTTTATAGGTCTTTTGTGTCTCGATTGTTTGTAACTACATAATTTCTAAATTTGTAGTCGACATCAGCTGATCTGATAACCGGTTAATAATTTACTTTATTTTTCTAATTTATAAATGTAAAGATGATATATTTTGTAAGAAAACATTATTATCAATTATACAAATGATCTATTAGTCCTTTTGTTTGTAATTCACTGTTTACATAGGTGAAAAGTATATATCGTAGATTATTAAGACCACAACTATATATTTATCGATAGAGGCTTATTTAGGCATTGAATCGGTCATGTCTTAAAGTATTTAATAAATATATATTATATTAACCCCCTCAGCTTGCACATTACATTTTCAATTTATTATACAGTAGAATCTGGTTATTATAACCGCCTATATTGACCAACCGCTTAATATGAAGTAATCACACAGTGAAGTTGGGTTTTCATATAAAAACAAGTCGGGTATAGTGACAAGTCGCATATTACGACCTATATTTAATTATGTCTGGTTATAGTGACTGACATGATTCCTAACTAAGCTAGTAAGCAACACGAAAGAGATGGGGAAGTGTCAAGGAAAAACCATTACCTACTGCACAGGAGGCTTTAAAGGCTGCAGAATTATTGTCGCAATTTGGTCATAGCAATATTGAAAATGATAATTTGGCGATATCTTCTTTATACAATAGTAAAGAGACTGTTATTACAATACAATACAGAAAAAACAAAAGCAGACAAACATTGATTTCTTATGTAAAAAGTGAAAGAAATATATATATATATACATACATATATACAGGTGACTGACAAACCCGTCCAAATTCACACAGAAGAATCTTTAGTAAAAGTTATGAGAAATGTGTATTTTATATTTGTATCACATAGTACAAAAATGTTGAGTAATCAGCATCACAAAGTCATTCAAAGAACTCGCAATTTACATAATACTGCGCTAGAGTGTCAATGACCTCTCCATCTTTCCTAATAAAAGGCCGAGGACGGCGGCAGTGCATCGGGCGAGCGAATATGCACTACTCGATATGCGGGAGAGACAGAGACAGGTAATAACAGGTTAACGTATGAAGGTTGCACCATAGCACTATTCTGTACGATTGAATTAATGATCATATATGAAATATTTTATGGTGAAAATTTGACATACAATTTTTTTTTGCAAAAATGGGTTCCTTAAATGATGTTTAGTGCGTAAAAAAAATTTGGACGGTTTTGTCAAAGTCACCCTGTGTATATATATATAAAGTATTTTTCTATTTATTAGGAAAGGAATTGCCTTGTGGTTTCAGATGGCGTTATTCTTGAAGCAAGATTTCAGCCCACCCATTTTGTCCAGGAGATGGCTTGCAACAAAGTTAAGACCAAACATGGTAAGTTATTTGTACATACATACATATAATCACGTCTCTCCCCCGTAGGGGTAGGCAGAGACCACTTCTTTCCACTTGCTACGATCCTTACATACTTGTTTCGCTTTGTCCACTTTCATTATTCCCTTCATACATGCCCTTCAGTTTAAGATACTCTTGACCTGGCCTTTTTTCAAGATGTCCCTGATCTGGTCTCGAAACGTCCGCCTAGGTGTAGCCCTTCCAACACTTCCATTCACACTCGCCTTATACACTTTTTTCGTCAATCGTTCTTCATTCATTCTCTCAACATGCCCAAACCATCTCAGCATACCTTTCTCAATTTTTGTCACTACATCTTCTTTCAGACCACAATGTTTCCTTATCTCACTATTTCTTATCCTGTCACTCAGTTTAACTCCTATCATACTTTTTAACGCTCTCATCTCAACTGCATTTATAAGTAAGTTATTTGTGCTTTCTTTATAGCTTAAAAATCATCATTAAATTCCATTTCAAGGCTGTAGTAGCCATTTTTAAAAGCACTTGTAAGTGGTTATTACTGGTTGCAATAAATAAATATGTCATATGCAATTTAAACAATTACTTCAGTACCTTGAGTCCCTATTTATGCCTTGCTTCACTATGTATGTCTTCAACTCACATTTGATATGTTTATATCTACATGCAGGGCTGAGTAAGAACACTAAGCTCCATGGCCGACATCGACCTTACAGGATAGGTGACAAAAACAATCCTAGCTATGTGGTAGGGCTCCAAGCCCATCTGGATGTCGACCACCCCTGGTGTATAAGTATCCCACCATAATAACCTTGTGTTATGTTAACTCTATGGGACACACAACAGTGTGTTCGCAATGCCCCTAATGTCGCAAACATCCATAGGCGATGGTAACAGCTTACTATATACTATAAGCCGTCAGCTTGTCTGTTGTGCTTCAGCAATAAAAAATTCTTCACATTGTTACAGTGTGATCTGTTTTTAGTTAATTTTTAGTTTATTATGAATCAGAATGCAAGTTTGTGCTGTCATTTTTAAACAAATAAATCTCTCATAATAAGCCCATTGGCACTTGTATCACCTTTCACTATGTCAAGCTAGCGCTTTTTGGTTGGCAGAGTTGGCAGATCTAGATATTTATTCTGGTAGCTGGTGTTTATTAAAAAAAAACTAAAAATGTGTTTTTAAATTTAGATTTTTATTGATTGCTATATTTTTATCACACCAAAAAGTGCAGTCCTCCTTTATTCAACTCTTTTTCTAATTTTTTTTCCTTTATTCAAAACCTGCAGTCAGTTGTCTAGATCAGAGATGTTATGGAGCTCCGTAACCGTAACTGAAACTATCGGATATCCGAAATAAAATTATATCCGTATCCGTTTCACAAGTTTCGGATAGTTTCGTATAAGGGCGGAGTCTAAATAAAACGACATGTTTCGATATATTTGTGTCATTTTGTGTTTATATTTTACTTCAATCTAATATCCATAAAATCCGTAAAATCTTTTCGTCCCAAATACCGCAGTGTCTCAAGACGAAGGTTTTTAACCAATGTGTGTTGCCAGTGATGACATACGGAACGCAGACATGGTCGCTAACTATGGGCCTTATGTGAAAGCTCATGGTCGCTCAGAGAGCAATGGAGAGGGCTATGCTCGGAGTTTCCCTGCGAGATCGAATCAGAAATGAGGAGATTCGCAGGAGAACCAAAGTAACCGACATAGCCCGGATGATTGCAAAACTGAAGTGGCAGTGGGCTGGGCACATAGCTCGAAGGACTGATGGCCGTTGGGGCAGAAAAGTCCTCGAATGGCGACCGCGTACCGGAAGACGCAGTGTTGGTAGGCCCCCCACAAGATGGACCGATGATCTGGTCAAGATCGCCGGGATAGGTTGGATGAGGGCAGCGCAGGACCGATCATCGTGGAGATCTTTGGGGGAGGCCTTTGTCCAGCAGTGGGCGTCTTCCGGCTGAAATGATGATGATGAATATCCATAACCAAAACTATCTGAAACTAACGGATAATCCGAAATAATTGCATATCCATAACATTATCCGAAACCTATATATTTTTATTCCTATATCCATATCCAGATCCGAAATATCATATCCAGAACATCCCTGGTCTAGATTATAATCAGGTATGTTACATGTGAATATAGTTTATGGAGGCTATGCCATTGCTCTTTCTCCCCTTGTTAAGGCAGTACATCTGCTCTCTTGAGTCTTTTGAACTTGTTTGGCTGCAACAACAAACTGGATAATGGGTTTGGGTGAATTGTCAAATGGTTTTTGTAGTTCTCTAAGTAGCATTAGTCGAGAATGGTTGGGATTTTCACTTGGAATCCATGGGTACTTACTCATGGATTTCCGAGTTGCAAGCATACCAGGGCGCCGATGCAAGTATCCTTAGAATACTGTTTTGAGCTTATGCTTTATGTTATTTTTCTATTACTTTTTCTATAAAAAAATTTAAGTAAGGATTTATTATATTAATAAATTTAATTAAATATTTGGAATAAAAATGCATTCTCGTTACATGACGATTTCTGCCAGTTCACTCTACTGTAAGCCGCATAAAAGAACTTCGTTCAAAAAAAGTATAGATATAAGTTATTTTACTGAATAAAAATATCCTAACTAATATTATAAATGCAAAAGTGAGTTTGTGTGTTTGTTGTGAAACTTTCACTCCTAAACCGCATAACCAATTTTGATGAATTTCGGTATATTTATAGATAGTGTCTTGGAGAAGGACATAGGCTATTTATTTTTAAATTCATATGACAGAACAATGTTTGCCGGGCCAACTAGTATATATATAAAATAAAACTAGAAAAAATTAATACAGGTTGCAATTCACCATTTCTTCTCTAGTCAATATATTGTATTGGCTTCCAGCTTCTTATCTATCTAATCTCCGTACAGGGCTAGAGTAAAAATGGTGGAGATCCTTACATCTGGGGGTGGCCTGTCATTAATTGGCGACAAAAAACCCTAGCATCTACATATACCTCCATAATAACCTTGTGTTGTGTTCAAGCATAAGTGATCAAGGTTTCAGTTTCCTACGCGAACGGCATTACTGGTCCCTGTGGGGTTGCAAATGTCCATAGGCAACAGTAACTGTTTACTATTAAGTGGATCATCAGCCTGTCTGCCGTCCCACGGCTGTTAACAAAAATTCATAAGATCTTATATTGAAACTAGCTAATACCCGCTACTTCGTCCGCGTTGCTTGATATATTAACAAAGTCTTCGTCGTAAGGTAGATGTAGAAGAGACTTCCCCTCTCCTGCGCATGCGCGCTACACCGCTTGCCCCACTTCTCCGCGGCAGGAAAGCACACATCACTGAACACGTAGTGTTTATAAAAATAGTTGTTTCTTAAAATTTTAATAACTTTATATTAAAATAGCTGTGCCCGCGATTCCATCCGCGTGGAATAGTGACTGGGCAGAATTTTTTGAATATATCTTATGGTTTATTTTGGATTACAAACCCTAAAATAAATTAAATATGCAAACAGTCAGTGTTTATCGAATGCAACTGTTACGCCATGCGCCTCCGGAATACGTACGTTCGAACCTACAAAGTCCAGCCTAAGCTAAACCCTATTTCATATGATTGTTGATATAAATATCAGGTCAACTTAAATTCATTTTTAACAAAAATTATTTTTTTCTCTAAAATAAAAATAGCCTAAGTTACTCCTTGTTACATCAGTTATCTGCCAGTGAAAGTCCCATCAAAATCGGTGCAGCCATTTCAGAGATTAGCCGGAACAAACAGACAGATAGACAAAAATTGTAAAAAATGTTGTTTTGGTATATGTACCGTGTATACGTCCGAATGCACTTAGTAAAAAGCGGTTATTTTAATATTACAAACAGAACCTCCAATTTTATTTATTTGTATAGATAATTTTTTAGCGCAAATTTTTTTTAGATTAGGTCCAAATGTCTAAGGAATAAAACTTAGAAAATTTAATTGAAATCTATCCGGTAATTTTGCCGTCGCACAACTGCTGACCTCTATCATTTTATTTATCCCTTTGTCTGAAGAGTAACATTTTGACCAAGATTGATGTTATTACAGGTAATATACAACCATCGTCACGTCCTATCCATCCTTGAGAGCGGACTCCTCTTCCGCGAGGACAGTGTCGAGGTGGAACAAGAAGCGTCCTCCCCCGAAGAGGTGTGGGGAGCAGCGGGCGGCGGACGTGGAGGGTGGCTAACGAGAGGGGAGGCCCTCGCTTCTGCTGCGGCTGTGGGGGCGTGTGTATGCCTGTTTCCACCTAGGAGGTATATAACCCATCTGTTATTTTTACGTCATGCGTGCATACAGCTTGGATTACAACCTAGAGCTGCGAAACTACTGTGAACGTAGTTACGAGTCCGGGGTCCGCTTTCCGACTTTTTCTTCTCCACTTCGCACGATCTTCGGCATCTCTGGTGGTCAGTTCATTGGCACGCATATCAACCCCTACGACGTCAAGCCAGCACTTTTTGGGTCTACCGCTCCTGCCGTGGCCCGGCGGTGGCGGCATGGCCAGACATTTGTTCACTACATAAGGGTCTGTCCATTAATCACGTGAGGCTCGAAAGGGGGGGGGGGGCATAAAAAATCGCGAAATATCACGTGTATTTAGCACTGTGCCAACAACTGACTTACAAGATGCTTATCCAGTTATTGGTGTTGAAGAAAGTTTTGCTAATCTGTGGATACTGTACATAAAATTATGTTCATTGTTCATGTATTAGTATAAAAAAGTTTTTTCCCATTTCTTTCATTATTTTTATGTCAGTCAAAAACAACCTGCAACCTTTCTGTCTACCTCTAAACGTTATTATTGTAGTTTTTAATTTTCTATAGTAAAATTAGATAATACTTAAAATTAAGATCCTTTGTAGGCACTAAAAAATAAACGTGATATAGGGGGGGGGGGGTAATCTTAAACCTCACCATGTATCACCAAGGGGGGGGGGGGTTAAAAATGCCAAAAAAGAATCACGTGATTAATGGACGGCCCCTAAGTAGCCGGTTGCCGTAAAACGTGGCCATACCAGCAAAGGCGACAGACACTCCTGAAATTTATCCGCAATGTCACGGACATGAAGGCTGCCGCGAATGCGAGAGTTCCCAACGCGGTCCTTCCGCGTTCCTCCACACATCCAACAACTCAACATAGTTACGAGTGTAGCCACCGTATAATATTGATAAGGAACAGGGAAAAGAATTAGCTCTGAAAAGTCATCATACATACATAATCGTCGGCCACGTCACATATGTATACTATCCACGAAGCATCGCCCTCAACTGCATTACATTTCCCGGAAGAGGCTTCGGGCGATAATAATAACAACGTATACTATATATATCGACAGCGCGACCACATGTAAGATGTCGCGTGCGGAGGCGGCTGCGCGAGACGAGGCCTCAACCAACTTTCGTGGAATTACTAGCCTCGTGTCATATAAACCAAATCGTGAAAGAAATATTTTCTAAAAATTTGTCTCGGGTACAAATATCTTCATTTGTTTACATTTTTAACGCTTCTGATTGGTCGGCGAACCCTAGCCAAATCATATATAAAGAGCACAAATTTCGAAATAAATTATTCATTTATTTTTTTATTTATTTAAGTTTTAGATTGACTTACGACTAATAATAACATTTATTAACTTAAAAATAAATACAGAGAAAGTCTTTGTGGATGTGTGGAGTGACGTGGAAGGACCGCGTTAGGAACTCCCGCATTCGCGGTAGTCTTCATGTCCGTGACATTGCGGATAAAATGCAGGAGTGTCGGCTCCGTTGGTATGGCCATGTTTTACGGCAACCGGATGCTTACGTGGGAAACAAATGTCTGGCCATGCCGCCTCCGCCGGGCCCCGGCAGGAGGGGTAGACCCAAAAAGTGCTGGCTTGACATCGTAATGGGTGATATGCGTGCCAATGGGCTCACTACCAGGGATGCTGAATATCGTGCGAAGTGGAGAAGAAAAAGTCGGAAAGCGGACCCCGGGCACCGAAGCGAAAGTTTGGGTGGCAACCGGAATTAACGCTAGGATGATGATGATGAAATACAGAGAAAGTCTTTACAAGTCTCCACTGATAGTGACAGATTAGAATACATATAGTCCAAAAACAAATAGTACAAACTTGTTGTCATTAATCGATTCAATGATTGAGAATCAATCCAATGAGTAAATTCAGTAAGTTTATTAGTAAGATACTTAGCATTAGTTATTTAGTTTGATTTTTTGTAAAAGCATGTTTTTTTTAGTTCTTTATTAATTATAATTTTTCAAGATATAATATGTTTCAATAGTTATTTTTAGAGTGAAGTTTAAACTGCAATTAATATCTATAATATTATTTTTATTTAATCATATGTTATGTTGACTTTTCTATGCCATTTTGTTAATGAACTTTTAAAAGTTTCACGTTTGTTCGTGACATTACTCCACGGGGCTAGCGGAAGACCAGCGCTGATTTTATATCTAACATCAGCATATGCTGAGCTAGTCCCAATTTAGGACAGTTTTCTAAGTGGATTATTAATGTATGTATGTGTATGATGGTGTCCTAAATAAAATGTGTTCTTTCTTTCTTTCTTTCTTTCATTATCAAATGTATTTCGCAAAAAAGTTAAGTGTAAGCTGTCTTTTCATTGTATTAATACCAGAATGAAACAGGTCAAAGTCGATATTGCTGTCATTAATTAATTCGTTAAAGGAATTAGACGCGCGATAAACAAAACTATTTTGACGGTAATTGGTGGACACGGATTGCAGCGAGAATAAAGGTCTGTTACGGAATATTCGAGGAGGTGTATAAAGGTTAAATTTAGAAAGTAAATCTGGCCAATCAATAACAGATGTCATAATTTTTTTAAGAGTAATTTGGTCTGCAATAAGTCAATATTCAATACAGCTTAAGTATTGATTCAGATAACCATCGCTGGTGTTTCATTTATAACTCAAATGGTGACCCACTGAAATACTTACCCCGTGTCACCTAACGAGTATTCATTAAAATTTGGCAGACAGTTTCCAGCTAACTTCATGCCGTTTTTCGGCTCTCGGCGTGCGCGCGCATCGCACAAATTGTACTCTCATAATTTTTTTACAAACGCTCCAAAAGAAGTGTAACTTTAAAAATACGCTGCAATAAGGATTTTGACTTTCCAGCCTAAATCGTTCGTCAGTACTGAACGTCGCCGCATACATGTCGATCCCCGTGGCGTTGCGCGCATCCCACCGTGCTCGCTGCAAAGGCTCCTTGGACAGCCTGTTGGCCGTTATGCGGGACTATCTCGCTCTAGCGCGCAGGGCAGCCGCGTGTCTGAAAGAGTACGCAGCTCTGCACGCACAAATGTAGGTAGTTTGTTTCAGTTTTTTTTATTGCTGTAGGATAACAAACAGGCTGACGTCCCGCTTAAAATTTAGCAGTTACCGTCGCCTATGGATGTTTGCAACGTCAGCGGCATCGCGAACACGCTGCTGTCGCATAAGGGTACAGGAACTTGGGTCATTAATGCCGGAACACAACACAAAGTTATTATGGCGGTATACTTAAGACCAAAGGTGGTCGCCATCCAGAAGGGCTTGGGTACTACCACGTAGCTAGGTTGGGTTGTTTTGTCGACTTTTACGACAGGCCTATCCGGCCGCAGAGGTTTGTATTCTTTCTCCGCCTCTGCACGGATAATTTTGAATTGAATTTTTGACAACGGTGCTAAAGACGTTTCACTTCAAAAATAGTCCTCGAGACCAATTGATCCATCCTGCATTTATTTTACCAACTTGAATGTCATGTAGCGGATCGTTATCGTCGGTAATCGAATCCACGCACACGATGCTGTGCCGGCAACAGAGCGAGCTGTGCGTCCTCATGTCCAGAGCCTCCTCAGCGTTGTTGGGCAACACTCCCTGGTTGAGAGGCGACGTCGCGTGGGACGTTATCGAGAGCGACAACTGCGATGGGCTCATGGTAAGGCTACTTCGTGTCTTCTGGAACCTTATATGCACCCAGACCAAAACTATTTGAAGATTATGAAGACTCATCATCATGGACTTATGTTCAAGTATATGACGCCTTTCAAGGCTAGCGAGGAGCCCTATCTTCGGCTGATGAAGACTTTTGGGAATTTGGACCCATGGACATGGCTATAAGATGCCAAGCACCTGATTTTTCTCCGTGCAGGCGCGTAGTAAGAATACTGACCTCAATGGCCGGGGTCGGCTTGTCGTAAAAGGCGTCAAAACAACCCAACCTAGCTACGAGGGCCCGTCTGGATGGTAACCACCCTTGATCTATAAGTATTCCGCCATAATAACCTTGTGTTGTGTTCCGGTATTAGTGACCCAGGTTGCTGTACCCATATGGGACAGCAGCGTGTTCGCGGTGCCCCCAGTGTCGCAAACATCCATAAGCGACGGTAACTACTTACTATTAAGTGGGCCATCAGCTTGTCTGCTATCCTCAGCATTAAAAAATTGCCATGCCACCACAGCCAGGCAGGAGGGGCAGATCCAAAAAGTGCTGGCTGCTTGGCGTCGTATAGGGTGATATGCGTGCCAATAGACGGACTATCAGGGATGCCGAAGACCGTGCGAAGTAGAGAAGAATGCGGACACCGGGCACCGAAGCGGTAGTTTAGGTTGAAACCGGGGTTTAAAACGATGATAATTTATTTGTTATTTCCAGAAAATACACCACGCCTTCCTAGTGGTACAATCGACGCTTCTCAAACATATCGCGATGGCGCACTATATTCCGCCAAAGCACACGCAAAAATTATACAAAAATTACAACGAGAGAATTTTCTGGCTCCACAACATCCTAATAAAACATTTAAATGAGATTTTTAGGGAGAACTTCGAATCTCTTGAGAGGATGTATAGGTTATTAAAAAATTCCGGTAGTAAAGATGAGGGTAGTGCTAAAAAATTGGGTAGCGCGGTTAAGGATAGCTGGGTATACTCGGAAGTGCATACGAGTGTTGCGAAGGCGTGTTTAGAAATGAGGGTAGTCTTGAATAAATGTACAAGCCTAGACATGTTCCTAGATTCATGTGCGTTAAACAATGAGGAGTTAGATACAGAAGTATTGTACAAAGATTTGGATGATTTAATTGAAAATTTAACAAATTGCCTCAGCAGTGTACAAAAGGCGCAATTGAGATTGAAAAATATGAATAATAAACTGAGTGTACCTGAAAAACAAGAGGGCGGCGAAGTGACAGTTGAAACGTCAATTTTGAAAATAGAAGACCGTGAACCAGAGACTAAAGATGAAGTTTTTTATTTCATAAAAACAGACGACGATACAGATGTAATGGAGCAAGCGGATGTGACAACAGCGCCCGGGAAAAAAGAGAAAGAGAACACTAAAATGGTTTTGTGCGAGTTAAAAAGGAAATTGGGGAAAAGAGAGGACGTGATGCGAGAAAGAGAAAGACAGGCGTTGATTAAAACAATGCCAGATTTGAAATTGGTTCCAGAATTCGAAAGACAAATCAAATTTGAAGAGTTCGTCGAAAGAAAAGGTTTTATAACAAAACTTAGAAGATCTCCTGTGAAACGTAAACTTTTTAAAAAATATAAAATAAGTAAAAAGAGGTGTAACATTATTAAAAAATTGAAAGTAATAAAATTAAAAATTAATAAATATACGGATGAGTTTGATTTTAATAATAACATTGTTTATGAGGCGAACGCGAAATTTAATTTTAAAAGTAAATTATTAACATTTGCAGTATTAAATGAAAAAATAACAATAATAAAATGGTGTAAAGAACAGTTCGCAAAAAACGAAATGTTTAGTGATCTTTCGGATGGTCTGAGCGATGTTGAAGGAGGCGTTGTCAACAAAAACATCAACGAAGTATATAATAATGATAATTACAAATTTTCCAAAAAAGATATGGAGATCTCAACATCTGACAGCGATGAGAGTTATCATATTTTGAACGATGTGAGAAAACATCGGGTGGTGAGGAAGAAGAATCATCAGCCGAGTAGGCAGTATAACTTAGATCGGGGAATAGACAATGTGGATGAAAGCTTGAAGCCAATAGAGTATAATTTCGGGACTGGCTTGTCTATGGCTTCGGTTTTGCAAATCAATAGTAATGCGAGATTGCCCAATATGGCGGCGGAAGAAGTATTCGTTGGGGATGGAGAAGTTTCTTCTGACAGTGGCAATGATGATTAATTTTTTTTAATTGATGCTGGAGGGTAGAAGAGAACCATATCATATGGGAGAGAATTTGAAATTGTCCAGCTGTACGCTAGTGTGTGGTAGGGCTCCAAGCCCATCTGAATGGCAACCACCTTTAATTTATAAGTATGCCGCCATAATAACCTTGTCGTGTGCCGGCTGTGACCCAGGTTCGTGTACCCCAATGGGACAGCAGCGTGTTCGCAGTACCCTAGCGTCGCAAACATTTGTAAGCGACGGTAACTGCTTACTATTAAGTGGGCCGTCAGCCGGTCTTCTGTTCCTCAGCAATAAAAAAAATATATCCAACTGATAATTTTTGGCGCTTCTAAAATTTACACTGATGCTATCTCGTTTTAAACTTATTTTAACGGTAATTTTTTTAAACACAGTTCTACCCTCTATAGTATGAAAAGATGGATGCGTAAGTCGATTTATAAAGAAAAGAAATTGACAAGCGTATGGTAAAAATAGGAGATGGGTATCCTCAATTTTTTTTTATAAAAATCTAGAATTAGTAATTATTTTCTATTAATGTGCAACCTGGTGTTGAAAAAATTATTTTGAATTATTTTTATTTTCTTTTTAAATTTATCATAAAACATTACCATAGAGTATATTATGTTGCTAAAATATCGAGTTGTGACTTTTTAATTAAATGTCAAAATAATGTGACATGAATATTTTTTTAAAATCAGTATAAGATAATTGTGAATGTGACAGTAATTAATTATATAATTTTATAATAAATTTTTTTTATTAATTATATTTCTTTTATTTATATATCATAATAGAAAAAGCAAGTGGGTAGATAATGGCCACAACTTCAAAGCACCTCTGGCACCAGCTGGTCCGATATCGTCCCGTTAACCCTTACTAACCAAGGTGAGATGCGCTTATCGCTATTGGAGCTGTGGCAGGAACAAGTAGTGGCAAGAACAATCCGGCCTTGGCGCTTCCACTGTAAAAGTATTATTATTTGGGGAGACACACAAAGCAAACCACTGTGTACGGCATAACTATTTTATTCCTATTCTACCCACCAATGGTGGATATTAATATCTGAGGATCTACCGACATCTACAATCCCCTTATCAAACAAACAAAAATGAAAAAAAAATAAGGTGAAGAGACATTCTTAACAGAAATGATCTTAATTACAAGAAAATTATTTACAATAAAAATTTACAACTTTACGTGGACTTACATACATAAATCATGTTAGTAGATGATAAGCTACTGATTTTATTCACATTGATTATTTTATACAATTTTCATTCTCAAAATAATTTATTTTCTCCATTCAATAATTTATAATATAATCACTATTTTGCTCACATGATCAACAAATTTTTCATTTCTATATTCATGTTACACTTTCATTATTAATTGTTATTTATACATCGTAAACAATTTCATAATGTCTTTTGAATTGTTACTAACAAATTACAATTTCCTTAATTTTAAATTGTATATATATAAATTAAAACAAAATTACCATAAACATCATTCAAGCAAAACAAATAAATAACATAATCCACAATATTTACAATATAAAAACTCATTCTTTCACTATCTGCGGCGACGAGTACGAAGATTTCCTGGACATGTCCACCGATCAGGGGGTATCACTTCCCTGCCAGAACAAGTACGATAATTAGCCAAATTATTATCCTCAGCTGGAGTACTGGAGCTGTTATTTGTGTGGGGGTTGCTAAAAGACTCCCGAACCGAAATATCATCATAACGCGATGAATAACTAAACTGAGGCCGCTTCCTGTTTTGTGAATCTATAATAATATGCCTTCTATTGCGACGCAAGTAGTTGCCGGAGTCCATTCTTACACAATAAGATCGAGAATTTAATACTTTCTCTATTACTCCTGATTCCCATACATTACCACATCTTACTTTTACGTTTTGCCCCTTAGATAACGGCTTTAAAACACGTGAAGATCTATCATAGTATTGTTTTTGTTGTTTCTGTCGAAATAATAATTGAGATTAATCACTATTTCCAACTCTTGGTTTTAAACGATTGTTTAATATTGGTAAGGTGCTACGAAGCTTTCTACTGTACAACAACTCGGCTGGAGACGACATGTTTCTATCCAATGGAGTGTTAATATATTCTAATAAAGCTAGCCGAAACTCAGAACCGTCATATGCAGACTTTTTCATCATGTATTTTACAGTTTGAATTACGCGCTCAACTTGGCCATTTGATTGTGGATATCGCGGGGAAGATGTCTTAAGTTCAAAGTTCCAGTCGATAGAAAACTTTTTAAAATCACAGGACGAAAATTCTGGGCCATTATCTGTCATTAATAATTTTGGAATACCATGCCGAGAGAATATGTTTTTTAATCTGCTAATCACCGAAATAGATTTTAAAGAATCCAGTTCTTCAATTTCTACAAATTTACTATAATAATCTACAACTGCAATAAATGATTTATTTTTAAAATGAAAAATGTCAGCACCTAGCTTTTGCCACGGTAACTTAGGAATCTCATGGCTGATCAGCGGCTCCTTATTAGTTTGTTTCCTGTATGTCAAACAAGCTTGACAATTAGACAAGTAATCTGTTATTTGCGTATTTATTATTTGGCCAAAAAACGCATTCCCGAGCACGTAGCCTACATTTTTCTACACCTAAATGACCCGTATGTATATTTTTTAACATTTCGTATCTTAAATATTTCGGTATTACTATCCGGCAACCCTTCCAAACCATGCCGAAATACACTGTCAAATCATCCCTGTAATCCCAATATGGCTTTAAGATAACCGGTCGACGCAGATGTTTGACATTCGGTAGCCGTTGTAAGGAGGATCACGTGTTGTCGTGTCGGTGTTCAGGCATTGGTAGATTTTTGAATTTTAAGTCTGCCGATATGGTGCGCGCGCATGCGTAAAGTGGCCGAGGTTAACGGGGGGGGGGGGAATTATAATTGCACCCAAGCCGGCCCCAGCTGCGGACCTCGCAGCCCCAGTTACAGGGCTCCCCACTCGACCTCGCACTCGCGGAACTCGCGAAGTCCCTAACTTTTAACCTCACAGAGGTACGCACCCTAGCCCAAAAGCTAAGGCAGGCCTCGACCATACAGGACCAGCTGCTCATCGCGTTATTGAAAAATGTAAAAGTAATAGACTAGCGGGTGGTTTGGCCAAGTAATGCGCAGGGAAGAATGCCATATAACAAGGAAAATGAAAGAGAGTGCATGGATGCAGTAGTAGAGGTGAACCAAAAAAAGATTGATGGATTGCGTAAAGGACAATATGGCAAAAAAGGGTGTGAATGTTGGGATGACGGCTAACAGAGGAGAGAACATATTGTGCCGACCCCATAATGTGGGATAAGGGCAGGAGGAAGAAGATGGTATGGCATTTGTGTATTATTCGTGCAGGGACGAAGATACTGTACTCGCTCGCTTGCCAAATGGCCGTTTGACGCTCACCCCACTTAGCCCCATCTAATGTTATAACTTTCTCCGCGGGGGTCCCTTTCACAAAACTATTAATTTTGTGCCTCAAGTTGTTTTTGTAACACTAACATGTGTTATGTTTAGTATGAATGAAACTATTTATTTAAGCGTTTTGTTTGTTATTATTCAACTATGGTGTAGAATCATGATACGCTGAACACAGAGATAGCGCGTATTTGAGCACGACTTGTGTTTAAACGATCATAATTCAAAAATTAAAGCGATGACATAGGGATTTTTACTTTAAATTACAATGTTTAAATTATATAGATGAGGACAAAAAATTAAAACCATACAAAATAATTTATTTACAGCCCTTTAATTTTGCACGAAAATCAGGCGGTGCGACTGCGAGCCGTAATTCTAGATAAACTTTACACGTCACAGATGCGCAAATACCACAGTTAGGCCTACAATTAAAGTAATACAACATAAGTAGACTAATATTCTCACAAAATAAACAAAAATCATAGCGATAGCATTTACTATTACTGAGAAAAATAAAAATTAGTGCAACAGTTCTCATTCACACAGTGAACTCACTCGTTTTACAGATTTTTTGTTCTACATATCGTACAATACAAAAAAAAAAAAACAATTACCTACTATGTAACGTAGTACTTTTAAAGCCCTTTCTAAAAAGGTATCACATTCGTACATTGGATCGTTATGCAGTGTATTCAAAGGTAAACAAAAAAGTATCACCAAATGGCGGGTGTAAAGGCTTGGTACACACCGAGTGCGTGATCCGGAATACGCTCAGTGACGGACAGTAGCGGACCTCTATGAATAGGAGGCTAGTTGAAGCTAAACGATGTAGAAGCGGTACAGACATAAGTCTCAGATTTCTATACCTACACTGACGGACTCATAAACTGCATCAAAGTAATAGACGATTTTGAAATAAATATTTTAACGAAGTATGCAAACTTTCTATACATATTTAAATGGAAACCTCTAGATTGGTTAGTGAACTTTAAAACAGCGTAGAGTATCATATCCTTAAGTTTAAGTTTGTGTACTGGAAAGCATCTTAAGAATTTTTTGAAGAAAAAACAGAAATTTAAGTAAAATTGGTTTAGTTAAAAAATTAGTTTTAACAATAGACACAAACTTTATGCAAGAGTTTATTTATGTTTAATAAGGTGTATTACCTCCACGTGCCCTTATTACGGATTTTAATCGGTTCCGCATAGATTTTATTTAGGGTTATTAAAAGATCTTGCGGAATATTGTCCCATTCTTCTGAAAGTGTTGTTCTTAGTGCTGCCCCTGTCATGGGCAAAGGGTTTCTCGCATATACAGCTCTTTTTAAATTGTCCCAAACATTGCTCAATGGGATTAAGATCCGCGCTGCGTGCTGGCCAATTCATTGTACGTATCCCAACCTCTTCGCAATATTGTCAAACTTGTGCAGCAGCGTGCGGCCGGGCATTATCCTGCATTTAAGTAAAATTTTCGCCTATGAATCCCATGTAAGGCACCACGTGATCTTCTAAGACCTCTGTTATGTAGCGATGTGCAGTCAAACCACCTCTATTACCGTTTTGACGGACCATGTCTATGAACACAAGTTCTGTTCACCCGTTCATCGATATGCCACCCCAGACCATACACGAACCGCCTCCAAAAGGAACACGCTCCTCAATGCGACTTTGAGCATTTCGCTCCCCACGTCGACGACAGACTCTTCAGCGACCATCTGCACCATATAAACATGTCCTACATTCGTCCGTGAACAATACGGAGGCCCATTGCTCTTCTGTCCAATTCAGGTGATCACGCGCAATCTTAAGCGAGCTTGTCTGTGAGCTACAGACAACTTCCGACCATTTGCTGGTCTAAAAGGGGTGATATTCGCTTCCTTTAACCTTCTTCTTATTGTTCGTGCACTCACGTTTACTCCACGCACTTCATTAAGCTCTGTTTTAATGTTAACTGACGTGAGGAAACGATTTCGCAGGGAAGTTGTAACAATAAATCGGTCATCACGACCGGTGGTTGCTCGAGTCCTGCCTGTACCACATCTCCTTCTGTAAGAACCTGTCTCCACAAGCCTTCTGTATATTCTAGAAACCGTAGACTGGTTTAAATTTAAATTTCTACCAATCGTTCGTTGATCCAAGCCCTCCCGCACCAATGCTACAATTTGAGCCGCTTGTTCGGACGAAGTATCCATATTATGGTTCAAAAACTCTCGATGAGTTAAAAAAACTAACCCAACAATTCTGCTGGTTACAATAATTCAATTGACAAAAGAATAAAAAATCAATGAGAATCAATTTAAAACTTTGCTATAAATAACATGCAAATCTGATACTAGGAGTAAATTTTCTTTTCATTTTCTTTTCCCGGCTATATTCATTTGTTTTACTGCAGTTCTATTTTTCAATTTTCCTTTTTTTTGAGATTAAGAGCCAGTCTCTCCATATTTACATAATTTAAGCTAAAAAGTTTGCATACTCATTAAAAAAATTATTTCAAAGTAATCCTGAACTTTGATGCAGTTTATGAGTCCGTCAGTTTATGTTTAATGTTTTTTTTATGTATTAGTTAAATTCTGCGAATTGGACGACGAGTAGATATTTAATGTTATAAAACAACAACAAACAAATAAAATTTAGCAATCTATGGTTTATATGTGGTGTGTGTGTGTGTGTGTGTGTGTGTGGTGGGTGCCAGAGGATGCACTATTTGTGATACTCGGTGTAGCAGCCATCGATGCACAAGTTCACCGAGCAGGTGCTACACCTCCACATCGTCCTGCGACGCACTTTTGGTGTGCTGCACATTTTACAGTTCCGTGGTCGCTCACTTCTTGCAGGCAAATGCATCTGCGACTGTGCGGTTGGTGGCGCTGGTGCGGTTGGTGGCGCTGGTGCCGCTGGTTTTAACCGCCGAGGAAGTGCTCCAGGTTTAAGCGTTTGCAGTAGCTCCTTCACCAACTGCAGCCGAAACTCACGATTTCCAATGACTGGAGTGCGGTTGTGGTTGAACATAACAAAGGAATTATGTATTGAGACGTTGACAAGTCGGCGGAAGAGTTTTTTATACCAGATTAGATTTCTTGTCCTCTCTATGGGGTAGGCGTGCAGCATTTGGTCTTTATGGTCTATGCCGCCCATACAGAGGTTGTAATCGAGTATTACTTGGGGTTTATATTTATAGTGCCCATGTTTTTCAATTCCGCCGACTTGTAGTTGGTGGAATGTGGAGATCATTGCAACCACATTCGTGTCCATCCACACAACCACACTCAAGTCCTTGGTCGAGCTGAAAGCCACCTCTCCCGCTCTCATGTTTTTTTTCGACTTTTCTCTTAAACCTTCCGGAACAAACTCCCTGGTGAGTCGGAGAGTGCCCATCGAATCTGTTCTGTGCTTCACTTTGAGGATCCGAGACAAAAGTGGCGCGTTATAAAAATTGTCCATAACGAGCGTATGGCCTCTGTTAAATAAAGGTCTCATCAAATTGAGCACAATCTGAGAAATAGCACTCTCTGGCTCATCCCTTACCTCATGCTCTTCCACCGGTTCCTGCGCCCCTACCTGCGCAGCATCTACGTGCCCCTTGCCGGAGTAAACCTCCATCCTCCACAAATAGCCGGTCCTCGACTCGCACAACTCATAACTTTTTATACCCACTCTCGCTTTTTTTGTTGCAATTTTTTGCGAAAATGAGAGTCGCCCCTTCCATAAAAGTAGTGACTCGTCAATTGCAACATTTTGCTCGAGTACATACAAAGAGCTAAATTTTTTATTCAGGTGCTCAATGATGGGCATAATTTTGGCGAGTCTGTTGGGTGGCACGGGCAAGGAGGCGTTGTCTACAAAATGTAAACAACGTTTGATCACTAAAAACCGGTTGAACGGCATGATGGCCCCGAAATACCCAAGTCGGAGTGCCTCTAATTTGGGGTACCAATACTCCCGCTCCACATTGTTTATTACCAGGGACTGCAACATCATAATGGCGAAAAATCTTTTTATGTCGTCATCGGTGACGTCCTTCCACCGTATCAGCCTGGAGTTGGGCTTCTGGTTGCGACTTGACATTTCACTACCATAACGATTAGTCTCACGGACTATGTGGGCGATAATATCGGCATCCCAAATTTTCAGGAAAACTTCCAAGGGAGTTAACTCCGCGTTTTCAAAAGTTGGGCCAGTAGACCGAACAGTGAAAACCTCCCGGACTCCCTCAAAATTCTCTGGCTCGGATCGCCAATCAAAATTGAGCCAGTCTTGATCGGGTTCGGGGCCTAAGGCGGTCCGAAGAGCTAAGTCGGCTTCAGCGTCAATACTTTTTAGCGCCTCAACTAGCGACGGATCCGCTAAACTGTCCACCGAATATTCGTTCACATTCCTAAGTCTAAAATTGGTACCATCGACATGTTCTTCATATTCGACGTCGCTGCCTTCGCCTGGCTCTGTGTAGTCACACTCGATATCGACGTCGACATCTGGGTAAGTAGGAGAAGAAATTTTAATGAAATCATCTTGTGGAGGCGACACATTCAATGCAAATAATAGTCAACTTACCAAACTCGTAAGCGCTCCTTCCAGAGCCAGGCGCCGTTGTCGAGGTGGTAGAAGCTGAAAAATTCATAAATTTAGTGAAATTAGTCAAATGTCCAAAAAAACTATAAAAACTTTTAATATGATACTAACAAGGTGCAAAATCCAGAAATTCTATCTCGGCCCACACGGGGTTTTGCGGTAGTACGGTACTCGATGACAACTGGGTTTCGAGATTCCTGTCAATAAAAGATGGTGGAAATAATAAAATTTAGTTTATATATTTTAGAATCGACCTCATAAACGCATTCACCAGTCGGTGAAACAGAATATCCTACTTCTTTCGAGGCGGGGTCCTTGCAGGAGGTACGCTGAATGACTCCGCCGTTGAAGACCCCGGGATTATAATGAGGGGAGGGCCCATCTCCTCGGTTGCAACTGTGATATCTGGGATAAATAAAAAAAAGAAAAAAGTATTTCGTAAACCAGAGCAAAAAATTGATTTCTGATATAACAGGAATTGTTAATCTTACCCATGACAGATTCCGGAGCGGTCCGTGGAGGTATGCCCTCGATAACAACATCCTCCTCCTCTGTGATATCTGGAATATAACAACGAGGATATATACTGGATAAAAAAAACAATGTTTTTAAAAATATTTAGAGCTACATACCATTCGAACGTTCTAACTCCCACGGCTGAGGTACATGTGGGGGAGGGACAGTCGGTACCCCCGGTAACAGTGGGCATGGGATCCAGACCCGCGTGTCTTCTTTTCTCTTTCCTTTTCTGTAAATCAATAATGCTCATGAACATGTTCGACACTAACAAGCTAGCGACAGTACGAGGCTACGAACAGGTAAAACTTTGAATTTACTTACTTTGACTTTGGAGAGTCAGGCATCCTGAAGTTGCCTACTTGCTTCTCTTGCCTGAGCTCCGCCACGTGTTTCTTTTGAGCCTGAGACAACTTCGCCAGATTTTTCGCGTTCAAAGTCTTCGCCGCTTTGAAAGCCTTTAACTGCTCCATCAAGGAACTAGGACTGAAAACAGAAATCGAATGAATGAATGCTGCTTGAACAATTTAATTAACTGACGGACTCTTAAACTGCATCAAAGTTCAGGATTACTTTGAAATGATTTTTTTTAATAAGTATGCAAACTTTTTAGATTAAATTATATAAATATGGAGAGACTGGCTCTTAATCTCAAAAAAAGGGAAAATTTAAAAATAGAACTGCAGTAAAACAAATGAATATAGCCGGGAAAAGGAAATGAAAAGAAAATTTACTCCTAGTATCAGATTTGCGTGTTATTTATAGCAAAGTTTTAAATTGATTCTCATTGATTTTTTATTCTTTTGTCAATTGAATTATTGTAACCAGCAGAATTGTTGGGTTAGTTTTTTTTAACTCCTCGAGAGTTTTTGAGCCATAATATGGATACTTCGTCCGAACAAGCGGCTCAAATTGTAGCATTGGTGCGGGAGGGCTTGGATCAACGAACGATTGGTAGAAATTTAAATTTAAACCAGTCTACGGTTTCTAGAATATACAGAAAGTTTGTGGAGACAGGTTCTTACAGGAGACGTGGTACAGGGAGGACTCGAGCAACCACCGGTCGTGGTGACCGATTTATTGTTACAACTTCCCTGCGAAATCGTTTCCTCACATCAGTTAACATCAAAACAGAGCTTAATGAAGTGCGTGGAGTAAACGTGAGTGCACGAACAATAAGAAGAAGGTTAAAGGAAGCGGATATCACCCCTTTTAGACCAGCAAATGGTCCAAAGTTGTCTGTAGCTCACAGACAAGCTCGCTTAAGATTGCGCGTGATCACCTGAATTGGACAGAAGAGCAATGGACCTCCGTATTGTTCACGGACGAATGTAGGACATGTTTATATGGTGCAGATGGTCACTGAAGAGTCTGTCGTCGACGTGGGGAGTGATATGCTCAAAGTCGCATTGAGGAGCGTGTTCCTTTTGGAGGCGGTTCGTGTATGGTCTGGGGTGGCATATCGATGAACGGGCGAACGGAACTTGTGTTCATAGACATGGTCCGTCAAAACAGTAATAGAGGGGGTTTGACTGCACATCGCTACATAACAGAGATCTTAGAAAATCACGTGGTGCCTTACATGGGATTCATAGGCGAAAATTTTACTTTAATGCAGGATAATGCCCGGCCGCACGCTGCTGCACAAGTTCGACAATATTGCGAAGAGGTTGGGATACATACAATGAATTGGCCAGCACGCAGCCCGGATCTTAATCCCATTGAGCATGTTTGGGACAATTTAAAAAGAGCTGTATATGCGAGAAACCCTTTACCCACGATAGTGGCAGCACTAAGAACAGCACTTTCAGAAGAATGGGACAATATTCCGCAAGATCTTTTAATAACCCTAATAATAATAAAATCTATGCGGAACTGATTAGAATCCGTAATAAGGGCACGTGGAGGCAATACACCTTATTAAAACATAAATAAACCCTTGCATAAAGTTTGTGTCTATTGTTAAAACCAATTTTTTAATTAAACCAATTTTCCTTAAATTTCTGTTTTTTCTTCAAAACATTATTAAGGTCCCCTTTCCAGTACACAAACTTAAACTTAAGGATATGACCCTATGCTGTTTTAAAGTTCACGAACTAATCTAGAGGTTTCAATTTAAATCTGTATAGAAAGTTTGCATACTTGGTTAAAATATTTATCTCAAAGTCGTCTATTACTTTGATGCAGTTTATGAGTCCGTCAGTGTATAATAAAGGGTAATTAAGTTGATTTTACCGCGATTGTTCTACGGACGGGCCTGGAGTAGGCTCCACAGCCTCCACGTTTCCACTCGCAGAACTAAACATGAAAATGAAATTAATGAGACTCCTGAAGTAACAAAAGAAAAAATAAAATACAAAATTGCTTAGCAGGAGAGCTTACATCGGAAAAGACAAAGAGTGTGCACAGCGTGGCTTAGTTGCTCGATCACCTCCTGCACCTCCCCGAGCAGCTCTGCGAATTGCTCTTGGCATGTTTAGCACTTGCTACAAGCAATAAAATAAAAACACGCAAATTAAAAAAAGTAAAGAAATATATATTTCGTTAATAAAAAAAACTTAGTAAGTATATAACACCAACAAAATAAAAAATACACATATACGCAGTTTTCATTACCAAATGTTACATTTAAAAACGCGTACAAAAAAAGTCGTTTCGAAACTCAGAATCAGATCTCTTAATGTGCCCCAGCCTTATACCGCACCAACGACACTACATTCGGAATTCAAAATTCTTGAAATATAGTTGACATATTCTGCTCATGTTTTTTACTATCCCGGCTGGTGATTACTTGATCTAACATATTAATCGCATTTAGTATGATTTAACAGCCAAAAAATATCAAAAAATGAGAGTAAAATTATTGCGTCAACATGGCGTCAGCGAGCCAACGCCGAAATGTACCACTCTAATGTATCGGGTTTAGAAAAGGCTAAATTTTGTGTCTCATGCTGAAACCTTATTTCTACGTATTAGTAGACTTAAACTTACCTTAAAAATAACAAAATACCAAGTAAATATATTCACCCAAAAGTATTAACATTAACGAAAACAAACCACAACGACGCACGATTGATTTCACAATCACAACAAATGACAATAGGGATGGTCGATATTCGATCGATGTTGAATAAACATCGATGTTTAGCTGAAAAACATCGATGTTTTTACATCGATGTTTTGGTTTGTTATCAGAACAAAATATCGAATTATCGAAACGTCCATATATCTTTTAGGGCCATCTAACAGTGGATGTACTTTCTAGCTATTGAGTCCCTAGGTAGTACAACTATTTTTAACTAGATGACACTGATTAACGTAATCGAAGTAAGCCGTACTACATAACCGCAAATCCTCGCAAAAGAGAATCGTTTCACACTAAAAAGATTACGCGAGGCTATTGAAATCAGAAAATACCCAAATTTAAATAGAGAATATGTGAAGATGGTTGGCAAGTACCTCAAGTTTGGGGCCCCATAATCAAAACTATTAAGTCTCAAGCCTAGCGAACAATAGGTACCAGACCGAGAGACATCGTGAGTGCCTTCTGTGTGAGCCGGAACACATCTTAGTTTTTCCTTTTCATTTTAATAGTTTTTCCTTTGACTTAATATTTTGATCCCTCTCTTGACATTATACAGGGTGAGTTTGACAAACCCGTCCAAATTTTTTTCACGCACTAAACATCATTTAAGGAACCCAGTTTTGCAAAAAAAATTATATGTAAAATTTTCAAAATAAAATATTTCATTCCAAGGAAAATATGATCACTAATTCAATCGTACAGAATAGTCATATGATGCAAACTCCGTGCGTTAACCTGTTATTACCTGTCTCTGTCGCTCCCGCGTAAATGAGTAGTGCGTATTCGCTCGCCCAGTGCAATTACCGCCGTCCTCGGCTGTTAAATAAGTTACTGCCAGTTTTTTGCTGTACCAATGGAGAGGTTATTGACACTCTCGCGCCGTAATACGTAAATTGCGAGTTCTTTGAATGACTTTGTGATGCTGATTACTCAACATTTTTGTACTATGCGATACTAAACTAAAATACATGTTTCTCATAACTCTTACTAAAGATTCTTCTGTGTGAATTTGGACGGATTAGTCAAAGTCACCAACCTGTCTAAAGTATTAGGTTAGGGACCGTGTAGTAGAGATTCTCTGCCAGTCTTTTTCTCCACATCATACAAATATACGGTCATCATCATTTCAGCCGGAAGACGCCCACTGCTGGACAAAGGCCTCCCCCAAAGATCTCCACGATGATCGGTCCTGCGCTGCCCTCATCCAACCTATCCCGGCGATCTTGACCAGATCATCGGTCCATCTTGTGGGGGGCCTACCAACACTGCGTCTTCCGGTACGCGGTCGCCATTCGAGGACTTTTCTGCCCCAACGGCCATCAGTCCTTCGAGCTATGTGCCCAGCCCACTGCCACTTCAGTTTTGCAATCATCCGGGCTATGTCGGTTACTTTGGTTCTCCTGCGAATCTCCTCATTTCTGATTCGATCTCGCAGGGAAACTCCGAGCATAGCCCTCTCCATTGCTCTCTGAGCGACCATGAGCTTTCTCATAAGGCCCATAGTTAGCGACCACGTCTGCGTTCCGTATGTCATCACTGGCAACACACATTGGTTAAAAACCTTCGTCTTGAGACACTGCGGTATTTGGGACGAAAAGATTTTACGGAGCTTCCCGAACGCTGCCCATCCGAGTTGGATTCGACGAGTGACCTCTTTCGCGAAATTGGACCTGCCTAACTGGATCGTTTGACCCAAGTAGACGTATTCGTCAACAATTTCGAAAGTACAGTTCCCAACTGTTACGGGGGTAGGTGCGACATGGACATTAGACATGATCTTCGTCTTGTCCATGTTCATTTTGAGACCTACTCCTTGGGAAGCTGTATTGAGGCCATCAAGCATATGGCTTAAGTCTTCCATGGTTTCAGCCATGATTACGATATCATCTGCGAATCTAAGGTGAGTGATGTACTCACCGTTAATGTTGATGCCCAGTCCGTTCCAGTCCAGAAGCTTGAAGACATCTTCCAACGCAGCAGTGAACAGCATCGGCGATATGACATCGCCTTGTCTGACTCCCCGCTGCAGTCGGATAGGCTTCGAGTTCTGATCCTGGAGACGGACTGACATGGTGGCGTTTTCATACAAACACTTCAACGCTTTGATGTATCGATAATCAATGTGGCACCTCTGGAGAGACTGAAGCACCGCCCAGGTCTCGATCGAATCAAAGGCTTTCTCATAGTCCACGAACGCCAAGCATAGTGGCTGGTTATACTCCTCCGTCTTCTGTATAACCTGCCGCAGCGTATGTATGTGGTCTATGGTGCTAAAACCTTTTCGGAATCCGGCTTGTTCGGGAGGCTGGAAGTCGTCAAATCTGCGCGCGAGACGATTCGTGATGACCCTTGAAAACAGCTTGTAAACATGGCTCAGAAGTGATATCGGTCTAAAGTTCTTCAAAAGGGTTTTGTCGCCCTTTTTGAAGAACAGCACCACTATACTTCCGTGCCAGGCCTGCGGCGTTTTGCCATCGAGGATGACGGAATTAAATAGCTTCTGGAGGATTTTAAGCACAGGAGTACCACCAGCTCTCAGAAGCTCGGCTGTAATTCCATCATCACCCGGCGCCTTGTTGTTTTTAAGCTGTTTAAGGGCCACACTAATCTCGTACAGACTGACGTCTGGGATATCTACGGTGTAGTGTCGGGTTAATTTGGCTCTTGGGTCTTTAGCCTTGTTGTTAACAGGTGCCCGTGTGGTCGTGTATAGCTGTCCGTAGAACTTCTCGACTTCCCTCAAAAGTTCGGGTTTAGACGAAACGACCCTGCCGTCGTCGGTCTTCAGCTTCGTCAGTTGGCTCTGCCCAATAGACAAGTCTCGTGCGAATACTTTAGAGCCCTTGTTACGCTCTATAGCCGCCTTTACACAGTCTGTGTTATGGCGGCGGATATCGCGAGTCAAGGACTTGGAGATCTGTCTATTTAGCTGCCTATACTGGGAAGCATCGTCCGGGGACTGAAGGGTCATTTGACGTCTCACATCCATCAATTTGAGAGTAGAATCTGAGATTTTTCCAGTTCTTTTTGAACGGCTGGCCTTGAAGAATTTAGACCCGGCTGTTTGAACAGCTTCCACGAACCTGTTATTATACTCGTCCACGTCAACGCAGTCACCGAGGCATTCGAAGCGGTTTTGCAATTCGAGTTGAAAGTTTACCGGGTTTTGGATCTGTATGGGTGCAGGTCGGAGCGTAGACTTCACCAGTCGAGACCTCTCCAATTTTGGATTGATATTCAATGTGCCTCTTACTAAGCGGTGATCACTCCCAGTTTTCACCGAATTGATCACAGAGACATCATTGAATATCTGTCTTTTGGTCGACATAATGAAGTCAATCTCATTTTTGGTGGCACCATCGGGACTAATCCAAGTCCATTTGCGTTGTTCTGGCTTCATGAAGAAGGAGTTCATCATATACAGGTCCTCCTTCTCCATGAAGTCGGCCAGCATCTGGCCTCGGGTGTTCCGATTTCCGAACCCAAATTGCCCCACTCTCAACTCATCGCCGCTACGTTTCCCCAATTTTGCGTTGAAGTCTCCCATGACAACGTTAAAGTGGGTTTTAGAAGTGTGGATGGCTGTTGAGATGTCCTCATACATGGCTTCCACCTCCTCGTCAGGATGTGTCGAAGTCGGAGCGTAAACCTGAATGACCTTCAACGAATACCGTTTGGTAATTTTGAGTATTAGGTACGCTACCCTAGTCGAAACACTCCCCACCTCAGTAACGTTGTTCACAAGAGACTTGTGAACGAGAAACCCGACACCACCTTGGGACAGTTGGTCGCCCTCCCGGAAGTAGAGCAGATTTCCGGAATTTAGGATTATTGAGTCCTCTCCCTGTCTTCGGACTTCAGATAACCCCACAACATCCCATCGCAGTCTGCTCAAAACTTCCTCCAGTTCCTCCAACTTCTCGTTGGTCCGCAGTGTCTTGACATTGTATGTTGCCAGGGCCAAAGGTCGTCGTTCTTGGTAGCGAATCCGAACCCGGGGATTCTTCGCACCCCCTGCCCCGTCGCTTATGTGGCTGCTACCGTGACCACCACGAACGGGGCCGCCGGGGACTAGGGGCCGGGGCCTGTGTGTATCTGTCATTTTAGGGGGGGGTTTTGCCATAATCGCCACGCTTGGCAGGCGGGTTGGCGATCGCAGTATTCGCAGTTGGTGATGCTCTCACGGAAAGATGCTGCTGCCCATCCTCCGTTCTTTCTATCCCTTAGTCGTCTCTTACGACACCCACGGGAGGAGATGGGGTGGTGCTATTCTGGTGCGACACCACACACTACTACGGTATGAGGATGGCTATATAATCGACTAGATCCCCATAGAGTTAATTGTAACCTTAAACAAAATAAATTAAAATAGCAATTAAATAAGTTGAGGGTAGATATAATTGTAATGTTCTTATTGACATTTTTAATCTGAGTTTTTCCGTGAATAGGCTGCTGAAAACCAACCGAAATGTCGGAGTCAAGTCCAATAATTAAACGCCCGCTTATAATCCGTAAAGCGCAGTTTAAATTAATAAACACGTATAATAAATAAAATAGACAGTTTTATTTCTTACCAAAAACATCGATGTTTTAAAACATCGATGTTTTGCTATCGATGTTTATCGTACATCGATACTTCGAAGTCGATGTTTACATCAATGTCAACATCGATGGTTTTCTAATTCGATCATCCCTAATTGACAACTTCAATTCAACTATTTTTTCTTTTTTTTTCATGGCATGGCTTAACGTTTTGGCTTATTTGGGTAGATAATAATTTTACGGATAACCAAGATCGATATTTAAAAATAGACCAGAGATAGGAAATGTCATATAAAATATTTTGAATGCGTTCGTTCGTTTGCGTTTTCCGTCTGCTACGCTAAAATAAGTAAAACCATCAAATATCGATCGAAACTATGAAAATCCACTCCGCCAACCGCAAATCAAATTTGTATCGGTTTGCGCAAAAAATCTGAAAACGCTCATCTCTAGACGGGGATCGGCCTGTCGTAAAAGGCGACTAAACAAGCCAGGCTAGGGGGTAGGGTTTTCATCCCGTCTGCATGGCAACCACCCTTGATTTTTTAATTATGCCGCCATAATAACCTGTTGGGTTCGACATATGTGGCCAAATCCCAATACCACCTACGTGGATAGCAGTGTAGCAATGCCCCTGGTGGCGTTGCACACACCAATACTAGGCTACAGTAATTGCTAAATTTTAAGTGAACCGTCAGCCTGTCTGCTATCCTACAGCAGTAAAAAAATTAGCAAATGTCATGTATGTCTGTATGTATGTATTTTATGTTAAAACGTAGCTTTTATATGGCGACAATGCTTTTGACACTGATTTGCCAAGGTCCAAGTATGAAAAGCCAGGTGATGATGCTAAATAACACTTATTAAAAAACTTTAGGCCGGGTTTTTATACAAATTGTCTGCTAACTTGTACAAATTCAAATCTACTAATAAACTTTGTACAACTAATATAAAGAATACTAGCTGACCCGGCAAACGTTGTTCTGCCATATAAATAATAAAATGTCAAAAAATTAAAAAAAAATTTTGGGGGTGGGTCACCTCTAACATTTAGGGGGATGAAAAATAGATGTTGGCCGATTCTCAGACCTACTCAATATGCTCACAAAATTTCATGAGAATCGGTCAAGCCGTTTCGGAGGAGTATGGCAACGAAAACTGTGACACGAGAATTTTATAAATTAGATTTACAATACTTAGAAATTTTCAAAAATTACCTTTAAATATGTATACCTGAACTGATGATCACTATGAAAAACGCAGCTGAATTACTTAAGACTTATTTCTATCCATCACACCTGTCATTTTACATCTTACTTGGATATTGGCAAAATCAATGCCTAAGGCGTTGTAGCCATACTGTTAAAAACTGAATTATATTTTATGACTCCATGCAGTGCCGGATTTAAACGGCGCCCGTGGGGATAAAATGTCGCCCAATTATAGAAAATTTTCATAAAATTAATGGTTTCAATATAGTTTTAAAATTTAAATGACTCATTTAGAGCAAAAAGAGAATTCATAAATAAGTTTATTAGATAAAAACAAAACTGTTCAATTTTCTAATTTGATTTTCCTAATTCTTTCTGGCAGTAGATTATATTTCCTCCGTAGATTCAGGGGGGAATAAGAATATTAACCTCTGTGTCCGGAGTTGGCCAGTCGTAAAAGGCGACAAAACAACCCTAACTTTGTGGCAGGGCCACAAGCCCGTCTGGATGGCAACCACCCTTAATTTTAAATATGCCGCCATAATAATCTTGTGTTCTGGCATAGTGACCTAGGTTCCAGTACCATACCACTATAGGACAGCAGCGTGTTTGCGGTGCCTCTGGCCTCGCAAACATTCATAGGCTACGGTAACTGCTTAAATGGGCCGCCAGTTCGCCTTGGACAAGCGTGGTTGGTGGGCATACTGTCCGGGATAGGCCCGGGCCCATCAGTGGGACGATATGGCCTATTTTATACAAGTCAAGTAAAGTAGGTACGCGAAGATTTTACTTGGTAAAAAATTCCAATCAATACGCTAGTCATATTAGAAGTTAATCGAGTATTATAAAAATAATTAACTAATTATAATTTAATATAATAAAACATTAGCTTTTATGATAACAATGATTATATACAATAATTAACATTTAATACAGTGGTATTTACCAAGATGGACGCTTCAAAAGTCATGTAAGTATATTTTCTAATAGATGGAATAATAATACACTTCTCATCAAAAAAAAAAATCGAAACAAGTTTGGTTTTGAATGAGTTTAATTTATTGTTTACATCTAACCAAAAATATAAATAATGCCAGTTAATTGTGGATATTAAATAAGGTATCATTTAATGAATATTAATGTTTCAAATTAAAATAGAATTTCCTTATCTATTGTGTTTTGTTCAACAGGTATGTTTTTACCCTTTATGAAGAAATTGTTAAACGTTAGAAACAAGGATATAAAACAATTTTTTTTCTTATAAAAGTACATTCAGTATCTCGTATTTCCTTCTCGGGCTCTTATCACTGCTTTCATGTGGGTCCTCGTGGAGTTGTTATCCCACTCTTCTTGTATGGCTGTTTTAAGCTGACCAAGTGTCTCCAGAGCAGGATCTCTCTCTCTGGACTCGTCTCATAGGTGTTCTATGGGATTCATATACGGGCTTCTTGCTGGCCAGCCCATAACCGCAATACCGACTTCGCTAACATTCATTCATTTACAATGCCTGCGGTATGTAATATAACTTAATTGATCCGGCTAATCTCTGAAATGGCTGGACCGATTTTGACGTGACTTTCACTGGCAGATAACTGATGTAACAGGTTTAGCTTAAGCTGGACTTTGTATGTTTAATTTCCAATTTAAACTGACTCAGATTTATATCATCACTCATATGAAATACTAGCTGTGCCCGCGACTCCGTCCGCGTGGAAAAGTGACTGGGCAGCATTTTTTTGGATATATGAGATCAACTTAAATTGTATTTCAATGTTGTGTAAATAAAAACCATTTCTCTATTTGTAATGTACCCCACAGAAAGAGAAGCTAGTTTAACAAATATATTTTCTACTTAAATTGGAAATTCAACCTACTTAACCAGCCTAAGCTGAACCCTATTTCATATGATTGATGATATAAATCTGAGGTCAACTTAAATTGGACAATACAATTTCCGAAACTTATCATTTTTAACAAAAACTATTTTATTTTTCTAAAATTAAAATAGCCTATGTTACTCCTTGATACATCAGCTATCTGCCAGTGAAAGTCCCGTCAAAATCGGTGCAGCCGTTTCAGAGATTAGCCGAAACAAACAGACAGACAGACAAAAATTGTAAAAAATGTTGTTTTGGTATATGTACCGTGTATACGTCGGAATGAACTTATTAAAAGGCGGTTATTTTAATATTACAAACAGACCCTCCAATTTTATTTATTTGTATAGATGATTTAGCTTAGGCTGGACTTTGTAGGTTCGAACGCACGTATTCCGGAGGCGCATGGCGTAACAGTTGCATTCGATAACACTGATTGTTTGCATATTTCATTTATTTTTATTTTAGGGTTTATATGGTTTGTAATCCAAAAAATGCTGCCCAAAGTCATTATTCCACCCGGACGGAGTCCCGGGCACAGTTAGTTTATAATATATATAATACAATACATTAAAAAAATATATTTTATTAACCGTTCAATAGCTTCATAATCTTTGTTTTTTGTTTGGCTTCACGTGAATTAGTTTAACGGAACGGTGTCTGACGACTCATTAACCCAGTAAAAAGCACGCGCTTGTCTTATGGGTATATACTAAAAAGCTGTTATTATCTATTATTTCTACGCGGTAGGGCCTCAAGCTCGTCTGGATGGCGACCACCTTTGGTCTTAAGTATGCCGCCATAATAACCTTGTGTTGTGTTCCGGCATTAGTGACCGAAGTTCCTAAGACAGCAGCGTGTTCGCGATGCCACTGGCGTTGTAAACACCCATAGGCGACGGTAACTGCTGAATTCTAAGCAGGCCGTCAGCCTGTCTGCTGTCCTACACAAATTAAAGAATATATATAGAACTGATATTATTTACAAACACTTTGTACCCCTTTTTACAAAAATGACGCAAACGAAGTTTAAAATTTAGCACAATTAACCTGTTAATTGGGTATGGCGAAATGTTTCGATAAGGCAATTTGGAATGTTACAGTGAGTTGAAGAGAGTGCGAAAGGACTGCTGAATCGGCTCAATTTTCGGGCGTGTTCAAGACGCTTCTCACAGAGTTTTTACGCAGTGTCCCGCCGCGGAAATGATCGGTCTTGGAGATTTCAATGCACATCATACTGAGTGGCCAGGCTCTCCAAAAACTGATCTGCCGGGGATTGCTGCCTTTAATTTTATTCTTGCCCATGGTTTCACTCAGGTGGTTGAAGGGTTCACCCGCACACCGGATAGAGTGGACCATGCGCCGTCTTTGTTGGACCTTCTGCTGATCACATATCCGGAAGATTATCGGGTCTCGATTGGGGCTCCATTAGGAACTTCTGATCATTGCTTGATATCTTCCGTGATGCGCCCTCCAATTCCCGAACGGGCTCGCCCCACCGCGAAGCGGAGAGTGTGGCGCTATCGGTCAGCAGATTGGTATGGATTGCGAGAAGTTGCTTTTATTCGAGTTTGGGTGATTTTTGACTTTAGGAGCTTCTCTGTATTGGAAAGGTCTACGTCCAGATGTAGGTGAATTTAATCTGATGACGAATATGCCATTAAATTGCCTTATAATTGGCGGTTAAATTCGGTTTCTTTCTGCGTCTTGTTATACCGAAATGCTCTTAGGATGGTAGGGAGTGGGCAGGGGGGTGCATTCGCATAATTGCACGCTTTAAACTCTTCAATACTTCTAATACCTATTATGAGCAATCTCGAAAGAGAATTGCGAAATATCCGTAAAGTTGTTTTAAACTAATTTTTATTTTCAGCATTTGTATGTTTCTAACATTGTTCAACGTGGGGGCCGCTTACCAGAAACCACATGGCATTATTCGCAACCAAACAGATGTAAATAATCATACAATCGATACTAATGATCAAGTTAATATAAAAGACACGAATACGACGTTTAATAGTAGTGTTTTAAATACAACTGATAAAAATAGTGCTGATGCAGGTAACAAGACAGGTAAATTTTATATCTTTTACTTTTAAGAGATGGTATGGCGAGTATGAAAGTAGCGCCAGTTATTGAAAAATTTAAGTCTAGCGGGTGGTTTGGCCATCTAATGCGCAGGGAAGAATGCCATATACTTAGAATTATACATAGAAACCTAGTCCGCGCGCATATTTTGAAGCATCTTATTTGGAGCCAGAAATGGCTCCAAACCCCCAATCGCTCCGTAGTGTTCAATGTCAAAACACGCTGAACGTGTCTTGCGAAAAAAATAATTATGACGATTTGTGCAGTTAAATTGTGCCACAACACATCTGAAATACAAAAGAAGTGTAATAACATCACTTTTCACAGGTAAGCTTTCAATTGACAATTCAATAAGACGAGGTAAGCTTTCAATATTTTTTATTTATTTATTTATTTAAAAAGTACTGCCACATCACAGACATATAACATTGAAAATAACAAACTATTTAATTTATGGCCTGATGCATGTGACAATAATGGCGTACATAACATTGGCAATTCATCGGCTCGAAGATGTAATACAATAATTAATTTAGAAAAAGAAATAAAAAAGAATACATAATGAATACTTTGAAATTCAAATTTAACAAATAATACAGTAATAATTGATGAAATATTAATATGAATATCTAATAAATGTCATGTCATATCAAAAAAAAGAGGCAATGTCAATATAATAATATATATAAAAGTCAATATAATAATATATAATCAAGTAACAACAGCAAGTCAGTTATAAAACAATAAATGATTAATGACCAAAATTAAGGTGCATTTTTTATTTTGTTTTTAAATATACGCAACTTATCGTGGAACACATCAAGATCGGGTATCACTGTGATAAGGGAATGATACTCATCAATTATTCTACGGAGAGGTGCTTGCCGTCCCAAATTAGACTTTACAGGTGGGGTGTAGAAAATATATTTGAGTCTCCCGCGAGGATAGGTACGGGGAACCCTCAAAGGCATGCTCTCCAGAAAGTAGCTACACTGATATTGACCGCTCACGATTTTGTGAAAGAAGGACATGTCTAATAAAAGTCTCCGTTCACGAAGAGAATGCATTCGAAACCTAATTAGGCGCTCTTTGTAAGGATTTCTGTGAGAAAAACCGCTAGAATTATAAGCTAGATGCCTAGTGAATGCTCTTTGTATGCTTTCAACACGCTGCGAATGCACGGCATAATACGGATTCCATACAACGCTGGCGAACTCAAGATGGCTGCGCACCAAGGACTGGTAAAGCAAGATTTTGGTGCGCTGATGTTTAAATCCGCCCGAGTTACGTTTTAAAAATCCGAGCATTTGAGCTGCTTTTGTGACAGACTTGTTAATGTGCGAGGTGAATTTAAGTTGACTGTCAACTATCACGCCAAGATCTCGGATTTCGTTAACTTCTGCCAGTACCGTACCATCAAGCTTATATTCTGTAGCAAGTTGCTTTCTTTTTCTAGTGAATTTAATGTGAAAGCATTTACTTGCGTTGAGTGTCATACTGTTATTACGACACCATTGTAGGATCGCATCTAGGTCACTTTGCAATTGGCGAGAGTCGACAACAGAATTTATGGTTTTGTATATCTTGAGGTCATCGGCAAAGAGTGACACCTTACAGTGTCTTATTTTATCGACTATGTCGTTAATGAAGATTATGAAAAGAAGGGGTCCCAAATGCGATCCCTGGGGCACACCGGTATCTGCAAAATAAGTTTTCGAGTTAAACCCATTTACAGACACCGACTGAGGTCTCTGTTGCAAATAAGACTCGAACCATTTCAAAAGTGGGCCATCCACACCGAATCCATATAATTTCCTCAAAAGAATTGAATGGTTAACTCGATCAAAAGCACTGCTAAAGTCGGTGTAGATGGCGTCAACCTGCCCGCCTGAGTCAACTTCATTAGACACATTGGAAATGTAAGGGACCAAGTTAGTGACGATTGAGCGACCACGTCTAAAGCCGTGCTGCGAATCCGAGATGCTACCGTCTACAAGCCGAAAGATCACAGAATAGACAATCGATTCAAATAGTTTAGAGAAGCAAGACAGAATGGAAATAGGGCGATAGTTTTTAACGTCAGAATTTTCCCCTTTCTTAAAGACTGGTACAATGCGCGCTTTTTTCCACTCGGACGGAAATGACGCATCCGATAATGATCGGTTAAATATTAAGGACAGAGGCAGAGCTATCGCAGAGCCGCATCTTTTCACAAATACCGGCGGAATCCCATCCGGGCCAGCACCCTTCGCAGAGTCGATCTTTTTAATCGCTTTAAGCACCTCAAATTCTTCGATAGCCAATGAACTCAATATTTCTTGTGGGGACCCGTAGCACTGAGATTTAAGCGTAGAGTTATTATTTCATAGTATATTGTAGTTAATTAAGTCAAAATAGAAAGGTTTTTTCAATGCTCAGTGTTACCCGAATGTGAAAATATTTTACCATTTTAACTGACTTTATTACTCCGACTAATTATTAATTAATTTTAAAACATTGTTACTGATTTTTACGCAGGTATGTGATACGTTTTTTAATGTAGGTGTTTGTGTGATTTAGCGATGTTATATACCGGAAATTGTGTTACTTGAAAGTTGAGAAGTTTAAACGAATTTTATTTTCGGGAACTGGACCTTCACTGACAATATTACTCAAGTGTATGTGTGCGAGTCGCCGAGCGTAAGCACTTAATTGTCACGCCTGTGATGTGTGAATCGATTTAGTGCTTCACTTTTGACACAGCGCTTGTATGTAGACTATCTTTCTATGTGTAATTATTCTAAGGCCATTTAACAACGAAAATGGTACAAATGAGAGTGCATGGATGCAGGAGTAGAGGTGAACCAAAAAAATATTGATGGATTGCGTAAAGGACAATAAGGCAAAAAAGGGTGTGAATGTTGGGATGACGGCTAACAGAGGGGAGAACATATTGTGCCGCCCCCATAAAGACGGTATGGCATTAGTGTATTATTCGTGCAGGGGCGAAGATACTGTCCGCTCGCTTGCCAAATGGCCGTTTGACGCTCACCCCACTTAGCCCCATCCATTGTTATAATTTTCGCCACGGGGGTCCCTTTCACAAAACTATTCATTTTGTGCCTCAAGTTGTTTTTGTAACACTAACATGTGTTATGTTTAGTATGAATGAAGCTATTTATTTGTTTTGTTTATTATTATTCAAATATGGTGTAGAATTATGATACGCTGAACACAGAGATAGCGCTTATTTGAGCACGACTTGTGTTTAAACGTTCATAATTCAAAAATTAAAGCGATGACATAGGGACGGATTTATATTTTAAATTACAATGTTTAAGTTATATAGATGAGGACAAAAAATTAAAACCATACACTTCTCCATATAAAATCATTTATTTCCAGCCCTTTAATTTTGCACAGTAATTCTAGGTAAACTTTACACGTCACAGATGCGCAAATAATACAGTTAGGCCTACAAAGCCCCCCACGCTTTTTTACAATAAAATTAATTTTTTGTTAATCCCACTATCCTTAATTTAAATTTTTTGAAAATTATTTTTTACCTTTTAGCACAAAGTAGACTTTTAGTTTGATTTTTTATAAAAGTGTGGATTTTAAACTATAATTTATTTTTAACTTTTTAGTTTCATTACTTATAAAATAAAAGCGTGATAATATAATTTATTTGTTGTCAATATCCAATCGGTAAATATTTTTATTAATTTTTTTTAATAACTAGCTGTGCCCGCGACTCCGTCCGCGTGGAATAGTGAGTTTGGGCAGCATTTTTTTGGATATATCTTATGGTTTATTTTGGATTACAAACCCTATAAACCCTAAAATATAAATTAATGAAATATACAAATCGCGTTCGAACCTGCTAAGTCCAGCCTAAGCTGAACCCTATTTTATATGATTGATGATATAAATTCGAGGTCAACTTAAATTGGATTTTAAAAATCCGAAACTGATCACTTTTAACTAAAACCATTTTTTTTTTCTAAAATAAAAGTAGCCAAAGTTACTCCTTGTTACATCAGCTATCTGCCAGAGAAAGTCCCGTCAAAATCAGTCCAGCCGTTTCAGAGATTAGCCGGAACAAACAGACAGACAAAAATTGTAAAAAATGTTGTTTTGGTATATGTACCGTGTATACATCTAAATGCACTTAGTAAAAAGCGGTTATTTTAATATTACAAACAGACCCTCCAATTTTATTTATTTGTATAGATGTATAATATATATTGCCGGAATATGGCGATAACGCCATCTTCCGGCTATATTATTATTAATTTAACGCCATCTTCTGGCAATGTTATTAATTACGCTCCGGATGGTGTTTCGTCAGAATTTTGATATCAAAGTAAGTAAAAATCGAGTCGTCGAGTCGAATTCCGAAAAATTCCATTACACACAGGTCACGTTAATATAAAACATATAAAAATGAATAAAAATTCACCGTCACGCGATTTTCCTAGGCGGTCACCGAAGTCATTTATCCTTTTTTTTTAATGCTGTAGGTCAGCAGACAGGCTGACGGCCCGCTTAGAATTTAGCAGTTACCGTCGCCTATAGGTGTTTGCAACGCCAGTGGCATCACGAACACGCTGCTCTCCCATAAGGGTACAGGAACTTGGGTCAATAATGCCGGAACACACAAGGTTATAATGGCGGCATACCTAAGACTAAAGGTGGTCGCCATTCTGACGGGCTTGAGGCCCTACCACGTAGCTAGGGTGGGTTGTTTTGTCGCCTTTTACGACAGGCTGACCCCGGCCGCAGAAGTTAGTATTCTTTCTCCGCCCCTGCACGGATAAAATAAAATCCTTGAACAATAAAATCCTGAGGATCCTGGTAAGGATAATGATACAAACTATACAGATTATTGTATTGTCATCGGCCCTCGATATATCTACAAAGTCTGAACGAAATCTGGCCGTTTAAAGTGGGTCAAAATCGCCCCCAAAGGAGTCGGTTACAAACAAATAATTAGAAAAAAAGAAAGATATTTTATTCAAGACATTTTACAATATTACTATAATATAATATCTACTTATACAATACACGAATAGTATGTATGCCTTGAATTGGACCTGACTCAGCATAGTTGCTGGTTGATTAAACCAGCGCTGGTTTAATCAACTTCCATCAGGCCTGTCGAGCAGCATCACGGACAGAGACACAAAACTAAAATACATAGACTTAAACACAAAAAAAAAACTAGATTACTAATCAACAACGCATCGCTAAATCTAAATGACAAAGTAATCAACTCACTATTATATTTTATACATTAAATAAGAGTTTATCATAAAATTTATGAAGTACATAATATAACCATAATACATGTTGTAATGATAAACTAAATCGAAAAAATGACACTAAACTTTCTAATTATGACACAATATACGTAGTACCTGGAAGTACAAACATACAAGTGAAGCTAATATATATAATGCGTGTAAAATTAAAACCATACACGTCTCCATACAAAATAATTTATTTACAGCCCTTTAATTTTGCACGAAAATCTGGCGGTGCGACTGCGAGCCGTAATTCTAGATAAACTTTACACGTCACAGATGCGCAAATACCACAGTTAGGCCTACAATTAAAGTAATAGTATTAATAATAGTAATAGTAGTAGACTAATATTCTCACAAAATAAACAAAAATCATAGCGATAGCATTTACTATTACTGAGAAAAATAAAAATTAGTGCAACAGTTCTCATTCGCACAGTGAACTCACTCGTTTTACAGATTTTTTGTTCTACATATCGTACAATACAAAAAAAAAACAATTAACTACTATGTAACGTAGTACTTTTAAAGCATTTTCTAAAAAGGTATCACATTCGTACATTGGATCGTAATGCAGTGTATTCAAAGGTAAACAAAAAAAGTATCACCAAATGGCGGGTGTAAAGGCTTGGTACACACCGAGTGCGTGATCCGGAATACGCTCAGTGACGGACAGTAGCGGACCTCTATGAATAGGAGGCTAGTTGAAGCTAAACGATGTAGGAGCGATAACTTATGTCTACAAGTCTCAGTTTTCTATACCTAGGTATGTTATGTTTTTTTTATGTATTAGTTAAATTGTGGAAATTGGACGACAAGTAGATATTTAATGTTATAAAACAACAACAAACAAATAAAATTTAGCAATCTATGGTTTATATGTGTGGTGTGTGTGTGTGTGTGTGTGTGTGTGTGTGTGTGTGTGGTGGGTGCCAGAGGATGCACTATTTGTGATACTCGGTGTAGCAGCCATCGATGCACAAGTTCACCGAGCAGGTGCTACACCTCCACACCGTCCTGCGACGCACTTTTGGTGTGCTGCACATTTTACAGGTCTGCGGTCGCTCACTTTTTACAGGCAAATGCATCTGCGACTGTGCGGTTGGTGGCGCTGGTGCGGTTGGTGGCGACGGTGCGGTTGGTAACGCTGGTGCCGCTGGTTTTAACGGCCGAGGAAGTGCCCCAGGTTTAAGCAAAGGAAGCATTTGCAGTAGCTCCTTCACCAACTGCAGCCGAAACTCACGATTTCCAATGACTGGAGTGCGGTTGTGGTTGAACATAACAAAGGAATTATGTATTGAGACGTTGACAAGTCGGCGGAAGAGTTTTTTATACCAGATTACATTTCTTATCCTCTCTATGGGGTAGGCGTGCAGCATTTGGTCTTTATGGTCTATGCCGCCCATACAGAGGTTGTAATCGAGTATTACTTGGGGTTTATATTTATAGTGCCCATGTTTTTCAATTCCGCCGACTTGTAGTTGGTGGAATGTGGAGATCATTGCAACCACATTCGTGTCCATCCACACAACCACACTCAAGTCCTTGGTCGAGCTGAAAGCCACCTCTCCCGCTCTCATGTTTTTTTTCGACTTTTCTCTTAAACCTTCCGGAACAAACTCCCTGGTGAGTCGGAGAGTGCCCATCGAATCTGTTCTGTGCTTCACTTTGAGGATCCGAGACAAAAGTGGCGCGTTATAAAAATTGTCCATAACGAGCGTATGGCCTCTGTTAAATAAAGGTCTCATCAAATTGAGCACAATCTGAGAAATAGCACTCTCTGGCTCATCCCTTACCTCATGCTCTTCCACCGGTTCCTGCGCCCCTACCTGCGCAGCATCTACGTGCCCCTTGCCGGAGTAAACCTCCATCCTCCACAAATAGCCGGTCCTCGACTCGCACAACTCATAACTTTTTATACCCACTCTCGCTTTTTTTGTTGCAATTTTTTGCGAAAATGAGAGTCGCCCCTTCCATAAAAGTAGTGACTCGTCAATTGCAACATTTTGCTCGAGTACATACAAAGAGCTAAATTTTTTATTCAGGTGCTCAATGATGGGCATAATTTTGGCGAGTCTGTTGGGTGGCACGGGCAAGGAGGCGTTGTCTACAAAATGTAAACAACGTTTGATCACTAAAAACCGGTTGTACGGCATGATGGCCCCGAAATACCCAAGTCGGAGTGCCTCTAATTTGGGGTACCAATACTCCCGCTCCACATTGTTTATTACCAGGGACTGCAACATCATAATGGCGAAAAATCTTTTTATGTCGTCATCGGTGACGTCCTTCCACCGTATCAGCCTGGAGTTGGGCTTCTGGTTGCGACTTGACATTTCACTACCATAACGATTAGTCTCACGGACTATGTGGGCGATAATATCGGCATCCCAAATTTTCAGGAAAACTTCCAAGGGAGTTAACTCTGCGTTTTCAAAAGTTGGGCCAGTAGACCGAACAGTGAAAACCTCCCGGACTCCCTCAAAATTCTCTGGCTCGGATCGCCAATCAAAATTGAGCCAGTCTTGATCGGGTTCGGGGCCTAAGGCGGTCCGAAGAGCTAAGTCGGCTTCAGCGTCAATACTTTTTAGCGCCTCAACTAGCGACGGATCCGCTAAACTGTCCACCGAATATTCGTTCACATTCCTAAGTCTAAAATTGGTACCATCGACATGTTCTTCATATTCGACGTCGCTGCCTTCGCCTGGCTCTGTGTAGTCACACTCGATATCGACGTCGACATCTGGGTAAGTAGGAGAAGAAATTTTAATGAAATCATCTTGTGGAGGCGACATATTCAATGCAAATAATAGTCAACTTACCAAACTCGTAAGCGCTCCTTCCAGAGCCAGGCGCCGTTGTCGAGGTGGTAGAAGCTGAAAAATTAATAAATTTTAGTGAAATTAGTCAAATGTCCAAAAAAACTATAAAAACTTTTAATATGATACTAACAAGGTGCAAAATCTAGAAATTCTATCTCGGCCCACACGGGGTTTTGCGGTAGTACGGTACTCGATGACGACAACTGGGTTTCGAGATTCCTGTCAATAAAATATGGTGGAAATAATTAGTTTATATATTTTAGAATCGACCTCATAAACGCATTCACCAGTCGGTGAAACAGAATATCCTACTTCTTTCGAGGCGGGGTCCTTGCAGGAGGTACGGTGAATGACTCCGCCGTTGAAGACCCCGGTATTATAATGAGGGGAGGGCCCATCTCCTCGGTTGCATCGGTGATATCTGGGATAAATAAAAAAAATAAAAAAGTATTGCGTAAACCAGAGCAAAAAATTGATTTCTGATATAACAGGAATTGTTAATCTTACCCATGACAGATTCCGGAGCGGTCCGTGGAGGTATGCCCTCGATAACAACATCCTCCTCCTCTGTGATATCTGGAATATAACAACGAGGATATATACTGGATAAAAAAAAACAATGTTTTTAAAAATATTTAGAGCCACATACCATTCGAACGTTCTAACTCCCACGGCTGAGGTACATGTGGGGGAGGGACAGTCGGTACCCCCGGTAAAAGTGGGCATGGGATCCAGACCCGCGTGTCTTCTTTTCTCTTTCCTTTTCTGTAAATCAATAATGCTCATGAACATGTTCGACACTAACAAGCTAGCGACAGTACGAGGCTACGAACAGGTAAAACTTTGAATTTACTTACTTTGACTTTGGAGAGTCAGGCATCCTGAAGTTGCCTACTTGCTTCTCTTGCCTGAGCTCCGCCACGTGTTTCTTTTGAGCCTGAGACAACTTCGCCAGATTTTTCGCGTTCAAAGTCTTCGCCGCTTTGAAAGCCTTTAACTGCTCCATCAAGGAACTAGGACTGAAAACAGAAATCGAATGAATGAATGCTGCTTGAACAATTTAATTAACTGACGGACTCTTAAACTGCATCAAAGTTCAGGATTACTTTGAAATGATTTTTTTTAATAAGTATGCAAACTTTTTAGATTAAATTATATAAATATGGAGAGACTGGCTCTTAATCTCAAAAAAAGGGAAAATTTAAAAATAGAACTGCAGAACTGCAAAAATAGAACAAATGAATATAGCCGGGAAAAGGAAATGAAAAGAAAATTTACTTGTAGTATCAGATTTGCATGTTATTTATAGCAAAGTTTTAAATTGATTCTCATTGATTTTTTATTCTTTTGTCAATTGAATTATTGTAACCAGCAGAATTGTTGGGTTAGTTTTTTTTAACTCCTCGAGAGTTTTTGAGCCATAATATGGATACTTCGTCCGAACAAGCGGCTCAAATTGTAGCATTGGTGCGGGAGGGCTTGGATCAACGAACGATTGGTAGAAATTTAAATTTAAACCAGTCTACGGTTTCTAGAATATACAGAAAGTTTGTGGAGACAGGTTCTTACAGGAGACGTGGTACAGGGAGGACTCGAGCAACCACCGGTCGTGGTGACCGATTTATTGTTACAACTTCCCTGCGAAATCGTTTCCTCACATCAGTTAACATCAAAACAGAGCTTAATGAAGTGCGTGGAGTAAACGTGAGTGCACGAACAATAAGAAGAAGGTTAAAGGAAGCGGATATCACCACTTTTAGACCAGCAAATGGTCGGAAGTTGTCTGTAGCTCACAGACAAGCTCGCTTAAGATTGCGCGTGATCACCTGAATTGGACAGAAGAGCAATGGACCTCCGTATTGTTCACGGACGAATGTAGGACATGTTTATATGGTGCAGATGGTCGCAGAAGAGTCTGTCGTCGACGTCGATATGTTTAAAGTCGCATTGAGGAGCGTGTTCCTTTTGGAGGCGGTTCGTGTATGGTCTGGGGTGGCATATCGATGAACGGGCGAACGGAACTTGTGTTCATAGACATGGTCCGTCAAAACGGTAATAGAGGGGGTTTGACTGCACATCGCTATATAACAGAGATCTTAGAAAATCACGTGGTGCCTTACATGGGATTCATAGGCGAAAATTTTACTTTAATGCAGGATAATGCCCGGCCGCACGCTGCTGCACAAGTTCGACAATATTGCGAAGAGGTTGGGATACATACAATGAATTGGCCAGCACGCAGCCCGGATCTTAATCCCATTGAGCATGTTTGGGACAATTTAAAAAGAGCTGTATATGCGAGAAACCCTTTACCCACGATAGTGGCAGCACTAAGAACAGCACTTTCAGAAGAATGGGACAATATTCCGCAAGATCTTTTAATAACCCTAATAATAATAAAATCTATGCGGAACTGATTAGAATCCGTAATAAGGGCACGTGGAGGCAATACACCTTATTAAAACATAAATAAACCCTTGCATAAAGTTTGTGTCTATTGTTAAAACCAATTTTTTAATTAAACCAATTTTCCTTAAATTTCTGTTTTTTCTTCAAAACATTATTAAGGTCCCCCTTTCCAGTACACAAACTTAAACTTAAGGATATGACCCTGCGCTGTTTTAAAGTTCACGATCTAATCTAGAGGTTTCAATTTAAATCTGTATAGAAAGTTTGCATACTTGGTTAAAATATTTATCTCAGTCGTCTATTACTTTGATGCAGTTTATGAGTCCGTCAGTGTATAATAAAGGGTAATTAAGTTGGTTTTACCGCGATTGTTCTACGGACGGACCTGGAGTAGGCTCCACAGCCTCCGCGTTTCCACTCGCAGAACTAAACATGAAAATGAAATTAATGAGACTCCTGAAGTAACAAAAGAAAAAATAAAATACAAAATTGCTTAGCAGGAGAGCTTACATCGGAAAAGACAAAGAGTGTGCACAGCGTGGCTTAGTTGCTCGATCACCTCCTGCACCTCCCCGAGCAGCTCTGCGAATTGCTCTTGGCATGTTTAGCACTTGCTACAAGCAATAAAATAAAAACACGCAAATAAAAATAAAGTAAAAAAATATATATTTCGTTAATAAAAAAAACTTAGTAAGTATATAACACCAACAAAATAAAAAATACACATATACGCAGTTTTCATTACCAAATGTTACATTTAAAAACGCGTACAAAAAAAGTCGTTTCGAAACTCAGAATCAGATCTCTTAATGTGCCCCAGCCTTATACCGCACCAACGACACTACATTCGGAATTCAAAATTCTTGAAATATAGTTGACATATTCTGCTCATGTTTTTTACTATCCCGGCTGGTGATTACTTGATCTAACATATTAATCGCATTTAGTATGATTTAACAGCCAAAAAATATCAAAAAATGAGAGTAAAATTATTGCGTCAACATGGCGTCAGCGAGCCAACGCCGAAATGTACCACTCTAATGTATCGGGTTTAGAAAAGGCTAAATTTTGTGTCTCATGCTGAAACCTTATTTCTACGTATTAGTAGACTTAAACTTACCTTAAAAATAACAAAATACCAAGTAAATATATTCACCCAAAAGTATTAACATTAACGAAAACAAACCACAACGACGCACGATTGATTTCACAATCACAACAAATGACAATAGGGATGGTCGATATTCGATCGATGTTGAATAAACATCGATGTTTAGCTGAAAAACATCGATGTTTTTACATCGATGTTTTGGTTTGTTATCAGAACAAAATATCGAATTATCGAAACGTCCATATATCTTTTAGGGCCATCTAACAGTGGATGTACTTTCTAGCTATTGAGTCCCTAGGTAGTACAACTATTTTTAACTAGATGACACTGATTAACGTAATCGAAGTAAGCCGTACTACATAACCGCAAATCCTCGCAAAAGAGAATCGTTTCACACTAAAAAGATTACGCGAGGCTATTGAAATCAGAAAATACCCAAATTTAAATAGAGAATATGTGAAGATGGTTGGCAAGTACCTCAAGTTTGGGGCCCCATAATCAAAACTATTAAGTCTCAAGCCTAGCGAACAATAGGTACCAGACCGAGAGACATCGTGAGTGCCTTCTGTGTGAGCCGGAACACATCTTAGTTTTTCCTTTTTATTTTAATAGTTTTTCCTTTGACTTAATATTTTGATCCCTCTCTTGACATTATACAGGGTGAGTTTGACAAACCCGTCCAAATTTTTTTCACGCACTAAACATCATTTAAGGAACCCAGTTTTGCAAAAAAAATTATATGTAAAATTTTCAAAATAAAATATTTCATTCCAAGGAAAATATGATCACTAATTCAATCGTACAGAATAGTCATATGATGCAAACTCCGTGCGTTAACCTGTTATTACCTGTCTCTGTCGCTCCCGCGTAAATGAGTAGTGCGTATTCGCTCGCCCAGTGCAATTACCGCCGTCCTCGGCTGTTAAATAAGTTACTGCCAGTTTTTTGCTGTACCAATGGAGAGGTTATTGACACTCTCGCGCCGTAATACGTAAATTGCGAGTTCTTTGAATGACTTTGTGATGCTGATTACTCAACATTTTTGTACTATGCGATACTAAACTAAAATACATGTTTCTCATAACTCTTACTAAAGATTCTTCTGTGTGAATTTGGACGGATTAGTCAAAGTCACCAACCTGTCTAAAGTATTAGGTTAGGGACCGTGTAGTAGAGATTCTCTGCCAGTCTTTTTCTCCACATCATACAAATATACGGTCATCATCATTTCAGCCGGAAGACGCCCACTGCTGGACAAAGGCCTCCCCCAAAGATCTCCACGATGATCGGTCCTGCGCTGCCCTCATCCAACCTATCCCGGCGATCTTGACCAGATCATCGGTCCATCTTGTGGGGGGCCTACCAACACTGCGTCTTCCGGTACGCGGTCGCCATTCGAGGACTTTTCTGCCCCAACGGCCATCAGTCCTTCGAGCTATGTGCCCAGCCCACTGCCACTTCAGTTTTGCAATCATCCGGGCTATGTCGGTTACTTTGGTTCTCCTGCGAATCTCCTCATTTCTGATTCGATCTCGCAGGGAAACTCCGAGCATAGCCCTCTCCATTGCTCTCTGAGCGACCATGAGCTTTCTCATAAGGCCCATAGTTAGCGACCACGTCTGCGTTCCGTATGTCATCACTGGCAACACACATTGGTTAAAAACCTTCGTCTTGAGACACTGCGGTATTTGGGACGAAAAGATTTTACGGAGCTTCCCGAACGCTGCCCATCCGAGTTGGATTCGACGAGTGACCTCTTTCGCGAAATTGGACCTGCCTAACTGGATCGTTTGACCCAAGTAGACGTATTCGTCAACAATTTCGAAAGTACAGTTCCCAACTGTTACGGGGGTAGGTGCGACATGGACATTAGACATGATCTTCGTCTTGTCCATGTTCATTTTGAGACCTACTCCTTGGGAAGCTGTATTGAGGCCATCAAGCATATGGCTTAAGTCTTCCATGGTTTCAGCCATGATTACGATATCATCTGCGAATCTAAGGTGAGTGATGTACTCACCGTTAATGTTGATGCCCAGTCCGTTCCAGTCCAGAAGCTTGAAGACATCTTCCAACGCAGCAGTGAACAGCATCGGCGATATGACATCGCCTTGTCTGACTCCCCGCTGCAGTCGGATAGGCTTCGAGTTCTGATCCTGGAGACGGACTGACATGGTGGCGTTTTCATACAAACACTTCAACGCTTTGATGTATCGATAATCAATGTGGCACCTCTGGAGAGACTGAAGCACCGCCCAGGTCTCGATCGAATCAAAGGCTTTCTCATAGTCCACGAACGCCAAGCATAGTGGCTGGTTATACTCCTCCGTCTTCTGTATAACCTGCCGCAGCGTATGTATGTGGTCTATGGTGCTAAAACCTTTTCGGAATCCGGCTTGTTCGGGAGGCTGGAAGTCGTCAAATCTGCGCGCGAGACGATTCGTGATGACCCTTGAAAACAGCTTGTAAACATGGCTCAGAAGTGATATCGGTCTAAAGTTCTTCAAAAGGGTTTTGTCGCCCTTTTTGAAGAACAGCACCACTATACTTCCGTGCCAGGCCTGCGGCGTTTTGCCATCGAGGATGACGGAATTAAATAGCTTCTGGAGGATTTTAAGCACAGGAGTACCACCAGCTCTCAGAAGCTCGGCTGTAATTCCATCATCACCCGGCGCCTTGTTGTTTTTAAGCTGTTTAAGGGCCACACTAATCTCGTACAGACTGACGTCTGGGATATCTACGGTGTAGTGTCGGGTTAATTTGGCTCTTGGGTCTTTAGCCTTGTTGTTAACAGGTGCCCGTGTGGTCGTGTATAGCTGTCCGTAGAACTTCTCGACTTCCCTCAAAAGTTCGGGTTTAGACGAAACGACCCTGCCGTCGTCGGTCTTCAGCTTCGTCAGTTGGCTCTGCCCAATAGACAAGTCTCGTGCGAATACTTTAGAGCCCTTGTTACGCTCTATAGCCGCCTTTACACAGTCTGTGTTATGGCGGCGGATATCGCGAGTCAAGGACTTGGAGATCTGTCTATTTAGCTGCCTATACTGGGAAGCATCGTCCGGGGACTGAAGGGTCATTTGACGTCTCACATCCATCAATTTGAGAGTAGAATCTGAGATTTTTCCAGTTCTTTTTGAACGGCTGGCCTTGAAGAATTTAGACCCGGCTGTTTGAACAGCTTCCACGAACCTGTTATTATACTCGTCCACGTCAACGCAGTCACCGAGGCATTCGAAGCGGTTTTGCAATTCGAGTTGAAAGTTTACCGGGTTTTGGATCTGTATGGGTGCAGGTCGGAGCGTAGACTTCACCAGTCGAGACCTCTCCAATTTTGGATTGATATTCAATGTGCCTCTTACTAAGCGGTGATCACTCCCAGTTTTCACCGAATTGATCACAGAGACATCATTGAATATCTGTCTTTTGGTCGACATAATGAAGTCAATCTCATTTTTGGTGGCACCATCGGGACTAATCCAAGTCCATTTGCGTTGTTCTGGCTTCATGAAGAAGGAGTTCATCATATACAGGTCCTCCTTCTCCATGAAGTCGGCCAGCATCTGGCCTCGGGTGTTCCGATTTCCGAACCCAAATTGCCCCACTCTCAACTCATCGCCGCTACGTTTCCCCAATTTTGCGTTGAAGTCTCCCATGACAACGTTAAAGTGGGTTTTAGAAGTGTGGATGGCTGTTGAGATGTCCTCATACATGGCTTCCACCTCCTCGTCAGGATGTGTCGAAGTCGGAGCGTAAACCTGAATGACCTTCAACGAATACCGTTTGGTAATTTTGAGTATTAGGTACGCTACCCTAGTCGAAACACTCCCCACCTCAGTAACGTTGTTCACAAGAGACTTGTGAACGAGAAACCCGACACCACCTTGGGACAGTTGGTCGCCCTCCCGGAAGTAGAGCAGATTTCCGGAATTTAGGATTATTGAGTCCTCTCCCTGTCTTCGGACTTCAGATAACCCCACAACATCCCATCGCAGTCTGCTCAAAACTTCCTCCAGTTCCTCCAACTTCTCGTTGGTCCGCAGTGTCTTGACATTGTATGTTGCCAGGGCCAAAGGTCGTCGTTCTTGGTAGCGAATCCGAACCCGGGGATTCTTCGCACCCCCTGCCCCGTCGCTTATGTGGCTGCTACCGTGACCACCACGAACGGGGCCGCCGGGGACTAGGGGCCGGGGCCTGTGTGTATCTGTCATTTTAGGGGGGGGTTTTGCCATAATCGCCACGCTTGGCAGGCGGGTTGGCGATCGCAGTATTCGCAGTTGGTGATGCTCTCACGGAAAGATGCTGCTGCCCATCCTCCGTTCTTTCTATCCCTTAGTCGTCTCTTACGACACCCACGGGAGGAGATGGGGTGGTGCTATTCTGGTGCGACACCACACACTACTACGGTATGAGGATGGCTATATAATCGACTAGATCCCCATAGAGTTAATTGTAACCTTAAACAAAATAAATTAAAATAGCAATTAAATAAGTTGAGGGTAGATATAATTGTACTGTTCTTATTGACATTTTTAATCTGAGTTTTTCCGTGAATAGGCTGCTGAAAACCAACCGAAATGTCGGAGTCAAGTCCAATAATTAAACGCCCGCTTATAATCCGTAAAGCGCAGTTTAAATTAATAAACACGTATAATAAATAAAATAGACAGTTTTATTTCTTACCAAAAACATCGATGTTTTAAAACATCGATGTTTTGCTATCGATGTTTATCGTACATCGATACTTCGAAGTCGATGTTTACATCAATGTCAACATCGATGGTTTTCTAATTCGACATCCCTAATTGACAACTTCAATTCAACTATTTTTTCTTTTTTTTTCATGGCATGGCTTAACGTTTTGGCTTATTTGGGTAGATAATAATTTTACGGATAACCAAGATCGATATTTAAAAATAGACCAGAGATAGGAAATGTCATATAAAATATTTTGAATGCGTTCGTTCGTTTGCGTTTTCCGTCTGCTACGCTAAAATAAATAAAACCATCAAATATCGATCGAAACTATGAAAATCCACTCCGCCAACCGCAAATCAAATTTGTATCGGTTTGCGCAAAAAATCTGAAAACGCTCATCTCTAGACGGGGATCGGCCTGTCGTAAAAGGCGACTAAACAAGCCAGGCTAGGGGGTAGGGTTTTCATCCCGTCTACATGGCAACCACCCTTGATTTTTTAATTATGCCGCCATAATAACCTGTTGGGTTCGACATATGTGGCCAAATCCCAATACCACCTACGTGGATAGCAGTGTAGCAATGCCCCTGGTGGCGTTGCACACACCAATAATAGGCTACAGTAATTGCTAAATTTTAAGTGAACCGTCAGCCTGTCTGCTATCCTACAGCAGTAAAAAAATTAGCAAATGTCATGTATGTCTGTATGTATGTATTTTATGTTAAAACGTAGCTTTTTTAAGGCGACAATGCTTTTGGCACTGATTTGCCAAGGTCCAAGTATGAAAAGCCAGGTGATGATGCTAAATAACACTTATTAAAAAACTTTAGGCCGGGTTTTTATACAAATTGTCTGCTAACTTGTACAAATTCAAATCTACTAATAAACTTTGTACAACTAATATAAAGAATACTAGCTGACCCGGCAAACGTTGTTCTGCCATATAAATAATAAAATGTCAAAAAATTAAAAAAAAATTTTGGGGGTGGGTCACCTCTAACATTTAGGGGGATGAAAAATAGATGTTGGCCGATTCTCAGACCTACTCAATATGCTCACAAAATTTCATGAGAATCGGTCAAGCCGTTTCGGAGGAGTATGGCAACGAAAACTGTGACACGAGAATTTTATAAATTAGATTTACAATACTTAGAAATTTTCAAAAATTACCTTTAAATATGTATACCTGAACTGATGATCACTATGAAAAACGCAGCTGAATTACTTAGGACTTATTTCTATCCATCACACCTGTCATTTTTACATCTTACTTGGATATTGGCAAAATCAATGCCTAAGGCGTTGTAGCCATACTGTTAAAAACTGAATTATATTTTATGACTCCATGCAGTGCCGGATTTAAACGGCGCCCGTGGGGATAAAATGTCGCCCAATTATAGAAAATTTTCATAAAATTAATGGTTTCAATATAGTTTTAAAATTTAAATGACTCATTTAGAGCAAAAAGAGAATTCATAAATAAGTTTATTAGATAAAAACAAAACTGTTCAATTTTCTAATTTGATTTTCCTAATTCTTTCTGGCAGTAGATTATATTTCCTCCGTAGATTCAGGGGGGAATAAGAATATTAACCTCTGTGTCCGGAGTTGGCCAGTCGTAAAAGGCGACAAAACAACCCTAACTTTGTGGCAGGGCCACAAGCCCGTCTGGATGGCAACCACCCTTAATTTTAAATATGCCGCCATAATAATCTTGTGTTCTGGCATAGTGACCTAGGTTCCAGTACCATACCACTATAGGACAGCAGCGTGTTTGCGGTGCCTCTGGCCTCGCAAACATTCATAGGCTACGGTAACTGCTTAAATGGGCCGCCAGTTCGCCTTGGACAAGCGTGGTTGGTGGGCATACTGTCCGGGATAGGCCCGGGCCCATCAGTGGGACGATATGGCCTATTTTATACAAGTCAAGTAAAGTAGGTACGCGAAGATTTTACTTGGTAAAAAATTCCAATCAATACGCTAGTCATATTAGAAGTTAATCGAGTATTATAAAAATAATTAACTAATTATAATTTAATATAATAAAACATTAGCTTTTATGATAACAATGATTATATACAATAATTAACATTTAATACAGTGGTATTTACCAAGATGGACGCTTCAAAAGTCATGTAAGTATATTTTCTAATAGATGGAATAATAATACACTTCTCATCAAAAAAAAAAATCGAAACAAGTTTGGTTTTGAATGAGTTTAATTTATTGTTTACATCTAACCAAAAATATAAATAATGCCAGTTAATTGTGGATATTAAATAAGGTATCATTTAATGAATATTAATGTTTCAAATTAAAATAGAATTTCCTTATCTATTGTGTTTTGTTCAACAGGTATGTTTTTACCCTTTATGAAGAAATTGTTAAACGTTAGAAACAAGGATATAAAACAATTTTTTTTCTTATAAAAGTACATTCAGTATCTCGTATTTCCTTCTCGGGCTCTTATCACTGCTTTCATGTGGGTCCTCGTGGAGTTGTTATCCCACTCTTCTTGTATGGCTGTTTTAAGCTGACCAAGTGTCTCCAGAGCAGGATCTCTCTCTCTGGACTCGTCTCATAGGTGTTCTATGGGATTCATATACGGGCTTCTTGCTGGCCAGCCCATAACCGCAATACCGACTTCGCTAACATTCATTCATTTACAATGCCTGCGGTATGTAATATAACTTAATTGATCCGGCTAATCTCTGAAATGGCTGGACCGATTTTGACGTGACTTTCACTGGCAGATAACTGATGTAACAGGTTTAGCTTAAGCTGGACTTTGTATGTTTAATTTCCAATTTAAACTGACTCAGATTTATATCATCACTCATATGAAATACTAGCTGTGCCCGCGACTCCGTCCGCGTGGAAAAGTGACTGGGCAGCATTTTTTTGGATATATGAGATCAACTTAAATTGTATTTCAATGTTGTGTAAATAAAAACCATTTCTCTATTTGTAATGTACCCCACAGAAAGAGAAGCTAGTTTAACAAATATATTTTCTACTTCAATTGGAAATTCAACCTACTTAGACCAGCCTAAGCTGAACCCTATTTCATATGATTGATGATATAAATCTGAGGTCAACTTAAATTGGACAATACAATTTCCGAAACTTATCATTTTTAACAAAAACTATTTTATTTTTCTAAAATTAAAATAGCCTATGTTACTCCTTGATACATCAGCTATCTGCCAGTGAAAGTCCCGTCAAAATCGGTGCAGCAGTTTCAAAGATTAGCCGAAACAAACAGACAGACAGACAGACAGACAAAAATTGTAAAAAATGTTGTTTTGGTATATGTACCGTGTATACGTCGGAATGAACTTAGTAAAAGGCGGTTATTTTAATATTACAAACAGACCCTCCAATTTTATTTATTTGTATAGATGGTTTAGCTTAGGCTGGACTTTGTAGGTTCGAACGCACGTATTCCGGAGGCGCATGACGTAACAGTTGCATTCGATAACACTGATTGTTTGCATATTTCATTTATTTTTATTTTAGGGTTTATATGGTTTGTAATCCAAAAAATGCTGCCCAAAGTCATTATTCCACCCGGACGGAGTCCCGGGCACAGTTAGTTTATAATATATATAATACAATACAATAGAAAAAATATATTTTATTAACCGTTCAATAGCTTCATAATCTTTGTTTTTTGTTTGGCTTCACGTGAATTAGTTTAACGGAACGGTGTCTGACGACTCATTAACCCATAGGTAAAAAGCACGCGCTTGTCTTATGGGTATATACTAAAAAGCTGTTATTATCTATTATTTCTACGCGGTAGGGCCTCAAGCTCGTCTGGATGGCGACCACCTTTGGTCTTAAGTATGTCGCCATAATAACCTTGTGTTGTGTTCCGGCATTAGTGACCCAAGTTCCTAAGACAGCAGCGTGTTCGCGATGCCACTGGCGTTGTAAACACCCATAGGCGACGGTAACTGCTGAATTCTAAGCAGGCCGTCAGCCTGTCTGCTGTCCTACACAAATTAAAGAATATATATAGAACTGACATTATTTACAAACACTTTGTACCCCTTTTTACAAAAATGACGCAAACGAAGTTTAAAATTTAGCACAATTAACCTGTTAATTGGGTATGGCGAAATATTTCGTTATGGCAATTTGGAATGTTACAGTGAGTTGAAGAGAGTGCGAAAGGACTGCTGAATCGGCTCACTTTTTCGGGCGTGTTCAAGACGCTTCTCACAGAGTTTTTACGCAGTGTCCCGCCGCGGAAATGATCGGTCTTGGAGATTTCAATGCACATCATACTGAGTGGCCAGGCTCTCCAAAAACTGATCTGCCGGGGATTGCTGCCTTTAATTTTATTCTTGCCCATGGTTTCACTCAGGTGGTTGAAGGGTTCACCCGCACACCGGATAGAGTGGACCATGCGCCGTCTTTGTTGGACCTTCTGCTGATCACATATCCGGAAGATTATCGGGTCTCGATTGGGGCTCCATTAGGAACTTCTGATCATTGCTTGATATCTTCCGTGATGCGCCCTCCAATTCCCGAACGGGCTCGCCCCACCGCGAAGCGGAGAGTGTGTCGCTATCGGTCAGCAGATTGGTATGGATTGCGAGAAGTTGCTTTTATTCGAGTTTGGGTGATTTTCGACTTTAGGAGCTTCTCTGTATTGGAAAGGTCTACGTCCAGATGTAGGTGAATTTAATCTGATGACGAATATGCCATTAAATTGCCTTATAATTGGCGGTTAAATTCGGTTTCTTTCTGCGTCTTGTTATACCGAAATGCTCTTAGGATGGTAGGGAGTGGGCAGGGGGGTGCATTCGCATAATTGCACGCTTTAAACTCTTCAATACTTCTAATACCTATTATGAGCAATCTCGAAAGAGAATTGCGAAATATCCGTAAAGTTGTTTTAAACTAATTTTTATTTTCAGCATTTGTATGTTTCTAACATTGTTCAACGTGGGGGCCGCTTACCAGAAACCACATGGCATTATTCGCAACCAAACAGATGTAAATAATCATACAATCGATACTAATGATCAAGTTAATATAAAAGACACGAATACGACGTTTAATAGTAGTGTTTTAAATACAACTGATAAAAATAGTGCTGATGCAGGTAACAAGACAGGTAAATTTTATATCTTTTACTTTTAAGAGATGGTATGGCGAGTATGAAAGTAGCGCCAGTTATTGAAAAATTTAAGTCTAGCGGGTGGTTTGGCCATCTAATGCGCAGGGAAGAATGCCATATACTTAGAATTATACATAGAAACCTAGTCCGCGCGCATATTTTGAAGCATCTTATTTGGAGCCAGAAATGGCTCCAAACCCCCAATCGCTCCGTAGTGTTCAATGTCAAAACACGCTGAACGTGTCTTGCGAAAAAAATAATTATGACGATTTGTGCAGTTAAATTGTGCCACAACACATCTGAAATACAAAAGAAGTGTAATAACATCACTTTTCACAGGTAAGCTTTCAATTGACAATTCAATAAGACGAGGTAAGCTTTCAATATTTCATAGTATATTGTAGTTAATTAGGTCAAAATAGAAAGGTTTTTTCAATGCTCAGTGTTACCCGAATGTGAAAATATTTTACCATTTTAACTGACTTTATTACTCCGACTAATTATTAATTAATTTTAAAACATTGTTACTGATTTTTACGCAGGTATGTGATACGTTTTTTAATGTAGGTGTTTGTGTGATTTAGAGATGTTATATACCGGAAATTGTGTTACTTGAAAGTTGAGAAGTATAAACGAATTTTATTTTCGGGAACTGGACCTTCACTGACAATATTACTCAAGTGTATGTGTGCGAGTCGCCGAGCGTAAGCACTTAATCGTCACGCCTAGCCTGTGTGAATCGATTTAGTGCTTCACTTTTGACACAGCGCTTGTATGTAGACTATCTTTCTATGTGTAATTATTCTAAGGCCATTTAACAACGAAAATGGTACAAATGAGAGTGCATGGATGCAGGAGTAGAGGTGAACCAAAAAAATATTGATGGATTGCGTAAAGGACAATAAGGCAAAAAAGGGTGTGAATGTTGGGATGACGGCTAACAGAGGGGAGAACATATTGTGCCGCCCCCATAAAGACGGTATGGCATTAGTGTATTATTCGTGCAGGGGCGAAGATACTGTCCGCTCGCTTGCCAAATGGCCGTTTGACGCTCACCCCACTTAGCCCCATCCATTGTTATAATTTTCGCCACGGGGGTCCCTTTCACAAAACTATTCATTTTGTGCCTCAAGTTGTTTTTGTAACACTAACATGTGTTATGTTTAGTATGAATGAAGCTATTTATTTGTTTTGTTTATTATTATTCAAATATGGTGTAGAATTATGATACGCTGAACACAGAGATAGCGCTTATTTGAGCACGACTTGTGTTTAAACGTTCATAATTCAAAAATTAAAGCGATGACATAGGGACGGATTTATATTTTAAATTACAATGTTTAAGTTATATAGATGAGGACAAAAAATTAAAACCATACACTTCTCCATATAAAATCATTTATTTCCAGCCCTTTAATTTTGCACAGTAATTCTAGGTAAACTTTACACGTCACAGATGCGCAAATAATACAGTTAGGCCTACAAAGCCCCCCACGCTTTTTTACAATAAAATTAATTTTTTGTTAATCCCACTATCCTTAATTTAAATTTTTTGAAAATTATTTTTTACCTTTTAGCACAAAGTAGACTTTTAGTTTGATTTTTTATAAAATTGTGGATTTTAAACTATAATTTATTTTTAACTTTTTAGTTTCATTACTTATAAAATAAAAGCGTGATAATATAATTTATTTGTTGTCAATATCCAATCGGTAAATATTTTTATTAATTTATATTAACAACTAGCTGTGCCCGCGACTCCGTCCGCGTGGAATAGTGAGTTTGGGCAGCATTTTCTTGGATATATCTTATGGTTTATTTTGGATTACAAACCCTATAAACCCTAAAATATAAATTAATGAAATATACAAATCGCGTTCGAACCTGCTAAGTCCAGCCTAAGCTGAACCCTATTTTATATGATTGATGATATAAATTCGAGGTCAACTTAAATTGGATTATAAAAATCCGAAACTGATCACTTTTAACTAAAACCATTTTTTTTTTCTAAAATAAAAGTAGCCAAAGTTACTCCTTGTTACATCAGCTATCTGCCAGAGAAAGTCCCGTCAAAATCAGTCCAGCCGTTTCAGAGATTAGCCGGAACAAACAGACAAACAAAAATTGTATAAAATGTTGTTTTGGTACGTGTACCGTGTATACATCCAAATGCACTTAGTAAAAAGCGGTTATTTTAATATTACAAACAGACCCTCCAATTTTATTTATTTGTTTAAATGTATAATATATATTGCCGGAATATGGCGATAACGCCATCTTCCGGCTATATTATTATTAATTTAACGCCATCTTCTGGCAATGTTATTAATTACGCTCCGGATGGTGTTTCGTCAGAATTTTGATATCAAAGTAAGTAAAAATCGAGTCGTCGAGTCGAATTCCGAAAAATTCCATTACATACAGGTCACATTAATATAAAACATATAAAAAAAGAATAAAAATTCACCGTCACGCGATTTTCCTAGGCGGTCACCCATCCAAGTATACTGACCGCGCTCGACGCTCCTTCACTTCGGTGATCGGACGAGAACCGAAGTCATTTATCCTTTTTTTTAATGCTGTAGGTCAGCAGACAGGCTGACGGCCCGCTTAGAATTTAGCAGTTACCGTCGCCTATAGGTGTTTGCAACGCCAGTGGCATCACGAACACGCTGCTCTCCCATAAGGGTACAGGAACTTGGGTCACTAATGCCGGAACACACAAGGTTATAATGGCGGCATACCTAAGACTAAAGGTGGTCGCCATTCTGACGGGCTTGAGGCCCTACCACGTAGCTAGGGTGGGTTGTTTTGTCGCCTTTTACGACAGGCTGACCCCGGCCGCAGAAGTTAGTATTCTTTCTCCGCCCCTGCACGGATAAAATAAAATCCTTGAACAATAAAATCCTGAGGATCCTGGTAAGGATAATGATACAAACTATACAGATTATTGTATTGTCATCGGCCCTCGATATATCTACAAAGTCTAAACGAAATCTGGCCGTTTAAAGTGGGTCAAAATCGCCCCCAAAGGAGTCGGTTACAAACAAATAATTAGAAAAAAAGAAAGATATTTTATTCAAGACATTTTACAATATTACTATAATATAATATCTACTTATACAATACACGAATAGCATGTATGCCTTGAATTGGACCTGACTCAGCATAGTTGCTGGTTGATTAAACCAGCGCTGGTTTAATCAATTTCCATCAGGCCTGTCGAGCAGCATCACGGACAGAGACACAGAACTAAAATACATAGACTTAAACACAAAAAAAAACTAGATTACTAATCAACAACGCATCGCTAAATCTAAATGACAAAGTAATCAACTCACTATTATATTTTATACATAAAATAAGAGTTTATCATAAAGTTTATGAAGTACATAATATAAACATAATACATGTTGTAATGATAAACTAAATCGAAAAAATGACACTAAACTTTCTAATTATGACACAATATACGTAGTACCTGGAAGTACAAACATACAAGTGAAGCTAATATATATAATGCGTGTAAAATTAAAACCATACACGTCTCCATACAAAATAATTTATTTACAGCCCTTTAATTTTGCACGAAAATCTGGCGGTGCGACTGCGAGCCGTAATTCTAGATAAACTTTACACGTCACAGATGCGCAAATACCACAGTTAGGCCTACAATTAAAGTAATACAACATAAGTAGACTAATATTCTCACAAAATAAACAAAAATCATAGCGATAGCATTTACTATTACTGAGAAAAATAAAAATTAGTGCAACAGTTCTCATTCACACAGTGAACTCACTCGTTTTACAGATTTTTTGTTCTACATATCGTACAATACAAAAAAAAAAACAATTACCTACTATGTAACGTAGTACTTTTAAAGCCCTTTCTAAAAAGGTATCACATTCGTACATTGGATCGTAATGCAGTGTATTCAAAGGTAAACAAAAATAGTATCACCAAATGGCGGGTGTAAAGGCTTGGTACACACCGAGTGCGTGATCCGGAATACGCTCAGTGACGGACAGTAGCGGACCTCTATGAATAGGAGGCTAGTTGAAGCTAAACGATGTAGGAGCGATAACTTATGTCTATAAGTCTCAGTTTTCTATACCTAGGTATGTTATGTTTTTTTTATGTATTAGTTAAATTGTGGAAATTGGACAAGTAGATATTTAATGTTATAAAACAACAACAAACAAATAAAATTTAGCAATCTATGGTTTATATGTGTGGTGTGTGTGTGTGTGTGGTGGGTGCCAGAGGATGCACTATTTGTGATACTCGGTGTAGCAGCCATCGATGCACAAGTTCACCGAGCAGGTGCTACACCTCCACACCGTCCTGCGACGCACTTTTGGTGTGCTGCACATTTTACAGGTCTGCGGTCGCTCACTTTTTACAGGCAAATGCATCTGCGACTGTGCGGTTGGTGGCGCTGGTGCGGTTGGTGGCGACGGTGCGGTTGGTGGCGACGGTGCGGTTGGTGGCGCTGGTGCCGCTGGTTTTAACGGCCGAGGAAGTGCCCCAGGTTTAAGCAAAGGAAGCATTTGCAGTAGCTCCTTCACCAACTGCAGCCGAAACTCACGATTTCCAATGACTGGAGTGCGGTTGTGGTTGAACATAACAAAGGAATTATGTATTGAGACGTTGACAAGTCGGCGGAAGAGTTTTTTATACCAGATTACATTTCTTATCCTCTCTATGGGGTAGGCGTGCAGCATTTGGTCTTTATGGTCTATGCCGCCCATACAGAGGTTGTAATCGAGTATTACTTGGGGTTTATATTTATAGTGCCCATGTTTTTCAATTCCGCCGACTTGTAGTTGGTGGAATGTGGAGATCATTGCAACCACATTCGTGTCCATCCACACAACCACACTCAAGTCCTTGGTCGAGCTGAAAGCCACCTCTCCCGCTCTCATGTTTTTTTTCGACTTTTCTCTTAAACCTTCCGGAACAAACTCCCTGGTGAGTCGGAGAGTGCCCATCGAATCTGTTCTGTGCTTCACTTTGAGGATCCGAGACAAAAGTGGCGCGTTATAAAAATTGTCCATAACGAGCGTATGGCCTCTGTTAAATAAAGGTCTCATCAAATTGAGCACAATCTGAGAAATAGCACTCTCTGGCTCATCCCTTACCTCATGCTCTTCCACCGGTTCCTGCGCCCCTACCTGCGCAGCATCTACGTGCCCCTTGCCGGAGTAAACCTCCATCCTCCACAAATAGCCGGTCCTCGACTCGCACAACTCATAACTTTTTATACCCACTCTCGCTTTTTTTGTTGCAATTTTTTGCGAAAATGAGAGTCGCCCCTTCCATAAAAGTAGTGACTCGTCAATTGCAACATTTTGCTCGAGTACATACAAAGAGCTAAATTTTTTATTCAGGTGCTCAATGATGGGCATAATTTTGGCGAGTCTGTTGGGTGGCACGGCCAAGGAGGCGTTGTCTACAAAATGTAAACAACGTTTGATCACTAAAAACCGGTTGTACGGCATGATGGCCCCGAAATACCCAAGTCGGAGTGCCTCTAATTTGGGGTACCAATACTCCCGCTCCACATTGTTTATTACCAGGGACTGCAACATCATAATGGCGAAAAATCTTTTTATGTCGTCATCGGTGACGTCCTTCCACCGTATCAGCCTGGAGTTGGGCTTCTGGTTGCGACTTGACATTTCACTACCATAACGATTAGTCTCACGGACTATGTGGGCGATAATATCGGCATCCCAAATTTTCAGGAAAACTTCCAAGGGAGTTAACTCTGCGTTTTCAAAAGTTGGGCCAGTAGACCGAACAGTGAAAACCTCCCGGACTCCCTCAAAATTCTCTGGCTCGGATCGCCAATCAAAATTGAGCCAGTCTTGATCGGGTTCGGGGCCTAAGGCGGTCCGAAGAGCTAAGTCGGCTTCAGCGTCAATATTTTTTAGCGCCTCAACTAGCGACGGATCCGCTAAACTGTCCACCGAATATTCGTTCACATTCCTAAGTCTAAAATTGGTACCATCGACATGTTCTTCATATTCGACGTCGCTGCCTTCGCCTGGCTCTGTGTAGTCACACTCGATATCGACGTCGACATCTGGGTAAGTAGGAGAAGAAATTTTAATGAAATCATCTTGTGGAGGCGACACATTCAATGCAAATAATAGTCAACTTACCAAACTCGTAAGCGCTCCTTCCAGAGCCAGGCGCCGTTGTCGAGGTGGTAGAAGCTGAAAAATTCATAAATTTTAGTGAAATTAGTCAAATGTCCAAAAAAACTATAAAAACTTTTAATATGATACTAACAAGGTGCAAAATCCAGAAATTCTATCTCGTCCCACACGGGGTTTTGAGGTAGTACGGTACTCGATGACGACAACTGGGTTTTGAGATTCCTGTCAATAAAAAATGGTGGAAATAATAAAATTTGGTTTATATATTTTAGAATCGACCTCATAAACGCATTCACCAGTCGGTGAAACAGAATATCCTACTTCTTTCGAGGTGGGGTCCTTGCAGGAGGTACGGTGAATGACTCCGCCGTTGAAGACCCCGGTATTATAATGAGGGGAGGGCCCATCTCCTCGGTTGCATCGGTGATATCTGGGATAAATAAAAAAAATAAAAAAGTATTACGTAAACCAGAGCAAAAAATTGATTTCTGATATAACAGGAATTGTTAATCTTACCCATGACAGATTCCGGAGCGGTCCGTGGAGGTATGCCCTCGATAACAACATCCTCCTCCTCTGTGATATCTGGAATATAACAACGAGGATATATACTGGATAAAAAAAAATGTTTTTAAAAATATTTAGAGCTACATACCATTCGAACGTTCTAACTCCCACGGCTGAGGTACATGTGGGGGAGGGACAGTCGGTACCCCCGGTAACAGTGGGCATGGGATCCAGACCCGCGTGTCTTCTTTTCTCTTTCCTTTTCTGTAAATCAATAATGCTCATGAACATGTTCGACACTAACAAGTTAGCGACAGTACGAGGCTACGAACAGTTAAAACTTTGAATTTACTTACTTTGACTTTGGAGAGTCAGGCATCCTGCAGTTGCCTACTTGCTTCTCTTGCCTGAGCTCCGCCAGGTGTTTCTTTTGAGCCTGAGACAACTTCGCCAGATTTTTCGCGTTCAAAGTCTTCGCCGCTTTGAAAGCCTTTAACTGCTCCATCAAGGAACTAGGACTGAAAACAGAAATCGAATGAATGAATGCTGCTTGAATAATTTAATTAACTGACGGACTCTTAAACTGTATCAAAGTTCAGGATTACTTTGAAATGATTTTTTTTAATAAGTATGCACTTTTTAGACTAAATTATATAAATATGGAGAGACTGGCTCTTAATCTCAAAAAAAGGGAAAATTTAAAAATAGAACTGCAGTAAAACAAATGAATATAGCAGGGAAAAGAAAATTTACTCGTAGTATCACATTTGCGTGTTATTTATAGCAAAGTTTTAAATTGATTCTCATTGATTTTTTATTCTTTTTTCAATTGAATTATTGTAACCAGTAGAATTGTTGGGTTAGTTTTTTTAACTCATCGAGACTTTTTGAACCATAATATGGATACTTCGTCCAAACAAATGGCTCAAATTGTAGCATTGGTGCGGGAGGGCTTGGATCAACGAACAATTGGTAAAAATTTAAATTTGAACCAGTCTACAGTTTCTAGAATATACAGGAGGTTTGTGGAGACAGGTTCTTACAGAAGGAGACGTGGTACAGGCAGGATTCGAGCAACCACCGGTCGTGGTGACCGATTTATTGTTACAACTTCCTTGCGAAATCGTTTCCTCACGTCAGTTAACATCAAAACAGAGCTTAATGAAGTGCGTGGAGTAAACGTGAGTGCACAAACAATAAGAAGAAGGTTAAAGGAAGCGGATATCACCCCTTTTAGACCAGCAAATGGTCCAAAGTTGTCTGTAGCCCACAGACAAGCTCGCTTAAGATTTGTGCGTGATCACCTGAATTGGACAGAAGAGCAATGAGCCTCCGTATTGTTCACGGATGAGTGTAGGACATGTTTATATGGTGCAGATGGTCGCAGAAGAGTCTGTCGTCGACGTCGATATGTTTAAAGTCGCATTGAGGAGCGTGTTCCTTTTGGAGGCGGTTCATGTATGGTCTGGGGTGGCATATCGATGAACGGGCGAACGGAACTTGTGTTCATAGACATGGTCCGTCAAAACGGTAATAGAGGGGGTTTGACTGCACATCGCTACATAACAGAGATCTTAGAAGATCACGTGGTGCCTTACATAGGATTCATAGGCGAAAATTTTACTTTAATGCAGGATAATGCCCGGCCGCACGCTGCTGCACAAGTTTGACAATATTGCGAAGAGGTTGGGATACGTACAATGAATTGGCCAGCACGCAGCCCGGATCTTAATCCCATTGAGCATGTTTGGGACAATTTAAAAAGAGCTGTTTATGCGAGAAACCCTTTGCCCATGACAGGGGCAGCACTAAGAACAACACTTTCAGAAGAATGGGACAATATTCCGCAAGATCTTTTAATAACCCTAATAAAATCTATGCGGAACCGATTAGAATCCGTAATAAGGGCACGTGGAGGCAATACACCTTATTAAAACATAAATAAACCCTTGCACAAAGTTTGTGTCTATTGTTAAAACCAATTTTTTAATTAAACCAATTTTCCTTAAATTTCTGTTTTTTCTTCAAAAAAGTCTTAAGGTCCTTTCCAGTACACAAACTTAAACTTAAGGATATGACCCTACGCTGTTTTAAAGTTCACAAACTAATCTAGAGGTTTCAATTTAAATCTGTATAGAAAGTTTGCATACTTGGTTAAAATATTTATCTCAAAGTCGTCTATTACTTTGATGCAGTTTATGAGTCCGTCAGTGTATAATAAAGGGTAATTAAGTTGATTTTACCGCGATTGTTCTACGGACGGGCCTGGAGTAGGCTCCACAGCCTCCGCGTTTCCACTCGCAGAACTAAACATGAAAATGAAATTAATGAGACTCCTGAAGTAACAAAAGAAAAAATAAAATACAAAATTGTTTAGCAGGAGAGCTTACATCGGAAAAGACAAAGAGTGTGCACAGCGTGGCTTAGTTGCTCGATCACCTCCTGCACCTCCCCGAGCAGCTCTGCGATTTGCTCTTGGCATGTTTAGCACTTGCTACAAGCAATAAAATAAAAACACGAAAATAAAGTAAAAAGAATATGTATTTCGTTTAAGAATGGGCATTTTCAGATTTTTACGCAAACTGATACAAATTCGATTTCTGATACTGAAATTGATTTCCAAACCCGATTTCCGGAGCGGTTGGCGGAGAGGATTTACCTTAGTTTCAACCGATATTTTTACGTTTACTGTACTGTAAATCAAACTAAATTTGCACTTTTAATTACAGTCTAAATGATAAAATTTTTAAAATAACAATAATAAAAATTAAAAACAATAATCCTTCGCCACCAAACACTTTTAAGAAATCATAAAATACCTATCTAATTCAATCTAATTCAATCAACAATCACAAAACTTAATCTATCATTATGTATTATGTAATATTATCATGGAAGTAGTTGCATTCTGATATAGATCTTATTCCCTGTCCCTTGTAATTTTGTTTCGTTTCAATCTGCCATTTTTAGTTTCTTAGAAACTGCTAAAATCCAAAACTGATGAAAATTCGCTTCATCTTTTTCACTGCGCTAAACGATCGCTTAGTTAGAATGAAAGGAGGCGAATTCTAATGAGATTCGCTTTCTCTCATTCTAACTAAGCAATCGATTGGCGGAGTGAAAGAGTTAGTAAGTTTCAAATATTGGTTTGGTTTCCAAAACTAGCAATAGAAAACGATTGCGCGATGATTAGATTTATATTTGTTTGTGTTGTCGTCGTTTTGTTTCGATATTGATATGTCGTGTTGATTTAGTTTCTGCCGAGATACATTTTCTAAAATCAGTTTGCATAGTGTTGAATATCGTTACGATATGATTTCAGACTGAAATCCGATTTCAGATTCGTTTTTATATATCGGACTCATACCTAATTTCGTTAATAAAAAAACTTAGTACGTATATAACACCAACAAAATAAAAAATACACATATACGCAGTTTTCATTACCAAATGTTACATTTAAAAACGCGTATAAAAAAGTCGGTTCGAAACTCAGAATCAGATCTCTTAATGTGCCCCAGCCTTATACCGCACCAGACACTATACATTCGGAATTCAAAATTCTTGAAATATAGTTGACATATTCTGCTCATGTTTTTTACTATCCCGGCTGGTGATTACTTGATCTAACATATTAATCGCATTTAGTATGATTTAACAGCCAAAAAATATCAAAAAATGAGAGTAAAATTATTGCGTCAACATGGCGTCAGCGAGCCAACGCCGAAATGTACCACTCTAATGTATCGGGTTTAGAAAAGGCTAAATTTTGTGTCTCATGCTGTAACCTTATTTCTACGTATTAATAGACATAAACTTACCTTAAAAATAACAAAATACCAAGTAAATATATTCACCCAAAAGTATTAACATTAACGAAAATAAACCACAACGACGCACGAAGCACGATTGATTTCACAACATTGACATTATTATTGACAACTTTAATTCAACAATCAACAATTTTTTTCTTTTTTTTTCATGGCATGGCTTAACGTTTTGGCTTATTTTGGTAGATAATAATTTTACGGATATCCAAGATCGATATTTAAAAATAGACCAGAGATAGGAAATGTCATGGAAGTATTATGTACTTCCATGATAAAAAAAAAAGAAATATTTTGAATGCGTTCGTTTGCGTTTTCCGTCTGCTACGCTAAAATAAGTAAAACCATCAAATATCGATCGAAACTATCGAAATCCACTCCGCCAACCGCTCCGGATATCGATTTCTGAAATCGATTTCAATATCAGAAATCAAATTTGTATCGGTTTGCGTAAAAATCTGAAAACGCTCATCTCTCTAGACGAGGATCGGTCTGTCGTAAAAGGCGACTAAACAAGCCAAGCTAGGGGGTAGGGTTTTCATCCCGTCTGCATGGCAACCACCCTTGATTTTTAATTATGCCGCCATAATAACCTGTTGGGTTCGACATATGTGGCCAAATCCCAATACCACCTACGTGGATAGCAGTGTTAGCAATGCCCCTGGTGGCGTTGCAAACACCAATAATAGGCGACAGTAATTGCTAAATTTTAAGTGAACCGTCAGCCTGTCTGCTGTCCTACAGCAGTAAAAAAATTAGCCAATGTCATGTATATGTCTGAATGTATGTATTTTATGTCAAAACGTAGCTTTTTTTATGGCGACAATGCTTTTGGCACTGATTTGCCAAAGTCCAAGTATGAAAAGCCAGGTGATGATGCTAAATAACAACTTAATAAAAAATTTTAGGCCGGTATTTTATACAAATTGTCTGCTAACTTGTACAAAATCAATTTTCTAATTTGATTTTCCTAATTCTTTCTGGCAGTAGATTATATTTCCTCCGTAGGTTCAGGGGGGGGGGGGGAATAAGAATATTAACCTCTGTGTCCGGAGTTGGCCAGTCGTAAAAGGCGATAAATCTGTTGAAAATACCAAATGAAACGACTGCCAATGGAGTTGAAAATAAGTCATAATGTTTTTAGTCGCATAATGACGGTGGCAATGCCTGGCTTGAATCATGATAAGTGTTTAGTATATTTAGATGATCTTATTTGCATAGGACGGAATTCAGATAGTCATAACAAAAACCTAATAGATATTGGAAAGGTTAAGAAGTGTAAATTTAAAGATAAATCCCGAAGTGTCAATTTTTGAAAAAAGAACTGTTATATTTAGGCCATATAGTTTTGGCCAATGGAGTTTCACCTGATCCAGCAAAAACTCACATATTACAAAATTAACCTACACCACAAAATAGTGATGAAGTTAGGCGGTTAGTAGCTTTTGCTAATTAGACTAATTACTATCGTAAATTCATCCCGCATTTTGCTGAAATAACAATACCTTTAGATACTCCTTGTTTAATCCTAAAAATATTTTGATCATTGTAGGTTGTTCAGAAAATTCTTTATTTTTAGGAAAATTTATGCTATAATTTATTCATAATGTAATTAATCAAGTCTTATTAATGATAAAAATGTAGAATTATGGCATTGGCGTTTTGGCCATTTAGGCATACAGAATTTAAATTTATTAGCAAAACTTAATATGGTTGATGGTTTATTTAACATAAAAAATAGCTAAATTGAAAATACCTTTTGTGAGACTTGTGTGATAGAAAAAATGACTACTGCCGGATTTAAACGGCGTCCGTGGGAACTAAAATGTCACCCAATTATCGAAAATTTTCATAAAATTTATGGTTTCAATATAAAGTTTTAAAATTTAAATGACTTATTTAGAGCAAAAAGAGAATTCATAAATAAGTTGTTAGGATAAAAACAAAACTGTTTAATTTTCTAATTTGATTTTTCTAATTATAAATTATTTTAGTTAAAAAAAAGCATTTCCGAAAAAAAATTTTGTTCTTACCCTCGAAATTTTAGTTAAATGTAAATTCACCATGAGGTTTTCAATATTGTACTGTGACTAACTGCTCTAGTCGTCAAAGATATTAAACTCTTAACTCGGCATACTTGAATTCGTCTGCAACAGCTATTTATATCATATACTGAACCTGCAAGCGATATTCTGACAGGCTTTTGAGGTGAATACAACGTAGAGTTGGACACGTTTTCAACTTCTCCCCTCTAAGACTCTTCTTAACTCTCTCTGCCCTCTATTATTCCTAGTTTCATTTTGGAATGTTTTTATTAATGATCTCCGTAGCACAAAGGGTTCAAGCTAGAATCTGCCACGTGCTCCCGGAACCGAGGCTAAATAATAAAATCTATCTATTTACAAAAGTATGAAAATAGTTTTCTTGCAATTTGTTTCTTTACCCATTACTTTAATTTCCATATTTTTGTTTCTAGCAACTCCACCAACTACGGTGGTGAATGAGAGTTGTGTGACAGGCTGGAATATGCCTGGCAGTTGCTACGAAAGGAAATTTTGCAATTATGGCACAAAGAACATCGACTTTACATTGTATGCCAAAAAAGGATACGAGAGGTATTTATTAATGATAAATGTACTAGTCCTGTCAATCTAGCTAGACCAAAAAATGAGAGTGAAGGTACATAAAAGCCCAACAAAGGATGAGTTTAAAGCAATTCGTTCACTTTGAAAGACAAAGACATGCTAGCAGTACATAAATTTTAATATTGTATGTTTTTTCTTTAATATTCTTAGTAATTTATTAAAATTTGATTTATAATGTTTTTTTTTTGGTTGAAAAATTACACGGTAATTTACACGGTACACTTTTAGCTGATCGACCGTATTTTTACCCTTTCTCAATTTACATATCGAGACACTGCCAGAAGTTTCTCCCCCCTGCACGAATAGAACTGATTTTTCTTGATATCACTGTGATGTCATAATTACGTAACTCTGTTTACTGGGTATCTACACTTTATAGACTGAGCATTTTTCGGCGATAAAGAGAGTGGTCGTTAAATGAAGAGAAATAAAAGATTATTATTTTACTATTTTATAATAAATATGTATTTACTAACACATTTTACACAAACATTAATTATTCATACAAATAATAACATTTGTTGCGTAGTCTGATGTTTTTGCTGCTCTAATATTTTAATTGTATTTTCTTATGTATTTTACTCCTATCTTGAGATACTGCCGGATCAACTGGATTATATCAAAAGTATTCTTTGAATAGTTTCACTGCATCAAGTGCTTATTTGATTCCGTTAGGTTAGTCGAAGTGAACACGTGCTAGATAATAATACAGCAAATAAAAGAACGTTGTTCTTGTAAATTTCGGCAACTTTGAAAGTACTACGTAGTTTCAAGATTTATAATGCCGTATTGTTCTTGTTATATAGTGAGCGTAACATTATATAGTGTATTACTGTATAAAACACAAGGTAAACCAAATAGTCAAGCACTTTCGACGTTTTAACGAGTTTGTCGTTATAAACTCATTAACTCTTTTTTACAGCTGTAGAAATGGCAGTTTCTTTTGTATTCAAAAATTGATTTACTTTTTACTATTTATTACACACCAATGGTTAAATATTCGGAGAGCTGAATAGACTCATCAGTTTACTCAAAAAACCGAGTTATGGATTTACCTGTCTACTCGAAAGACCGAGTAGACTGGTTGATCTTCTCATGAGGTCATCAAATTTTTCAAATATTCATGATAAAAACTTAACATTCATGACACCACCCATTTTGACCAATTTGAAACACATCCAATTTATGCGAACAGTTTGTGCATACCATCTCCTTCTCGTAGCTATGGCACAAATTGAAATGCTCCACCAGATCGCAGGACATCACTTCTTTTCCAGCTATATCGCAGGATGTACATTCCGCATTCACCAATACACCTAAAATAGGTTCATTTGCTTTCCACCTTTCAATGTTATTAAAGGTATACAATACGGACGGTGAAATAACCTCTTCGAGCTGCAAATCATATTTCGTCGTTTCAACACTTTCCATATCCATGTGCAAATATCTTACATACGGATATTTTGAAATATATCTCTTATAACGGCCTGGTATTTCTATATTTTCATAAGCCCCGAAATCCATTTTGAATATTTCCAACAACGACTCCTTCAAAACCATTGAATGTGTTTGAGCATTTAATTTTAAGAGAGACATTACATGACATATATCTTCTACGGACACCGTTTTTGTCACCTTCTTTTCACATCGCTTCTGCATTGTATCATTTAAACTTGTCCTCTCGTAGGCTTGGCTGGTATGTTTCTTATTTACAAGTGTATGCTGTAGATTTTGATTGAACATGTAAGTAAAATTCAAATCTTTTGCTATCACATTTATCTTCACATTCCAGTAACGTAATATAGTTTTTAAGTCATACTTTTTAAAGTTTATTCTCGTTGGAAATGAAGTTGTGTTGAACACAGTGTTTGAATCTGGCATGGGACATCGCTGGATCAGCTCATGGAGTTGATTCCTATTGCAATATATTTCCATAACAACACTTTCCTTTTGACTGTCTGACTTCTTTGATTTATCCTGTAATAAAATAATAATAGAAAATATTTTTAGCGTATATCACTTGTCAGTACAACTTTCAACATCATCCAAATCTTGGGTGCAATCTAAAATTTATCCTAAGTACCCAGGTCTATTTTCCTACTCTTTCTTCCCAATTTCGCAAAGTATACGGCGCACCTGGTAGTGAACTGGCACACATATCATACTTTATGTTGTCATAACAGTACATTAGGGACTACCCCCTGTAACAAAGGCAGCTTGATTGCCTATCACTCCTCTATAATTTCGACTGTTTTATCGTCGCCTATGGATGTTTGTAATAAAAGGTTATAAGGCATAACAGGAGGCTTAAAACCAGGCATGGTAGCAGTCTTTATCCGTGCAGGGGTGGAGAAAGAATACCAACCTCTGCGGCCGGAGTCGGCCTGTCGTAAAAGGCGACAAGACAACCCACCCTAGCTACGTGGTAGGGCTCCAAGCCCGTCTGGTTGGCGACCACCTTTGGTCTTAAGTATGTCGCCATAATAACTTGCATTCCGGCATTAGTGACCCAAGTTCTTGTACCCTTATGGGACAGCAGCGTGTTCGCGAAGCCACTGGCATTGCAAACACCCATAGGCAACGGTTACTGCTAAATTCTAGGCGGGCCATCAGCCTGTCTGCTGTCCTACAGCAATAAAAAGAAATTTAAAAAGTTCAATTGTTTATATTTAAGTGCCTAAAGTTTATAGCTACCATTCTTACATATTTATTTTATCTCGTATCTTAAACAACATTGAAAAATATGCTGGTCCTATTCATGTGACGTGGTGTGTATAAGCGCAATACCACTATCACAATATCTCTAAAACTATACACCCCATTGACTTGAAATTTTGCATATTTACTCATTCCACTATTTAGACATTAGACTAAGAAAGGATTTTATGGAAATCCTATCCAAAATATAATTTAATTTATATGACAGAACAACTTTGTCAAGTCGCTAGTATACATACTAATATTATAATTGTGAAACTCTGTTTTAACGCCTAAAGCGCTGGAGCAATTTTGATACAGAAATATATTGAACTTTGGAGAAGGACATAAGCTACTTTTTGTCGCGAAAATGAAATTTGGAGGGGGTGAAATAGGGGTGAATATAATTAAGTTGTATATTTTTTAGATTTATATGGCAGAACAACATTTGCCGGTTCTATTAGTACTATGCCATGTCGAGAGAATGAATGAAGAACGAATGACGAAAAAAGTGTATAAGGCGAGTGTGAATGGAAGTGTTGGAAGGGGTAGACCTAGGCGGGTGCTGGGGTAGCACAAATGGTGTCTAGAATCCGGCTACTCGGCCTGGAGGTGGCCTCGAACAAGACGGAGGCCCTTATATTCTACGGGCTCCGCCAGAGGCCGCCATCAGGCTTGAGCATAACGGTGGAAGGCATCCGCATTGCCGTCGGGCCACCCATGAATTATCTCGGACTGGTGCTCGACGGGCAATGGGACTTTGCGGCGAACTTCGAGCGCCTGACGCCGAGACTAGTTCGGGCGGCGGCGGGACTTTCCCGTCTGCTGCCGAATATCGGCGCGCCGGGCGCAGTGTGTCACAAGCTCTTTGAGGGAACCGTGCGGTCGATGGCCCTTTACCGGGCCCCGATCTGGGCGGACCGGCTGACGGCCAAAACGACGGCGCTGCTTCGGAGGCCGCAGCGCTTCCTGGCCGTCAGGGCGATAAGGGGATACCGCACGGTGTCCTTCGAAGCGGCCTCCCTGCTGGCCGGATCCCCACCATGGGACCTCGAGGCCTGAGTCCTGGCGCTGTTGTACCAGTGGCGCCGGGACGCGGCCGAGCGTAGCTCTCGCCCCACGCCTCGCGAAGTTGAGGTAAAGCGGGTGGAGCTGCGCGAAGAGGTGCTCATGGTGGAGTGGAAGAAGCGCCTCGCGCACCCCAGTGCGGGCCTTGCCACCATCGAAGCGGTGAGGCCCGTCCTGGCCGAATGGCTGGAAAGGCGCCACGGCGCCCTGACCTTCCGCCTGACGCAGGTCCACTCGGGGCACGGTTGCTTCGGGAGGTACCTGTGTCGTATAGGGCGGGAGATGACGTCGGGGTGCCACCACTGTGGTGTGGACGACGAGGACACGGTGGACCACACTGTCGCCGTGTCGCCAAAAAAAAGGCGGATGTTTCGAGACCAGATCAGGGACGTTTTGAAAAAAGGCCAGGTCAAGAGTACCCTATACCGAAGGGCATGTATGAAGGGAATAATGAAAGTGGACGAAGCGAAACAAGTATGTAAGGATCGTAGTAAGTGGAAAGAAGTGGTCTCTGCCTACCCCTACTGGAAAGAGGCGTGATTATATGTATGTATGTATTAGTACTATATATGTGTGTGGTTGATTATTATATAACAAATACATACCAAAGCCTCTTGTTGATTATCATTCTCTTTAATACTTTTCACCAATCTCTGCGCTTCACTTTTCGCCACTTCAATCATACTCCATAAATAACTCTTCAACTTTATATATTTCTGCAATAAAACTTTCTCTATTTCATCCATAGCGTTAAACCTCTTCAGTCTGTTCACTTCTCTGTCAAAATCGTCCCACTGCGGCCAGTGGAGGAGGAACTTCTTTATGACGCTCAAATATATATCTACTTCCAACTCATGTAGTGTTGATATGTCCAGTTTGTATTCACTTTGTAGAATTTCAATGAGTTGTGCGTTTGTAACCATAGTGTTTTTTTCTTTATCATTTAATATAAGGCATTTGAAGAGACGTATAATTGGAGGTTCTGTAATAAAAACATTGTTAGTGTTACGAAGCCTTCGCTTAGTATGATTGCTCCATGCAGAAGTGAAGTAAATATATCTATGCAGCTGGGGCCGACCTGTCGTGAAAGGCTGGGTGGCAGGACCTCAAACCCGTCTGGATGACAATCAGACCTGATCTCTACACATAGGGCATAAGTTACCTAGGTTCCAGTCCCCGTAATCAGACAGAGTGTTGTGAACATCCATAAGTAACTGCTTACTTTTAAGTGGACCAACATCCTGTCTGCTGTTGTACAGTACAAGACATCTTACTCCCAACAAAATAAAAGTGGTAATAATATTCTTCTTATGTTTTGTCCATTGATATATTTAAGGTACATACTACTCTGTACATACTAGCTGAAATCCGGCTATGTGTTTTGTTTCTTTTGTACTGATAAACAATTGAAAAGGTTCAAGGTGTGGGTGCACCCAGCCGCTGAGTCCTAGATGGGCATACAAGCCGAGCTGCCGTGCAGGGGCGGAGAAAGAATACTAACCTCTGCGGCCGGGGTCGGCCTGTCGTAAAAGCCGACAAAACAACCCACCCTAGCTACGTGGTAGGGCCTCAAGCCCGTCTGGATGGCGACCACCTTCGGTCTTAAGTATGCCGCCATAATAACCTTGTGTTGTGTTCCGGCATTAGTGACCCAAGTTCCTTTACCCTTATGGGACAGCAGCGTGTTCGCGAAGCCACTGGCGTTGCAAACACCCATAGGCGACGGTAACTGCTAAATTCTAAGCTGTCCGTCAGCCTGTCTGCTGTACTACAGCAATAAAAAAAAAAAAAAAAAGCTAAAAATTTCCATGTTTCATTAAAATCTAACTCATTCAATATTAACGTAATTGCACCATTTTGAACACTTTGTTACTCAAATGCATGCACAAGATATAAATATAGGCACCACATATTAAATTATTTTATCAAAATTAGATTGCGTTTTTTGGTTGACCAGAGCGGGGGCGCAGTGCGCACTTACTGCCGCACCCCGACGCAGAATATGCTTAACACGGCGCTTTATTTTATATAGATAAAATATAATTTCAAATTTTGACTTGTGATCGAGGCTGCGTGTACACAACTATGCATAAAGGAAATTAATTTTAATAAATTATTATTTAATTCATAGTATGAATTCCGCTGTTACAGTACCTACCTAATTCAATTAAAATCAACGTTTATTATTTTCAAATATTTTATTGTATATATATTTAAATATATATTATGATTTCTTACTTTCGCTTTCTTGTGCATTGTGAGTTCTTAATGTCACGGTTGGTTGAACTTCATTTGACGACTCAACTTCCATTTGCGTTTTATTAATTACACTTTATTTACGAATAAGCAAAATTCAAAAACGGTTTACTTTACTTACTCAAAACAAACAAACATTTTTAGGTTATTAGGTACCTACAAATTTTGACAGTGACATAATTTTGACATTTATATTATTTATTACGAGGAAATGGCGGCAAATGCTCAAACTGAAACAGCCCAGAGGTGTATTCAAAATGAACACATTTAATTATCGCTATTTAAACGACCTCCACGTTATTTATTAGCGGAATAATTTGGATGGATCATATGATGTCAGCAACTAGTTTTTATTGCGTTCAGCTTTCTAAGATAAAAACATTTAGCTCCAGATTCTATTTATTAAACTCAATTTTGTAAATCTTTTCTGATCAAAAAAGAACAAACAGACTGACGGTCCATTTAATAGTAAGCAGTTACCGTCGCCTGTTTGTGATGATAGAGCACCGCTAACACGATGCCGTCCGCGTATGTAAAAGGGGTCCTGGGTTAATTGACTTGACTGCTCTCAATGCTTTCCTGGATACAATTTTTTGGGGATGATTGGAATAACTTTTTGACATTATTTATTCAGTTCTATGAGACATTGTAAGATAATCGCTGACTTGACTTTTTAAAACAATATAATAATGATAAATATCAGCTATTATTAATTAAAGTAACTGGCTACTGCCATTTTACATGCAAATGTTGAGATGAATGAGCGGAGTTACAAAAATGCATAAAATTAGAAATGAGTATATTAGGGTGTTACAACCTTATTTTATAAAGATATATTGTACAGCCTTTTTATATATCATATTTATTTTCATAATATTTGTATGTCATATGTAAGTCAGTCATTAAATTGTCATCTAAGAATAAAGATGTAATTTATTAAATTGGCGACGAGGATGGGATTTTTATTCTCGTACAGGAATACTCCACACACGTCTACCGGGAAATCACCAGCTGAGATGATGTTTGGTCGACGGGAAATCACCAGCTGAGATGATGTTTGGTCGACAGTTGAACTGCCTACTGTCTAATGTTCGACCAAATAAAAGAAGATCTCTTCAATATCAGCACGTAAAAGAGAATATACGAGAGATGTCACCTAACTATCAACCAGGTGACAGGGTCTTTATCAAAACCCATGAAGAGAATAAATGGCAGCCTGCAACTATTTCATCCAGGAAGCATAAATATTCCTATCTCGTTAGTACTCCAAGAGGAGAGGAAAAACGGAGACATGCTGACCACATTAGACCAAGAATACCTTCTGACATAGAGACTAAGTCCCCAAGAGAAAATGTTACTAAGTCTAAAACGTCTTCGTATTCACGAATTCTGGCAGGCTCTACCATATCACCAAATACATCGTCACCTCCTATTCAGTCATCATCATTATCACCTGATCCTCAAGGACCTTTAACATCATCATCTTTAGTTCATTCATCATCATTATCACCGGATCTTCAACTACCTTCGACATCATCAAATTTACCTACTCCTCAACCACTCCCTTTATCATCTTCACCAACAGACCGTACATCCATAAATGTAGGCGGTGCTTCTGTTATTGCACCTCGTCGCAGCAACCGTCAAAAGCGACCGCCCCGACGCCTTGTCCAAGAAATGTAAATGGGGAGGAATGTTACAACCTTATTTTATAAAGATATATTGTACAGCCTTTTTATATATCATATTTATTTTCATAATATTTGTATGTCATATGTAAGTCAGTCATTAAATTGTCATCTAAGAATAAAGATGTAATTTATTAAATAGGGGAAGTTTGAAAGTAGCGCCAGTGATTGAGAAGCTGAAAAGTAATAGGTTAGGATAGCCTGGTATGGCCATATAATGCGAAGAGGAGCGTCATGTGAACTACGCGTTACGTAACATTGTTTTTCAAATTTCAAATAGAATGACCACATGAATTTTTTTTTACCTTCACAAAATTCAAAAGGTCAGGGCCTAGTCAGGAAAACGACGTAATGTATGATTAGTAGGTAGTAAAAATTTGTTAGGACAAAATAAGAAAAAAAAAGACATTAGAAATCTCTTGCTTTTAAAAACAAGACATTTCAAATGATAATAAATAATATTAACGCGATTAAAACAATAACAAAGGTATATTTAGCGTTTTCCGGTACTTAACGCCACATAACCATGACTTTTAGGTAAAAATGGTCACTTGGTGGTTACGTAACGTTTTACAGGGAGGGGGTTTACAGAAAAACGTTACGGCGCGTTACATGGGGGGGAGTGGGACAAAAATTGTGTTACGTAATACTTGAACGCTACTAGGCTTCCAGGTACACTTTATAATGAATGCTCTTTTTTCAGTACATGCGTGGGAGATGATGTGATTTGCTGTCCACTGTCTTCGCAGCTGCCAATCCAGCCGGAAAAGAAAGTGAATTACAATGATTTTACTTCCGATGAAGACCAAGATTATTAGGATATTTGAAATAAATATCTCATTGGCTTTTTGAGTTTTCTTTAACCCACACCAAAATCGAGTGCTTGGTATAGGCACTTCATAGCTTTAACACACTTTTTGCTGTGGATCTGCTAACAGCAGCAGCGGCGGAAAAATAATACTGCCGCTGCGGCCGGGATCGGCCCGTCTTAAAAGGCGACAAAACAACCCACCCTAGCTACGTGGTAGGGCCCCAAGCCCGTCTGGATGGCGACCACCTTTGGTCTTAAGTATGCCGCCATAATACCTTTGTGTGGTGTTCCGGGATTAGTGACCCAAGTTCCTGTACCCTTATGGGAAAGCAGCGTCTTCGCGATGCCACTGGAGTTGCGAACACCCATGGGCGATGGTAATTGCTAAATTCTAAGTGGGCCGTGAGCCTGTCTGCCGTCTTATGAATGTTTGAGATGCCAGAGCACAACTGGAACTGGAGTCCTTATGTCTAGTTTAGAGGTGCAGTTTTCATCTGGCCAGAATGTCGGCTTTTACAACAGGCCGCTAACTCAGCCCCTGCGTGGAAAGAAGTTTTAAAACAAAACTTAATGCCTTTTACCTTTCTCTTGCGCTGTGTTACTATCAACGGGTGTTGATGTGTCTGACGGCTCCCCCCCACCCTTTACCTCCATTGATTTTGAAGGTTCAAATAGATCAGGCTCATATATGACTGGAACCTTAAAAGAATATAGCATCTGTAGAGTGGGTCATTTTTGATGAGTAAATTTGCTGATAGTATAATTGTGGAATGTGTCAATTTATGATGCATTTACCTAGTCAGGTCATAAGTATTGTCACACAGTAAAAACTTTTCTTTTAGAATGCTGGCCACAAAAAAGTTTATTGAATTCGAATTTCGAATTGTTCATGAAAATAAAAATGTATAGAAAGAAGAATTTTGCTCATTTTTAAATATGGAGTGGACGCTTAAAGAAGACCGTGTTGCAGTTATTGCGTTGCATCGTTGCAGTTACGCGCCAATTCAAATTTTTAACATACTGAAAAATTTGAATATAACCAAAAGATTCGTTTATCGTACCATCAAACGATACAATGAAGACTCTAGTGTAGATGACAGGTCAAGAAGTGGTCGCCCTCGGTCTGTTAGGACTCCAGCAGTGATAAAAGCTGTGAAGGCACGAATTCAAAGAAATCCCAAACGTAAGCAGAAACTGTTGGCCCTTCAGATGGGGTTAAGCAGAACCACGGTGAAAAGGGTGTTAAATGAAGACTTAGGGCTCCGGGCATATCGAAGAAAAACAGGACATCGTTTGAATGCTCGTCTAATGGACCTGAGACTGAAGAGATGCCGCGCTTTGTTGAAGCGGTACGCGGGAAAAAAATATCGGGAAATTCTTTTTTCGGATGAAAAAATGTTTACCGTAGAAGAGAGCTACAACAAACAAAATGATAAGGTGTACGCACACAGTAGTGAAGAAGCGAGCAACCGTATTCCGCGTGTCCAACAAGGTCATTTTCCATCCTCGCTCATGGTATGGTTGGGAGTTTCTTATTGGGGCTTAACAGAGGTACATTTTTGTGAGAAAGGTGTAAAAACGAATGCTGTTGTGTATCAAAATACAGTCCTGACGAACCTTGTGGAACCTGTTTCTCATACCATGTTCAATAACAGGCACTGGGTATTCCAACAAGATTCGGCGCCAGCTCATAGAGCGAAGAGCACACAAGACTGGCTGGCGGCGCGTGAAATCGACTTCATCCGGCACGAAGACTGGCCCTCCTCCAGTCCAGATTTGAATCCGTTAGATTACAAGATATGGCAACACTTGGAGGAAAAGGCGTGCTCAAAGCCTCATCCCAATTTGGAGTCACTCAAGACATCCTTGATTAAGGCAGCCGCCGATATTGACATGGACCTCGTTCGTGCTGCGATAGACGACTGGCCGCGCAGATTGAAGGCCTGTATTCAAAATCACGGAGGTCATTTTGAATAAACTTTAATGTCATAAGAATCTATGTTTTTTTAAGTTCATTTTGGTATATGAATGGTTACATAATGAATAAACTTGTTACAATTATTTTACATTAAACATGTGACAGAATTTATGACCTGACTAGGTATAATGCCAAAAACATTGTCAAAAAATTAAAATATATCCCATTTCATTTTAAATACAAAACTTTCCTTTGGTAATAAAAATCAAATATTAGATCATTTAGATAATAGAGAAAGAGTAACAAATGTTGCTAAATTTTATACATGAATGAAGCCACAGAAAGAGAAATATGAAAAAAATTAGATAAAATGTAGCAGCTGGAATTTGCTTAATTAGTTTCTTGACGATTTCTTTGTTTCACGATTTATTTGTTGCTTTGTTTGTCTCCTTTGAACAAGATTTTGACCCACTTTAAACAAACTCGTTTGTAGACTTATCAATGACTAATGACAATACAATAATGCGATAAGATTCATTATCCTGATTAGGATCGTCTTGACCAGGATTAAAGAAATGGTGACTTATTACAAATTAAGCCAGACTGATGAAATATTTAAAGCAAATTTTAATTAGAATAAATTTATGTTCTTTATTTGCGAAAGAAGCAATCAAAATAATTTATAACACAATTAAAAATATACAAAATACATATACATCAACTAATAAATAATAACTTTTTAACAATAAAAAATTCAGTTCCAGTTAAAACGTATAAGGCGTGTTCTTTAGTTTTTATTAAACTATATTTTTCTTAATCAATAGTGACTATAGATAGGTTTTTAAGATATTTTACTTAAATAATTGACTGAATCAATAAAGTATTAGGAGTTTATTTCGTTTTACGCGGTTTTGTCGGGAACCTATATTTCGTGTAAATAGAGGGATAGATGTATCACAATAGTACTTACTTCGAAAGATCTTTCTGTGACCTCTTCCTCTGAACTATAAGCACGTACTTCCACTGTGCTCTTAATTATAATTTTCAAGATCCTTTTCTCTAAAGGGCTCAATATCTTTACGTGTTTTGCCTTTTTCCTAGTTTTGTATTTTAAGTTTGCCCACGTCTAGAAAGAATACGAAAAGTTATTGGATCCTTGGTGTCCAATCTTGAAAAATGAGTATGGTCTCAGCAGTACTACACTGCAACGACTTATACTATATAAAGTACAAATCAGCCACAAATGGAGTACTGCTGACATTTACCAATCAACTCAACCCCTTAGACTCTATCCAACAATGCTCAATCCAATTATATTAATGACGATCCTATACTCACAGATTGTCTATACACACTTGGCCTTTGGGAAACACTGCATCTCGTTGCATATTCTACCATGTCTACAACGGGGAGTGTTCTGAGCCGTTTAGAATGGTGCCTTCGTAGTTTCCATCACCACATTGACAATCTCCAATCATCTTGTTGATGATCCCTTACTCACATATGGTCTAGACACTTCACCTTCAGAGAGACTTCGTCTTCGGAGACATGTCTCTCTGAATATTCTGCAGTCTATACAATGGGCAAAATTCTGAGCAATTTAGAATGGTTCCTTAGTAGTTTCTATCAATACATTAACCACCATTACCTGAACTTTTAGCTTGAAGCATATTTTTATTAAAAAGTTTTGTGAAAATGTCTATGTTGCGTGCTCATCAAATTTGGAATGAGCTTCCAACTGAGGTTATCTTATATCAGTAAAGGTAATTTCTTTGAGATCAGCAGCTCGTTGACAATGCCTCTGTTGTTGCAAATATTCACTTATTACCAGGTAGGCTGTTTACCTACATACTAAGCTACAGGTGTAAAAATATATTTCATGAATCTAGAATAGCTTTTCCTTTTCTTTAGCAAGTCAGAGACGTGATGATAGTTTCTGATGCAACTGCAGGACGTTAAAGACCAACTTAGGAGAATGAAGAACTTGAATTACCTTTTTCCATTGAGACATAGTCTTTATAAATCCTCCAGGTACTGAGTTTAAAGTATCTACCAGCTTAGTCCACAGCTGCTGACAATACATATTTGAATGATCTCCATGTCTAAAACATAATTAAATCAATATATATATTGATATTACCGCATACCGGAAGACGCAATGTTGGTAGGCCCCCCACAAGATGGACCGATGATCTGGTCAAGATCGCCGGAATAGGTTGAATGAGGGCAGGGCAGGACCGATCATCGTGGAGATCTTTGGGGGAGGCCTTTGTCCGGCAGTGGGCGTCTTCCGGCTGAAATGATGATGATATATATATATATCACACCTTTACTCATTTTGCTATATAAAGTTCACTAAGAACAGATTTTACCAAAATCCTATTCAAATTTTTTTATATTTATATGGTGAATAACATAGATGGGTCAGCTAGCAAAATCTATAAATGGGAAAATTTTATTGACAAACTTAAAAGTGACAGACTAGTGTGGTATGGCCATATAATGCAATGAGAGGTACCTTTACATTCCAATAAAAAATTTTTTTTATTGCTGTAGGACAGTAGACAGGCTGACGGCCTGCTAAGAATTTAGCAGTTACTGTCGCCTATGGGTGTTTGCAGTGGCATCGCAAACACGCTGCTGTCCCTTAAGGATACATGAACTTGGGTCACTAATTCCGGAACACAACACAAGGTTGTTATCGCGGCAGACTTAAGATCAAAGGTGATCGCCATCCAGATGGGCTTGAGGCCCTACCAAGTAGCTAGAGTGGGTTGTTTTGTCACTTTTTACGACAGGCCAACTCCGGCCGCAGAGGTTAGTATTCTTTCTCCGCCCCTGCATGGATAAAAACTGTGTACTTGTGATATAACATAAGCAAGGGATCCCCAAGCTATTTTGGGCAAGAGTCTACCAAAATGAACTCATAACTCACACTCCCTTAGCAAAATTACTTTAAAAATCCTATCTGTAGTTTTATCTATTGATACAAAATAATAGTACTTACAAGTTGGTGTATGTATATACAGGTTGACTTTGACAAAACCGTCCAAATTTTTTTTATGCACTAAACATCATTTAAGGAACCCATTTTTGAGAAAAAATTTTATGTCAAATTTTCACCATAAAATATTTCATATATGATCATTATAATTCAATGGTACAGAATAGTGCTATGGTGCAACCTTCATATGTTAACCTGTTATTATCCGTCTCTGTCTCTCCCACGTAAATGAGTAGTGCATATTCGCTCGCCCGGTGCAATGCCGCCGTCCTCGGCCTTTTACTAGGTCAGATGGAGAGGTCATTGACACTCTAGCGCCGTATTATGTAAATTGTGAGTACTTTGAATGACTTTGTGATGATGATTACTCAAAATTTTTGTACTATGTGATACAAAACTAAAATACATGTTTCTCATAACTTTTACTAAAGATTCTTCTATATGAATTTGGACGGGTGTGTCAGTCAACCTGTATAGTACATATCTTGAGAGTTTGTAATAAGAACTTATATAATTAACTCATTTTATTCACTTGCTAGAATTAAAGTGCAGCAAACAATAAAACTCGTTCTTAGACTAGCAGTGTGGTGAAGGAAATGTGTAAGTGACTAAGCGGCCGAATTCCTTATGTATTTATTTGTTGTCAACGGTATACACAAATAGAAAATGTATGAAACAGGACCACTCTATTGTGTAATTTCGAATAAATATGATCCACTTGTAATGTGTAAATAGTTGATTTTTAGACCTCATCAACTCCCAAAGAAATTTTCTTTTATGTCGAAATCTGGGACATGATGTTGACCCCAAGGGGTCCATATCAGCCACTTTAGGAATCCCTGCCCTAAGTGCACACATCTTATCTTATTTCGGGGCCGAGAAATATCTCGGACACTTCGACCCAATGGGATCTTTTGTGTTCCCCTAGATAGCAATCACTCCTCTCCAATCTCATTGAAGATTTGCTTCATGAGCCTAACAATGAGGTATGGAGATAGGAGCCTGTAGTCTTCCGGTGTCGGATATCCTACCCCCAAGAGATTCATTCGCCTCCTGGCTAATGCATTGCATGTACACAGTAGGCGTTCCATGCATTCTATATGTTCCCCACACAACCTGCACATGGGTGTCGCGGTTAGATCCATCTTCATGAGCATGTTATTGGTTCCAAAGTGCCCAGTAAAGGCTCCAAGCAAGTAGCGTATTTGCCCCTTGCTCATGTTCCAGATGGATCCTCATGCTTTGTACGTGGATCCCAAAAATTTTTTTGGAGTAAGTGCAGCTGAATAAAAGGAAAACGCTAGAAATGGGAGTGGATGGATAAAAGGAGCAATAGAATGAGGATGGGTTGCATAAGAATATGGTGGAAGAAAGTGAGAAGATATTTTTTATTGTTGAGGGACGGCACCACTACTTCCAACCTATTTAATAGTAAGTTACCTACGTATCTTTGCGATGCTAGGGGCACAGCGAAAATACTGCCGTTCCATGGAAGTACTGATACCTGTGTCACTAATGCCTGAATACAACACAAAGTTATTATGATGGCATACTTATAATCTGAGGGTGGTTGCCGTGATGTACTTTGGGCCCTACCACGTAGATAGGGTTTTTTGTAGCCTTTTACGATAGGCAGACCACGGATGCACAGGTTAGTATTCTTACCTCAGCACGGAAAGAACTAAGAGGAATAAATTTTTTGAAATAACAATAGAACTCTGTTGTAATTTTTTTACTTGTTAATTAAAACCCATAAAGCAGGCATACAAGGTTTTACATCTTACACTCAAAACAGATCGTATAGCTAAGATTTTGATCAGCAGACCGTTCCGTGTCTTGACCAGTAAACTATTGGAATCCACTATTATCACGGGTTTTTCATTGTACGCGCTGTCATAGTAAATTAAACACGAGGAAATCCGCAGTACGTAGATTTGAGACAAAAATGACATACTTTTCCATAAAACTCACTATTACATGGGCCTGTTGCGAATACGAATTAACTTTTTCTGTTTCCATTTTAAATCTTAGGTGATCTTTATTTATTTACAGGAAACGTCGATATAATCAGACGCACAGAACCAACACAGAACACTATCACTTCTAGCGATTAGACGACTGAAGTCTGAACTGATCAAGTGATAACTGAAGATCGAAATTCGATGATCACTGAAATCACAGAATAACTAATAAGTACCTACACTACCTATTAAGTTAGGAATAGGATCCCAGTGTTGCCGTTGTAAATGGAAAAAATGCTAGATTTTGGCGGAGATAATGCTAAAAATGTGCTAGATCAAATTTTAATATGCTAATATAAATGCCAAATACCAAGTCTTGTTTAAATGAATTAAAACGAAAATAATTGCAAGTAGGTAGTGTAATTAAAAACACAGTGCAATTAAGTATATTTAATCATGAAGATAAATCAAATAATATTTGTAGATCATCAATATCATCATCGTCGTGAGCTTGTGCTTGCTTGTGGTGTTGAAAGGCCAACTTCAAAATCAATAGTCATTGGCATCACAATCGACTCTTTAACCCCTTTAATCTTTTGCAGAGAGTAAATATCTTACAGGGGTATGAACATGATGTCAATCAAATAAAAAATTTGCCATCAATAAGTACTTAAAATTCAAAAGATACAAAAATTTCAGAAAATGCTAAAATATACAATATGCTAAAGCTCATTTTTTCATGCCAAAGGTTTTAAAATATTCCAAATTTAGCATTAAAAATGCCAAATCGGCAACACTGTAGGATCCTGAATTACTGACCCAGTGTTGCCATGTCAAAACTCAGGACGACGGTGATTCCATTGAAAAAGAAACGGTAGGTTCTCAGAAATTACGGTAATTGTGCCAGGAGGAATACGGTGTAAAATACGGTGCATTAATTTTTAATAAAACAACCATTTCAGCATAAAATTCACTATTTATTGGGAAAACTACAATATTAATATACTTTAAGAATATTTTTAAAATTTAGAACACTTAGATATTATTTATTACACATATGACATACCACAACGTACTCACTTTTCTTGTCCTTTCTTAGGCAATCGGGAAACTCTGGTTTCAATAACCAGTTTTCTAGTAACTTCTGTTTGTATTGCTTTCTTTTTTTCTTTGGCACTTCCATCTCAGATTGAGTATTATGGTGAACGCACACTTGTCCGAGCCGAACGCGCCAAACGAATCGAAGTCAAGGAGGCCTCGCACACATATCCGCACCAGAAGAATCGACCGCGCCGAAAGAATCGACCGCGTCGGAGAAATCGTTTCTATTTCCTTTACACCTGCAATGCAGAAATAGTACTCGCTCGTTGCTCTGTTAAACGCAACTGATAGAATGCGAGCACATCGGTCGAAACGACCGCATAAGCCGCGCCGAATCTGATGACGTCATCTGAATTCATGTAGGATTTCTGGGGTTCTTTTTAGATTCGGATGATTCGGACGATTCTACGCGGGCAAGTGTGCGAGGTTTCATGAGATTTCATATAAAGAATTCTAAAATTCGTTTTGTTCGACTCGTTCGGCGCGTTTGGCTCGGACAAGTGTGTGTTCACCATTAGAGTCACTTCCACTCATTTTCTTTAGTTTTAATGTGAAAAAGTGAATTAAGTATGTGATAAACTCTCAAAACAATAACTCAAAGAATACTTCAAGTGCATATTTTAATGTAGTGTAACTAAATGCAATATTTATCAAATTAATTGAAATTAAAACGCTTAATACGTCTACTCCAGTTTGTCGCATTATATTGCGGCAATGCATGGGTAAATCTCCGAGCAACAACTCATCGGTAAGATTAAGGATGCGATTTTTTCTGTTTGTCTTTACAATGAAATACTTTTCACAAAAGGTTAGGTACATTTTAATTCATTCATGACTATGGATACAGAGTCCTTCAATCAAATAAAGGTAGCAATGTCACGATGTTGCCAAGATATCATTGTTAACTTTAACGGATTATGGTTTCAAATCGTAGGATTACGGATTTTTTCAAATAAATAAACATTCGCTGTAAAAAATTGCTAAGCAGTGACCCGCAAAGTTTTTTTCCTTTAAATATTCATACCTCTATAAATTACGGTGGATTTCATCACCGTTGTCCAGCTTCGACGGTAGGTGGTAAATTAGTGCTGATTACGGTGCATCTACCGTAATTACGGTGCACATGGCAACACTGTCCTGACCTGAAGTTTTTTTCGCGTTTATGTCGCTATGTTTGCAACAACTTACTGCCAGCGTCGGGTGTGAGAGTGACAAGGTAGGCTATAGATATGAATAAATTAAAAGAGAAATCAAAGTCTCGCTCGCATTCACATAAGAACAAAGGAATATCACAATTGAATGTTGTTATCATTAATATATTTACAAATCGAATGAAGGAAGAAAGGTTTGGGTGTGTACAGAAGTAGGGATTTCATATTAATAGGTTTTGGGATTTTTGAAGGTATCATACAAGGATGTAGGGTATAAAGGGCAATTACAAAAGATGTGGTCACAGGTACCCTCCTCAGTAGCACAGTCACATAGAGGGGAGGTCCGGACACCAATTTTAAATAAATGTGTGGGAGAACGTAAGTGGCCCAAGCGGAGTCTACAAATGATGGATAATATGTTTCTATTCAATGAGGGGAATCTATGAAACCAAGGCTTTGTTGGGATTTGAGGTTGAATACTTTTGAGATGGCTACCTTTAGGGTGATCTGCGTTAGACCAACTAGTTTGCCAAGAGTCATTTAAGTCAACCTTAGTCTTAGATAACAGATCCGTTGATTGAATTTTGAAGTGATCGAGGCAGCCCGTAAAAATCGCTCCCTTGGCAAGGGATTTTTTTCAGAGATTAAAAAGATTTTTTTCAGGGATTCATTTCAAAGATTAGCCGGAACAGACAGACAGACTGACAAAAATTGTAAAAAATGTTGTTTTGGTATATGTAGCGTGTATACGTCCGAATGCACTTAGTAAAAAGCGGTTATTTTAATATTACAAACAGACCCTCCAATTTTATTTATTTGTATAGATTTTGGTACTACGACAAACAGGTTAGTAACAACACAACACACACATACACGCGCACCGCAGATAAATAGTCACCGCTATAGCTAACAATTTTGTCTTTTTTTATTGCTGTAGGACTGCAGACAGGCTGACGGCACGTTTAGGATTTAGCAGTTACCATCGCCTATAGGTGTTTGGAACGCCAGTGGCATCGCGAACACGCTGCTGTCCCATAAGGGTACAGGAACTTGGGTCACCAATGCCGGAACAAAACACAAGGTTATTATGGCGGCATACATAAGACCAAAGGTGATCGCCATCCAGACGGGCTTGAGGCCCTACCACGTAGCTAGGGTGGGTTGTTTTGTCGCCTTTTACGACAGGCCGACCCCGTCCACAGAGGTTAGTATTCTTTCTCCGACCTTGCACAGATAAAAATTGTTATTGTATATTGTAAATATATTGTTGGCAACACCGTTGGCAATGCTACCAATTCCAAAGGGCAGAGGACATCGGTGAACTGAACGGTCTGTAACAATTATTATGTCTATTTCATTTGATTGAAAATCCTAGTTTTAATTTGACATTAGCTAAAATTACTACACGTATTAACCAAAGAGAAAACATTTTTATTCACTTTTATTTCAAATTAAATCGACATAGATGTACTTATAAAAATGACAATCGTTGCTTGTAGTTACTTGAATATCTTTCTAATCGTAGTTGCACTTTCCGCAGTCAGGACATCGTCTCGACCTCCGGCTTCGCCTGCTGCGCTCTTTCTCTTTATACTGTAAACGCGTTCTTGAAGACGACCTAATAAACGATAATTGATTGATTAGTCTGGTAGCTTTGTCACATTACACTTGGAGACCAGTCACAAGTTTGAACCCTTAAATGGCATGCACACGACTCGGGCAGATTTTCTCAAATAATTTGCATTTTGTAACATATTTGCCAGCGGTGTAAGAAAACTAATTCCTGCAGCCGGGGGTGATGGAAATTATTACCAAAACCACCCTTGCTAAGTAGTAGGGCTCCAAGATCGTCTGGGTGGTGGTGGTAGCCACACTTGGTCTCAAAATATGCCACCATAATTTTGTGGGATCCGGCATAAGTAACCCAGGTTTCGGTTCCTCTTCGAAGCCGGCGGTGATGTATGACGGTGAATCTATACAAATAAATAAAATTGGAGGGTCTGTTTGTAATATTAAAATAATCGCTTTTTACTAAGTGCATTTGGATGTATACACGGTATATATACCAAAACAACATTTTTTACAATTTTTGTCTGTCTGTTTGTTCCGGCTAATCTCTGAAATGGCTGCACTGATTTTTACAGGACTTTCACTGGCAGATAGCTAATGTATCAAGGAGTAACTTAGGCTACTTTTATTTTAGAAAAAAATGGTTTTAGTTAAAAGTGATCAGTTTCGGGTTTTTATTAATCCAATTTAAGTTGACCTCAGATTTATATCATTAATCATATGAAATAGGGTTCAGCTTAGGTTGGACAATGTAGGTTGAAATTCCAATTTAAGTTAACCTTAGATTTATGTCATCAATCATATGAAATAGGGTTTAGCTTAATATGCTGGACTTTGTAGGTTCGAACGTACGTATTCCAGAGGCGCAGGGCGTAACAGTTGCATTCGATAACATTGACTGTTTGCATATTTCATTTATATTTTAGGTTTTATAGGGTTTGTAATCCAAAATAAACCATAAGATATATCCAAACAATTCTGCCCAATGTCACTATTCCACGCGGATGGAGGCGCCGGCGTAAAATATAACATAGATAAAAAAAATGGTGGTCGAATTGATAACCTCCTCTTTTGAAATCGGTTAAAAAGCGTGTTTTGGTACCTAAAACCTCCTTATCATTCTATTATTCAAAAATATTTTCACCTTCTACGTAAATGATGTCGCGGGTAAATTTTAGCGCTATCACAAAGTAACTATTCCACGCGGATGAAGTCGCGGGCTAAAGCTAGTACTTACTATCTGGTAAGACGTTTGCCAGTCTGCCGATCTCAGCTGAAAAAAATTATAAGCTCGGCATGGCGAATATACTGCCCTCTAGAGTGAGGTCCATGCAGTGGAAAATTGAGGACGACTGTTGGAGCGTAAGTTTTATGTCGGGGCCAAGACAGGGATATTGACGCTGGGACTGGTCCACAAATTACAAGTCACTCAGCGGGCTAGGGATCGGGCTAAGTTGGGTGTCTCTCTTATAGATAAAATTCCTAATGAGAAAAACATACGGCTTTCTATAGAAGTGAAAACTAAGTAACTTGTGGATTGTATCGTCGAGCTATTAGATTAATTATTATTAAAAAACTCAACTGTATTTCATTGTAATAAAGTCGCAATTCGAATAGATATGTATAAGTAATGCAATGCAACCATTTAAAAGTTACATTATAAAATAAACCTTATGTCATTATTAATAAGGTTGGTATTATCCGTGCACGGGCGGAGAAAGAATACTAACCTCTGCGGCCGGGGTCGGCCTGTCGTAATAGGCGACAAAACAACCCACCCTAGCTACGTGGTAGGGCCCCAAGCCCGTCTGGATGGCGACCACTTTTGGTCATATGTATGCCGCCATAATAACCTTGTGTTGTGTTCCGGCATTAGTGACCCAAGTTCTTGTACTCTTATGGAGCAACAGCGTGTTTGCGATGCCACTGGCGTTGCATACACCCATAGGCGACGGTAACTGCTAAATTCTAAGCGGGCCGTCAGCCTGTCTGCTGTTCTACAGCAATAAAAAAAATTACTGGAGCAAAACTCCGTCTTACATCTTACGAATTCTTACGATCAGGACACATGACCTGATGCGAGTTTAACATTTTTTACCCATCACAAAAAAAGTGCACAACGCCGCTAAAGAAGTATATCTTCAAAAATTGCAAGAGAATCAAATTTACCAATATAGCTCACAAAATATGCATACTGAAGTGACAGTGGGCTGGTCATGTCAGTCTCAGGACCCCCTCCCCCCATCTCGATGGAGCAATGACCTGCGCAATGTGACCGGCTGGAGCTGGATGGGGAAATGCAAGGGTCCGATATTTATGGCGCAAACTCGGGGAGGTCCACGTGGACAATGGATGGGTGACGACGATGACAATATTTTATATAAATACTTTAATTAACCTTGATCGTGATCTAGATCGGCTGGATGGTAAGAAGTCTTCGTCCTCCGCCTCCCCTATCTTGTAAAGTACTCCCGAATATTGATATGCCAAATAGCACATTGTCAGCAGGAACGCCAACTGAAAATTTGTTATAAAGTTTAGAATCGCCTGGCATAAAGTTTTTAGTTACCCTCTAAATACACATTGTATTGGCACTCGTTTTATCCGAGCAACAGCCGATGTTTACCGAGTGCATCGGTAAGTTTTGGATCTGCAAGAATTCTGCGGTCGATGCTAATCTGTGACGCTTCATATTCTTGACTAGCCGTGCCCTCGACTCCGTCCGCGTGGAATAATGACTTTGGGCAGCATTTTTTGGATATATCTTATGGTTTATTTTGGATTACAAACCCTTTAAACCCTAAAATATAAATAAATGAAATATACAAACTGCGTTCGAACCTACAAAGTCTAGCCTAAGCTGAACCCTATTTTTAAAGATCGATGATATAAATCTGAAGTCGACTGAAATTGGATTTAAAAAATCCGAAACTGATTACTTTTAACTAAAACCGTTTTTTTTTTCTAAAATAAAAGTAATCTAAGTTACTCCTTGTTACTTCAGCTATCTGCCAGTGAAAGTCCCGTCAAAATCGATCCAGCCGTTTCAGAGATTAGCCGGAACAAACAGACAGACAGACAGACAAAAATTGTAAAAAAATGTTGTTTTGGTATATGTACCGTGTATACGTCCGAATGCACTTAGTAAAAAGCGGTTATTTCAATATTACAAACAGACCCTCCAATTTTATTTATTTGTATAGACTAAGTAGATGAAGTTATATTTAGTTTATACTTCTGTTGTACGAACTCCCAAATGGTGACAGTTTTATGAATTACAATGAGTAAACGAGGCGCTGTATAACTTGGGAGGGCTCGAGAAATTGTCTCCAATCTCCAGTGTAGACAAATACCTTGAGAGCGAGAAACGGCACAATTTAGTATTGATGCAACAATTGAAGGCAGCAAGCATTGTCTCTGGGCCAGATGGAGCGAGTTCATTTGGCTACTTGTACTAATAAAAATAATTTGCCACGTATCGGACGCGAGAAGAGAGATGCGCAAGCTAGCTGCAGCAAGGTAACTACACCAAAAATAAAAATAAAAACATGCGCGACAGTCTTTGGGGAATGCCGATAGAAGTGAAAACTAAGTAACTTGTGATTTGTATCGTCGAGCTATTAGATTATTATTTTCGGTTTATATAGAAGTGTTTATGATTACGGATTAAAGTTTAAATTGGTCATTAACACTTCTTTACAAACCAAAAATTGTTCACCTAAAAAGTGCTAAACGTGCCTAAAGAACACTTCAAAAACTCAACTCTATTTCATTGTAATAATGTCGCAATTTATGTATAATTAATGCAATGCAATCATTTAAAAGTTACATTATAAAATAAACCTTATGTCATTCTAAGGTTGTTAGGTTGGTATTATTAAAGCAAAACTCCCTTCTTACGTCTTACGAATTTTCGATCAGGTCACGTGTACTGACGCGAGTTTAACATTTTTTACCCATCACAAAAAAGTGCAAAACGCCGCTAAAGAAGTTTTCACTTCAAAAATGACATAGCCTCATTCTTTAAACCCCACCAATTTATTTTAACCATAAAACACGTGTATAAAAATGATAAATAAACCTCTTTGTTGAGTAAAATGTAGTATAATAGTGCTATTATTTCGACTTATTAAACTAATATTCGTCGTAATGGAAACCTTTGTTCGATAATTATTCTTCTGATATTGGTATAATTGACTCAATAAAGGCATGTAGTCCAGGAAACAAAAAAAAATTGTTTTAAAGCTGAGATCTGTATACAGACAAACGATCTGTTTATGGCTATTCTACTAACAGCTGACAGAAGAAAAAATAAAAGATTAAAGAACCCAAAGTTTTTTCTATGCAGGGGCGGAGTAGAAATGGTAACCGTCGCCTATGGGTGTTTGCAACGCCAGTGGCATCGTAAACACGCTGCTGTCCCATAAGAGTACAGGAACTTGGGTCGATAATGCCGGAACACAACACAAGGTTACTATGGCGGCATACTTAAAATCAAAGGTGGTCGCCATCCAGGCGGGCTTGGGGCCCTACTCCGTAGCTAGTGTGGGTTGTTTTGTCGCATATTACGACAGGCCGACCCTGGTCGCAAAGTATTCTTTCTCCGCCCGGCCCCTGCACGGTTATTACTAGGATAATACCCGAGAGCAGGATTTCTGGGGCCTATATCGATAAACCTTGGTGTGATTTCAAATATTTTAGATACTGTAGCAGAGTACAATAATATATTTGGGTACCCGCTTTGCGATTCGGCCTTTTGTAGTGGATGAGAGCCTTTAGCGGAGAAAGCTTTAAAATGTGAAATAATTCTCTTTTTGTCAGTTGTTTTTAGGGAAAATATATTCTTCAATTTCTATTCTATTCTTCAAAGCACCTAGCTGTAACATCACTAATTGTGTATACATAGTCGGTGTTAAAAAATTAACATATTTTTTATATAAAGCATTGTACTTTTATTAATTAACTGTGGTTGACAGCAATTATATTTTTGACATTGACCGAATTAAGTGAAAAGCAGTAGAAGCCTAAAATTTAAAACATAATGGCACGTAAAAATAAAAAAATTAAGAAACCAACCGCAAAATTCAATTGCCGGACCTTGATAAATTCTATTGCATTATCAATAAAGGACTCCATTGTCCTCATATGGAATATATATGATGGATTTTCCAAAGAAACCACATTACACGGACTCAACCATACTGTCAACGAGAAACTGCATTGGATAGAGAGGTATTTCTTATTTAAAAATCATTAACATAACTAATTTTAATCAATTAAAATAATTTAATAAAATTTCACTCCGTAATTTTACATTTTTGACGTATTAAATGTCAATTTGTTTGACGTTCGATTTCTAAATATAACGGTTTTGTTTATTACGAGAATGTGGAAAACTGGAAAGGAGATCTTATTATTCAGAATTAAAACTTTCTTTTTTTTGTGGAAATAATAGAGATAAAGGCTAATTTTAAGCTATAGACAACTAGTCATCTGTTAGCAGACTACCAAGTTAGACAACGAGCGAGTCTGGCGTTAGGTTTTCCTTTCGGGATCGATAGAACAATCCTTGACCAAATCTATACGATATTAAGGAATGATTATTATGTTGAATTTTTTATTTAAGAGCGAAACAATGCTATGATTTATGGGTTTAAGGTGTACGGGGAGAGTGAATGAGATTTTGATCCACGGTGTTTGTGTATAATAGGGATTTAGGTATTTCTGAAGCTCAATGTGGCGAAAACCGAGTACTTGGCCTGTAACTCTACAGACCCCATATCCGTGTGCTTAGGTGGCGAAACAGGCATGGATCAGGTGAAATACCTGGGATCAGTGTTTCACGCGTCTGGTGACATCGATTGCGACGTCAAGGCATTGCATTGCTACCGTGTGGGCTAAATGGCGTGAGGTGACTGTTGTCATTTGTGACCCCAAGATGCCGGTAAAGTTGAAGGGACTGGTCTATAAGACCATCATTAGGCCTGTCCTTTTATACGGCTGTGAAGCGTGGCCGGTGTTAAGAGCTACACAAGCAGGAACTGCGGGTCATGGAGATGAATATGCTGCGGTTGATGTGCGGAGTAACGAAGGACCGGAACTCCCGTATCTGCCGCAGTCTTCATGTCCGTGACATTACAGGAGTGTCGGCTTCGTTGGTACGGCCACGGTTTGCGGCAACCGGTTACTTACATGGGGAACAATGTCTGGCCATGCCGCCTCCGCCGGGCCCTGGTAGGAGGGGTAGACCCAAAAAGTGCTGGCTTGACGTCGTAAAGAGTGATATGCGTGCCAATGGACTCACTACCAGGGATGCTGAAAACCGTGCGAAGTGGAGTAGAAAAAAATCAGGAAGCGGAAGTTTAGGCTACAACCGGGATTTGACGCTGGAATGATGATGATGACTTACAAAATAAGTGTGTAGTAACTGCACGCGGACGTTAAGTTCAGGACTAGATGGCGATGTGTCAGTTCTCACAGCATATTAATTATTTCATGAAGGTCAACTACCCTGTTTTGTGCTAGATGCAATAATAACAGTACAAAGGTTAGTCGTTGAAGAACTCCTCGCGTGTTTCTTTCTCCGTGCAGGGTTGGAGTAAGAATACTGACCCCTGCGACCGTGAGTAGCCTATCGTAAGAGGCGACAAAACAGCCCTAGCCTAGCTAGATGGCTACAAACCCGTCCGGATTTTATTTTATTGCTGTAGAACACTTTTATTGCTGCAAACAGGCTGACGGCACGCTTGGAATTTAGCAGTTACCATTGCCTATGGGTGTTTGCAACGCCAGTGGCATCGCGAACACGCTGCTGTCCCATAAGGGTACAGGAACTTGGGTCGTTAATGCCGGAACACAACACAAGGTTATTATGGCGGCATACTTAAGACCAAAGGTGGTCGCCATCCAGACGGACTTGAGGCCCTGCCACGTAGCTAGGGTGGGTTGTCTTGTCGCCTTTTACGACAGGCCGACCCCGGCCACACAGGTTAGTATTCTTTCTCCGCCCCTGCACGGATAAAAATAAATGCCTTATAACCTTTTGTTGTTTCGGCATAAGTGACCCAGATTCCAGTTCCCTTACACGGACGGCAGGATGTTAGCAGAGCCCCTAGCATCGCAAACATCAATAGCCGACAGTAATTGAAGTCGACACCTTATTAAGTGGAGCGTCAGCACACCAGCTATTTTATAGCTTAAAAAATCTTTTGTATAGATAATATGTATAAAATAATATTTTACGACTGTAAATAAATAAGGCATAATGAAAAAATATTAGGAATGTTTTCAACAAAAAAATATTTAGGTTTATTAAATAGTTTAAAGTTTAATCTAATTTTATTTATTTGTATACATTACAGTATTGTAATGTATACAAATAAATAAAATTGGAGGGTCTGTTTGCAATATTAAAATAACCACATTTTTCTAAGTGCATTCGGATGTATACACGGTACATATACCAAAACAACATTTTTTACAATATTTCTCTGTCTGTTGGTTCCGGCTAAGCTCTGAAATGGCGGCACCGATTTTAACGGGACTTTCACTGGCAGATAGCTGATGTATCAAGGAGTAACTTAGGCTATTTTTATTTTAGAAAAAAATATTTTTTTGTTAAAAATGATAAGTTTCGAAAATTTTATATTCCAATTTAAGTTGACCTCAGATTTATATCATCAATCATATGAAATAGGGTTCAGCTTAGGCTGGACATTATAGGTTGTGTGTCCAATTTAAGTTATCCTCAGATTTATGTCATCAATCATATGAAATAGGGTTTAGCTTAGGCTGGACTTTGCAGATTCGAACGTACGTATTCCAGAGGCGCATGGCGTAACAGTTGCATTCGATAATACTGACTGTTTGAATATTTTATTTATATTTTAGGGTTTATAGGGGTTTGTAATCCAAAATAAACCATAAGAATTAAGATATATCCAAAAAATTCTGCCCAGTCACTATTCCACGCGGACGGAGTCGCGGGCACAGCTAGTTTATTTAACTGAAAAAAGATTAATACCATATGAAAGGGTAAATTAATAAATTAATGAAAATAATATACATATATAAAAAAGTTTTAAAACAGTTTTAAGTTCAACCTAATTACTACTATGGCACCTAGTAACAAAGTCACAAATTTCCAAAACATTATCTAATATTTACGATCATTCGTCATATAAAATGAGCAAAGCAATAAATTACTCTTGTCACTTACAAATGAAAAGACATATGAACAACATTTAAAGTGAAATCAACCTTATGTTGTAACAAATAAAGTAATTTTTTACCGTTATTGCCTTGAGAGATACATCGTTTTGTTTTGTTTAGTGTGTTCCGGTGCACGCGTACCAAAAACGTAACGAGGTCATTCATTAGTAGATTTTACTCTCACATTTTTCTCATACCGGGCGCCTTATATATGAAAATCGATTCTTAAGGAGTAAACTCCAATATAATTAACTTACTGTTGGCTGGAATCACGCAATGTGGATGTACGGGAAATTAAAGGATTACTCACCCGCCACTGGGACCCCGTGCGCTGGTTCGTATCGGAAGCGGGCACTATGGGATCTTGCTCCCTTTTTGGTTTTGGTCATGGCCGGGGGGCAGCGGTGGGAACGATCGCCGCGAGAGCCGGGCCGCGCTCCTCGCCAGCGGTATGATATCGGCACATAGCGGGTGTGTTGGTAAGGGATGGATAATATGTCGGATGGTAATCGGGCCGTAATAGCAGAGTGCGGGAGCGGATTGCGGAAAGGGGGCGTGGGAGGGGAAAGGAGACCGGTGCATGCTTAACGCCCGGCGCATACAGAATGTAATTTTGTTTTCTTTGCCGTGGCGACACCAACAGTCCTTCTGAAGTTCTGACCATTCTTTGGGGATTACCGATAGAAGTGAAAACTAAGTAACTTGTGAATTGCATCGTCGAGCTATTAGATTATTATTTTCCGTTTATAAAGAAGTGTTTATGATCAAGGATTAAAGTTTAAATTGGTCATTAACACTTCTTTACAAACCAAAAATTGTTCACCCAGAAAGTGCTCATCGCGCCTAAAGAAGTTTTCACTTCAAAAACTCAACTGTATTTCATTGTAATAAAGTCGCAATTCGAATAGATATGTATAAGTAATACAATGCAATCATTTAAAAGTTACATTATAAAATAAACCTTAAGTCATTATTAATAACGTTGATATTACTGGAGAAAAACTCCCTTCTTACGTCTTACGAATTTTCGATCAGGTCACGTGTCCTGACGCAAGTTCAACGTTTTTTACCCATCACGAAATAAGTGCACAACGCCGCTAAAGAAGTTTTCACTTCAAAAATTATTTACAACATGGCATTCATTAATTAAACTTATTTTTCAGGTGCCTTTGGTTCGTCTTAACTATAATAGCATTCGCTGGTGCCGTCTTCTGCGCCCTCAGTCAGTTCGACAGATACAACTCAGAACCGGTCGTGGTGTCAATGCAGCGGGACTACAGAGATTGGTGGACCACCTTCCCAGCTGTGACAGCTTGCTTTCTTGAAAGAGTGGAAGAGGATAAAGCTCGAAGTGCTATTGAGACGTTAGTTTTTGAAGTTATACTTCTTTTGGCGCGTTTGGAAAAAATTATGATAGTAAAATTTTTACGATGCCGGAATCGGTCTGTCGTAAAAGGCACAAAACAAACTACCTTAGCTACGTGGTAGGGCTCAAAGACCCAAGTAACAACCTCCGCCCGCCGTAAAAAGCGGCCGCGGGCGGCCCCTCGGTGGAGGACCCGCCGCCCGCACTATTGCCGCGAGGGTGAGGGCTGCGTGCTGTTCCGCGGCCCTCCTCAACTCCTAGAGTTGTTACAGGAGAGCGCCGGGGGGGACGAAACCCTGACCCCCTGGCGCCAACAATTTAGAAGGGGCGCACCTTAAGACAAAGGGCGGGCCGACGCCGGCCCGGGCCACGAGATCGGCAGGCCATATATCCGTGGGCCTGGGCGTAGGCGATAGGAGAACAGCGGGATTTTTAGTGGGTAGTCGGATGGTCGAACATCTTTCCCGGAGTCCCACATATCCCTCGGTCCCCCTGGGCCGGGGGAACCCGTCAAGAGAGGTTTTTCCCCGAGACAAAAAAAAAAGGCCTCAAGACCGTCTGAACGGCAACCACCCTTGTCTGTATGCTGCCATAATAACCTTGTGTTCCTAGTGATCCAGATTCCTGTACCTGTAATGTCGTATCAATATCTTTATATTCTTAGCGTATTTACTCATTTTTTCATATTTTCGTTTGTTTCTTGTTACAATCTTAACACTTCAGTTGATGTTTTCTGTCTGAATTGTTTTTCTTTATTATTTACTAGCTGACCCGGCAAACGTTGTTCTGCCATATAAATAATAAAATGTCAAAAAATTAAAAAAAAATTTTTGGGGGTGGGTCACCCCTAACATTTAGGGGGATGAAAAATAGATGTTGGCCGATTCTCATAGATACCGGATAAGCACAAAAAATCACTAACTCAATTTAGTTATCTGCCTACTGCCTACCCCCTAAGAACGATGGCGTGATTATTTATAGCCTATGACCATTTCTAGGTTATCATCTATCACCATACCAAATTTCATCAAAATCCGTTCAGCCGTTTAGGCGTGAAAGAGGAACAGACAGACAGACAGACAGAGTTACTTTCGCATTTATAATATTAGTATGGATGATACTAATATTTTTTGTATCCTTTAATATTTAGTACATATAAATGTTTGCTAATTGCTTATTGTTAATAAACATAATATAAATAATTGTTATATCGTCACTTCAAGGGTCCTAACGGAAGATCAGCGCAGGATGCTCTTTAAACAGCTCCTTGCATTGCTGAGTGAGGCACCTTTTTAGGGCTAAGACAAATGTGTTAGTGATTTGTTAATGTATATGTTTTTTTGTATAGTTTTAAGCTCTGAATAAATTATTTTTCTTTCTTTTTATACCCTGGACAGCAGCGTGTTCGCGGTGTCCAGCGTCGCAAACATCCATGGGCGACGGTAACTGATTACTGTTAAGTGGGCCGTCAGCCTATCAGCTGTTCCTCAGCAATAAAAAAGAAGCTATTATTAAGTTGACTTTAAAGAAAATTATTTTTCCAGAATATGGAACGTCACAGAAGACACCGACCCCGAGAAATATCAGTATTACAGAGATTTCATAAGCCTCGTAGCCGATGTGTCGTTCCGCGACAATCTTCAGAACTTCTGGAAGTACCAGAACGATGACACGGTTAAGGATATTGACCTACTTCAACTGACTTTGAGCGTGCATCCATCTTTCTTGTTTAAAGTTACGCTGTCTCATAATGATAAGAAGGTAATTTTTTATACCAATGTTGTAACTAGTTCGCCATGATTTCTCCGAGATGTGTGCAAACATTATATTGCTTCTGTGTTTGTAAAGTGTCCGTCAAAACGCTTTAAATTAATACAGCATCTATAATTAATTAATTAATACAGAGGGATAAAGAGATAAAAGTTTAAAATAATTTTCATGTATATTGTTCTTTTGAATGCTGTAGCAGACAGGCTGACGGCCCGCTTAGAATTTAGCAGTTACCGTCGCCTATGGGTGTATCCAACGCCAGTGGCGTCGCGAACACGCTGTTGCCCCATAAGAGTACAAGAACTTGGCTCACTAATGCCGGAACACAACAGAAGATTATTATGGCGGCATACTTAAGAGTAAAGGTGGTTGCCATCCAGACGGGCTTGAGGCCCTACCACTTAGCTAGGGTGGGTTGTTTTGCCGCCTTTTACGACAGGCCGACCCCAGCCGCAGAGGTTAGTATTCTTTCTCCTCCCCTACACGGATATATTAATTCAAAATCGCTTTCGGTCGGAAACGGAAGCATTGGATGACAACACATTATCCTTTGCTCTAAATACTAACCAGCTTTTCGATCCCGTGAGACCTCTTAGCGTTTTGATACATCTTAGAAAGCGTGTTCTTTTGATAGGTCCGCTGGCATCCAGTAATGACGGAAGTGGGTATGTGTCTAACCTTCAATTCCCATTATGCTGAGTATCAGTACATGCTCCAGGATGTTGATTGGGTACCAGAGGAGCTCTTGCAGTGCCACTACCACAGCGGCCAGTGCTACATCAGGATCGACTCTATGAATAACGCTGTCAGGGTAATTAAACATACAGACAGCTCTATGATATAGTTTTTGAAGAAAAAACTTCTTTAGGTGCTTTGAGTACTTTTTGATTGAATCGTGACCAAAAATCTTGGAACTCGCGTCATCGTCACCGAACGCTTTCCATGAGCTATTTTTGCTCCAGTAATACCAACCTTATAGGTAATGACTTAAGGTTTATTTTATAATGTAACTTTTAAATGATTGCATTACATTACATATACATATCTATTCGAATTGCGACTTTATTACAATGAAATACATAGAGTTTTTGAAGTGAAAACTTCTTTCGGCGTGTTGAGCAATTTTTGGGTGAACAAATTTTGGTTTGTAAAGAAGTGTTAATGACCAATTTCAGCATCTATCGGCGAATAATAATACTATTTTTTTAAATTGCTTTAACGACACAACAATACTAAAGCTATTCCAGCAGATGGCGTTGTTGAGTAACACGAAGTCAATGAGTGTTTGCTTTGAGGTTAGACTAAGAAAATCAATTGTTAATTTCCAAAAAACACAATTTATAAAAAAAAAATAGGTACCGAGCAAAGCTCGGTCATCCAGCTGGTGTTTATTTATGTAACACGATTAAACTTAAATCTACCTACAATTAATATTTTGCTAAATACCGAAATTTTTTTATTGCTAGGAACAGTAGACAGGCAGACGACCCACTTAATATCGCAGCATCGCGAACACGCTGCTGCCCTAAAGGGGTACAGGGTCACAAATTCACAACACTAGTTATTATTGCGGCATACTTATAAACCAGGGGTGGTCGCCATCCAGACGGGCTTGAGGCCCTACCACGTAGCTAGGGTTGTTTAGTTGCCTTTTATGACAAGTTGACACCGGCCGGAGAGAGTAATATATTTACTCCGCCCCTGCACGGAGAAATAAAGCATTTTTTATTGCTGTAAGACAGCAGACAGACTGACAACCCGCTTAGAATTTAGCAGTTACCGTCGCCTATGGGTGTTTGTAACGCCAGCGGCATCGCAAACACGCTGCTGTCCCATAAGAGTACAGGAACTTGGGTCACTAATGCCGGAACACAACACAAGTTTATTATGGCGGCATACTTAGGGGACATCCATTAATTACGTGAGCTCAGAATGGGGGGGAGGGGTCCAATGAAATCTCACCAAATCTCATTTAAACCGAGGGGGGGATAATCGAAAATATCACCTCACCTAATCACCTTCAAAAAATATAAAATATTACAGATATTAAAAAATATGTTTTTATCTGTTTTTTTACTTTGTATTTTATTTATTTTAAATTAACTATAGTATACCTGAACGGTTTATTATTTTCCCGAATAGTAAAAATAAATTTAGTTTAAAATATTTTTAGCTCACGCAATTAATGGATGTCCCCTTATGACCAAAGGTGGTCGCCATCCAGACGGGCTTGAAGCCCCACCACGTAGCTAGAGTGGGTTGTTTTGTCGGCTTTTACGACAGGCTGACCCCGGCCGCAGAGGTTAGTATTCTTTCTCCGCCCCTGCACGGATAAAAGCATTAAACATAATAGATCAATATAACGGATAATTTAATTATTTTCAGTATTTCATTCATTCGCCATACGAAATATCTACCGCCATATCCAATCCAACTGGAGAAGTGGAGACAGGTGAAGAGCTAATCATTGATTTTAAGGTATAAATAAATAAATACATTCACAATACACATAGCGCCATCTATTCCCAAAGTAGCCTTTCAGACAACTGATACTGACTGTGGGGTGCTGTGTATGTCAACTGGTTGCCAGATTAATGAAAAAAATGACATGATAAAAGATTCTTGATGACTATTATATTAACCAATCTTTTTTTTTTGTTGTTATGTGGCTCCAATGCTTTGGCACTGATTTGCCAATGTCAAAGTATTTTGTAACATATTACGACTAGAAAAGGCAGGTGGCGAAAGAGCTTAATAAAGCAAGGATCAGGAAATAATTTTGACGGTAATTTTACTAGTTAACTACGAACCGGGAGAAAATGATAGTTTAAAAGTGAAATATTATTTAAGAATTGAAAAGTGGAATAATACGATTTTATACGAACATTTACACAAAGATTTGCTACGTGGTAGGGCCTCAAGCCCGTCTGGATGGCGACCACCTTCGGTCTTAAGTATGCCGCCATAATAACCTTGTGTTGTGTTCCGGCATTAGTGACCCAAGTTCCTGTACCCTTATGGGACAGCAGCGTGTTCGCGATGCCACTGGCGTTGTAAACACCCATAGGCGACGGTAACTGCTAAATTCTAAGCGGGCCGTCAGCCTGTCTGCTGTTCTACAGCAATAAAAAAAAAGATACATTTTTTTTTTCAATTCCTATCTGTCATTTTCAATCGACAAAATCAACAAAGGAATATAGAACAGGACAGATAATCTGACCATACTACCTCCGCCGGGCCAAGGCAGGACTCTTGCCGCAGGAGGGTAAACCCAAAAAATTGACGGCTTAACGTCGTAAAGCGTGATATGCGTACCAATAGACTGATTGTCGGAGAAAAAGTCGGAAAGGGGACCCCTGAAGCGCGAGAGTACAGTTGCAAGTGATGCAACCGAGATTGCAACGCTACTGATGATGATTTTTCGATTGAAAATTATTTGGCAGATAATGACATGAAAATATAATATTTTTTCTTCTTCTTTATAGATTATTGGCTTCAACTCAAGTGTCATTGATTTGCCAACATGAAAGTATATAAAAAAATTCCAGGTGTAAAGAAATTTATAAAAAGATAATATAAATTTGGATTTTATGATTTCTGTGAACCTGAGGACAGCACAAATCACTTTTAAGTTAGAATTTTGAATAAACTATTATGAGTTGTTTGCCTCAATAAACTTGCATAAGATATGTACAAAGCGTTAGTTAGCAAGAGTTAAAGCGCCGGGGGGACGAAACCCTGACCCCCTGGCGCCAACACTTCAGAACTTGGCCCGGGCCACGAGATCGGCAGGCCACATATTCGTAGGCCCGGGCGTAGGCGATAGGAGAACAGGGGGGTTTTTTAGTGGGTAGTCGAATGGCTGAACATCTTCCCCGGAGTCCCACATATCCCTCGGTCCCCCTGTGCCGGGGGAACCTGTCAAGAGAGGGTTTTTCCCCGAGACAAAAAAAAAGCTATCTGCCAGTGAAAGTCCCGTCAAAATCGATCCAGCCGTTTTAGAAATTAGCCGGAACAAACAGACAGACAAAAACTGTAAAAAATGTTGTTTTGGTATATGTACCGTGTCGTGTATACATCCAAATGCACTCAGTAAAAAGCGGTTATTTTAATATTACAAACAGACCCTCCAATTTTATTTATTTGTATAGACAAACCAGGGTTTGGGACGAATCGTAGGTTGAAGGTTGCCGTCATATTTTACAATTGTCATACGAGACCTCTGTCATCTGAAATCCCAAGATCTAAACCATTGAGGACGAAGACCACGACAGTAATATTTGTTATACTTGATTAAACCGGAGTTGATGGTTTCTCATGTAACATTTTTTATTGTGAGTGGTCATATCATAGCTGTCACAACCTTTTTGGTCTGATGTTGACTCGATCCACGTATCGTACATTTGAAGTGAAACTTATTTTGCACCGTTGTAAAATGTTGAAGATTTGATGAAAAAAGCGACACCAAAAAGAGACAAACATATATTATTCATAAATTGGGATGTAGCCTGAGAGAGAATGAGATAGAATACAAGTATACAGTGTTTCCTACAATCCTCGTCTCTTTGTTCTGGATTTCGTATCTTTTATACACTAACTAATTGACCCTGCAAATGTAGTTCTGTCGTATGAATTTAAAAAAAAAAGTAGCCTATGTCCTTCTTCAAGGTCCAATCTATGACTTTACCGAAAATCATCAAAATTGGTTCAGCGGTTTAGGCGTGAAAGTGTAACAAACAAAAAACAACCCACCCTAGCAACGTGATAGGGCCTCAAGCCGGTCTGGATGGCGACTTTGGCGACCCTCTTTGGTCTTAAGTATGCCGTCATAATAACCTTGTGTTGTGTTCCGGCATTAGTGATCCAAGTTCCTGTATCCTTATGGCACAGCAGCGTGTTCGTAGCTGCTAAGCCCCAGTCAGTCTGTCTGCTATCTTACAGCAATAAAAATATAAATGACTAGCTGACCCGGCGAACTTCGTACCACCATATTTTATTTCTCTAATCGCAACTGAGGAAATAAATCCCTTCTGGTAAAATCGAACAGCGCCATCTATTGGGTGTATTAGCAACCTAGATGTCAAACAATATTGAAGAATTTTATCGATGAATCAACGTACACCGCCATCTATGAGAACTTCATAAAACTAAACAGTAAATAAACACTTGCTTATGAAACAATTAATTGAAATATATTATTCGTTTACATTCACGACATAAACGAATAATTGAGATGATAACTATCCTATCCATTAAGTTAGACCAAAATACGGTTACATGTGAAATTTGATTGAAATCGGTTCAGTAGTTTTGGAGTTTATTGGCAACATACATCGTGACACAAGATTTTTATATATATAGATATATATAGATAATGAATTTGTTTCAGGCAGTTGAAATACAAACAGCATCTAGTGTGAAGTACTTGAGACCGGAGCAACGGAGGTGTCGCTACGCTGACGAGTGGCTTAGCAAATCTATCAAGGTGATGTCATTTGCATCACTTATTCTAAGAATATTTCGTGATTTAACGGATAAAATAGGTTATCATAGATTATATTTTCAGGCGTATAGTTTTTCACTATGCCAGATGCACTGCAGGAGCCGCATGGCCGTCATGTTTTGTGGATGCAGACCGTACTTCCACGTAATAGGAGGTGAGATACATTCTAGTATTGTCGTGTCTTCTTCGGACACATCATGCATTCTCCCAGACATGAATTAGCACGCCATGGGCAAAACACCAGCCACATGGTCAAATCTAATAAAGAAGCGGTTGGTGTTGGTCTATACCACGCGGTCTATGCCACCCATGACCCATCATATGTGGTCGCGATCCTCAGCAGTGAAAAAACGATAAAGAAGTGATAGTATACTGGAGGTTTTTCATGCGAACTCTTTTTTGCGACTGGTGGACCTCAGCGAGGTTTTAGTTGAAAGGTACTGGGCTTGGTGGCGCTTAAATTCAACACTGGGTGACGATAATGAAGACTAGACCAAAACATATTTTATTTCTGACCTCTGTGGCCGGGGTCGGCCTGTCGTAAAAAGCGACAAAACAACCCATCCTAGCTACGTGGTAAGGCTTCAAGTCCATCTGGATGGTGACCACCTTTTGCCTTAAATATGCTGCCATAATAACCTTGTGTTGTGTTCCGGCATGAGTTACCCTTATGGGACAACAGCGTGTCCGCGATGCTACTGGACGACGGTAACTGCAAAATTCTAAGCGGGCCGTCAGCCTCACTGCTGCTCTACAGCAATAAAAAACCTTTTATACGTAATAAATGAAAAGATTGCGGAAGCGTACAAGATAATATGGCGAAAACTAACTAAGGAGAGTGGAGCAGAGAATTTAATTAAAAAACTAAATGAGCAGTCATGGGACGCCTGGCAGATGTGAAACATTATACAGAAAAGAACAGATTGTGTTATGAACTAAAATTAAATATGTCCTAATGATAAAAACTCTACACTTGTAAATTAACAGCGACATCTATGATTCACTAGCAATACTAATTAAACAAATATTCAAACGAACTTCTATAGTTTTTAATACGTAAACGTAATTGTTCTTGTACATCCTAGATGGCAGTATTTATATTCAGAAATGTAAATTATTTTTTAAACATTATTTTGTAATAATATGCAGAAAAGAACAGATTGTGATAGGAACTAAAACGATGACTATTTATTGAATAAACATTTATTTTCATTAATTACAAATAACGCCGGATCGAGTGGGAGAGAATCGCACAGTCGATTGCGCCGCCACACCGTACACACTACTGCATATAGACTGTATATATGTATATACCATCATATAGCGGTATGCGGCATGCGTCGCCACGCCAGAAATCGGTTTTACGTGCGGCTATAGATGTTTCACATGAAAAATCATAGAATATATCAGAGGAAGTATATAAGTAGCGCCAGTGATTGAGAAACTGATAAGTAATTAGCATGGTATGGTCATATAATGCGTAGAGAAGATGATGATGATGAATGATATGTGACACGGAAAATGCTAGAAATGAAGAAAATGCTAGAAGTGAGTGGATGCAAAAAGAGTGGAGACTAAAGAAAAGTTGATATAGCGAAAAAAGGTGTGAATGTTTAGATGACAACGTATAGAAGGAGTGAAAGTAGAGAACATGTGGTGCCGACCCCACATAGTTTGGAACTAGCTGTGCCCGCGACTACGTCCGCGTGTAATAGTGACTTTAGGCAGCATTTTTGGATATATCTTATGCTTTATTTTGGATTACAAACCCTATAAACCCTAAAATATAAATAAATGAAATATGTAAACTGCGTTCGAACCTACAAAGTCCAGCCTAAGCTGAACCCTATTTTATATGATAGATTAAATAAATCTGAGGTCAACTTAAATTGGATTAATTAAAATCCGAAACTTATCACTTTTAACTAAAACCATTTTTTTTCTAAAATAAAAGTAGCCTAAATTACTCCTTGTTACATCAGCTATCTGCCAGTGAAAGTCCCGTCAAAATCGGTCCAGCTGTTTCAGAGATTAGCCGGAACAAACAGACAGACAGACAAAAATTTAAAAAAAATGTTGTTTTGGTATATGTACCGTGTATACGTCCGAATGCACTTAGTAAAAAGCGGTTATTTTAATATTACAAACAGACCCTCCAATTTTATTTATTTGTAATAGATAAGGGCAGGAAGAAGAAGCAAAATAGTGCGTACATTTAAGATAATTACGTAAGACGAAGAAGAACGAGTAAGAAATTACAGTATTGCGCTTTTTGAGAACATGTAGCGAAACCATATAATGTGGAATGAGAGCAGAAAAAAAGGAGATTAAATATTAGTTTCTATTTTATTCAGAAGAGATCAATTATTGTCTGTTTCAATTAAAGATTTTAAAATAATTTTTTATTGTCAATAGTAAAACTTTTTACATATAGATAGATGTAACTGGTCAAAAACAAAAAATATTTTCAAACATTCGTCAAATCTATTGACACTGATATTAAATTAATTTCAAATAGTTAAAAGCTTATAAGAAATTAATAAATATTATAGTTTTGAAACATTTAAATATATCGTGATAAAGGAGCAACCATTTTGTTGTGTTACACAAGATGGCGACGTGTGCGACGCTCACGGCATGGCGTGCATCGGCCGCAATGTCGAAATACTCATTAATATACCCAAAAACCTGGCAAAGTGCGCCTGCATGCCCCAATGTGCGGAACTCAATTATTACTCTCATACAAAGAAGATCGTTATTCGGTAAGTTATTTTTACGTAAAAAAGATAATCCTTTATCAAAAATGCCTATGCTACTGGCACGTTATGATGGCTATTTTGACATTTGCCCACTCAATGAAGTTTCGTATTATTTAGTAATTACATTTTGAAAGAGCAATTTGCTGTTCTTTGTTGTCAATAACTGCAAGTCGCTATTGACAATAGTCTGCCGATATCGTGGCCCGGGCCGACACCGGCCCGCCCTTTGTCTTGAGGCGGGCCCCTTCTAAAGTGTTGGCGCCAGGGGGTCAGGGTTTCGTCCCTCCGGCGCTCTTCTAACAACTCTAAGAGTTGAGGGGGACCACGGAACAGCACGCAGCCCTCGCCCTCGCAGCAATAGTGCGGGCGGCGGATCCTCCCCCGAGGGGCCGCCCGCGGTCGCTTTTTACGGCGGCGAGGGCGCGGCGCTCCTCGCGCCACGCATGGCACACGGCGACAGTGTGGTCCACCGTGTCCTCCTCGTTGCCGGCGCCACAGTGGTGGCAACCCGACGTCATCTCCCGCCCTATGCGACACAGGTACCTCCCGAAGCAACCGTACCTCGAGAGGACCTGCGTCAGGCGGAAGGTCAGGGCGCCGTGGCGCCTTTCTAGCCATTCGGCCAGGACGGGCCTCACCGCTTCGATGGTGGCGAGGCCTGTGCTGGGGTGCGCGAGGCGCTCCTTCCACTCCACCATGAGCACCTCATCGCGCAGCTCCGCCCGCTTTACCTCAACTTCGCGAGGTGCGGGGCGAGAGCCACGCTCGGCCGCGTCCCGGCGCCACTGGTATAACAGCGCCAGGACTCGGGCCTCGAGGTCCCATGGTATCAGAATACGTAACAATTTTGCTCGCTCTTTAGACGCTTGGTCTCTGTACGTTTATTTATTTACTCACGTGGTATCAATGCCCTTGATTGAATTTCTTATTTTTTCTAAAAGGTTCAAACGATTGCATTGACATTCTCGTGTAGTTAAAAAACCGGTCTGGGTATGTACGAACATCTTTAAAATAGGGATAGAATAGCCTTTTGACTGCCGTTCTAGAAAAAGAGGATGGATCCAATGTATTTTCTTTGCTTTGCGTTTTTTACGAGATAAATAAAAAATTATAAGTTCTTCCGCGTTCATATCGCTCGACGAAAGGATTACAAATGGCCGTCGATTGGCTGCTATAACTGGCTGCTCAAATTTTCCGACTGCCGCAGCCAGGCTGCCTAGTGCGCGAGCAGCGATGACTAAAGAGTCATCTAAACATTCACACTTTTTTGTCATACCATATTTTCTAGAATATGAATATTTTTATTTAGGACACATATCATCATATACACAAATGTTAAATGACATAAAAAAATAGTAAGTAATAGTAGTATAGTTGATGCAGTCCTAAATGGGTCCAAGCTCAGCATATCTGGTTTTGTATAAAACCAGCGCTGGTCTTCCGCTAGGCCCACGGAGTGACATTTATACCATTATAGTATAGTATATAGTAGGTATATAAATATAGTAGAGACTGTGTTGTAGGGACAGTATTATATAACAATAAGATAAAAAAAAATTAACTGAAAGGTGGCAGTTACAAAATTTCTAAAGAGCACTTGTATCCAACGCAAGATCTGCCTGTCACCCCTGATGGTCATACAGGAATGCTTTTAATTTTACTCTGAAGCTGTGCATTGAATGTTGGCTTCTTATAGGAGGCGGTATATTGTTCCATCTACAAAATCCATCCATCTTTTCTTTGGTCTATCTTTCCTTTTGCATTCTTCCACTCTCTTTTCTAGCCTTTTCCTTGATAAAGCAGTCGTCAAGATATGCAGCTAAGCCATTTTGTAGTAGCGGAATAGCATTAGCCGATTAAATTAGAAGGCATAGTATAAACCTGATAAAGGAATAGAAAATTTCTATTATTGTACACATTTGATCTATGTTTTGGAATTATTTTTAAACATGAATGAGACGAGCTCAGAGTCTGAAGAGGCCCCTGTCACCGCCCTCCGGATCAACATGATGCCACCGAAGTTTCGTTTGCATAGAGACGTTATTTTCACACTGGAAGATTTGTTCGGTGCGTTTCGCCGTTCAGTTTTATCTGACTGCACGAATGTTTTTCTTAGTGGCAAATAATTTCAAAAATGGAATGATGCTTTAACAGTTAATTTTTTTGAAGATTGTATGGCCTGGTGATTAGACGTTTAAGCCAAGTTTTATTTCTGGGCATTAATTTTCACTTAAATCGTGTGCATTTTCACTTGTTCGCTGATTTTATTTAAAAACACGGTTACACGGCATTTTTAACGTATATAATGCACTATATTATAGCACATCACACAAGTGGCGGTGGGAAGTATCATTAACTTCTATTAATTCACTTGCCAATACTAATCTATAAAAATGATCGGTTGGTTTATACCTAACTGTTAAAAGTTTTTAATTAGAGATAATGGTTTTGTTTCCAATGTTCTGACGTCATATCACAATATTATTGTCCATTATGAAATCCAAACGTTAGTAACTTTTTATGACATTGTTTCATTTGCTTTAATAGATTTAGCACTTATTTTATTTAAAATTTTAATTTATTTAATTAATTAAATTACAGTGTAAACTCTAAAGCGAACTTCTATTTAACGAAAAACTTCTTAAAAGGTAAAAATTGCTTTCGTTTTTTAGTTTACATTGTTACTGTTATAGAACCCGCTATATCCCAAGATATGAGTAAAATACAACGAAATATGCAATTAAAATACCGGCTTAGTAAAAAACAACAAACAAAAATAACTGTGGTTCCCGTTGCCTCTAGGACCCGCAAAAAACGAATTACAAGAGCAAAATTTGAGCACATCGGCAGAATTGGCAAGCGTCTCTCAGACTTTCCTTCTAGAACTAGGGAATTTTGAGCTCTTGCCAAAGCGGTCGAAGGAAACTTTTGTCGGACGTCCATACCACCACTACGCGCAGCTGGTGTAAAAGATAAAGCCGATATTTTGGGCAAAATCCTTGCAAACAATTCGACTCTTGGTGATGGGATGAGAACCTCCACCTTCAATTAGAAGATGTGGAGACTTTACAATGTCGGAGGTACGGTTTTCATAAAAAGCCGTGCAACGTGTCCTATCCCCGCTGTCGTGCTGCGAACCTACTGAGCTGTATTCAGTCTTTTTACCTTATCCTACTGCAAAGGTTGTGTTCCGGCTTCGTGGAAGGTGGCTCATGTTCACCTTAGTCCCAAGAAATGTTACGCTAATATTATTATGATTTCCGTTTTTAGTTCTTATATAGTTTGATTATATTATCTCGCAGCATCGCTTGGCGGGACAACGGCCCTCTTCGTCGGAGCGAGTGTCCTGACGGTGGTGGAAACAGTGCTTTTCTTTATACGTTACATCCTGGGTGCGATTACGAATATAAATATTTGTATTAAGAATAAAGTTATAGTTGTAGCTGTTCAATAATAGATGGTGCTGTTTGAAGCTTGTTATTTTAAGAATAAAATTATCTAAAATCTACCCGTAACAACTTTGTCAAACTCAATTTAAATGTCTGTGTATAATAATTGATATTATTATTATAATAATTGGCCAATTTGACACATTGGCCCTTTTATGGTGTTTTTAAATAAAAATAATTTAAACAGATACCAACGTAAAAGGGCCAATGTGCAGTAAAAAAAAACTGATAAATATAAAACAGTGTAGTATAAATAAAGAGGACAATTGTCTTAGCAAACAAGCAAAGTTTCGTAAATTTCGGTTTCAATCTAAAATTATAGCAAGTTTAAATTTTGGAAGCCTCCTTTATAGTTGTCATTATTGCTTAAATAGATGGGGCTATTGTAATTTTTAAATAGATAAATACTTAATATCAATATATTGTCATTGTATATTTATCCATAAATATATTTACAGTAATTAGGAATATTTATGTAATTAATTTGCTTAATTGTAATTATATAAAATAAAAGTATTATCTGCATTGAGAGGTTTTATTTACCTAGATGTTTAAGAATTTCAAATAAAAAAAGGAAAATAAATATAATACAAACAAAGAAACACAACCGAAACTTATGGGATTATGGGACATAAACATGTGTTTATTGATTTTTCAAGATTAATACCTTGACCTTAATTTTTGTTCAACATTCTTTTGAGTTCATAAATTTTCCAATCTACAACGTGGATGAATGTTGTTTTTTTATCAAATAAATTTAGCATTAATTAATTAAAATGTACACAAATTACCCGGGATTTAGAAAAAGTACGTTATAATTGCATTTAATTTATAACAAAACGCATCGTACATTAAATTTTGTAACAAAACGCATGTGTCAAAAAGTAACTCCGCCCATTTGTTTATTTTCGAACGCATTAACCAACTAACCATAACTATTTTATGAAATAACAACGAAAAATATCAAGAAATATGTTTATAACGATGATAAGTTTTTTATTTAACAGTTTTTTTCATACATATTCTTTTTTCTACTTCTTAATTTCCCTGTTTCACGCAGTTTTACCTCTCGGTTTGGATGTCGCGTTGTTGGGTGTTTCGGCGTATTATTTAACGAAATTGAGGAAGCCCGACGGTAGAAATGTGCTTAATATATTCGGTCCGGAGCCTGGGAGTAAGGAAAGTGAGGCGAACCCGGAGAAAGTAGTTAAATGTATCGCGCATAGAGGCGCCGGTCTGGATGCACCCGAAAATACTTTAGCCGCTTTTAAATACGTGAGTAAATACTTTTTTTCACTGATAACAGTTGCCAGGATTATTATAACCTTTTTTGTTAACCGGAGGAAAGTGGACCTTATCAGTATCATTGTGTGGGTTTCTCTGCACTGCTACTAGCATGCAAGATTGCCAGGGTAGTTGTGACGGCATACCCAATGGTGACCACCAATTGGCGAAATTCGACCTTAATTCTAAACATTGGGAAGACTGTATTTGTTAAATTGATGATTCCGTAAAATAGAATGGATATATTTTTAAAGTTACGCCTTGTTTAGACATGAAACTCCTTGACTTTTAATGTTTTGTAGTTTTATCCTCCTTCTGTAATATTGTACTTGAGGTTACATAAAAAATATTTGTTTACATTGTTTATTCTCTTCTGCTTTATAATTTATATTATAAATTAAGTGCTGGAAGAGACGTCAAACAAAAGACGAGTTTGCCAAATAGATACAAAAAAACCTCATGCTTTCATTATAGTTGTAAGTAACCAGTTTGTGGGAAATGTATTATACATACAAATGAAACAATAATTTGCACTAAATGTATCTCTGATTAAAATAAATAAAAAATAGTAAACAATATGTTTCTTACTATATTAATCTTAACAATAATTTCATGTAAATGTTATTTCATATAACATTATTTAAAATTCAGCTAATGTCATACAATACAGCTTGCAGGATAAAAAGAAGACAAAGAAAAATAAACATTAATGAACATCCTAACCTCAACATACCTCTACGAATTTGGTCTTGTTAATAATGAAAGCAAATGCTGGTCTTTCCCATGTTTTTTAATAAATGTATTTTTAAGGATTATTTAAAAAAAATAGTTTTTAGCACTCCTTCAATATAAACTTTGACTGTACTATATAGTTCTTTCTGTAACTTACGTAAAAGTGGTACTAAGTTTAATCTTCATTATCACATAAATAATATATACTTTTTTTATTGCTGAAGAACAGGCTTGCAGCCCACTTAGTAGTAAGGTATCACCATCTATCCCTATGGACGTTTGCAACTCTAGGGGCACAGTGAATACGCCGCTGTCCGCATAGAAGTACCGGAACCTGTGTCACTAATGTCAGAACACAACATTAGTTTATTATGTCCTCATGCTTATAGATCAAGGGCGGTGGTAGCCATCCAGAGGGGCTTGTGGCCCTACCACATAGCTGGGATAGTTTTATCGCCTTTTACGACAGGCTGGCCCTGGCAGCAGAGGTATTGTTACTCTGCCCATGTATGGAGAAATATTTATAATTACCAGGATTGAGATACTTTTTACCTTTAAATAATTGAACCTTATCAACCTATGTGGGCTTCTCCGCCTTACTACTCCAAATATTCATTTTAACATTTGTAAATAAAATTTAATTGTACCGAAATTCTTATTACTCTCCATCTTCTTCCTTCTCGGGGAAAAACCTGTCTTGACGGGTTCCCCCGGCCCGAGGGGACCGAGGGATATGTGGGACTCCGGGAAAGATGTTCGATCATCTGAATACCCACTAAAAACCCCGCTGTTCTCCTATCGCCTACACCTGGGCCTACGGATATGTGGCCTGCCGATCTCGTGGCCCGGGCCGGCGCCGACCCGCCCGTGACTTAAGGCGGGCCCCTTCTAAAGTGTTGGCGCCAGGGGGTCAGGGTTTCGTCCCCCCAGCGCTCTTCTTCCTGCCTTTATTCCAACTATGTGGGATCGGCACAACATATTCTCTTCTGCCCCATTCATTTTTTTTATTGCTTTAGGACAGCAGACAGGCTGACAGCCGGCTTCGAATTTAGCAGTTACCGTCGCCTATGGGCGTTTGCAACGCCAATGGCATCACGAACGATGCCGTCCCATAAGAGTACAGGAACTTGGGTCACTAATGCCGGAACACAACACAAGGTTATTATGGCGGCATACTTAAGACCAAAGGTGGTCTCCTCTCTATTAGTCGTCATCTGAATATTCACACCTTATTTTGCCATATCATTTACACAATCCATCCATCTTTTCTTTGGTCTACCTCACCTTTTGCATCCATGCACTTTCATTTCTAGCATTTTCCTTGTCTCCGTAATTTACGTATAAAGTGGTACAAAGTTTAAACTTTATGGATTAATTAATACATATAATAATGTGTATATAGCTTGCGATATATAGAGTTGTTTGTAGCATAAGCTAGGAATTTACTTTGCAGTGCGTTGAACAAGACTGCAACTTCATAGAGCTAGATGTCAGGTCTTCTCGTGATGGAAAGCTGGTGGTACTCCATGACCAGGGCCTGGTAAGACTCGCTGGTACTGATGTGACGAATATACGTGTCATGGATTGGGATAAAATCAAGGACATTGATGTTGGAGTCAATCATCCTAATAGGTGATTTTTTTGTGTAATTCAATCAAAATTAAAAGTGTGGCAGGCTTTGCCAATTAGTGGATGGCAAAGCGAGAGGTAGACCAAAGAAAAGATGGATGGATTGTGTAAATGATGATATGGCAAAAAAGGTGTGAATGTGCATATGATAACTAAATAGAACAGAATAGAAGGAGAGGACACGTTGTGCTGACCCCACATAGTTGGGATAAGGGCTTGAAGAAGAAAAGGCTTCTTAGTAAAAAGCGATTATTTTAATATTACAAACAGACACTCTAATTTTATTTATTTGTGTAGATGTATAGATCAAAGAGCTATATAATGATTTATTTATTTATTGTTAGAACTGTGTGCATTACATATAATGTTGGTAATTACATTTCGTATCAACAGTTTGCCTATATTTCTAAATATTGTACGCCTTTTTTTAAGGCGTACAATATTACGTACGAAACCCCCAACCACCCGTATACTAAATTTCATGAAAATTGTTGGAGCCGATTCCGAGATTCCAATTATATATATACATATATTTAAATTGTAGAATAGAGAACGAAGCAACTAACAAAATTTCTTGTTTCACCCAAGTATTCCACAAATGTAGTACAGAAAATTAAATTTCTTTTACAGGCAAAATTTTAAAGAAGTTCATCTGTGTCTTCTAGATGAAGCTTTGGACTACCTCCTAACTAATAACGTGAGAATGATCATAGATATCAAAGGAGAAGATAAACAGGTAAGGATTTTATCGTCAAGTAGTAGCTTAGAAGAATGCCTGGTAATACACTTGGTGAGACCAATAGAGGTCCTAAGTTTAAATTGAATGACGATCTCTGTGACTTAACGGATAACGCACTTCGGTACGTTTGCGGAGGTTACGGGTTCGATATAATATGTATACAAAAAAAGTATATAAGTAGTATATCACTTGTCTAGTATCCATAACACACGTGCAATGCTACTTAGTTTGGGACTAGATGGCAAAGTATGAATTGAATCCAGTATAATTATTTATTAACCCTTTGCGCTCTGGATATTTTTATTTTTCTTGTCAGTTGGCTCCGTAGTGAAGCTAACGTAGGGCTAAGGGTTCACCATTTTGTGTGATTCTACATTCAGCGTCCCATAAAAAGACAGGCCGGTTGATAGTATAGGTAGATCGGGCTGATGATACCAAATAAATAAAAATTCTATATAACATGTATTTATTTATGTCTAGTATCTAAAACACAAGTGTTATGCTACTTACTTTGTAGAATAGATGGTGCTGTGTGTATATTTATTTATGACTATCTGTGCCCGCGACTCCGTCCGCGTGGAATAATGACTTTGGGCAGCATTTTTTGGATATGTGAGGTCAACTTAAATTGGAAATTCAACCTACTAAGTCCAGCCTAGGGTTCAGCCTATTTCATATTATTGATAATATAAATCCGAGGTCAACTTAAATTGTATTTTAAAAATTTCCGAAACTGATCATTTTTAACTAAATCTAATTTTTTTTTCTAAAATAAAAGTAGCCTAAGTTACTCCTTGTTACATCAGGTATCTGCCAGTGATAGTCCCGTCAAAATCGGTCCATCCATTTCAGAGATTAGTCGGAACAAAAAGACAGATAGACAAAAATTGTAAATGTTATTTTGGTATATGTACCGTATATACATCCGAATGCACTTAGTAAAATGCGGTTATTTTAATATTACAAACAGACACTCTTATTTTATTTATTTGTATAGATTATTATTATAGACATGTTTGTCCTCTTGCATTGATGTTGCCTGATAACATTAATGGAAATAATATTGCAGGTGATAAATGGAATTTTAAAAACATTTGATTCGCGGCCATCACTCCATGAATACGCTGCAGTGACTTCTTTCAATCCACTAGTATTGTATCAGGTAAGTTACTTCTAGAATGTTCTAGTTACCTAACAAATTGTGAAGTTATACGATGCCGGTCACGGACCTAGATGGCACCGTACAGGAATGAGAAGGATAGCTCGAGAGCAGTGTACTGTGTGAGAGAGAAGGGGCGGGGGGGGGGGGGGTTTAAGGAGCGGTGGTTAGAGATATTCGATACTTTGCAGTGGACAAAGAAATTCGCACTGACCTTGATTCCAACCCTTTCCGGTATAGTTCAGGCCCGCTCGCGGAGGAACCATTTGTTGCACGGTACCAGCTACGCCCAATGAGAGTTTGGAGTAACTGAAGAGTGGTCGAAGGTCGACCGTCCCGCGTGTTTAGAAGCTCACGCGTTACTATTTTATTTTCGTCGTTTTCTTTGGGGGGGAAATTCCCGAATGGATAGACACAGAGGGAGAGGTAGACCAAAGAAAAATGGATATTATTAAAAAATTGTATCATATTTGTCTTTATTAAGACGACTCTGGCCGCGTGACGCCAAAAGTGCATGCATAGATATGCATGCACTTTTGGATATAGTTACACAACTATAGATATAGTTACAAACAAAAAATAAACACACCATATTTGAGTATAGCTTGAAAAAAACGCGAGGTTTAAAGGAAACCTACCACTAAAGGAGTGGATATTGACATGACGAAAACCTGACCCCCCCCCCCCTTCCTCTCTTCCAGTCCCTCCCCCCTTTGATAGGTCACGTCGCATGGGTACGTCCTCTAATGGAGCTCGGGACTTGTGTGGCGCGCATCGGTCCACACCGCTCGCCATCACATTTGGTCGGGAGAATACGTTTAGACGCGGACGCCACCCTCTGCTGTCTGGTGGAGCTCATTGGAAATCGCTCGCCACGGCAGTCGTGAACCGAATGCCAAGACGGAAGGCTGTGCGCCCGCCATATAACCGACAACCGCAAACGCCATTAGTTTTATCGTACATCGTATTATTGTAAGAAGAAAAGCTTTATGAACCTAGAAACCTTATTATTTACTGAAAGAAGATGTAGTGACAAAAATTGAGAAAGGTATGCAGAGATGGTTTGGCCACGTCGAGAGAATGAATGAAGAACGATTGACGAAATAAGTGTATAAGGCGAGTTTGAATGGAAGTGTTGGAAGGGGTAGACCTAGGCGGACGTTTCGAGACCAGATCAGGGACGTGTTGAAAAAAGGCCAGGTCAAGAGTACCCTAAACCGAAGGGCATGTATGAAGGGAATAATGAAAGTGGACGAAGCGAAACAAGTATGTAAGGATCGTAGCAAGTGGAAAGAAGTGGTCTCTGCCTACCCCTACGGGAAAGAGGCGTGATTATATGTATGTATTATTGTGACGTACTTTATATTCTTTTGTTACTTTTACATTCTATTGGCAATACAGTGCATATTTTAGTAATTACTTTGTTTATAATGTTGGATAAATACTCATAAATCGTCCACACTTGGTAACTTTGAAATTAAATTATTTGCAGATACGATCAAAAAATCCTCAAATAGTTGGTGCCATCAGCTACAGACCCTATTGTTTTAGTGCGCAGAATTACGACGCTGAAAATGGGCCCAGTAACCCCAGGTAATATTTTCATAAATTCAGTGTTCACAGCATAGACACAAGGAATAAAGATAACTATTTTAACAAAACGCTCCTTTAATTAATCAATTTGTAATATTTGGTTTTTTTTTCTCTGAATGATTGGTAATATTGTTTCTTTTTTTGAGTTGTAATATTGTAATAAAATATTAATTATAGTTATTGTTATATATTAAATCAACTTCAATACAGTTTGCGCGCCAAACTGACTGTTATGTTGAAATGGAAAGGTCCAACTGAAAATCAGTGTTGTCCACCAGAGCGTACGCTGAGTTGGTATCCCCGTCGCATATTGAAACGTTTCGTGTTATATTAAACATGATTTTTTTTATTGCTGTAGGACAGTAGACAGGCTGACGGTCCACTTAGCATTTAGCAGTTTCAGTCGCCTATTGGTTTCCATAAAAATGATATGATGCAAATGATGAATGAGTGATGAAAAATGATGCAAATAATGATGATATGTTATGAAATATGTGTGGCAATGGATGATATTTGATTTAAAAAACTATAATGAGCTTCCAAATGACATATACCTTACATACACTTACTTTTTAGGTATGGTAACAATTTCCCAATGCACGCGTTACTCCGATCAGTGGATTTCGTACACTCGCTGGTGTGGCGCTGGTCGGCTAGGTGGTGTTCGGCCAGCGCTGTTTTGTTGCACAAAGACATTGTTAGTCCGTAAGTTTTTAGTTTACTTTGTTATTAATTAGCATGGTGTAGCAGGTCCTACCAAGGCCAAGATCGGGGATAGGGGTTTCTAGAGATGTAATAAAAAATATGCGGAGCAGTCTTTGGGGACTGCCGATAGAAGTGAAAACTAAGTAACTTGTGAATTGTATCGTCGAGCTATTAGATTATTATTTTCGGTTTATCAAGAAGTGTGATCAAGGATTAAAGTTTAAATTGGCCATTAACTTATTTACAAACCAAAAATTATTCACCCAAAAAGTTCTAAAATAAATTTCACTTCAAAAAAACTCAACTGTATTTCATTGTAATAAAGTCGCAATTCGAATAAATATGTATAAGTAATGCAATGCAATCATTTAAAAGTTACATTATAAAATAAACCTTAAGTCATTATTAATAAGGTTGGTATTACTCGAGCAAAACTCCGTCTTACGATCAGGACACGTGACCTGACGCGAGTTTAACATTTTTTACCCATCACAAAAAAGTGCACAACGCCGCTAAAGAAGTTTTCACTTCAAAACTTGCAACAGCCTGTGGCATGCCACTGCAGGGCCCGGACCATCCTCTAGACTCTAGAGTCTAGAGCGAACGGGTACTGTACCCGCCACGCTTGTCCAAGGCGGTGGTCTCGGTGTGCAGGTTACCTCATTACGTTTTTCTTCACAACTATGTTACAATATAAAAATCTCTTTGTTACTGTATAATATTTTTGTATTTAATTGTAAAGTGATGGGTTGTTTCTTTTTAATTGTTTTATTTTAAAATAACCCACCCTAGCTAACGTGGTAGGGCCCCAAGCCCGTCTTGGATGGCGACCACCTTTGGTCTTAAGTATGCCGCCATAATAACCGTGCGTTGTGTTCCGGCATTAGTGACCCAAGTTCCTGTACCCTTGTGCGACAGCAGCGTGTTTGCGATGCCACTTGGCCGTCAGCCTGTCTGCTGTCCTACAACAATTAAAAAACATATTAACTTTCATTTTGCAAAAAATCCTTCAAAACCGTAAATACGATTTAAAACTTGAAAACTAGAGGGGGGTCTTTCTATATATTCAAATTTATTATGTTGCTAAGTAAAAATTAACTAAAATAGTTCACGTAGCATGGATACGTTCCCTAATATAAGCGCAACAGTTAAGGCGAACACAACATTAAAACGCGACGCGACCCTATGAAACGCGATGCGTGTTGAGTCGAATCGAATGTATTGTTTTCTATAGACCAGAATCACACTATGAACATCCGACGCGACGCCATGCGCACACGCCACCCGATCCAGACGTGCCAGGTCGGTGTGTTGCCCATGGTGGGGGTAAACACGCCATCCGACGAGTAGCGCGCGGTATGTTTCTAGAAAACACAACAGCGCCACGGCCACGCGTCAGTCGTTCTAGAACTGTCACAGAACATATATGCTTTCTTTCTTCAAACTGTCAAACAGAATTTATGCCAATTTAATATTGTTTTTTGCATTTATTTAGCGTTTAGCATTTGAAATGACCGACGAACAGTTAATTGAGTTGGTAAAACAATATCCTGTTCTATATGACATGAATTTAGCTATATACAGGGATCATACAATGAGAAATATTGCAAGGGAAGAAATACCGAGCAAATCCATAGTACTTATGTACTATGGATACCATACACTTCCTGTTAGCCTAACTGTTTTCAGAAATTGCTAGTATGTCGTGGCGTCGCGTGTTGGTAATGTGCACGGTGCATATCGGGTGTCGACACGTTGCGTCAAGTCGCGTTTTAATAATGTGTTTCCGCCTTTACTTTGGGAGTAGATGTCGCTGTGTATCACAGATTATTTTCATGCAGGAGTGAAGTGGCGTACTGGCGTGGTCTTGGGATCAGGTGCGCCGGTTGGTCTGTCAATCGGCCGATAGAGAAGTTGTACTGGCGGGGAGTGTTGTGCGCGCCCTACCTGGCCAACACCCTCTTGGGGGAGCCCGAGGTGAGTGGTTTTAGGGAACCAATTTTAGCACAGCCATCGTTTGGCGTCCAGAAGAAAAGAGTATTATTCTAGTAGATCGTTTGGAAGGACGATGAAACGGAGAGGATGAATGTATGGGAAATTTAGGATGATAAAACGGGAGCCAAGTGGTTTGCCTTAGGCGTTTATTTCGAAACAGTTTTTTTTATTGCTGTAGGACAGCAGACAGGCTGACGGCCCGCTTAGAATAGAACAGTTACCGTCGCTTATGGGTGTTTGCAACACCAAGCATTTTGAAATAGCATGTTCTATAAATTTTAACTAAATTGGTGATGACGAGTAGACAATGTCCCCTTGCTAGTAGAAGAAAAATTAGACGATGGTCCTTCAAGCAGTACTACTTCAGATCGTTCTTCTCGATCACTTTACATAATAACGAACGATTTCAGGTGGAGAAGAAACATGAGAAGCGCAATGCCCAGCCCGGCCCACTCATAGACAACATACTAGAGTCAGAGAGGCGAATGTCCTCTGGACAGAATTAATGTAATTTATTTATATCAAAATTTACTATATAGTTGTAGCCATGATTTCTGGATTGTAAAGGTGCTTGTACATTAATCGAGCTGATAACCACAGAAGTTTCCGCCGTGCACGGACGGAGTATGAATACTGACCCCTGCGGCTGGGGTGGCCTGTGGTACCGCGCCTGGTCTCTAATTTTGCCACCATAACCTTGTGTTGTGTTCATAAGAGACGTAGAACTCCCACGCTGACGGCAACGTGTTGGATGCTTAAATGTCGCAAACATTCACAGGCGAACGGTAACTGCTAAGTGGGCCGTGTACCTGTTTGCGGCCACAGCAATTAAAATAGCAGCAGAAAAGGTGTAAGGGTGACAGTAACTGTTGTAAAAACCAGTATTATTATTATTTATAAATAATTAAAGTTTAAAATTAAACTAACAAACCATAACCAATTTGCGGTAACGTCTCCGGAAGACTGGCCTGAAGCATTGCCTCTATAGGTCCAGGTATAGGCCAGCCACCAAGGTCACTCACCAAAAGCACTATTATTTTGTAGTGGTGGGCGATTATGAATGATTGGTATATCGAATTGTTTTGTAGTACTAATTTTAATAATCGATTATGAAATTAATAACTAATATATTTTCATAATCGAATGATTTACTAATTTGTACTACTAATCCTATTGTAAAAAGTCGAGGTCTTGTTTTGTTCCGGTGGTGTGATATGTGCCGCTTTTTTGGTGGAGTCATTTAATAGTAAATTCACTTATCATGAAGATAATATTCTTAAAGTGTGACTCATGTTATTGATATATCACTTTGTTGTCGTAACATGCGCTATTAATTTTAAAAAGTCAGATACTACATTATTCCAGACGCGCGTAAGGGTAGTACTCACGCACCAACACGCGCTGCCGCGCCATTCGACCGATCATCGTCTCTCGCTGCATCGACTCGCGAACCCGACTATTAACTAAATTAGTAACAAACTAACCTGTTATAATCGAGATTTCTCGATACATCTTCATAATCGAATGATTTCATTAATATATCTCATAATCGCCCACTGCTAAATAATATTTATTTATTTAACAAAATAATATTTTGTACAATTAGTAATAGAGAGGAAAAGGGGAGTGGTCTATTAGTACACCTCCCATAGACACCTCTGCATAGAGGCTGAAGACGAATTGTTGGCTCGTGACAGTATGAAAAGTGCAAGCTTACTTTTCGCAAACACCATCGCCGTTAGGGTATAGCGGGGTAGTGTGGGACTATGCGATATGCATATCGATTTGTAATCGATTATTTGTAGAAAAACAATCGATTTTTAGAATCACAGATCGATATTTGTAATCGAAAAGTTATCAATTCGTAGAAAAGTTATCGATTTTTAAAATCAATTTTAAATAGTAGAATGATTCCAATGAATTGATTCAAAAATGTGTCGAAACGGATTAATTCAAAGAACTAGTGATAGTTTTTTAATTTGGCTATGGTAATATAGTTTTTGGAGGTGCAGGGGTTCCTGGCCTCCAATAGGTTTGTTGTTGAGGCAGAGTTCTTCTTCGGAGGTCTTCTTAGAAGTAGTGTTCCAAATACAAGTCAGTTTTAGGATTCCAAGATTCCATGATTTATTAATAAAATGCACTGTATATATTTACAAACTAGCTGTGCCCGCGACTCCGTCCGCGTGGAATAGTGACTTTAGGCAGCATTTTTTGGATATTGGTCAAATTAAATTGGAAATTCAACCCACTAAGTCCAGCCTAAGCTGAACCCTATTTCATATGGTTGATAATATAAATTGGAGGTCAAGTTAAATTGGTCAGTAAAAATTTCCGAAACTGATCATTTTTAGCTAAAACTATTTTTTTTTGTCTAAAATAAAAGTAGCCTATGTTACTCCTTGTTATATCAGCTATCTGCCAGTGAAAGTCCCGTCAAAATCGGTCCAGCCGTTTCAGAGATTAGCCGGAACAAACAGACAGACCGACAGACAGACAGACAAAAATTGTAAAAAATGTTGTTTTGGTATATGTACCGTGTATACGTCCGAATGCACTTAGTAAAAAGCGGTTATTTTAATATTACAAACAGACTCTCCAATTTTATTTATTTGTATAGATATGGTATGTGAATAGCTGCTATGTTACAACGATATATGATAAAAGATACTAGGTTAAAACAATATATAAAAATGCAAATGTATGAGTGAGACGGAAGATATCTGCATATCGTGTCGCACACCGTAAATATAAAACGTTGTGTTTTGCTTCGCTCGCCGTATTTGTCTCGCTCGCTTGTAAGAGTGAAGAGCAAACCGTGGTGCTGCTACAAGTTTATTGTGTTGTGAACGTTGAGATGAGAGTGGAAGGAGTGAAGATGTTGTGCTGACCACACATAGCTGGGATAAGGGCAGGAAGAAGACGGTTATATAGATTGTTATTTTTTTTTAATTTGTTTGCTAATATCTGACGTGAAATGCATCCAAAGATGCTATTTAAAAGAAATACATATTCTAACCCGGACTGAGACGGGTGCATTTCATGGTAGCCCCACATTACCCTGCCGCGAGCCCGCAAGAGGTATGCATGAAGCGTTTCCACCTCTGGAACAAAAAATATGTTTCCAACCGAATCGCTAATTCGATTTTTATATATGTTTAGCAGAGATGTTATGGAGCTCCGTAACCGTAACCGAAACTATCGGATATCCGAAATAAAATTATATCCGTATCTGTAACCGTATCCGTTTCACAAGTTTCGGATAGTTTCGTATAAGGGCGGAGTCTAAATAAAACGACATGTTTCGATATATTTGTGTCATTTTGTGTTTATATTTTACTTCAGTCTAATATCCGTAACCGAAACTATCCGAAACTAACGGATAATCCGAAATAATTGCATATTATCCGAAACCGTTATAATTTTATTCCTATATCCATATCCAGATCCGAAATATCATATCCATAACATCCCTGATGTTTAGTATCGTAATATTTGTAATGATTAGTATTATTATACCAAATACATTAATCTTATGTAATTTTCTCCGTGCAGGGGTGAAGTAAGAATACTAACCCCTGCGGCTAGGGTTGGCCTGTCGTAAAACGCGACAAAACAACCTTAGCCACGTGGTAGGGCCTCAAGCCCGTCTGCGTGGCAACCACCCTTGATCTATAAGTATGCCGCCATAATAACCTTGTGTTGTGTTCCGGCATTAGTGATACAAGTTTCTATACCTGGACAGCAGCGTGTTAGCGGTGCCCCCGGCGTCACAAACATCCATAGGTGACGGTAACCGCTTACTATTGGTGGGCCGTCAACCTGTCTGCTGTTCCTCAATTAAAAAAAAAAAACTATAAAATATGGCTAAAAAGATACTAAATACCTTTAACTTAAAAGCTTTTATCTGAAAAATTAAATCACTGTCAGTGAGAAGGATTTTCGCAAGCCAACCCTTTGATAGTTGGTTTCAAAGAGCCTTAATAATTTCTCGGAAGATGCTCTTTGCCGATGACACATCGATCCAAATTTCATGTAAATTGTGTCAGTGTTTCAGTAATTAGGCAAAAATGTTTCTCATTGCTAGGTGTTCAAATATAATTGTGTCGCAAAAACATTATAAGTAAATTAATGTTGCATCACAATCTTCGTGATGCATTATCAGCTTTATAATCTTACCAAAGTGTAATTATTTTCATAATGTAATATCAGCTTTATTTGTCATTATTTTTGTCTTGCCACGCAAAATAAGTTAATTTTAATTATATAATTTCACAAGAGTATTAAGTTTTTACCCTATGTATGAAGATATACTAGCGACGTAGCTGGTGGACGTGACTGGACGTGAATGGTCTTGTCGGGTCTGTTTGATGCCTACTCAGATCAAAATTTGACTTAACGCGATCGCCTGTCGGTAAAAGAAAAAAAGGATCTAATTTGACAATAGGCGTACTAGTTTATTATTGTCGCATACATGATAGTCTCGCTTATAATTCGGAGACCGACTAAATTCGATTTACTAAAGCTATTTTAGCTATTCCATCACCTGACTAGTTTTACTGCGATCTTGGAAAAATTTGTGTCAAAAACATTGGAGCCATTTATGTACTAAAAACCAATACCAGTCTCCCTTATTTTATTATATGGCTGCAATGATTTAGTCACTGATTTGCCAATGTCAAAGTATTTTACAGTACCTACATTACGACTAGAAAAGGCAGGTGGCGAAAGAGCTTAAATAAAGCAAAGATCAGGAAATAATTTTGACAGTAATTTTTACTACCTAGCTGCGAACCGAGAGAAAATGACAGTTTAAAAGTGAAATATTATTGAAAAGTGGAATAATACAATTTTATACGAACATTTACACAAAGATACATATTTATTTTACAAATTATTTTAAATATCTGTATTTACTATTTACACTAGACGCATTACAGTGTCCGTAAAGAAAACTTAATTTTATGTCAGGTTATTATCGGTTGGCGACAGCGTGAGTCGAAATATAGCGAGAGTATTATGGCTAAATATAATCCCACAGTTTCTAGTTCAGAGAAACGCATTAGAGAATACAGAGTACAAAAAAGTCGTCAATACACATTTATAAAAAGTTTATATAGTTTTAATTATATCTATTGTGTAACATTTTGTTTGAGTGTTGTATTGTGATTAATAAAGGGTATTTTGCTTTGTATATTTGTTTTGCTACGTCCTAAATATGTAGAATGGACTCAGAGACGAACAGGCCTATTTGCCAGCTGGTGATGGATGAGTGTTGGACAGGTAATAACTAAATCTATTCGATCAAAAGTACCTGGCAGCTCAGTGGTTAATACCACTCCTTCAATAACTCCGATAGAAATTTCTAGATTGCTCTTGGGTTCGAATCCCACGATGGCATATACCTCTAGATAGTTTTGCCCCATGTGTGAATTATAGCATTATTACCGTGTTCTGAAGTTGAAGAATATTGTAAGGAAACCTACATGCCGAAGTCATCGGTATGTGTAACTCACTAATCCGTCTAGAACAAGCATGGCGGATATACTATCCAGTCCCTCTGAGGCCCGAGTCCAGCAGTGGGACTTGTTATACATATATCAATCTAAACCCGTAAGTCACGAAGCAACATGTCAGCGATAAGTTTTTATACATTGAAAATGTATACAGAAATATTTTTACAAGGTACAAGTTCAAAGTGAACTGTTCTGTTCTCCGCACTAGGTCGCATAAGAGCCTGTGTGGCGGAGGGCAGTGGAGTTCATTTCAGATATTTTCTTGTTAAGATATAGTAAAAAACTAGCTGACCTGGCGAACTTCGTACCGTCATATTTTATTTCTCTAATCGCAACTGAGGAATTAAAACCCTTCCGGTAAAATCGAACAGCGCCATCTATTGGGTGTATTTGCAACCTACATGTCAAACAATAATGAAGAATTTTATCGATGAATCAACGTACACGCCATCTATGAGAACTTCATAAAACTAAACAGTAAATAAACACTTGCTCAAGAAACAATTAATTGATACATTTTATTCGTTTACATTCACGACATAAGCGAATAATTGAGATGATAACTATCCTATCCAGTAAGTTAGACCAAAATACGGGTACATGTGAAATTTGACTGAAATCGGTTCAGTAGTTTTGGAGTTTATTGGCAACATACATCGTGACACAAGATTTTTATATATATAGCAGATTATAACTAGATATAGATTCCTCATACAGCCCGTGTGTATTGTTGTGAGTACACGAGTGTTTGTGCATATGCATGTACCTACATTCTGAACATTGACACCTTTTTTATCATAAATATTTTACACAATCCATCAATATTATCTTTGGTCTACCTCTCCTCTTGTATCCGCTCTCATTTTTAGCATTCTCCTTGTTTCATGACGCTCCTCTGTTCGCATTTTATGGCCATACCAGGCTAACCTATTATTTTTCAGCTTCTCAATCACTGGCGCTACTTTCAAAATTCCCTTAATATACATTTCTAATTTATATCCATCATATATATTCTATGAAAATATATATTGTATTCCAATAAAAAAAAAGTATTATTCCACTTTCTATTTCTCACTGGTTCGCATTTAGCGTGCTTTGTTTTATGAAACACTCGCCATTTGCCTTTTCTAAACATATGTACCATGTTCGAACACACTATGAGATTGACAAATGGGTGGTATAAGTATTGAAGCCAGTATTAAAATATCCATTTTTTTGGCCAAGAAGGTACCTACAAGAAAATATTAAATTATAGGACGAACTGCTAACTCCCATTCTCAAAAAAGCGATCGGTCTGCTATTGTTTGAAAACTAGCAATCTCTCACTTTTAACTCGCTAAAATGGCGATAGCGTTACAGAAAAACGGCGACATAAAAACTTTCAGTCTAATCTAACCTGCCCAGCAACTGCAATAAATTAAATAGAATCATATTATTAGAATATACATACTTAATTAAATTGATATGTATCTAATAAAACTATGTATAGGAATAATTACAAGCCATAGTCCGAAAAAGAAAATGTTCACGGTCTCGTGTATGCGTTTTATTTTTGCTTTAAAGCAAATATATAATTTTAAAATGTAGGTATATTACAGGCATTATTTATTGTAGCAAATATTCTCTTTTTAAAAATAAAAACTGTATTTATGGAAAGATTATGTTTACACCGTAATACCTAATTTATACTTTGGCTTGCGCCAAATACCAATTGCATATATGGAATTGATCGTCATTCTAACAGGCTGAAGTATAAATTGTAAAGTAGGTATCTGTAAATGTTAGAAAAATTCCTAGTTGATTTAGTCAAAAAAATCGATTTTCTAATTTACTATGCAAAAACAGAACGTAAGTTACTGTTGCATTCCGTTTACCATCTTCGGATATATAGCATAATATTTTACTTTTACTCCCAGGAAAGGCTAAGTGCTATCTCTTTTTAACGCTGCACATCTTATTTTCAGAAATTTTAATTTAATCCACATTTTTGACAAGGAACCAACTTGAATTCCTAATTTCGCGAAGCGGCGAACAGTGATTCGAACCCACTAAATGTAGGTCTTTTCGGCCTCAACACCACAAATTAAGTTAAAACAAGCAGCGTCGATATAAAAGTGAAGTATTAAAAAGTTTATATAACGCATGTAGCGCTCGTCATGCTGTTGTAATGAATTTTTGTGACTAGACTAGTTAACATTGCCTGTCATGAGATCTAAGCTTATGTAATCTATCTATAACTGAATAATTATTTGTGATAGACTGTTAGCCACTATTTTAAGGTGAGTAGTATTATTTAATTTCTTAATACTGCATTTTATCTAATCTAATATTTCTAACCTTGAACTAATCACGCGACATTGCCTAGTTGTAACCTGTAACCTTATGTTATATTATATGGATATATAATATTCATTCGTGTTTTGTGACTTAAATGCCCTATTTTAAATACTTTCATCGTTACATATTCTGTCATAATTATATAGAAAATTTACCAAATAAGAGTATCAATTTAATTTAACATTATGTTTAAATAATGTCTACTTTTGTGCTGTTTAATTATAAATGACTAATTAATGCTACCGCGTAATGTATACAGTTATAACCTTCATAATCAGGCGTAAAATCTTATTCTCCTACTTAATTATTTGTATCTGTATTTTTATTGGAATAGCAGACAGGTTAATGGAACAGTTAATAGTAAGTTGCTTATGGATGCTTGTTACCCTACGAGCTATATTAGCACGCTGCCATCCACGTAGGGGACCTAGAACCTGGGTTACTTATGCTAAAGCACAATATAAGCTTATTATGGTGGCATGTTTACAGGCCAGGGGTGATTGATATCTATATGGGCTCAGGGCCGTAGCTGGAGGGGGGGGGGGGGGGGCATTGTGGGGCAATGCCCTACCTTGAAATCACAATGCCTTACCTTAAAAATACCAAAAACTAATATAAATTATTATAATTCTTGAATGGTAGATGTGGCTAATGGGATCACTTTCAAACTAAAAAGACACTTAAGGACTGAATGGAAAACTATTTATTTTAACTTTAACATTTTGAATTTATTTTTGATGAAACGTAATCATTATGGAATTTACAAAAGTTATATCAGATAACTAGACATGTTACTTGTTTAAGATATTTTCACGGAAATATAAAAATATGACACAATTCAATCTGAACAAATAAAACTGACATTCCAAATTTAAAGTAATTCACCTTTATGACAGGCCAACCCCGGCCGCAGAGGTCAGTATTCGTTCTCCACCCCTGCACGGATAATGTCAGGAAGAAAGTCTGAGATAAGGGCAGGAAGAAGTGTATTCAATGATGAGTGTTTGGAATAATTATATTTAATTTTGAAATGTGATGATTATTACTAGCTTATTATTATTTGATTAATAAGAAATATTATGTAAAATAGTTTGTTAACAGTGATTTGTAATTATCATTCTTTTATTAACTTAATCTGTATATAATGTTATTATCTCTAGTATCTATGTAATTGAATTTTCAGACTCTATTTTTAATCACTTAGAAGGAAGAAAACAAAAAAACAAATATTAAAAATTTTGCACACTTGTGAAGACCTTATGAATAGAAAAGAATACACAAATTTAATAATTTTGTCCCATCAGGATTAACACTTTTTTTCCTTCTGCCGGAAGATGGCTTTAAATTAATAAAACTGAAGATGGTGTTAAATTTTTTAAAACTAGTTGGAAGATAGCGTTGAATTTATAAAAACATTTACTCAAACTAAAAAGCAAAACAGTCAAAACTTAAAAGTTAAAAATAATTCTTAACATATTCTTATGTACATATTTAGATATAGATAGCTTTGTAGAATATTTATAAAGTGTTCTACAAATTGATATTGAACAGAATAACAGGAATAATGGACGAACAACAACCTATAGAACAAGCTGGTTTCAGAATGGGGTTTTCAACTACTGATCACATGCATGTCGTCAAACAGCTAATAGAAAAATGTCAAGAATACGGTAAAGCCTTGTACATCGAATTTGTGGACTATAGTAAAGCATTTGATTCTATAGAACATGATTCGCTTTGGAGAGCTCTAATCCAGCAGGGAGTGCCAAAAAAATACATACGTATAATTAAAAATATATATGCAAATAGCACAGTGCAAATAAAACTGGAATCAACAGGTGAAGAGTTCCCAATAGCCAGAGGTGTAAGGCAGGGAGATCCGCTATCGCCAAAACTTTTCTCAGCAGTCTTGGAAAGCATATTCAGAGATCTTGAGTGGGACAATTTCGGCATTAATATCAACGGTAGACAACTTAGCCACTTAAGATTCGCTGATGACTTAGTCCTAATAGCTGATAATGCGAATACTCTTCAACATATGCTACAACAGCTGACTGAGGCAAGCAGAGTGGTTGGTCTTACTATAAATAAATCAAAAACAAAAGTAATGACAAACAGGGAAGAAATATTCATAAAAGTAGACAATGAAGATATTGAATATGTTAAAAACTATACATACTTAGGGCAATTAATATCTTTTAGAGACCGGACAGACATAGAAATATAAAGCAGAGGCCTGTGCTTGGAAAAGATACTGGTCCCTAAAAGTGGTATTTAAAAGCAAACACTTTCCTATGACAGCCAAGAAAAAAGTGTTTAATTCTTGCATCTTGCCATGTCTTACATATGGGTGCCAAACATGGGCACTGACTCAAAAACATCTCTTTAAACTAAGATCGTGTCAAAGGGGAATTGAAAGGAGTATGTTGGGCGTGACGCTAAAAGACCGCAAAAGAGCAGCAGACATTAGATCTACTACAAAGGTGGAAGACGTACTAAAGAAAATAAGACGGTTAAAATGGCGATGGACAGGACATATTATGACAAGGGAAAGCAGAATGAAATGGACTAAAATTGTAACAGAATGGCAACCACGTGATGGCAAAAGAAAAAGAGGCAGACAAGCTAAAAGATGGACAGATGATATCAAGATGATTGGAGGGACAATCTGGTCTAGAAAAGCTACCAATAGAGGCGAATGGAAGCAGCTGGAAGAGGCCTATGTGTCACTGGACACGCTGATCACTGAACTGGGAAACCCGATGTATTACATAGATCTAAGTTAAAACAATTTGCTATTGTGTGTGTGTAAAATTAATGTTCAGTATCAGCAATAAAGGCTGTTAAAAAAAAAGCTTTGTAGATATTTTTAAACTAACTGTATTTTTTTTTATCTCAATTGAGTAGTTATTTGATTATTTTTATTTATAAAATCAGTATTTTGTTTGGGCTGATACAGCTTGTTTAGTGGCCAGGAATCTTTGTTCAGTTTTATTATCGAATATATTTTTTCCAGTTTTTTATAGGTATAATTTTCCCTCTACCTTTTTTTTAGATTGTTGAATATATAGCCTTTATGCATGATTTATCAGACTTTTTTAATTTATATAAGTGATCAGTCCATAAGTGAATTAGTAAACTCTAAGTAAACAGCATTGTATTATGGGTAATTGGGTACTAAACAAGTTATATACAGGGTGACTGACAAAACCGTCCAAATTCATACAGAAGAATCTTTAGTAAAAGTTATGAGAAACATGTATTTTAGTTTAGTATCACATAGTACAAAAATGTTGAGTAATCAGCATCACAGTCATCCAAAGAACTCGCAATTTACATAATACGGCGCGCATGTGTCAATGACCTCTCCATCTCAGCATCACAAAGTCATCCAAAGAACTCGCAATTTACATAATACGGCGCGCATGAGTCAATGACCTCTCCATCGGTACCGCAAAAAACTGGCAGTGACCTAGTACGAGGCCGAAGACGGCGGTTATTGCATCTGTGCGAGCGAATACGCACTACTCACTTACGCGGGAGTGACAGAGACAGGTAATAACAGGTTAACGTACGAAGTTTGCACCATATGACTATTTTGTATGATTGAATTAGTGATCATATTTTCCTTGGGATGAAATATTTTATGGTGAAAATTTGACATACAATTTTTTTTTGACTAAAATGGGTTCCTTAAATGATGTTTAGTGCGTAAAAAAATTTGGATGGTTTTGTCAGTCATCCTGTATGTATACTACATACTTTTGTTAATTATTAAACATCAACCCCCAGACTGCGGATGGGAGACCCCTTGCAGTGGTTCTAATATGCGAAAGCGTAGTCCCATAGGGGTACCGGAACCTGGGTCACTAATCCTGGAATGGATCATAGGTGATTTCCATTCAGACAGTTCTTTTGTCGTCTTTTATGTCAGGCCTTAGGGGGTTAGTATTCTTACTCCACCTGCACCGGGAAGAAAGTTAAGCAGGGAAGGCAGTTAAAAAGCTAGTATTTATGAGTCGTCAAGCATAGATCTGATTTAATTTAAATTTATAACTGATAAGATTGCATTATCTTTTTTATTTACTTTTATAATTGTCAACATTGAGTATATCTGAATTTATGTCATCATCTGCCCATTACAATTGAATTCTGCTCCATTCATAATCATATAAGCGTAAATCTCGGTTGCAACCCAAACTTTCGCTTCAATGCCCGGAGTCCTCTTTCCGACCTCATCTTCCCCACTTTACACGATCTTGGGCATCCCTGGTAGTCAGTCCATTGGCGTGTCCATACAGTGATAAGCCAGCACTTTATGGGTCTACCCCTCTGGCCGGGACCTGACGGAGGCGGCATGGTTAGATATTTGTTCCCTACATAAGTAGCCGGTTGCCGTAAAACGAGGCTACAGCAGGGAGAGACACTTCTGCAATTTATCCGCATTGTCACGGCAATGTAGGCTACCGCGAATGTGGGAGTTCCTAACACAGTCCTTTCTTGTTACTCCACACATCCACCGCAGCATATTCATCTCCGTGACATGCAGTTCTTGCTTGTCTCGCTCTAGCATCGGATACTACAGCCATACAAAAATACAGGTTTAATAATAGTCTTATAGTCTTAGGTCTGACCTGTATAGACCTGTCCCTTCAACTTAACTGGCATTTCACACCACTTGGAAGTCTGCTCGATTGAATCAACTGTAAAATTCTTGCAGTCAAGCAAATGTTCAAATCATGTCCTCCAGTGCTCATATGTTAACCTACCTTTGTAGTACTGAGATCATAACTTTGTTGCATAACCTTTGCCACTTCTGATAGCAAACAAGCTGACGGCCCACTTAGAATTTTGCAGTTACCGTCGCCTATAGGTGTGTGCAACGCCAGAGACATCGCGAACACGCTGCTGACCCATAAGGGTACAGGAACTTGGGTCACTAATACCAGAACATAACACAAAGTATGGTGGCATATTTAAGACCAAAGGTGGTCACCCTCCAGACGGGCTTGGGGCCCTACCACGTAGCTAGGGTGGGTTGTTTTGTTGCCTTTTACCACAGGCTGACCCCGGCCGCACAGGAAAATTTTGGAACGCTTCAACACGATTTTTTGTGTCATCATTGCGTTGATACCTCTGTATCCTTCCCATTTGAGTATATGTTCTGCCGAAGCAGAATACAAGTTATGTCCAGATTGTCCACACCAGTTGTGATTAAGCAAGCAGATGTTTCTTAACCTGTAAATTATTTTAATAACTACATGGAAATGGTGCTTGCTCTCTGGCGCTGGCAATTTGCTTTCTTCGGGAATAAAAATAATTGATCGATTAATGAATATATTATGATAAATTACACAGGTCCTAGTTTCAAAGTATTGTACTTGTGTTATAGGTACTAGCAACTAATATACGATATACAACACAACCAGACGGAAATTGAACATGTGACCTACGCAAATGTACCGATCGTTGTCTCATGCCTCATCTTTCGTTTATTAAAGGTACAGAACATCATACTATGTATGACATGGACACTGCATACCTCTAACTCAGTGGTCGCAACTAGCGGCTCGCTCGCCTACGGCTTTTTCGTGAATGTTTGCTCCAAGTACGGAATTTTACTTCTTCCTCCTGCCCTTATCCCGTTATATGGGGTCGGCACAATATGTTCTTCCACTCTCCTCTGTTAGTCATCTCAACATGCACACCCTTTTTTGCCATATTTTACGCAATCTATCCATTTTTTTTTTATCTACCTACTCTTGTATCCATCCATCATTTTCCTAGTTATATGGTATTCTTTTCTGCGCTTTACATGACCAAACTACGCTAGTCAATAGACTAAAAGCAACAGCTTTTTAAGTTTTTCAATAACTGGCGATATTTTCACACTTCATCAACATGAACGTTCATAGAACCTTTTCGTACAAGAAGGAGGAGGCTCCAGAAAACGGCTCTATCTAATCTACCTAGTCAGGTCATAAATTCTGTCACATGTTTAATGTAAAATAATTGTAACAAGTTTATTAATTATGTAACCATTCATATACCAAAATGAACTTAACAAAACATAGATTCTTATGACATTAAAGTTTATTCAAAATGACCTCCGTGATTTTGAATACAGGCCTTCAATCTGCGCGGCCAGTTGTCTATCGCAGCACGAACGAGGTCCATGTCAATATCGGCGGCTGCCTTAATCAAGGATGTCTTGAGTGACTCCAAATTGGGATGAGGCTTTGAGCACGCCTTTTCCTCCAAGTGTTGCCATATCTTGTAATCTAACGGATTCAAATCTGGACTGGAGGAGGGCCAGTCTTCGTGTCGGATGAAGTCGATTTCACGCGCTGCCAGCCAGTCTTGTGTGCTCTTCGCTCTATGAGCTGGCGCCGAATCTTGTTGGAATACCCAGTGCCTGTTATTGAACATGGTATGAGAAACAGGTTCCACAAGGTTCGTCAGGACTGTATTTTGATACACAACAGCATTCGTTTTTACACCTTTCTCACAAAAATGTACCTCTGTTAAGCCCCAATAAGAAACTCCCAACCATACCATGAGCGAGGATGGAAAATGACCTCGTTGGACACGCGGAATACGGTTGCTCGCTTCTTCACTACTGTGTGCGTACACCTTATCATTTTGTTTGTTGTAGCTCTCTTCTACGGTAAACATTTTTTCATCCGAAAAAAGAATTTCCCGATATTTTTTTCCCGCGTACCGCTTCAACAAAGCGCGGCATCTCTTCAGTCTCAGGTCCATTAGACGAGCATTCAAACGATGTCCTGTTTTTCTTCGATATGCCCGAAGCCCTAAGTCTTCATTTAACACCCTTTTCACCGTGGTTCTGCTTAACCCCATCTGAAGGGCCAACAGTTTCTGCTTACGTTTGGGATTTCTTTGAATTCGTGCCTTCACAGCTTTTATCACTGCTGGAGTCCTAACAGACCGAGGGCGACCACTTCTTGACCTGTCATCTACACTAGAGTATTCATTGTATCGTTTGATGGTACGATAAACGAATCTTTTGGTTATATTCAAATTTTTCAGTATGTTAAAAATTTGAATTGGCGCGTAACTGTAACGATGCAACGCAATAACTGCAACACGGTCTTCTTTAAGCGTCCACTCCATATTTAAAAATGAGTAAAATTCTAAAAGTTATACATTTTTATTTTCATGAACAATTCGAAATTCGAATTCAATAAACTTTTTTGTGGCCAGCATTCTAAAAGAAAAGTTTTTACTGTGTGACAATACTTATGACCTGACTAGGTATATATAATTATTTCCGTAATAATGTCTTTTTTTCAGTAGGTAGCAAAGCATACGTTAAAAATGGCTTTTCGAATAAATTTCAATTACATATTATCTATAATATCCGGATGAGCGAGCTTTGCTCGGTATTTTTTTTATAAATTATGTTTTTTGGAAATTAACAATTGATTTTCTTAGTCTAACCTCAAAGCAAACACTCATTGACTTCTTGTTACTTAACAACGCCATCTGCTGGAAGAGCTTTAGTGTTGTGTCGTTAAAGCAATTTAAAAAAATAGTATTATTATTCGCCGATAGATGTCAGGAAGTCACATTTTTGTTATTTTTCTTCCAATAAAAAAAGCGAATAAAATGACTTTTCTAGAAATTATTCCTAACTAGGTCGATTTATCGCCCCCGAAACCCCCCGTATACTAAATTTCATGAAAATTGTTGGAGCCGATTCCGAGATTCCAATTATATAAGTATATATATACAAGAATTGCTCGTTTAAAGATATAGGATTTGGCTCTTGTGGACATCAAGGTTGCCGACCATTGGCCTAACCAATCATGGCTTCTTCATCTATGAGCTGTCAAGGTGCTGAGTAGTGGACGCATCATACGCTTGTTGGATATGTCTATGTCCGACGTAATTATGATGGAGTGTTATGATTGTTCCCGTTTTGCATAATTTATATCTAAGGAGCAACTTTTCAACATAACTGTTCTAAATGACATCTATTAATTTTTTCCCATAAATCAGGGCCCTTTCAATTTGTGAAAGCAAATGAACTACTTTCGTGCTCTCGAATGACGCAACTGGCCTTCAATCGTTCAAAGTATTTAGACGAACTGTTTGTACAATATTTATTATCACTTAATTTAAACTTAAACGTAATCGTTATAATATCCTGAGTGAGAATATACGTAAATTTTTTAATTTGTCTCCGTGCAGGGGTAAACTACGAATACTGACCCCTGTTGTTGAGGGCTGCCTATCTTAAAAGAGCTGAATATGCCGCCATAATAATATTGTATTGTAGTGCGCCATAAGGGACCAGATTCCAGTTCCCCTATGCGAGCTGCCGCATGTTACCGGCGCCCCTGGCGTCGCAAATTTCCATGGGTGACGGCAATTGCTTACTAATAAGTGGGCCGCCAGCCTGTCTTCTGTTCCACAGCAATTGAAAAAAACTACATTCGATTGCATTGTCTACCAATTCAAGTTCGCGGCACAACGTTGACAAAGCTTCGTCCATTCCCAAAGGAAAGGGGCGAATCAATATAAGAAGTTTTAATATTGGTCAATTGTTTCAGGGTAAAGCCAAAACACATTGAAAATGTTACGACGCTGCTCCAAACACTTGCAGACGCTATATCGTCGCCAGGGCCAGACATTACGCCTGAAATCCACAGAAATATCAAGAATATGCAGCATAGTACAAGCAAAAGCCAACCAGCCGAGGGTGGTGATTGCCGCATACAACCAGGTAGCCTCAATCCACTTCACGAATCCACTTTTCGATGAGCAGGATGTCATGACACCCAGCTTCCCGGACTCCGTCTCGGAGGGAGATGTCAAGTTGGACAAGAAAATCGGTGACGCTGTAGCAGCTGACGAAGTTGTCCTGGAAATCGAAACGGACAAGACAGCGATACCCGTGATGGCGCCTGCGCATGGTGTCATCAAGGAGTTATACGTCAAAGATGGCGACACAGTCAAAGCTGGACAAAAGCTGTTCAGGTTGGAGGTGACTGGGGAGGCGCCGAAAAAGGCAGAGGCACCTAAGGCAGAAGCTCCTAAACCGACGCCTCCGCCTGCTGCTGCTCCGCCTCCGCCTCCTCAAGCTGCTACCCCCCCACCTCCACCGCCGCAAGCGCCAACTCCTCCCCCACCACCGCCGCAGGCCCCAAAACCCGCGGCAGCGCCAATCGCTTCAATACCCGTAGCGGCTATTCGCCACGCTCAGGCGATCGAAACGGCCACTGTGAAGGTGCCTCCCGCTGATTACAGTAAAGAGATCGCAGGCACGAGGACCGAGCAGCGGGTCAAGATGAACAGAATGCGCCAGCGCATCGCCCAGCGTCTCAAGGACGCCCAGAACACCAACGCCATGCTAACGACGTTCAACGAAATCGACATGTCACATATCATGGCTTTCAGGAAGAAGCATCTCGACGCGTTCACCAAGAAGCACGGCATCAAACTGGGCTTGATGTCGCCCTTCGTGCGCGCCGCTGCGAACGCCCTCATGGACCAGCCTGTAGTGAACGCAGTTATCGAAGGCAATGAGATTACTTACAGAGATTACGTAGACATTTCCGTGGCGGTGGCCACGCCGAAGGGTCTGGTCGTGCCTGTCATCAGGAACGTGCAGACCATGACGTATGCTGACATTGAACTGACTATTGCCGGCTTGGCTGAGAAGGCCAGGAACGGGAAGCTGACGATCGAAGAGATGGATGGCGGTACTTTCACAATAAGCAACGGGGGTGTGTTCGGCTCTTTGATGGGTACTCCGATAATCAATCCACCGCAGTCAGCCATACTGGGTATGCATGGAATCTTCGAGCGTCCCATCGCCTTGAACGGCCAAGTGGTGATCAGACCCATGATGTATATAGCTTTGACCTACGACCACAGATTGATTGATGGCCGTGAAGCGGTCCTATTCCTCAGAAAGATCAAAGAAGGTGTTGAGGATCCAGCTACGATCATAGCTGGCATGTAATTGACCTTGGCATTTAGTGTCCTTCGAGGGAGAGCTTGGGTATAAGTTTTCGTGCACTGCAACACTTCAATCTAGTTAATTCAGTATCCGAAATGAAGTCAGCGGTTTTTTTTAACTGTAAGACCATTTTTTTGTTAATAATTTGTTGATTGTGAGCAAAATTCCGCCCTTAAAACAATAGTTAGTTATATTTTGTATTATGGCCTGGTAGCAAGACCGGCTTTTTACTGTTTTATATGTCAATGTCAGAATTATGATATATTGTGATTTTTAAATCAAGCTTGAGTTTGAGGGTGTCTGTTTGATGAAGGAAATTACATATTATTTAACAATGAGGCTCAGGGTATTTTTGAAAAAAAATTGAAGGTAGTCTTCACTTTAGTTTTTTTTTAAATTATAGCTTACTATTGTTTCAAGAGTGCGAATTATTGTTGATAATTATATATCGTAAACAACTTTTTGTTGTGTTGTTTATTGATCATTTTTGCATCATGAGCAGGTGTGATTTTTTATTATTAATTTATTATTTTTACTTACTTTTTCATTATATAATTATTTATTTTTGAATAAGTTTCAAAGTTAATTATTTCTATATTATTTTGGTATTTTATTAAAAATACCATTGTTAAGTACAAACCTTTTTATTATTATTAGATTTTTTAAATATTGTTTTTTTTTTGTGATCTATATTATCGCCATAAATGAATGCCAATTACGAGTTATTATTAATTTAATATTTTTTTATACTTTTTAAAAAGGTATTCACAAAGTTTACGTGATTTTGTTCGAAAATCGCTGAACTATGCTATATGTATGGGCTACTTTTTATTTCGATTAATGAGACGGATTATGAATATGTAACGATCGAGATATGTAGTTATAATAAAATTCAGCAGATGGCGCTGGTGTTTAGTATTATATAAATTAAATATGAGCGATATTGTATATTTTAATTATTAGATCTGTATTTCTAACTTGATCTCTTCCTCCTGATCTTCATTTCCTACATAATGAGTAAAATAATTCTAGCTGCTTGTTATATTTCACGCTCAATAGAGGGCGCTCAATTTTCATACCCAAATTATGTAACTCGTATTTGGTATTAAGTAAATTATCAGCCATATTTGTATTTTTTTTTATATTTACAAAACATGTATCGAGTCCTAAGAGAAATATATGTACGTAGATTTAAAAAAACCTGCTCATGGCATACAGATAATAAAATGTGCACGAAATTAAAAAAATTAAATTCGAATACGAACACGTTGTGTTCCACGCCTATTTATTAAAGAAAAAAACAATTTCCCTAGTTTATTTATTTATGTCGTTGTAATTTTTTTTTTTGAGGACATTTTGTTTTGTTTCATACATTTTAAGTGCTGGTTATAAGAACAAGCGAGAAACTAAATTTGTCTTATTTTTTACATTGGAACTGGTAATGATTTGATAGTGTTTTATTTTAATAAAATATAGGGCTCTTTGTTAACTTTATAATAATAATTGCTTTCGAAAAGAGTCCGTATTTATCGTTGGATTTATTTGTAGCAATAAAAATAATATTTACCCTAAAGTAAATTATGAAAACCCGTTGTATTCTTAAATCAGATATTCAGTCGAGTTGTCATTTCAGCACTAGCTTAAACAGGACCTATTTAAGAATTATAAAATCGATTAAATATATAAATTATAATAGTTGTTTTTATTATTATTATTGAGGAACAGTAGACACGCTGGCCCACTTAATAAACGTCGCATATGGTTGTTTGCAACGCTAGGCTGATCGCAAACACGCTGCTGTAGGAGTACAGGAATCTGGGTCACTAATGCCGAAACAAGGTTATGGCGGAATATTTATAAATCAGGGGTGGTTGCCATCAAGACGGGATTGAAGCCCTATGGTAGTTTTTACGACAGGCGGACGCAGGGGTTAGTATTCTTACTGCGCCCCTGCAAGGAGAGATGGATATATAACACAAAGGGAAGATTGTGACAATAAAAATAATAAGAATGAGTGGATAATATTATGATAATAATTGATGACCATCTCGTATCACAGTAAATAAATATTCTGGAACAATCCACACAACGCCATCTAGTCCTAGAGTAGACAACTGATATATCGCACGCTTAATAATAAACTGACCGATTACGAGTTAGGTCTAAAGTGAAATAATTTAACGGGCAGCATTGTATCGACGCCCTCTATCGGCCAAACTTAGATTTATATCGATATCTCTTTCCCACGCTGAGTTACCGTTATAAGTCAATATATGGGATACGTCGTAAATGACAAAACGTTTTTTTGCGATTTCCCAAAAAACAGGTTTTTTGAGTTAGGTCAGTTTATGATTAAGCGTACGATATATTTAGTAAAAAACTTTTTAGCAAAAAAATTAAACCGCCGTAAAAACTGAAAAGCAAAAAATAATAAACCTTTTTATTATATAACCTTAATAACAAGTTCTTAAACTAATGTAAGTATACCTAAATAATTTTGAGTCGGCGCCAGTGCCCTCATGTGTGTGCCCGTTTGGGTTGCTGTCTCGCTGACATTAACTTACTGACATCACGCGTCTCTGCGTATTATACCGTCTGTACAACGGGGAGTGTTCTGAAGAGCTATTTAGAATGGTGCCCTCGTCTTTCTACCACCGCACTGCCCACCATCAGCTGGGTGTTCATCCCATTTCTTGGAGCCTCTTCTTTCTTGCACGTAACGGTTCTCAAGAACGTTCATGTTCCGTACTCAGGATCTGGAATGAGCTTCCGGCTGAGGTTTTCTCAGCGCGGTACGCTATGGGGTTCTTCAAAAAAGGCGTTATAAAATTTTTTCGATGCCGGCAGCGTGTTGCTAATGCAAACGTCCATAGGCGACGGTGAACAGCTGCCAGGGTGGGCCTTTTGCCTGTCTGCTGAACTCTAGCTATTAAAAAAATACCTACTTTGTGATGTTATGGTGTTACTATAGCAACATAATGTCAGCCAAGATTGTTGAAACGCGACTGCGTTTTAGTTTAAAATAAATATTAACTTATTATTTAAGTATAACATTTTAAACTATGATACTCAGTGAATAGTATTTGTTTTGAAACATAAAAGAAATGTATATTTGTATCTGTTTAAATCGACGTTGAGGTATGTAGTGCAAGATCTTAAGAATAAATAATTACTTTTGTATTTAATCGTCTTTATTCTTATTTATTATTATATTTTTAGTTCAAACTATTCTGTCGTCTCTTTTTTATTGCTGTTGAACTGCAAACAGGCTGACGGCCTACTTTATACCTTTACCTATGGATGGCTACGCCAGGAGCATCCAACACGCTGTCCGCGTAGGGGAACTGGTACCCGGGTAATTATGTCGGAACACAACACAAGGTTATTATGGCGGCATGTTTAATACCAGGAGTGCTGCCGTCCAGACATGCTTGGAGCTCTATCACCTTGCAGCGTTGTTTAGTCGCCTTTTACGATAGGCCGACCTCGGCCGTAGATGTCAGTATTCTTTTTCCACTTCTGCATCGAGAAATTGATTCTTGTAATACACGGACAAAAAGATAGGACGTTTTAGACATAGCTTTCTACCCTATTATGAGAGTTATTGTTTCGAACTTCCGCTGGGTTAGCTCGATCAAATAATAGACCTACCCCATCGCGTAATAAGTCGTAAAAGGCGACTTATTTATTACTTTCTTACATATAGCAAAATGTACTCAACAGTAGAATCTGGCTCCAAAGAGCAGGTGGATGGAAACGGGTTTATATAAATCCTATCAAATTCTCATATAATATAAATTGTAGAAACAATGCAACCGACACCAACAAAGGCAGCGAAATTAAAAAATGACACCAAAAATGATGAAACACCATCAACGAGTAAAAAAGAAGAAAAAAAACTCTCGACACCAAGAAATTTCATTCAAAAATCCACATCCGATATTTACGGGCAAAAGAAACAGAGTATACACGTCGCGAAAACGCCAAAAAAGCTTTACGGTACCACTAACGTAACAAAAATATCTCCCATGAAGGATTTATTAAAACAATCACCGGCAATACATAGAACAAAAGATACAAAAACGTCTACAGGTGATAAGAAAGTTAAAAAAGAACTGCCATTTTTAAATGTAACTGTGAATTCTCCAAGAGCGAAGAGCATTCCAGAAGAAATTAACAGAAATAATCCTTTAAATAAAAATTCAGCAGATAAGGAAACGAGTGTAGAATTAAAAAGTAAAAACGAAAAAGGTCGACAAGAAGAAGTATCTATGCAAGAATTAAGCAGACAACGTACGAAAACTCGAACATTAGACGAAAATGAAGTCAAAGTATTAAAACAAGATTTAATAGATAATAATAAGGAAATGATGAATTTATCGCAGAAATTAAAGGCAAAACCAAAAGCTTTCTTCATTGATCTGGCAGATCAAAAGATGGTAGAAGAAAAGAAGGTAATTTTTGCATAAGTTTAAGACGTAGATGATTTGGAGACCATTTTAAATTTGGAACCAGTTGGCAATAGCAATTGGCTTCCAAATGCCTCACTAATGAGGTTATTATGGTTCTAACAACTCGCATGCTTAATCATAAACTGACCTAACTCAAAAAACCTGTTTTTTGGGAAATCGCAAAAAACGTTTTGTCATTTACTACTTATCCCATATATTGACATAACTAAATAGCGGTAACTCAGCGTGGGAAAGATATATCGAAATAAATCTTAGTTTGGCCGATAGAGGGCGTCGATACAATGCTGCCCGTTATATTATCTCACTTTAGACATGCGAACTGATTACTACAGCACTGAGTTTTAGTATCAACTATCAAAAGTATTGACAATTTAGGGCTCAAATATAAAACTGTTATAAGTTTGGGGATAAGATAACAGGCGTCTTTTTTATTGGATAGGAACAGCAGACAGGCTAACGGTCTACTTAATAGTAAGCAGTTACCATCGCCTATAGATATCAAAGACGCTAGGAGCACCGCTAACACGCTACTGTCCATAAATGTATAGGATCTTGGGTCCCTAATGCCGGAACATAACACAAGGTTAATAAGGCAGCTTAAGTACTTATAAATTAAGGGTGGTTGTCATCCAGAAGGGCTTCGGGTTCTACCACGTAGCTAGGGTTGTTTTATCGCCTTTTACAAAAGACCGATCCCAGACGCAGGGGTTAGTATTACCGGTGTAATACTAACCCCTGCATCCCTTGCACGGAGAAGTATTCGGAAATAATCCATACTAATAATATAAATGTGAAAGTAATTCTGTCCGTCTGTTACGGTTTCACGTCTAATCCGCTGAACCAATTTTGACCAATTCGGTATAGATATAGATTGGACCTTGGAGAAGGATAGGGCCTACTTTTTTAAAATTTATATGGCAGGACAAAGTTTGCCGGGTCAGCTAGTACAGCTATAATTAAATATTGATTTCATAGGATAAAAAGGTACAATTAAGTGACGAGGACGTAAGTTATGAAGATGACTTTGAAAGTTATGAATCGGATTTCGAATCATATCACAGTGATGAAAAGGAAATTGATGACGCTGATAAAAATAATGATGAAACAAATGATGTTGATGATGTAAATAATGATGTTTTACCAAAGGGTAATGTTGAAATAGCTATTGGTATTCATGGAGAAGAGAGTCATGTTAAAGATATTAAAGATGAAGAAAGAATGCTTGATTCAGGTAATTTTTTATAAATCTAAGATTTGTTTTGATATGTTTTTACTTTTGTCTCCATTTCATACGGCCTTTAGCCAGCTAACGAGAGTTTGTCTTGCATATAATACGTCAAGTTAGCACTTCTTAGTTTTAACTCCTGCTGGTGTGCCTGGTGAAGACAACATCTTGATATATGTATGTTCCCTAGTATTTCACTGTCTTTTTTTTGCTGTGTTATGCGTCACCTATAAATGTATCTACCAGGGGCATCGCTAACACGCTGCGATCCACGTAAAACTTGAACCAGAATCACTTAAGCCGGTACACAGTCATTATGACGCTATATTTAGAGAGCAAGAGTGGTTGTCATTCAGACGGAGTTCTACCACCTAGCTACGGTTCAGTCGTACGGGCTAACGCTATGGGGTATGGCGGTAGTTGGTTCGTGTCATATTCCAGCACCCTGTACACAAGTTGACGGAGTCGGAGCCTGGGGTGGTTTTATAGTGGGTAGACAACACTGCTCCTGGATTTTCAGTCGGTAGACGACACTGCTCCCAGCAAGCCTGCTGTGGCCCCACACGGCAGGTAGTGCGTGAGAACATTTTTCCACCCCCGGAACAAATAAAAAGGGTTGTTTAGTCGTCTTTTACGATAGGCAGCCTCCGAGTGCAGGGGTCAGTATGATTACTCTTCTACACGGAGAGTATTGATACAGTTGTCCTAAAACACGATCGTGTCAACGTAAGAGAGTTGCCTGACGTATTTTTTTAAATTTAAGGTAGTTACGACCTCCGCGATCGTTCAGCTAAATCCAAACCCTCTATAATGGAACACATTCTAGAAGATTCTGAAAATCCGAATGACAAGCCGTCCTTCACTGATGAGGGATTCCAAGAGATGAGCACCTCAAGCGCAGTTTCAAGCTTGAAGACTGTTCACATGGAAGTATTAGAAAGGTATCTCTTTATTACTGAGAAACAGCAAATAGGCTGACAGCCCACTTTGTTGTAAGCAGTTACCATCGTCTATGGATGTTTGCGACGCTAGGGGCATCGCGAATATGCAGTTGAACTCATAGGTTCTGTGTCACTAATACCGGTACACAACACAAGGTTATTATGGCGGCATACTATAGACCTTGGGTGATAGCCATCCAGATGGGCTTAGAGCGCGTCTAGCTAGGGTTGTTTTGTCGTGTTTTATGACCCTCGGCGGCAGAAGTTGGTATTCTCACTCCGTTCTAGCACGGAATAAAATTATTATAACGTATACGTAGCAACGTACCGACATTGAAAGAAATATCGTTCGGTAACCTGCATATCCAGGTCACTGTAACTCGCTAATCTGCCTTGGAAACTCGTGGTAGGTATACTGTTTACTCCACCTGGGGCAAGCCAGAGCTCAGGAGTGGGACGTAATCCGTCATTGTATGTTACAGACCATTCTTCATAGATTTCACAAAATCAAAAGAAAATAAGCGAAAACGATTTTGGAACGAAAGTTTAAAACAAAGAGCAAAAGACTTGTTAGCAATGATAGCTCTTCATGAAATGAATTATATACTATTCGAAATGAAACCAGTGTCATACGATTTATATATGGCAACGTTTGGTAGAAATAATTATACCCAAACAGCGGTACAAACGTTTGAAGATGGCGTCGATGTGGAAATTCAAACTAATTTCATAGATTTCCGTCATATATGGACGCAACATCCAGTAGAATTCTCAAAAAGCAATATAACGTTTCAAGAAATTAAAGATACAAGAAAATATAGCCAAAATACTGAAGAATTTATCGATCATTTTAGGTATTTGATTGAAAATAAAAATAAAATATTATATTCAGAGATTGAGGATTTAAATTTCGCATCAAATCCGTTAAGAATCTATTTAGAACAGAAAGATGGCGTCGGTGAAACAGAGATGTTGCCATACCACATGTTTAAAAATAAAATAAAAAGCGCAGAGTTTAATGAGGATAGATTAAAAAAGTTTCTGAAGAAATCTGAAAGTAGAATTAGTAATATATTAAATTTTAATACTGGTAATACTAAGTACAATGACTTGAAGAAATCTCCATTGCCACGCTGTGAAGGATATTTTTCATTATCCAACCAACATATTGAGGATGAGAAGTATTCATTTTTTAAACAATCCAAAATAAATAAAATTGTAACATCGCATACTAAAAACGATTTGATTTTAACAATCTGTAATAAAAGGCATGATTTTCAAAAGTGTGTAGTTTGTCTGTGGGACCTCAGTATTTCCAGGAAGGATCCGGTTAAAATACTAATTGCAATAGATAATATAAATATTGGAGTGCATACAGGGAACACTGACGGAATATTCGTTGCTGCATTAGACGATGGGTAATTAATTATTTTAATGTAATATAATGTGGTTTCATTATTTTATCATCAGATCCGATAAATAATATAAAATTTTTGCGCGATTGTTTTGTTTATGCTGTGTCCACCATTTTGATTGTCAATTCATACATTTTGTTTCTTAACTTTAAATGATCTTGTTAAATTAGACAGTCACTTTAGTCAAGAAATTACAAGCCTGCCTGCTTTGATATAATATTCTAGCTGTTTTTTAATCTATCTTACTAAGTCGAAACCGTCGCATATGCATGTTGGAAACGCAATGGGTACTGGAACTGGATTACTAATGCCGAAACACAACACAAAATTAGTATGGCGGCATACCTATAGCCAAGGGTGGTTGCGCCATCCAGACATGCTTGGTTCCCTACCACGTAGAACTTTTAAATAATCTTTGCTGTCTTATTAAAATAATGTCTACTTCAGGTCTTTACATTTATGGGATCTATCTGAAGAACCATTCTGGTGGCAACATATGGCCAGCGATGAGAAACCTACCAATTTGGTAGAAATTAAAAGTGAAAAGATGTCAGAAATGGAACGAGACAGAGAATGGAATTTGAAGAATAGCAACGTTGCAAATTTTAGGGTACTTTTTTCACTTCTTCTTCTTCTTCCTCCTGCACTTATCCTACATTATATGGGGTTGGCACAACATATTACATGTTGTAATAGTTGTGGCTTAGTTTTTACAACCGGCCGCTTGCCTGACGTTAACCCCTTAATGGGGAAAATTCTGACATCCTTTTTATTTAAATTATTTTTCTCGTTTCACATTGCAAGTAGGACACGAAATTTCGTTGTCAGTCATCCGATATATCCTCAAACGACACTTTTGAATGTAAGTTTGGGTGTGCAGGGTGGCATTTTTGCCATGTCGCTGACTTTTACGGGGTCCGTGCACAATTCATATTTGACAGCTACGTCACGAGGGCTTCTAAATAGGAAATTCGCAGTGCCCTCACGTGTGTGCCAGTTCGGGTTGCTGTTTCGCTGACATTAACTTCCTAAACGCTCGGCATTTTCCGGCGAAGTGGCGTGTCACGCTGCGCCGCCGCCGCGCATTACGCTTTACGTAATTAATTAATTTGCTTGTTTGGCGCCGACTCAAAATTACTTAGGTATACTTACATTAATTAAAGAACTTAATTATTAAGGTTAATAAAAAGACGGTTTATTATTTTTTGTTTTTCAGTTTTTTCGGCAGTTTAATTTTTTGTTAAAAAGTTTTATATCATAATTTTATGTAGCTACAATCTACTAATTATTACATGCTTAAATAAATCAATTCTGTCAAAAGTTATGCGTGGTCATAGATATAATGTCTCTGTTTTCGTACCCTTAGGGTTGGAATTTTTTCCAAATTTATATGGGACTACTTTCAGGGTAGCCTTTCCAATTAAAAAAGCATTTTTAAAATCGGACTACTTTGTAAAAAGTTATGCGTAGTGATATATAAAAAATAAGAAAAGATACAAAAAATATACGCGTTTAATTGATAACCTCCTCCATTTTTCTGTCGGTTAAAAAGAGACTAGTATTTCAAAGTAAAATAGTTTTTAAGGTTATGAGTAAGTTAAGGTAATGTTTAAATTATAATATGGTAGCAAGACACGTATAGAACACATAATTAAAATTATACAATGTCAAAAAAATAATAAGAAATAGATAAGGAAACGTTGTGGTCTGAAAGAAGATGTAGTGACAAAAATTGAGAAAGGTATGCCGAGATGGTTTGGCCATGTCGAGAGAATGAATGAAGAACAATTGACGAAAAAAGTGTATAAGGCGAGTGTGAATGGAAGTGTTGGAAGGGGTAGCCCTAGGCGGACGTTTTGAGACCAGATCAGGGACGTCTTGAAAAAAGGCCTGGTCAAGAGTACCCTAAACAGAAGGGCATGTATGAAGGGAATAATGAAAGTGGACGAAGCGAAATAAATACGTAAGGATCGTAGCAAGTGGAAAGAAGTGGTTTCTGCCTACCCCTACGGGAAAGAGGCGTGATTATATGTATGTATGTAAAAAATAATAATAATAATTGTCAGTAAAATTATGTTGTCATTGAGGTGTGGGGGGTATAGGTCGTTAATTGAAACACGTATTGTCTGTACGACGACTTTAATTATACTGACTAAATCGACTTACACACTACACCACCGGGGTACAAGAAAAAAAAAATGTAACCTAAACATTTTTTTTTTTTTTAACAGTTATTATAATAAAATTGGTATTATATTAGTATGTACATAGTGACTTAATACTAGAATTCAATTAATGCTAAGCATATTAAACATTATTTTTAAACAACTTAGTTCTATTTTTATGCACAATTTCTATCTTATTGTTTTTCATAATTTTTACATTAGGTTCTAAATCTTCAATTACAGTATATGGGCCAATATATAATTTATCTAATTTTGTTGCAGGTTCATTTTTTAACAATATTAAATCATTTTTCTTATATAATACCTGTTTTTTATTTTTATCATAAGTACATTTTCTTATTTGTTTATTTTGTAACAAATTATTTCTAGCATCTTTGTGTGCAACTTGCAAACGATACCTTAATTCTAAACTATAATTATCTGGATTATACAAAGGTTCAATGTTTTTACTTATTCTACTCGGGATTTCACAAGGTTTCCCAAAAACTAACTCATATGGAGCGTATTTTGTAGAAGAATGTACAGTGTTATTAAAAGTAAAACACCAGAATGGAAGCCAGTGGCTCCAAGTTTCAGAAAATTGGTCACATTGTATTCTCAGATATGCACCTAAATGTTTGTGTGCATTCTCAAGAGATCCTATTGATTCATGGTGGTATGAATTTGAATTTAATTTTTCAATTCCCAAAAGAGTACAGACTTCTGTCATTGTAGATGACATGAACTCTGTTCCTTTATCTGTAGCTATCTGTTTCGGTATTCCGAACCTTAAAATAAAATTGTTAACAAATGCTTTAGCTACGGTTACAGCTTCCTTATTTTGAAGTGGATACGCCTCTACGAATTTAGTTAATTCGCATTGTAATGTAAGTATATAACTATTATTATCTATATCTTTGTCCAGTGGACCAACTAAATCTAAGAAAACTTTTTCAAAAGCATACGAAGCTGTGGTTGTTATTACCATAGGCTCCTTAGTATTTCTTGAATACTTTGAAAATTGACATTTATCGCATTTACTTACAAATTCTCTAACATCTTTCTCCATTTCTGGCCAGTAATACTTTCTTTTTATGTTATTAATCATTCTGCGCACACCAGCATGACCACTTGTGGGCAGTAAATGATAGTCATTAATAATAAATCTTTTATCATTGTCGTCATTAATTCTTTCAACACCTCGCAAAATACAAATGCGTGGACCGGTCCACATTTCGTCATTTTTAATTTCGTCTACTAAATCTTTAATAAATAACGCGTTATTATTTCCTTTTATTATACATACTTTATCAACGTTTATGTTTTTACAAAACTGACTTAATTTCTTCACAAAAACGGCTCGCGTGTATTGCGCTTTGAAATTAAGGTTAATGTATAACGTTTTCTTACTTTGAGAAAATGCAAAACACTCGGTTTCTACATTTATATTATTTTGTTTCTTAAGTTTATTTATCTCCTTTCCTTCTATTAAAACCATCTCTACAGCGTCACTCGGTATCCGTAACAATTCCACAACTTTCGGGTGATCAGTCCGATTGTCCGTGTCATTGCTATTGATATGAGTTTCTGTATTATCTTCCACGTTGCTTATTTTTTTCTTTTGTGCTCTAGTCATTACTGTTAATAATATTGAGTTCATACACTTTAATTCGTCCGAGTTTGTTGGTAACCTAGATAATGCGTCAGCTACGCAATTATCTTTTCCTTTAATATAAGTGATATTAAAATCGTATTGTTCTAATGTTAATCTATGTTTTAGTAATCTACTTGACGGATCTTTCATTCCAAACAAATATATTAACGGTTTATGGTCAGTCATAATTGTAAATTTTTTACCTAAAAGATATGGCCTAAAATACTTTACTCCCCACACGATTGCAACTAATTCTTTTTCAATTGTTTGATAATTTCGTTCGGCTTTGTTTAAAGGTCGACTTGCATAAGCAATCGGTCGCATATCTTTATTGCAAAGTACTGCTCCAACGGCAATACCTGAAGCGTCAGTTTGCAAAATGAACTCATTTTTGTTCGAAAAATCTGGGTACTGTAAAACGGGTGGTGATATCAACTTTTTTTTTAAAATTTGAAATGAATTTTCACACTCGTTGGACCAAACAAAAGGTACATTTTTACGACACAAGTTATTTAATGGGATAGTTATCTCAGCAAAATTTTGAATAAACTTTCTATAGTAGTTACAAAATGCAACAAAGCGTTTTACTTCATCTGTATTTTTAGGCTTAGGGTAATTCTCAACTATTTTAATTTTGTTTTTATCAGGCAAGATTCCTTTTGCTGATACTGTATGACCTAAATATAATAATTCTTGTTTTAAAAAATTACATTTATTGGGATTTAATTTTAAATTTACTTTTCTAAGTCTTTCAAAAACATCAGTTAAATTTTTATTGTGACTTTCTAAATTACGTCCAAAAATTACAAGGTCATCAAGGTAGATAAAACATTTCTCATAGTTTAATCCTGACATAGCTATAGTCATAGCTCTTGAAAAAGAACTAGGGCTGGTTTTAAGACCCATTGGCATTCTTTTCATCTGGTACTGTCCCGTATTAGTTGTAAATGCCGTAAGTTTCCTAGACTCTGGATTCAAGGTTACTTGGTAATATGACTGGCTAAGGTCTAAATGACTAAAATAAACTGCACCGGAAAGAGATTCTAAAATATCCGTTATATTAGGCAATGGGAATTTATCGTCTTGAATAATTTCATTTAATTTACGGTAATCAATAACTAATCTCCACTTTTTATTAACATCGTCGGACTTTTTTGGTACAAGTAAAATAGGACTTGACCATTCACTTTGAGTTTCTTCTATAATATCGTCTTTTAGCATTTGCTTAATTTGTTTATCTATTTCTGGTTTTTGACTATTTGGTAGTCTATACGGTTTCGTATAAATAGGATTCGTATTTGGTTTTAAATAAATGTTATGTTCGTATATATTGGTAGTAGTAAGTTTATCTCCTGGGAGATAAAATATATCGCTATACTTGGAACAAATAGCTTCTATAGTCGTCCGTTCCGTAGGGTGTAAATGGTCTATATTCAAGGTTGATAACAAAGTACTAGCTCGTTCTGCATTCGACTTACATGCAGTAAATTGACAGATTTGGTATTCATTTAACGAATGTACTTCTGGCTGAAAAGTTGGTATAGTAACTAACTCCTCACCGGTATTCAATATTTTAATCGGTATAACATTGTTAACAGGTTTAACTATTAAGGCTGCTAAATACAAATTTTCATTTAACTGTTTTGGTAAAACAACAATATCATGGTTCAATTTATTATTCTGTAATTGTATATAATGGATTGATTCACTTCTAGCAGGTACAGTCAGACAGCTATAAGAAATAGTTGGTGTCGTATAAAGTGGTATGGTACACTCGTGCACATTACGTAATTTTAATATATTATTTTCTAAGTCAATATGTGAATCATAATTTGATAAAAAGTCTAGCCCAAGTATTCCATCTGATTTACAGGGTAATTTATCAAACAAATAAAATTTATGATTAAAGCAAGTTCCATTTTGATCATATAAAGATAGATAAACAAAACCTTCAGATTGAGTTTTTCCCCCAATACCATTTATTTCGATGTTGTCTCTAAATAGTGGAATTTGTTCCGTTAATACTTTCTTGGTAACTGCTGAAATTGATGCTCCGGTATCTACTAGCCATGAACATTTGTTATTATTTACATTAAAATGAGCATATCTAACATTTTCATTACAAGTCATAATATTAAAATATTTAACCCCGAAAAAACCGATTTTCATTTTCCAATTTTTCTTTTTGTTTTTCCGTATTGTCACATAATTGAACAGGGAACATCTTATGTTGTGAACTTCTACCACGATTTCCTCTACCACGATAAGATCTTGTCGAAGAATAATTATAATTATTTCCCCTGTTATTACTTGTTCCACGGTAATATCCACCACGGAAATTATTATTGAAATGTTGTTGTTTAAAATTATTATATTTATTAACTGTGTCATAATTAGCATATCCAAATGGTTTTAGGGAATTAAAACCATTCTTATAATAATTATTTCGACCTCCTGTGTTATTATATCTGTTATTTGACCTACCTCTCATGTTGAAAATATTGCTGGATGAAGAAGGTTGAGCCAACTCTTCGTCTTCAGCTGCTCGCACCGCATCTTTGAGGTCCAAATAGTTACGTGCTGAAATAATGGTACTTAAACGCCTATTTCTTAACCCATCAGAAAATCTTTTAATTGCAAGTTTTTCATTTATAGGTCTTAGTATTTCACATGCTTTTTCGTTACCGTCAGCTTGTGCGATAGTCAGGCCTACGAATAATTCTGATAATTTATTTCCATATTCACTGATAGACATATTATTTTGACTCAAGTTATTTATTTGAGAAAGAATAGAATTTGCAGATTTTTTTGTAAGCAAATAAGATTTCATGTCTTTTACGAGACTTTCTATATCATTATATTCACCTTTTAATTTTAACTTAGCAGATTTAGTAAGCCTAGTTTTTAATACGAAAGATATTAGTAACTTTATCTGATCTTTATTTTTTAAACAATCACTATACAATTCTACAGTGTCAATAATTTTTTCTGTTGTTTCCTCAGAACCATCCATTATAGGAATTAATGATGTTGCCGTTCTTATCTCAAAGTTTTCCATTTTGCAAAAATTATTATATTTTAAGCTAGATTCAGTACTATAAGTAAGAATTTTTGAGTAAGCTAATTCAATTTTTTCTCCTAATACTTCAAGTATAAGTTCATCTAATTCTAAAGAAATTTTATGCTCGGGAATAATACTTATAATATTTTCATAAGAAGAATATAGCTTTTTAGCCTTTAATATTTTTTCGTCTACAATAATTTTATATTGTTTTCTTTTAGAGCCCAATTTCCTTAAATATATTTGTATGTCAGTTAACTCACATAAAATTTGTTCTACATTTTCTTCCATAGATTTTTTAATGACGTTAAAATATACTCACTAATTATTAACTAAATTTAAAGTTCAATAGAAAATCAGTAACGGCACCTTGTTCTGGAATAAGTAGCGCACAAAAACACAAACATAGCACTCTTAGTTTTATAGCTCACAGAAAAAGAATTAAAAAAATAATAAAAGCACTACACATCCTCAACTCCTTCTCCTTCGCCGTAGATCCTTTTGGACAGCCGCATACGCATTCTTCTGACAAACTCAGCATTAATTCTCTTATCTATCCATTTCTTCTGTCTGTCCAGTACTTTTTTAATAAGTACAACCAAAATGAAAAGTATGATTAATCCCAAGGCCGACAGCAGTAGGATGTTGTTTCTTTGGATATGAGTTTCTATAATAGTATTCTCTCCAATAATCACCTCCTTTATTTCTTGTTTATTGTTTCCGTTGCCCATTGTAATTTTTATAATATATAATTTTTCTGTCTTCAAACGACGTTGTCAGTTCAGTGGTTGGCGTCATTATATCATGTTTTTTAATTTTTATAATTCAAAAGTCTTAACTTCGTGCACTGAGGCACACAGGAATTCGCTGATCTCGCTTATTTATCCGTCGCGCCGTCGCGTCGCCCGGCACCTGGGCGAAACCCGATACCTAGGCGATAGCGCAAGGCAGGGTCGCCATGAGGTGTGGGGGGTATAGGTCGTTAATTGAAACACGTATTGTCTGTACGACGACTTTAATTATACTGACTAAATCGACTTACACACTACAGTCATATTATTGAAGATATAATCGTCATTAGTGAAGAATATAGTCAATTGCTTGAGGCCATGGCTGGAAAGGCGCCACGGCGCCCTGACCTTCCGCCTGACGCAGGTCCTCTCGGGGCACGGTTGCTTCGGGAGGTACCTGTGTCGCATAGGGCGGGAGATGACGTCAGGGTGCCACCACTGTGGCGCGGGCGACGAGGAGGACACGGTGAACCACACTGTCGCCGTGTGCCCTGCGTGGCGCAAGGAGCGCCGCGCCCTCGTCGCCCAAATCGGAGTGGACCTGTCGCTCCCGGCCCTGGTTCTGTCCATGGTCGGGGGCGATCCTGGATGGACGGCCGTCGCCTCCTTCTGCGAGGCAGTCATGTCCGCAAAGGAGGCGGCGGAGCGGAAGCGGGAGTCGACCACCACACTCCCCTCCCGCCAACGCAGGCCACGTCGGCGGCGCCGGAGGGCAAGTAACGACCTCCGGCCGCCGTAAAAAGCGGCCGCGGGCGGCCCCTCGGGGGAGGACCCGCCGCCCGCACTATTGCCGCGAGGGTGAGGGCTGCGTGCTGTTCCGCGGCCCCCCTCAACTCCTGGAGTTATTACAGGAGAGCGCCGGGGGGACGAAACCCTGACCCCCTGGCGCCAATACTTTAGAAGGGGCCCGCCTTAAGACAAAGGGCGGGCTGGCGTTGGCCCAGGCCACGAGATCGGCAGGCCATATATCCGTGGGCCCGGGCGTAGGCGATAGGAGAACAGCGGGGTTTTTTAGTGGGCAGTCGGAAAAATCCCGGAGTCCCACATATCCCTCGGTCCCCCCGGGTCGGGGGAACCCGTCAAGAGAGGTTTTTCCCCGAGACCAAAAAAAAGGCCTCTGATCTAATTAATTTTATTAAATTATACTAATTTATCATTTAAATATTGCTGTATTGAGTAGTAACATTTACTTATTAATAATTTTTAAGTTGATTTTTAAATATACTTGTTACTAATGCTTTTATTTGTTTTCGTTCTTTATTGTAAAAACTAGGAGCCATACATACAACGCTTTTCCGAAATAGCGCCGTTTTTCCACAGGGCGCACATAATCTATTATTGTCCCGTCTATTCCGAATAACAAGGTCAGACATCCGCTGAAATAGGCACTCATTACATACTTCGGACAAACATTGCCATCTCTATAATATATAAAGATGGAAGTGTCAACAGCCTGTGTTTGATAAAAAATGGCCTGCAACTCTGAGTAGATTTTGAATGGAACATAGCACGTACAAAGCGTATTTGCTTTAAAAATATCATATTATCATTGGTTGAATTGCCCCAAAATTTTATGCCGTACCATAACACAGACTTTACTAGACCATGGTAGGCAGTTCTAACGGTATTTCATTTTATTGATGTTAATTTTTAAGTTATTATTTTTTAACTAAGTTATTTTTTCTTCTTCACAAAGATTAATGTCACTATATGGAATGGTCAAAGTACTATCGTCAGCAAATAATGTCAGAAATTTGTTGGTAAATTTCGGTGAATCATTTATGTAGATGGTAAACAAAAGTGGTCCGAGTACACTGTCCCGAGGCACTCTGAATGTGGTCTGCCTACAGGTGGAAATGTAAATTATTTCTTGTTTTGAACTAAAGTTTATTTTTGAAATGTGAGTAATCTGTTGTCTACCCATTATATACGATTTAATCAAGTGCAAGGAATTGCCTCGTAGTCCATAAATCACAAATTTATCTAATAATATATCATGATTGACATAGTCGAATCCCTGAGTCATATCACAAAAAATTGCAGATACTGGAATTGTATTATCCACGCATCCAATGACTTTTTTTATAAATCCAAATATGACATGATGATATGTAAATGTTTTTATTAATTTAACGCCATATTCCGGCAGAGGGATAACAAAGCATTAATCCTGATGATCCTGATAAGGACTATGGGACAAAATTATTAAATTTGTGTACCAGGCATTACAAGTGTGAAATTTTTTGAATTTTTTTGATAGTTCGATGTGGGTATAAATCGTGTCCGAAAATTCAAGAGTGGGGTATTTTTTGTACGATATATTTAAACTAACTCTGCATTTCGAAATGAAACTAGAAAAAATTATAACTATTGGTATCGAGTACCCCACGCTTTTTAGAACAATGACATTAATTTTCTCATCAATAATTTTATTCTTATGTTAAAAATTATTTGTAACTAACTTTTTAGTTCGGTTGATTATAAAAGCGTATAAAAACACAAAAAAATACTTTAAAAAGTATTTTTTTTAACTATAATTTATTTTATACTTTATAAGTGATACTTTAAAATACACTTTAATAATTAATGATTTATCTGTGAACAGTTCAACATCGGTTGTGCGCTTCAGTCCTGCGCTTACACCAACAGTGGGCATAATCTATTAAATGAAGACGCATATAATCTTATTGTTGGATTAGATATATGTCCCAATGCACAGATAATCAATCAAGATGGCGGAAGAAAAGTTGTTGGACAGGTAAATGTCATTTTGAAGTTATACTTTTCTTGACCACTGAAGTATAGGTCCATGCTCTTGACACGTTTTGAATACCTATGTAAAGTAAAATTTTTACGATACGAAGTTAGCTGATAACTGTCAAGTTTCCGTGAAAACTCGTTACTATATTTACAGTAGTTTCATACATATTTAGAAATCGTGTTTTATGGTGGAGATTATAAAATTATATTTATTCATAAATATGCATTTGTGTATGCGATTGTAAATTATTTGGTGGTGATAAATACGCCATTGTAAAACTTTGTGATAAGAGTAACTTTTATCAAACAAATATTTGTGGCATACGGGATGAATATTTAGCTATTTTTGTTCTGTTACATCAAAGAAATATATTTATAACTTTTTACGTGCGAACATAAATACACAGACATGTTTTTTTACATGATTATATAAACTTCACAAAATAGGACGTGTATTGGATACCCTATCTATCATATTCATATTTCGAACACTTAATAGTGTTTAATTTCAATTACAGGTAGCAACACTGCAATCTATAGGAAGATTAGCAATCTGGTCCGTTGTCCAAGAAAAGAAAATCAAACCAGCCGTTGGAAAGGCATATTGGTCAAAGTTAAAATTAGAAAAACTACAAAACATAATTTTAGCTGATTATATAGAAGCCATAATAGACAACAGTATGGAGAATAAAGTCAATTTTAATTTAGCTGTAGCTAAAAGAAGACTTATGAAACTGAGACAAGAAAGAACTTTGTATACTCGTCCAAATACAGCTGTCAAATTTGACAGACCAACCAGTGCTGCCATTAAGAATAAATCTGTATTGCCAGCGCAGAATAATTTACCATTTTGGGATAATGTTATTTGTAATGATATTAAAGTAGTTAGGTTCAAAGATGTTTTAATGTATGTTGTTGCTAAAAATAATGGCGAAGTTCTGTGCTGTAGAAGAATTGGTGGTGTTTTTAAGATGGACACTTTAAAAGTTTCAAGTGAGTTATTTCTTACTACTAATCCCTGCGGCTGGGGTCGGCCTGTCGTAAAAGGCGACAAAATAACCCTACCTACGTGGTAGAGTCTCAAGCCCGTCTGGATAGCAACCACTCTTGGTGTTAAGTATGCCGCCATAATAACCTTGTGTTATGTTCCGTCATTACTGACCCAGATTCCTGTACCCCTATGGGGCAGCAGCATGTTAGCGGTGGCCCCAGCGTCGTAAACATCCATAGGCGACGGTAACTGCTATTAAGTGGACTTTTTACGACTATTAAAAGAGTCTTCTAAAAATTTTTAGAAAGTATCGTCACAATGTATGTTTTCATGCTATTTCACGTTGATACTCTTCTGCAAAATATAGTTTTTTCCATAATCTTTCTGCCATTATTCCACATCATGAAGATGACTGGAATTCTCTTTCCATTCTCCTCTAATACCCGTCGTCTCAAAATTCACCTTTATAGGATCGCTTAGGTAATTCTTTTGTCTACTTCTCCTTTTATATTCATGCACTCTCATTACTAGTATTTTCTTTATCACGTACCATTCTTCCATGGCCATACCATGCTAGCCCATACATTGCTTTTTTTATCCAAAACATACAAAAAATAGGAGAGACTGTTTATTATTTACAAAGCCAACAGTAAAGTCTATGAAACTCCTGTGCTACAATAAACCCAGACTTACGTCTAAAAAACTTTTGACACTCCACTTTTTGACGACCTCTAAGCTTTTGCATGAATTTAATTAAAAAAGAAAACATATAAGTAGTTAGTCAGTTGTCTAGTATCCATAACACAAGCGCTCTGTTGCTTAATTTAGGACTAGGTAGCGTTTGAATTGTCAGTATATTTAATTTCTTATTTTGAAATTCAAGGATCACTCGTACTTTTGGAGTCAATAAAGCCAGAAGCATATTTTAAGTGATTTATAGTTTTTTATTCAAGGCTAATAAATATCTATAATTATTTTTTTATAACAAAGGGAGAATGTCTGGTTTCCCCAGTTTGCGCCACTTGTAATTCCCATCAATCCCCGAGCGGCAACCTTGCGCAGGTTATCGGTCCGACGCTACGTTAGCCTAGATGCGGTCTTCATTCCAGGACACGTTTGCTCAGCTTTATCGGTTACTTTACTGACAAAGGGAGCATGGGCTCTCAAAACCATAAGTCCCCAAAACCGTATTCGTCATAAGTAGATATAGTTTTACTAGCTGTGCCCGCGACTCCGTCCGCGTGGAATAGTGACTTTGGGCAGCATTTTTTATGAAATCTTAAGGTTTATTTTGGATTACAAACCCTATAAACCCTAAAATATAAATGAAATATGCAAACAGTCAGTATTATCGAATGCAACTGTTACGTCATGCGCCTCCGGAATACGTGCGTTCGAACTTACATAGTCCAGCCTAAGCTGAACCCTATTTCATATGACTGATGATATAAATCTGACGTAAACATAAATTGGAATGTAAAATTATCATATTTAACAAAAATTATTATTTTTTTCTAAAATAATAATAGCCTAAGTTACTCCTTGTTACATCAGCTATATACCAGTGTAAGTACCGTTAAAATCGGTACAGCCATTTCAGAGATTAGCTGGAACAAACAGACAGACAAAAATTGTAAAAAATGTTGTTTTGGTATATGTACCGTGTATACGTCCGAATGTAAGTACAGTAATATTAAAACAACCGCTTTTTACTAAGTAGTAAAAAGCGGTTGAACAAAACAACCGCTTTTTACTAAGTAGTAAAAAGCGGTTGTTTTAATATTACAAACAGACACTCCAATTTTATTTATTTGTATGGATTTAAAGATGATTTTACAGATGACACATCATCGGTGACGAGTATAGCAACTTCGCCGCACAATCTGCCATACTTTCTAGCAGCTACTGGATCTGGAATAGTAAACCTCTATTCGTTGATAGAAAAACGAGTACTTATAACACTGGATTCTAGGTAAGTGCTGACGTAGCACACCGGTGCTCACCGCTCGTTCATTGTGATTAGTTGAGTGCGTGCCCCGCCCACTTCCGTTCGGAGCTCACTCGTAGTGATTGTAATTGAGGCGAATTATTGAGGCTTAGCATGCTATTTGCTAATATGAACATTAATAATTCTAAATTAGTTAATTTTGTTAATATAATTTACTGGTAGGTAACGAGTTCACACTATTATCTATTTTATGTATCTACATTAAATAAGCATACGACGAACGAATGTAATTAGTGTATCGAATAGGTACGTATTTACGTAAACTAAACTCACTATCACTAATAAAGTTAGATGCTTTGACACAATATGTCGCGCGCCACGCATCGCACGTACCACATATTATTATTAATAAACAATCATAACTTACACATTCACAATTCATTCGATAAACGCCCCTAAATTTAAGAAAATCATAGACAATAAGATAGTAAGTGCTTTGGATAACCTCATTATTCGCATTAGCTGCTATATTGCTAACGAATAAGAAGGTAGGTTCATGTGAAACAAATAGATTTAGTATTCCCGACTTCCCGTGAGTGCGAAAGAGAGCAGCGCACGTTGCCAGTACATTGTACAGCATGATATTATTAACTTTGAAGCAATGAATTCATTTTTCATTTCACAAAATTTCGCAACTACATTTCATTTGCTAAATGCTAAATAAATAAATAGCATACTAAACTTGAACGCGAATGCTAATTATTCCATTGCTACTCACTCGTGATCGCTCGGCATGGCACTCGTTTATCGGGCGCCAAAACGAAAGGTTATCGTTAATTCTTATACTTTCTATTTCTCTCTTATTCTTTTTTATACGGGATTTATTTCCTCTCCATTCAGAGGACTAACAATACTAACTTCTGCGGCCGGGGTCAAGGAGCTACGAGGTAGGACCCCACGCCCATCTAGATAGTCGGTTACTATATTCTTGGTCTATAAGTATGCTGCGATAATAACCTTGTGTGTTCTGGCGTTAGTGACCCAAGTTCCTGTATTCCTATGGGACAGCAGCGTGTTCGTGGTGCCCCTAACATCGCAAACATCCTTAGGCGACGGTAACTGTTTGCTATTAAATGGGCTGCCAGCCTACGTGCTGTTTTTCAGCAATAAAAAAACATTGGAACTTTTTTTATTGCTGTGGAACAAACAGCAGACAGCTTGCGGGCTAACTTAGATAACTTACATGTGAAACTTGCTAATCCGCCTCTGGTAAACGTGACGGGTATACTATCGGTTCCCTCTACGGGAAGGCCCCAGCCCGGTGGTCACACATTATGACTGTGGGTGCAAAATATTAAAGAAAACTTAGTGAATTTTTTTTTCAGGAATGTAAAACCAGCAGGCACTGAAAAATGTATATCGGACCAAAAGGGGCGGTACATCACTACTGTGCCAAATACGAAGTCATCCCGCGAAAGTGGAATCGCTAAAACGGTTAGTACACTCACGTTTTGACATTCTACAGAAACAATCACAACACTCAAACTCAATTACGTCCGAGCGGTTTCCCAACAGGTCAGGAGGCGGAGTGAGGAAGCCTTGTTTTTTTTTATTGCTACAGGCTGACGGCCCACTTAATAATAATCAGTTACCGTCGCCTATCGAGCAGTTTACGACGCTAGGTGTACCGCGATGACGCTGCTGCCTGGGTCACTAATACCACCAGAACACAACACAAGGCGACATACCTTAGACCAGTGATTCACAAAGTGGTCTATATCGACCCCTAGGGGTCTATGACAACCTGCAAGGGGTCTACGTCAGCGAAAAAAAATTTGGGGGTCAATGAAAATGGGGGTCCACGATAGTGGATCTCAACACATACACTGATAGTACCTATTTACTTACATCATACTATCTTATAATATCAAAACATATACATTATTTATAAAAGTACCTATGAAGTAAAAAAATTATTTTATGTTTATTTAATGTTACGTATATTTTACATATCAGATACAAAATTTTATTTTGAGTAGTTTTAATTTAAATTCAATTAATAAATGTATAAATTAACATGTGTTTTTACTTTAAGTTTTTAACACTAAACTTCACTACAGTTAGAAATTTCCAGCAAATTAATACCAGGTAAGTAAGGGGTCTACCCAAAACGGAAAAACATGGCAGGGGTCTACGACACAAAAAAGTTTGGGGAACTCTGCCTTAGACCAAGGGTGGTTGCCATCCAGACGGGCTTGGGGATTTACAGCTAAGGTTGTTTTGTAGCCTTTTACGACAGGCCGACTCCGGCCGCAGGGGTTAGTATTCTTACTCCGCCCCTGCATGAGAAAATGATTGGGAGAAGTTCTTTCTATGTTTTGAAGGCCAGTCATATAGTTTGTTTCCATTTTAGATTTCAATATCGTCCGTCTATTGGTCTCACGTGAACCCATGTTGTTTCTACGCGTTATTAAGAGATGGCGCTCTCGTCACTTGGGATTTGACACAAAGCGACATTTATGCGAAAATTATTTGGGAACGAGTCGAGGAATGTATTGCCAGTGGTAACCATTTGGTAAGTTAGTAGAAATTTATACATATAATGTGCGTGAGTGCGCGCGCGCGCGTGTGTGGTGCCATATAATTTATATTTTGTGTCTTACAGGTGTTACTTGTAGATGGAGAAATACAAATTCATAAATTAAAAACTGAAGGAAATACAAAAGAATGTATTGAGTTATTTAAAAAATATATTGCACTTTTGTAATATTATGTCCTTATGCATAGCATTCATAGCTAGGCTAAGGCCTTGCGGAATATCCGCGTTCATCTCGGTCAAGTATTATAGACGGAACGGACCAAGGTGTTGTCTTATGAGAAGATCCTGGTGTTTGGCATTACTTACTCGCATTATTTTACTCGAATTAAACACGTTAATTGATTATGAAACTTGTATAATTTTACGATCCTTTGCACGTGAAAATGCCTGCGTGGATTTCGGCTTCAAATTCTGTCAGTGATACATGACATATACGTGACCCAAGACACACACATGTGACAAAGACATACACGAGGCACATGACACAACGTGAAACTCACACTCGTGAATCATGACACAGATGGCATATGACACACACGTGACGCATGACAAGAGAGTTTATTAAATTAACATATTTTTTCTCTGCAAAGGTAAATAAACACACAAATGCACTTCCGTATATTATATTTACATATCTATATACATATTCCTTAATATTACAAAAACATTACATCATTCCTTAAATAAATAATTGAAAAAATATTCAAAATATAATACATATCCAGGGTGACTTTGACAAAACCGTCGAAATTCACACAGAAGAATCTTTAGTAAAAGTTATGAGAAATATGTATTCTAGTTTAATGTCACATAGTACAAAAATGTTGAGTAATCAGCATCACAAAGTCATCCAAAGAACTCGCAATTTACATAATACGGCGCTAGAGTGTCAATGACCTCTCCATCTGACCTAGTAAAAGGCCGAGGACGGCGGCATTGCACCGGGCGAGCGAATACGCACTACTCATTTACGCGGGAGAGACAGAGACAGGTAATAACAGGTTAACGTACTTATAAAGCCACTTATACACCAGGAGTGGTAGCCATCCAGACGGGGTTGCGGGGCCCTAACACGTAGCTTGTTTGTTTGTTTGTTGTCGACATCGGTCAGTATTCTTTCTCCGTCCTTGCACGGATAACAGAATAGAATTTTGGTCGTAGCTCTAATGTGACCTATTTTTGACAATTAATTACCCCCCTCCATCCCTTGGTGACCATTCATAGTATGTAACCTGACCCTTCCTCCAACTTTAGTTTTCACTTAGTAACGATATAGCTAGTGAGGTAAATAAACCGGTCACCAAGGGAAAAACCAAGAATAGTGAGAAAAGACCCGACGATTGCCTACAAACCGAAAAAAAGTTTCACTTGCATCGTAGTTTCATAAAACCACACAATATTAGTTTTTTTATGGTTAGTCAACAATGAGTATAAAAGGCACAAAGCGAAAAAATATTACTTAAGATTAAAAATAATTACAACCTATGTATTGCTCATATAGTATTATAAAGTTATATAAAATCGTGGCATAGCTGTATCGAGTCGGCCCAGGTCCTGGCGCTATTGTACCAGTGGCGCCGGGATGCGGCCGAGCGTGGCTCTCGCCCCGCGCCTTGCGAAGTGGAGATAAAGCGGGTGGAGCTGCGTGACGAGGTGCTCATGGTGGAGTGGAACGAGCGCCTCGCGCACCCCAGCGCGGGCCTCGCCACTATCGAAGCGGTGAGGGCCGAATGGCTGGAAAGGCGCCACGGCGCCCTGACCTTCCGCCTGACGCAGGTCCTCTCGGGGCACGGTTGCTTCGGGAGGTACCTGTGTCGCATAGGGCGGGAGATGACGTCGGGGTGCCACCACTGTGGCGCGGGCGACGAGGACACGGTGGATCACATTGTCGCCGTGTGCCCTGCGTGGCGCGAGTAGCGCCACGCCCTCGTCGCCCAAATCGGCGCGGACCTATCGCTCCCGGCCCTGGTTCTGTCCATGGTCGGGGGCGATCCTGGATGGACGGCTGTCGTCTCCTTCTGCGAGGCAGTCATGTCCGCAAAGGAGGCGGCGGAGCGGTAGCGAGAGTCGACCACCACACTCCCCTCCCGCCAACGCAGGCCACGCCCTCGGGGGAGGATCCGCCGCCCGCACTATTGCCGCGAGGGAGAGGGCCGCGTGCTGTTCTGCGGCCCCCCTCAACTGTTGATTCAGAAGAGCGCCGGGGGACGAAATCCTGACCCCTGGTGCCAACAATTTAGAAGGGGCCCGCCTTAAGACAAAGGGCGGGCCGGCACCGGCCCGGACCACGAGATCGGCAGGCCATATATTCGCGGGCCCGGGCGTAGGCGATAGGAGAACAGCGGGGTTTTTTAGTGGGTAGTCGGATGGTCGAACATCTTTCCCGGAGTCCCACATACCCCTCGGTCCCCCCGGGCCGGGGGAACCCGTCAAGAGAGGTTTTTCCCCGAGACAAAAAAAAAATAGCAGTATCGAGTCAACAACAGACCAAAAAGGTTGTGACAGCTATGACCTCACTGGCAATGAAAAATATTATATTTTCTTATCATAATCTGCCAAATATTTTTCAACCGGAATGGCAGATAAGGATTGGGAAAACACAATCGGCTTTTATATTTGATTTTGTGAGACGTATTCGTTAATATAATAATAGTCAAGAATCTTTGTTATCTATGTAATCTGGCAACCAGTTAACTGTACGCAGCATCTCACACAATCATAAGAAATATCGATATATATAAAAACTAATAAGATTTTTCATTTTATTAAGTTGAATCGATCGCTTGGTCCAATATCTTATTAAATAATAAATTTTTTTAACAAAAATTGAACTACAAGACATAATAAATTCATTAAATAATTAAAAGCTAAATATGATAATTTCGAATTAAATATAAATTCGATCATTAAATTATTAAAACGTAATAGACCATTGAATTATAAAAAAATGAAGAAAGTCATTAATTTTATTATCATAAATTCAATAAGATCATTGACTAAATAAAAATTAAATATACTTCTGATCAAAAAAAAAAATCGAAACACTACTGCAAGTATTATTCAGGCAGCATTTAAATGAAAAATAGGATTGATAACATTAAAAAAAATACGCCAATAAATAGATGACAGTTTAGTCTACACAATCGTGTAAATTTTCGAATTGACATCCTATAAATGAAAGTAGAGATTGATTTCAATGTGTATATTCCGTCGGAATTTCTGCACTTATCACATTTTTTTTGCATAAATTATCGTTTTTTTTTTAACTGAGCTCTGAGCTGTGCGTGATTGTTAACTAAGCTCTGGTACATCCTACCAAATAGATCTGTTCCTAAAAAAATATGGATACCTCGCCCACAGAAGCCGTCCAAGTCGTGGCGTTGCTGGAAGCAGGGCATAGTCAGCGTGTTGTGGCTGCACGATTGCATCTAAGCCTCTCCGCTGTCAATACAGCCTATCAGCGTTATCGGGAGACTGGTATGTTTACTGGGCGTCTAGGATCTGGTAGACATCGAGTCACGTCAGAGTAAAACGACCGGTATATTGTGCCAGTTTCTCTTAGAAATCGCCACTTTAATTCTAAACAACTACAGCAGAAGCTCCGTGAGGTTCGAAGATTGACTGTACGTAATTCTACCATATTGGCGGAGCGTAGTATGAAACCGCATAAACCAAAAAATGGTCCAAAATTTACGGTAGACCACCGAAGAACTCGCCTCAACTTTGCACTTGAGCATTTTACCTTCAATGGAGCAAAGTTCTCTTTTTTGACGAGAGTAAGATCATGCCTCACTTTCTTTGGACACGTATCACGGCGCAGAGGCGAATCCATCGAATGCCTGGTAGTGCAGGGCAAGGTTGAGGGCACCCGACCACGCGGGAGATCACCGATGAGGTGGACGGACCAAGTGAAAGGCGCCGTCGACGTTCCTCTGCACGAATGCACAAGGAGAGCGGCAAATCGCGAAGAGTGGCGTCGTATTGTAAAACAGGCTACAAAAACCTCAACGTTACGGCCACGACCACTCTGGCAAGAGTGTAACGCCAGAGAAGAAGAAGATCATGCCGTATGGTAATGACGGAAGAAAGAAGGTGTATCGAAAAGAGTGAGAGCGTTTTGCACAGTGCTGCATTGAAGAAAGTCAATTACGGTGGTGGTTCATGGACGGTTTGGGGAGGCATAAGCGCCGATAGAAAAAATGAACTTGCATTTGTATCTGAACTTCGGTTACCGTAATTAAATGGGCCACGTTACATCAAAGAGTGACTGGAGCCTCACCACATATTTTATTACACGCATATTTTATTGGCGAAAACTACATTTTTATGCAGGACAATGCCAGGTATCATACCGCAGGCATTGTAAATGAATACCTGAGCGAAGTCGATACTGTGGTTATGGGCTGCCCAGCAAGAAGCCTGGATATAAATCCCATAGAACACCTATGGGATGGTTTGAAGAAACGAGTCAGAGCGATCCTGCCCCGGAGACGCTTGGCAAGCTTAAAACAGCTATACTGTAGTATAGCTATTATAGAGTGGGATAACATCCCACAATACAAGTTTGTGATGCTTATCCGTTCCATGAAGAACCGCATGGAAGCAGTAATAAGAGCCCGGATAAGGAAATACAAGATACTGAATAAACTTTTGATGTGAAACATCTATAGCAGCACGTAAAACCGATTTCTGGCGTGGCGATGCATGCCGCATACCGCTATATGATGGTACATATATGTATACAGTCTATATGCAGTAGTGTGTACGGTGTGGGGTGTGGCGGCGCAATCGACTGTGCGATTCTCTCCCACTCGATCCGGCGTTATTTGTATTTAATGAAAATAAATGTTTATTCAATAAATAGTCATCGTTATCTGAAAAAAAAAATCGTAATATTTTATTTTATCATTATGACATATTTAGTTCCTATCACAACCAGTTCTCTTCTGCATAATGTTTCACATCTGCCAGGCGTCCCGTGACGGCTCATTTAGTTTTTTTTTACATTTTTCTTTTTTACATCCTTGTTTCTAACATTTAACAATTACTTCTTAAAAGGTAAAAACATACCTGTTGAACAAAACACAGTAGCTAAATAAATTTAATTTGAGACATTAATATTCGTTAAATGATACCTTATAATATCTACTGTGGTATATAGAATGTGGGTCTATGGAGCGCGGGCTTTTGCCTCACTCGCTCTCACTCATGTGTGTGTCGCTCTCTATGGTTCGGACCGCTGTACCGGTGTTTTTGCAGTGCGTTGTAATAAATCAGTATTAATTAATTACTGTGGTTTTATTAAGATATTACAATTGGCGACGAGCAGTGGAACTTTTAGAACTCAGTGAAATATAAATTTAGTTAAAATAACTATTAAAAACGTTCGAAAACTGTAATAAAATAAAAGAGACGCCTTAAGTGAAGTAAGGTACAATTGACGAATCCACGAAGCGCCGCAAGAGTGAGCAAGTTACATTAATCATTCGTTCGTGCATTCCTCTCACTTCATTATTATTTACATTCACATATGTCAGAATCAGAATTTTCGAACAGTGGTGACGAAGATACATTAACCTCAAAAGAAAAACGAAGAATTTTAATAAAATCGGGAAAAAGAACTTTTATTTACAAATGTTCTAAGGAAGAATTACAACAAATATTAGATGACGAAAATATTAGTTACCTTCCTAACGCAAACATAGACAGCTTAAGGAAGCTTTTAAGTGATTTTTATAAACAAAAAGTGTTGTTACGTCAAAAGGAAACAATCAAAATTAAAAACATGTCTATAGGCAGTGAAATAAAACCATTTAACGGAGAAAAATGGGACATTTTCGCACAACAACTCGAATGTGTCTTCGAATTAAATGATATAAGTGATACCAAAAAAGTACCACTGTTGATTACAAAACTATCATCAACAGTATTTGAAACATTAACATATCTATGTGCACCTATGAAACCAATAAATTTACAATATGGGCAACTTTGCAAAATACTTAAAGATAAATATGATAAACCACTACCAACGGCCATAGAAAGAGTAGAATTTCGTAAAAGAAATCAATTGCCTGATGAAAATATACAAGACTATGTGCTGGAGCTAAGAAAATTAGCGGCAAAGTGCCAATTTAAGGATGCTGATGACCAGATAAAAGAAAAATTTATAGAAGGTGTATCTTCAAAATTGATAAAATATGAGTTGATGAAAAGTGACAAGGAAATGACTCTGGAGAAGTGTATAGAAGTGGGCCGCACAGTAGAAGCTGCATTAACACATGCTGGTGGATCAAATCATTCAAACTTAACAATGGAAAGTACATTTTTTTGGCAACAAAAATCCAAAGGAACTGGGCCAAAACAAAAACAAAACAAGTTCACCAAAATGCCTCAAAATATAAAATGTTTTTGTTGTGGAAAAAATAATCACATTAAAGCAAATTGCAATCTTGCAAAAAAATATTGTAGTGAGTGTGGGCAACAGGGACATATTTTTAGAATGTGTTTTAAAAACCGGCCAATCAACACAGTAGATTCTAAATTTACAGACAACTGTACAGATGAGCCAGAAAATGACATTAAAACTTTATTTGATGAGTGTAAAACATACAGTGTAAGCGTAAGTAGGATACCTCCACACTATTTGACAGTAAATATCAATGGTTATGATTTGTCCTTTCAGTTAGACACAGGTTCAGATGTAACAGTGATGTCTGTACATGATAAAAATATGTATTTTGACACATTAGAGTTAAAGCATTGTAATGTATTGTTTAAAAATTTTGATCAGAGTGTTACTCAACCGTTAGGTAAATTAACAAATTTATCAGTGAAATTTAATGGAATCAATAAAAAGTTAGATATTTTTGTAGTAAAAAACAATGCCCCCAGAATTATAGGCAGAGATTGGCTAAATGAATTGTGTTTATGGCCTCCAAATATAAACAAGACCTTTAATATTGGAACTAATATTATCCAAAATGTTTCAGATGCACAAAAATTAATAAAAGAACAGTTCGCAGAAGTATTCAGCCAGGGATGGGGTAACTTCAAAGGTGAAGCAATATCATTAAAGTTAAAAGAAAGTACTAAACCAAGATGTTTACCAGTAAGGAGAGTACCATTTGCACTGCGTGAAAAGGTAAATGATGAAATTAATAGATTATTGAAAAATGGTCGTATATCCCCAGTTGAATACAATGAGTGGGGCACACCAGTGGTGCCCATTATGAAGCCAGATGGTTCGGTAAGACTATGTGGTGACTATAAGCTCACAGTAAACCCGTGTTTAGAGATTGATCACTTCCCACTTCCTCATATTGATGATATATTAAATACCCTCAGACAGGGTGAATATTACTGCGAACTGGATTTAAAAGAGGCCTATCTCCAAGCACCTCTCAGCCCAGAAAGTCAAAACTGTACCACTATTGTCACAGAAGTAGGAACATTTAAATATAATTATTTACCCTATGGTGTTAGTTCTGGACCAGGAGCATTTCAACGCTTAATGGTAAAAAAACTTAATAAGATTCCAAATGTAATTGTATTCATTGACAATATTTATATTAAAGGAAAAAATTTACAAGAGACATATGAAACCTTATGTCAAGTTTTAAGTCTGTTACAGGAAAGTGAATTTAAACTAAAGCCTGAGAAATGCAAATTATTTACTACTAGTTTAGAGGTTTTTGGATTTCATGTAAACAAAAATGACATTAGTGTGTTACAAACTAACATTCAGCCATTATTGAATGCCAAATCTCCGACAAACATAACACTGCTAAAATCATTTTTAGGTAAAATTAATTATTATTCTCGTTTTTTAAAAAATATGGCCACTATAATTACTCCTCTTTATGAATGTATAAAAAAAGATAGATTTAAATGGACGTTAGAATGTGAAAATGCATTCCAATTAATAAAAAACAAAATGTCAGCTATGACTAAATTAAGACATTATGATCCTCAATTAACACTTATTTTAACATGTGATGCCTCTGAAACAGGCCTGGGCGCTGTATTATCAAATAGAGATAACAATGGAGTAGTAAAACCAATTGCCTTTGCCAGTAAAAAATTAAATGAAGTGGAACAAAAATACACAACAATTGATAAAGAGGCATATGCAATCATTTTTGGTATATCTAAATTTTATAATTACATTTATGGGCGTTTTTTTGAACTAGAAACGGATAATTCTGCATTAGTCCGAATTTTTGGCCCCACAAAAAGCATACCAAAAATGGCTGCCAAACGATTACAACACTATGCCATTTTTCTTTCTGCATTTAACTATAAAGTAAGGCACATTAAATCTTCCAAAAATCCAGCCGATTTCCTGTCTAGAACAGTGGTAACTGAACAAAAATGTAATATTAAAGAAACACATTCACTACTTATGAGTCAAAATTCTAGTTCTGTTTGTTATACTAATGAGGCTAATGTAGAATCATTAAATTGGAAAAGTATTCAAACAGAATCAAAAAAGGATGTAATATTTTCAAAAATAATAAGATACATAATTGATGGATGGCCAGATAGAAAAAAATTAGTTAAGGAAGCGTTACCTTTTTACAATAGAAAAGATGAATTGTCTCTGGATAGAGGGTGTATTTTTTGGGGTTATCGTATTTTAGTTCCACAGTCTATAAGAAAGGCAGTTTTAAGGGAATTGCACAAAAGTCATTTTGGTATTGTTCGAATGAAAGAAATTGCACGATCATATTTTTGGTGGCCTAACCTAGATTCTGAAATAGACAACATAACAAAAAACTGTCTCATATGCTTACAAAATAGCAAAACACCAACACAAACACAGAAACCATGGCCTGTAGCCCCATCAGCTTGGTATAGGATACATGCAGACTTCTTAGGGCCATTTTACAATAAAATGTTTATGATAATAGTAGATAGTTATTCTAAATGGCCAGAAGTATATGAAATGACAAATATCACTAGTAACCGTACAATTGAAATTTTTAAAAATGTGTTCACTCGATTTGGTTTTCCAGTCCATTTAGTCACTGACAATGGACGCACATTCACAAGTCAAGAATTCTTAAATTTTTGTAAATTAAATCAAATCAAACATACATTTACACCACCTTATCACCCAGCCACAAATGGTGCTGCGGAGAGGTTTGTGGAAACATTTAAATCAGCTGTCACTAAAATAAAGGAAAGTGGACTAAATAATATAGCATCAGCAATTAATTTGTTTTTATTTGATTATAGAAGTACACCTCAGTGCACTACAGGGGTATCACCAGCACGTTTGATGTTAGGTAGGGAGATTAGAAATAGATTTAGCCTTTTGCGACCACCTCCTGTTTCAGAGGTAGCGCAAGAGAAGGTAGAGAAAAGAAAACAAGGAAATAGAGAAATAAAATTTGAAGTAGGTCAAAAAGTAATGGTAAAGGATTATAGGAAAGGCACCAGGTCATGGGTTCAGGGTTTGATAATAGAAGAGTCAGTACCAGGTGTAAGTTATATTATTGATGTGGAAGGATCGAAATGGAAACGCCATGTAAATCAAATGTTATCTTGTTCGCAGACTTTGGAAGCAATTAAATAACTGGTAGATGTGCCTTTCAGTTCATATTTTAAGTAATTGTAGAAAATATATAATATTACTTTATATTTTTATGTGAGTGTGGGAGAGTGTGGTATATAGAATGTGGGTCTATGGAGCGCGGGCTTTTGCCTCACTCGCTCTCACTCATGTGTGTGTCGCTCTCTATGGTTCGGACCGCTGTACCGGTGTTTTTGCAGTGCGTTGTAATAAATCAGTATTAATTAATTACTGTGGTTTTATTAAGATATTACAATGCAATTGTTTATTGCCTTTGCCAGTAAAAAATTAAATGAAGTGGAACAAAAATACACAACAATTGATAAAGAGGCATATGCAATCATTTTTGGTATATCTAAATTTTATAATTACATTTATGGGCGTTTTTTTGAACTAGAAACGGATAATTCTGCATTAGTCCGAATTTTTGGCCCCACAAAAAGCATACCAAAAATGGCTGCCAAACGATTACAACACTATGCCATTTTTCTTTCTGCATTTAACTATAAAGTAAGGCACATTAAATCTTCCAAAAATCCAGCCGATTTCCTGTCTAGAACAGTGGTAACTGAACAAAAATGTAATATTAAAGAAACACATTCACTACTTATGAGTCAAAATTCTAGTTCTGTTTGTTATACTAATGAGGCTAATGTAGAATCATTAAATTGGAAAAGTATTCAAACAGAATCAAAAAAGGATGTAATATTTTCAAAAATAATAAGATACATAATTGATGGATGGCCAGATAGAAAAAAATTAGTTAAGGAAGCGTTACCTTTTTACAATAGAAAAGATGAATTGTCTCTGGATAGAGGGTGTATTTTTTGGGGTTATCGTATTTTAGTTCCACAGTCTATAAGAAAGGCAGTTTTAATGGAATTGCACAAAAGTCATTTTGGTATTGTTCGAATGAAAGAAATTGCACGATCATATTTTTGGTGGCCTAACCTAGATTCTGAAATAGACAACATAACAAAAAACTGTCTCATATGCTTACAAAATAGCAAAACACCAACACAAACACAGAAACCATGGCCTGTAGCCCCATCAGCTTGGTATAGGATACATGCAGACTTCTTAGGGCCATTTTACAATAAAATGTTTATGATAATAGTAGATAGTTATTCTAAATGGCCAGAAGTATATGAAATGACAAATATCACTAGTAACCGTACAATTGAAATTTTTAAAAATGTGTTCACTCGATTTGGTTTTCCAGTCCATTTAGTCACTGACAATGGACGCACATTCACAAGTCAAGAATTCTTAAATTTTTGTAAATTAAATCAAATCAAACATACATTTACACCACCTTATCACCCAGCCACAAATGGTGCTGCGGAGAGGTTTGTGGAAACATTTAAATCAGCTGTCACTAAAATAAAGGAAAGTGGACTAAATAATATAGCATCAGCAATTAATTTGTTTTTATTTGATTATAGAAGTACACCTCAGTGCACTACAGGGGTATCACCAGCACGTTTGATGTTAGGTAGGGAGATTAGAAATAGATTTAGCCTTTTGCGACCACCTCCTGTTTCAGAGGTAGCGCAAGAGAAGGTAGAGAAAAGAAAACAAGGAAATAGAGAAATAAAATTTGAAGTAGGTCAAAAAGTAATGGTAAAGGATTATAGGAAAGGCACCAGGTCATGGGTTCAGGGTTTGATAATAGAAGAGTCAGTACCAGGTGTAAGTTATATTATTGATGTGGAAGGATCGAAATGGAAACGCCATGTAAATCAAATGTTATCTTGTTCGCAGACTTTGGAAGCAATTAAATAACTGGTAGATGTGCCTTTCAGTTCATATTTTAAGTAATTGTAGAAAATATATAATATTACTTTATATTTTTATGTGAGTGTGGGAGAGTGTGGTATATAGAATGTGGGTCTATGGAGCGCGGGCTTTTGCCTCACTCGCTCTCACTCATGTGTGTGTCGCTCTCTATGGTTCGGACCGCTGTACCGGTGTTTTTGCAGTGCGTTGTAATAAATCAGTATTAATTAATTACTGTGGTTTTATTAAGATATTACAATTGGCGACGAGGATGGGATATTTTAGTTCCACAGTCTATAAGAAAGGCAGTTTTAATGGAATTGCACAAAAGTCATTTTGGTATTGTTCGAATGAAAGAAATTGCACGATCATATTTTTGGTGGCCTAACCTAGATTCTGAAATAGACAACATAACAAAAAACTGTCTCATATGCTTACAAAATAGCAAAACACCAACACAAACACAGAAACCATGGCCTGTAGCCCCATCAGCTTGGTATAGGATACATGCAGACTTCTTAGGGCCATTTTACAATAAAATGTTTATGATAATAGTAGATAGTTATTCTAAATGGCCAGAAGTATATGAAATGACAAATATCACTAGTAACCGTACAATTGAAATTTTTAAAAATGTGTTCACTCGATTTGGTTTTCCAGTCCATTTAGTCACTGACAATGGACGCACATTCACAAGTCAAGAATTCTTAAATTTTTGTAAATTAAATCAAATCAAACATACATTTACACCACCTTATCACCCAGCCACAAATGGTGCTGCGGAGAGGTTTGTGGAAACATTTAAATCAGCTGTCACTAAAATAAAGGAAAGTGGACTAAATAATATAGCATCAGCAATTAATTTGTTTTTATTTGATTATAGAAGTACACCTCAGTGCACTACAGGGGTATCACCAGCACGTTTGATGTTAGGTAGGGAGATTAGAAATAGATTTAGCCTTTTGCGACCACCTCCTGTTTCAGAGGTAGCGCAAGAGAAGGTAGAGAAAAGAAAACAAGGAAATAGAGAAATAAAATTTGAAGTAGGTCAAAAAGTAATGGTAAAGGATTATAGGAAAGGCACCAGGTCATGGGTTCAGGGTTTGATAATAGAAGAGTCAGTACCAGGTGTAAGTTATATTATTGATGTGGAAGGATCGAAATGGAAACGCCATGTAAATCAAATGTTATCTTGTTCGCAGACTTTGGAAGCAATTAAATAACTGGTAGATGTGCCTTTCAGTTCATATTTTAAGTAATTGTAGAAAATATATAATATTACTTTATATTTTTATGTGAGTGTGGGAGAGTGTGGTATATAGAATGTGGGTCTATGGAGCGCGGGCTTTTGCCTCACTCGCTCTCACTCATGTGTGTGTCGCTCTCTATGGTTCGGACCGCTGTACCGGTGTTTTTGCAGTGCGTTGTAATAAATCAGTATTAATTAATTACTGTGGTTTTATTAAGATATTACAATTGGATAGATAGAATTAACTGGCATTATTTATATTTTTGGTTAAATGTAAAAAAAAATCATTCGATACCAAACTTCAGGGGTGTTTCGATTTTTTTGATGAGAAGTGTAGTATTATTAAAAACGAAATATGATCACCGAATAATTAAAAGCGAAAAATGATTATTCATTGAATGATTAAAAATGTGATACCTTGCTAATATTACTTCGTTACGGATTTTAAAGGCGTTTTTCAAACGCACCGTTGGGGGTAGACTAAAATGATTTTAAAGACGACCTTAATTATTTTTTAAACCAGCACTTAAAATCAGTAAAAGCTGTAACCATTTTTAACTAAGCCGCGAAAACTTACAAAAATATATGAATATACCTGTTTTATGATTAATATTAAAATTATCTTATATTATAATTTAAGACACTTTTTTTGGTATTTTTTTGCCAAAATATTTTTTAATGATTTTTTATTATTATATAATCACTAACATCAACATTACATTTTTATTTTATTTTAATTAGTATCATTAAGCCATTGATGTTTTGCCTACATGTTTGCAACGGAGTAAAGGCAAGATGCTGCAGTTCGTAGTAATTTAATGATACCATTTTCAAATGAGTCAAACATCATCGGGTATAAAAAATTAAATAGACTGTCCGTACAAAAATAAAATTATGACCGTGTTCAAGTACGGTTGCGTTACGAGCACCACAAATGACAAAATATATTATACTGTTTTTTCTGTTTTGAGCATGTATCCTTCAAATTTTCGTAAAAAATTTCTACAAGGTAGGAATTAAGGTCAGGGTCTTAAAATTAAGGTCAATTAAGAAGCTCGTTATTCGCTGGTCTTAGTGCTATATTATAAACTAGATTTATTATTACTACATATTATTACATTTTAAACACTAAATCACAATATGTCATAATTATTATAGGTATTTATGGTTTTTTTTTTTTGATAATTTTTCATAATATTTTTATAACGAAATTTGTATCAAGGAAATAAAGGAGAGATGCCATTTATATGAGGGTCTTATATACTTCGATTGAGGAGACCTTGGCGCTGAAGAAAGGAACACCAAGGTAGTTTTAGTGGGTCTTTTAACTAAGAGTGGGGGTATTTACCAAGAGGAAGGGTGTTTACGACTCTTGGCCAACAATAACAAATGTGACTCAAAAGTACCGACCGTGGCTCAATTTTGATCGTGGCTTAACGTAATAATTTAATCTATTGATTGTGACTGAAAAGTGCGGACAGCGGTTCAATTGCGGCTATCATGACTGCAAATTGCCGACCGTGACTCAGCGTTTATCACGACACAGAAATGGCGAGAGTGACTCAATATTTATTGCGACTAAAAAGTGCGGACAGCGGTTCAATTGTGGCTTAAAGTTTTAATCATGACTGCAAATTGCCGACCGTGGCTCAGTGTTTATCACGACTGAGAAGTGCCGAGAGTGACTCAAATTATTTATTGCGACTAAAAAGTGCGGACAGCGGTTCAATTGTGACTCAAAAATGCCGAGCGTGGATCAGTCAGTGCTTATCGCGACTAAGAAGTGCCGAAAATAGATTAAACTATTAATTGTGACTGAAAAGTGCGGACAGCGGTTCAATTGCGGCTATCATGACTGCAAATTGCCGACCGTGACTCAGCGTTTATCACGACACAGAAATGGCGAGAGTGACTCAATATTTATTGCGACTAAAAAGTGCGGACAGCGGTTCAATTGTGGCTTAAAGTTTTAATCATGACTGCAAATTGCCGACCGTGGCTCAGTGTTTATCACGACTGAGAAGTGCCGAGAGTGACTCAAATTATTTATTGCGACTAAAAAGTGCGGACAGCGGTTCAATTGTGACTCAAAAATGCCGAGCGTGGATCAGTCAGTGCTTATCGCGACTAAGAAGTGCCGAAAATAGATTAAACTATTAATTGTGACTGAAAAGTGCGGACAGCGGTTCAATTGCGGCTATCATGACTGCAAATTGCCGACCGTGACTCAGCGTTTATCACGACACAGAAATGGCGAGAGTGACTCAATATTTATTGCGACTAAAAAGTGCGGACAGCGGTTCAATTGTGACTCAAAAATGCCGAGCGTGGATCAGTCAGTGCTTATCGCGACTAAGAAGTGCCGAAAATAGATTAAACTATTAATTGTGACTGAAAAGTGCGGACAGCGGTTCAATTGCGGCTATCATGACTGCAAATTGCCGACCGTGACTCAGCGTTTATCACGACACAGAAATGGCGAGAGTGACTCAATATTTATTGCGACTAAAAAGTGCGGACAGCGGTTCAATTGTGACTCAAAAATGCCGAGCGTGGATCAGTCAGTGCTTATCGCGACTAAGAAGTGCCGAAAATAGATTAAACTATTAATTGTGACTGAAAAGTGCGGACAGCGGTTCAATTGCGGCTATCATGACTGCAAATTGCCGACCGTGACTCAGCGTTTATCACGACACAGAAATGGCGAGAGTGACTCAATATTTATTGCGACTAAAAAGTGCGGACAGCGGTTCAATTGTGACTCAAAAATGCCGAGCGTGGATCAGTCAGTGCTTATCGCGACTAAGAAGTGCCGAAAATAGATTAAACTATTAATTGTGACTGAAAAGTGCGGACAGCGGTTCAATTGCGGCTATCATGACTGCAAATTGCCGACCGTGACTCAGCGTTTATCACGACACAGAAATGGCGAGAGTGACTCAATATTTATTGCGACTAAAAAGTGCGGACAGCGGTTCAATTGTGACTCAAAAATGCCGAGCGTGGATCAGTCAGTGCTTATCGCGACTAAGAAGTGCCGAAAATAGATTAAACTATTAATTGTGACTGAAAAGTGCGGACAGCGGTTCAATTGCGGCTATCATGACTGCAAATTGCCGACCGTGACTCAGCGTTTATCACGACACAGAAATGGCGAGAGTGACTCAATATTTATTGCGACTAAAAAGTGCGGACAGCGGTTCAATTGTGACTCAAAAATGCCGAGCGTGGATCAGTCAGTGCTTATCGCGACTAAGAAGTGCCGAAAATAGATTAAACTATTAATTGTGACTGAAAAGTGCGGACAGCGGTTCAATTGCGGCTATCATGACTGCAAATTGCCGACCGTGACTCAGCGTTTATCACGACACAGAAATGGCGAGAGTGACTCAAATTATTTATTGCGACTAAAAAGTGCGGACAGCGGTTCAATTGTGACTCAAAAATGCCGAGCGTGGATCAGTCAGTGCTTATCGCGACTAAGAAGTGCCGAAAATAGATTAAACTATTAATTGTGACTGAAAAGTGCGGACAGCGGTTCAATTGCGGCTATCATGACTGCAAATTGCCGACCGTGACTCAGCGTTTATCACGACACAGAAATGGCGAGAGTGACTCAATATTTATTGCGACTAAAAAGTGCGGACAGCGGTTCAATTGTGACTCAAAAATGCCGAGCGTGGATCAGTCAGTGCTTATCGCGACTAAGAAGTGCCGAAAATAGATTAAACTATTAATTGTGACTGAAAAGTGCGGACAGCGGTTCAATTGCGGCTATCATGACTGCAAATTGCCGACCGTGACTCAGCGTTTATCACGACACAGAAATGGCGAGAGTGACTCAATATTTATTGCGACTAAAAAGTGCGGACAGCGGTTCAATTGTGACTCAAAAATGCCGAGCGTGGATCAGTCAGTGCTTATCGCGACTAAGAAGTGCCGAAAATAGATTAAACTATTAATTGTGACTGAAAAGTGCGGACAGCGGTTCAATTGCGGCTATCATGACTGCAAATTGCCGACCGTGACTCAGCGTTTATCACGACACAGAAATGGCGAGAGTGACTCAAATTATTTATTGCGACTAAAAAGTGCGGACAGCGGTTCAATTGTGACTCAAAAATGCCGAGCGTGGATCAGTCAGTGCTTATCGCGACTAAGAAGTGCCGAAAATAGATTAAACTATTAATTGTGACTGAAAAGTGCGGACAGCGGTTCAATTGCGGCTATCATGACTGCAAATTGCCGACCGTGACTCAGCGTTTATCACGACACAGAAATGGCGAGAGTGACTCAATATTTATTGCGACTAAAAAGTGCGGACAGCGGTTCAATTGTGGCTTAAAGTTTTAATCATGACTGCAAATTGCCGACCGTGGCTCAGTGTTTATCACGACTGAGAAGTGCCGAGAGTGACTCAAATTATTTATTGCGACTAAAAAGTGCGGACAGCGGTTCAATTGTGACTCAAAAATGCCGAGCGTGGATCAGTCAGTGCTTATCGCGACTAAGAAGTGCCGAAAATAGATTAAACTATTAATTGTGACTGAAAAGTGCGGACAGCGGTTCAATTGCGGCTATCATGACTGCAAATTGCCGACCGTGACTCAGCGTTTATCACGACACAGAAATGGCGAGAGTGACTCAATATTTATTGCGACTAAAAAGTGCGGACAGCGGTTCAATTGTGACTCAAAAATGCCGAGCGTGGATCAGTCAGTGCTTATCGCGACTAAGAAGTGCCGAAAATAGATTAAACTATTAATTGTGACTGAAAAGTGCGGACAGCGGTTCAATTGCGGCTATCATGACTGCAAATTGCCGACCGTGACTCAGCGTTTATCACGACACAGAAATGGCGAGAGTGACTCAATATTTATTGCGACTAAAAAGTGCGGACAGCGGTTCAATTGTGACTCAAAAATGCCGAGCGTGGATCAGTCAGTGCTTATCGCGACTAAGAAGTGCCGAAAATAGATTAAACTATTAATTGTGACTGAAAAGTGCGGACAGCGGTTCAATTGCGGCTATCATGACTGCAAATTGCCGACCGTGACTCAGCGTTTATCACGACACAGAAATGGCGAGAGTGACTCAATATTTATTGCGACTAAAAAGTGCGGACAGCGGTTCAATTGTGACTCAAAAATGCCGAGCGTGGATCAGTCAGTGCTTATCGCGACTAAGAAGTGCCGAAAATAGATTAAACTATTAATTGTGACTGAAAAGTGCGGACAGCGGTTCAATTGCGGCTATCATGACTGCAAATTGCCGACCGTGACTCAGCGTTTATCACGACACAGAAATGGCGAGAGTGACTCAAATTATTTATTGCGACTAAAAAGTGCGGACAGCGGTTCAATTGTGACTCAAAAATGCCGAGCGTGGATCAGTCAGTGCTTATCGCGACTAAGAAGTGCCGAAAATAGATTAAACTATTAATTGTGACTGAAAAGTGCGGACAGCGGTTCAATTGCGGCTATCATGACTGCAAATTGCCGACCGTGACTCAGCGTTTATCACGACACAGAAATGGCGAGAGTGACTCAATATTTATTGCGACTAAAAAGTGCGGACAGCGGTTCAATTGTGACTCAAAAATGCCGAGCGTGGATCAGTCAGTGCTTATCGCGACTAAGAAGTGCCGAAAATAGATTAAACTATTAATTGTGACTGAAAAGTGCGGACAGCGGTTCAATTGCGGCTATCATGACTGCAAATTGCCGACCGTGACTCAGCGTTTATCACGACACAGAAATGGCGAGAGTGACTCAATATTTATTGCGACTAAAAAGTGCGGACAGCGGTTCAATTGTGACTCAAAAATGCCGAGCGTGGATCAGTCAGTGCTTATCGCGACTAAGAAGTGCCGAAAATAGATTAAACTATTAATTGTGACTGAAAAGTGCGGACAGCGGTTCAATTGCGGCTATCATGACTGCAAATTGCCGACCGTGACTCAGCGTTTATCACGACACAGAAATGGCGAGAGTGACTCAAATTATTTATTGCGACTAAAAAGTGCGGACAGCGGTTCAATTGTGACTCAAAAATGCCGAGCGTGGATCAGTCAGTGCTTATCGCGACTAAGAAGTGCCGAAAATAGATTAAACTATTAATTGTGACTGAAAAGTGCGGACAGCGGTTCAATTGCGGCTATCATGACTGCAAATTGCCGACCGTGACTCAGCGTTTATCACGACACAGAAATGGCGAGAGTGACTCAATATTTATTGCGACTAAAAAGTGCGGACAGCGGTTCAATTGTGGCTTAAAGTTTTAATCATGACTGCAAATTGCCGACCGTGGCTCAGTGTTTATCACGACTGAGAAGTGCCGAGAGTGACTCAAATTATTTATTGCGACTAAAAAGTGCGGACAGCGGTTCAATTGTGACTCAAAAATGCCGAGCGTGGATCAGTCAGTGCTTATCGCGACTAAGAAGTGCCGAAAATAGATTAAACTATTAATTGTGACTGAAAAGTGCGGACAGCGGTTCAATTGCGGCTATCATGACTGCAAATTGCCGACCGTGACTCAGCGTTTATCACGACACAGAAATGGCGAGAGTGACTCAATATTTATTGCGACTAAAAAGTGCGGACAGCGGTTCAATTGTGACTTAAAGTTTTGATCATGACTGCAAATTGCCGGCCGTGGCGCAGTGTTAATCATGACTGAAAAGTGACGACAGGGGCTCAAACTGATAGGGACTGTATAATGCTGACCGTGGCTCAAAATTTTAATCATAACTGAAAAGTGCCGACAGTGGCTTATGTTAAAAGAGTCAACAAGTCCATCTACAAATGTAACAAAATTATCAGATTGTCTCCCTATTCAGATCAATGTAGTATCTAGAATTAATGTTGTAGAGAAAGACTAGCGTGCCCCCCCCCCCCCTGCATACAAAGTGTTTTCTCTTTATAACAATAATATAGATGGCAATTCTCCTTTACTTAACACTAAACTAATATGGCGGTACATTTGTTAAAAATTATATTTTTAATACATATATAATAAAATTCTCGTGTCACAGTTTTCGTTGCCATACTCCTCCGAAACGGCTTGACCGATTTTGATGAAATTTTTTGTGCTTATCCGGTATCTATGAGAATCGGCCAACATCTATTTTTCATCCCCCTAAATGTTAGGGGTAGTCCACCCCTAATTTTTTTTTTAATTTTTTGACATTTTATTATTTATATGGCAGAACGTTTGCCGGGTCAGCTAGTACATATATACATAGTCAAAATTCTTGTTTATAATAAACTAATGATATTAGACCAATGAGGGTTATAGCTTAATTCACCGCTAGAGGCGCTAGTGTAGCGAGATTCTCGCAGGTGGCGCCAATTGGTGAACGCAAATAGCTCCCATTGGCTAATTATTACTATAATAAAAATCGCTTTGGACTTTTATTGTAAATCAAAAGAAAAATTGCTAAAAATACGCGATGAAATTATAACCGGTTATTATAACCGCTCCGGATAACTGCCTATAAACGGACGGACTATGTAGTTATACAATAAAACTCAATAGATGGCGTTACAAGTCACATCGGAGTCAGAGGTTTTTTTACACGCTAGATTTGTTGTCCAAGCAGACGTAATGACGGAGAAATTTTATTTTGTGTTCTTCACCTGTTAACCGGGGTATAATAAACCTTTGTTCAACACGTTTCACAATTATAAGTCACTAGTGGTCGCCCAGGGGGTTGAAATTCGATCATAATTAATTTTAATTTTGAAGTTTGAATTTCATTAGGGTTCTTTTGTCAAAGGTATCATCACCATGGCTACTCGGTTAATTTGCTATTTTTCTACATCAGTTTGAACAGCATCACTGTGAAACTACAAAATGTTTTTCCATTGCAAAACCTGCATTGTAAATTTGTTTCGTAACCATATTATATTCGCATCTTGTAAACACTATTCTCACACACAGGCAAAAGAAAATCAAATTTCAAAAATTCAAAATAACTATACAAATGAAAACAATTCCAAAGTTTCATTCCTTGTTATTGTCAATTTTGATGTTCAATAAGATAAAAGAGAATATAAACATACGCTAATAGACAATGTTAATTTCTTAAATGTATATTATTAATAATCGTATAGTATTATTATTTATATACTATTTATTAATTAATTATTTAAGTATTTACTAATGTATGTTATGAATTTAATTATATTATTATAAAACTAACCTTAATGGTCTCGTTATCAGGCCATAAACTCTAAAAAAAAAAGAAAAGATTAAGGTATGTATGTGTGTGTATGTTGTGTGTAATTCGAGCAATAGTGTGCGTAATGTTTATTTTAATTAATTTAATGTATTTCTAATGGGGATTTTAGGCAAAAAATAGCTTTCTGCACTTCTCCTTCATATAAACTTCAACTGTGCCAAACTTCATACTCCTCCGTCCGCGCAATTTTCATAAGAAGGCGTACAAAGATTTCCCTTCACGTATTAATAACATATACAGGGTCTTTGACAAAACCGTCTAAATTCACTCAGAAGAATCTTTAGTAAAATTTATGAGAAATATGTATTTTAGTTTAATGTCACATAAGTAGTACAAAAATGTTGAGTAATCAGCATCACAAAGTCATCCAAAGAACTCGCAATTTACATAATACGGCGCGCAAGTGTCAATGACCTCTCCATCGGTACCACAAAAAACTGATTCAATGACCTAGTACGAGGCCGAGGGCGGCGGTCATTGCATCTGTGCGAGCGAATACGCACTATTCCCTTACGATATTTACACGGGAGTGACAGAGACAGGTAATAACAGGTTAACGTACGAAATTTGCACCATATGACTATTTTATACGATTGAATTAGTGACGATATTTTCCTTGGAATGAAATATTTTATGGTGAAAATTTGACATACAATTTTTTTTGCAAAAATGGGTTCCTTAAATGATGTTTAGTGCGTAAAAAAATTTGGACGGTTTTGTCAAAGTCACCCTGTATATAGATATCATCACACCCCAAGTGATAAAAGGAAATGGTCTTTAACTTATTGATTTTATTTTGTAGGTATTTCGACAAAATATTTTACAACATATAATGCATATACGCATTAAACAACTACAAAGCTGAAGCAAAAATTATCGAACGAATTTAAATCATTATTTTGTTCATTGCAAATTTTCATGACGAGAAATGTCGTCATGCGCATTGGCTACTTCATGTATGACTAAATATTTCGTCACGCCCGGTTAACAGGTTAAAGAAAAATATATACAATCTATTACTTGGCTATTATAAGTTTAGACTCCTAAGATTCTTCAATCTTCTCTCCAGATCCTCCGTGACAGATGTCTCTTCTTCTTTGGGCCACTTCTCCTTCTTTCTCTCCCCTCCGGGGGCCATTTGGAAGTTACCGCCCGTCTTTCCAGGACTCTCCGTACTGAATATAATAAAATAAATAAATATACTGAGAAAGTTTACAGCGCCATCCAAGGGCGTCGCCAGCTTATGACTGGGGGGGGGGGGGGCAATGGGGCAATATTATGGAAGATAAAAATATGAACGCCTGGTACAGACGAAAGCATGAAGCTTTACACTTTGGAAGTCTTTGCCTCGAAGACGATTGTAATAAGAACGGTTCTAATATCAATGTATAAAACTTCACAAGCCCTCGACAGCACAATAACTAGTAAATCAAAATTTGATCTCTCTTGGGGGAGCAACTGGGCCATCTGCTCCCAAAGTGAGTAGCACAGCACATGACTGTGTTATGGATACTAGACAATTGATATATTACTTATATACTTTTCTTTTATAAAAAACGTGTGCGTCTCGGGACGCCCGACAGAAGTGATAAATTAAATTAATCTAAGTTGAACTATTTAATATTGAAATTGTTTAACTTGAGAAAAGCTTAGGTTATTACTTAAATTTTATGTATATCAATATGATAATGTAAGGAAAAGTTATTTATTAATAACACCAAAAACAATTCTAAAATGACTAAAGTTTACGAAATTCCAATTTTTCCAAAAACTGTTTCAAAATTATATTAAATTAAATTATTCCCTAATGTAGATTCTGTATAAAGAAAAAAATAAACTGTATTTCATTATAATAAAGTCGCAATTCGGATCGATCTAGCGCTGTGGGTTAGAGTGAGAGAGGAGGAGCCTGCCTACAGCTGCCGGCCTGCCTGCGTGAGAGAAAGGGAAGCCAGACAGACTGGCGCCGTAACGCGTTACGTAACGAAGCGGTTTACCCTCCCAAAAGAAGTTATCACATCTATAAATACATATCTATACTACTATTATAAAGAGGAAAGATTTGATTGTTTGTTTGTTTGTTTGCTTTGAATAGGCTCCGAAACTACTGACCCGATTTAAAAAATTCTTTCATTGTTGGGAAGCTACACTATCCCCGGGTGACATAGGCTATATTATATTTTCAAAAAAATTAGGGATCCTTACTAAAACTCCAATAATGTAACCCAAAGTGTAAAAAAATTACCTAAAATATTATTTAAATCGCGTGCGTTGCGAAAACTATTGATGATAGAATAAAATAATGTACTACAACTTTGCAGAACACATCATTATTTACAAAAAGTGTCGCGACAGCATATGTCTAACTATTATAGTTATGCCACAATAAGTGTTCTTTTATTTTAAAAATTTAATTGAAATGCCGCCCCTAGAAAAGGCTCTTTATTTGGATCTTGGTATTAATCCTTATCAAAATAAATTACTTCATATTCAAAACTGTTTCAATACCTTTATATAACTTTTTGAATTATCCAATTCGGATATTCCATTCGAAAGATATCACGAGTTTAAAAATGTAAGTATTAGAAAAATGTTGCGTGGTAGCCGCTCACCCTGTTCGGCTAGCTAGGCAGCACCTTATGCAATGTAGGCGTGCGTCACTGGGGTTTTTACAAAAATTAGAATACTTATTAAAAAATAACGAAAAATAAATAAAAAGTAATAACAAAAAAAATCATTAAAATAAAAGCTCATAGAAATAATAATATTCAAACTTTCTTTATAATTTTATTTTTTTAGTAACCTGACGCAAATAGAAGGGTTTGCCCTCAGGAGCGCTCCTCTGTCCGAGGAGTGCACGGGTGTGCGTACCCGAGGTGCCCGAGCATCCGTCGCTTCACTCCCCTCTTCGTTCGAGGCGACAGAGTCCTACGTTTCTTTCCGTCTACCTCTTACATCCTTTCCAACTTAGCTCTCTGTTCGTGGCGTGGTCCCCGGTGGGATGATTGCGAATACTGATTGTGGTCCCGGGTTCTACCCTGGGACCTGATTTGGTAGTCGAAACCATGCCTATTTCGACTGCGCCTGCACAGAGTGTTCATGGGGCGGGAATTGCATCCTCGCTGTCGGTTGGTCTTGCTGGGCCGGCTACGACGTCAGGCGACTCTGCTTTTTCTGGAGTGTCGTTTGGTAGTCGTACCCACGCCTGACTAGCACGCGACGGGGATGCGAGTTCCGTCCGGAATTGGCCGCGGACCTGTCACTCCCGGCCCTGGTTCTGTCCATGGTCGGGGGCGATCCTGGATGGACGGCCGTCGCCTCCTTTTGCGAGGCAGTAGTGTCTGCAAGGGAGGCGGCGGAACGGGAGCGGGAGTCCGCCACCGCACTCCCCTCCCGCCAACGTAGGCCGCGTCGTCGGCGCCGGAGGGCGGGCAACGATCTCCGGCCGACGTAGAAAACGGCCGCGGGCGGCCCCTCGGGGGAGGATCCGCTGCCCGCACTATTGCCGCGAGGGAGAAGGCCGCGTGCTGTTCCACAGCCCCCCTCAACTCCTAGAGTTGTTACAAGAGAGCGCCGGGGGGACGAAACCCTGACCCCCTGGCGCCAGCACTTTAGAAGGGGCCCGCTTTAAGACAAAGCGTGGGCCGGCGCCAGCCCGGGCCACGAGATCGGCAGGCCATATATCCGTGGGCCCGGGCGTAGACGATAGGAGAACAGCGGGGTTTTTTTAGTGGGTTGAACATCTTTTCCGGAGTCCCTTATATCCCTCGGTCCCCCGGGCCGGGATAACCCGTCAAGAGAGGTTTTTCCCCGAGACCGAAAAAAAATAGAAGGGTTTAATTTTTAATTTTTTGTTAAATACCCATGCGAAGCTGGGACGGGCTGCTAGTTATACATAACAAGAGAAACTACTACTCTGAATATAGTAATGAGTTTTTTTTTTTATTGCTGTAGGACAGCAGACAGGCTGACGGCCCGCTTAGGATTTAGCAGTTACCGTCGCCTATAGGTGTTTGCAATGCCAGTGGCATCGCGAACACGCTGCCGTCCCATAAGGGTACAGGAACTTCGGTCACTAATGCCGGAACACAACACAAGGTTATTATGGCGGCATACTTAAGACCAAAGGTGGTCGCCATCCAGACGGGCTTGAGGCCCTACCACGTAGCTAGGGTGGGTTGTTTTGTCGCCTTTTACGACAGGCCGACCCCGGCCACAGAGGTTAGTATTCTTTCTCCGCCCCTGCACGGATAAAAGTTTTCACGGAAACTTGAGTGACAGTTATCAGCTAACTTCGCATCGTAAAAATTTTACTCTCATAATTTTGTCCAAACGCTCCAACATCAAAAATTAAAACATTTACCTAAAATACTCCGTGCTGTGGGCCAGGGTGCTGTCCACGTTGCTGTTCACGTCCGTCGCCGAGTCTTTGCTGTTGTACAACCACACGCCGGACGCCATCTTGTGGTCGTGTACTTGAAAGTCCCGCGTGTAAAGCTTAGAGGGCGTGGTGAAGTCCAGGTTTAGAGGTTGGCCTGAAAGAAACACTTATATTGGGACACAATTTAAAAACATGTAGGACAGCAGACAGACTGACGGCCCGCTTAGAATTTAGCAGTTACCGTCGCCTATGGGTGTTTGCAACGCCAGTGGCATCGTGAACACGCTGCTGTCCCATAAGGGAACTTCCATACAGGAACTTGAGTCAATAATACCGGAACAAAACACAAAATTAATATAGCGGTAGCTTCTTCTTTGTCGGTATCGCTCTCGACAGATTGGTCGTGGTCATCACTTGAGGTGTTGGTGGCAAGCTTCACAACACGCCGCCACTTCTCTCTGATAACTGCCTGCCTTGTGCATTCATGTGGTGATTGATAATGAGCCATTTACTCCCGCTTTTATCTGTCCAGTCCACCTCATAGGCGATCTTCCTCGTGGCCTGGACCACTAGTCGCTCAATAGCCACCTCCCCTCGACAGAATACGTGACCAAAAAAGGTGTGGATACGAGACTGTACCAAAGACGATAAACGCTGCTTGATGCCGAGTTCTCAAAGTATAGACGCGTTGGTACGGAATTCAGTCCACAATACTCCGAGCATTGTCTTTCAGCACAACGTCTACGTTTCTGCGACTTATAAGAATACTAGCTGACCCGGCAAACGTTGTTCTGCCATATAAATAATAAAATGTCAAAAAATTAAAAAAAAAATTTAGGGGTGGACTACCCCTAACATTTAGGGGGATGAAAAATAGATGTTGGCCGATTCTCAGACCTACTCAATATGCTCACAAAATTTCATGAGAATCGGTCAAGCCGTTTCGGAGGAGTATGGCAACGAAAACTGTGACACGAGAATTTTATATATTAGATGAGGAATACAAGTGCCCGAACTAGCTGCATTTTTGTGACTTTATATATATAGCGCTAAACTTAGGACCAAAGGTGGTCGCCATCCAGACGGGCTTGGGGCCACGTAGCTAGGGCATTGAGTCCGGGTTTACCCGGACCGAAAAAACCCGGGTTTTCCCGGTTCTGAGGATTATAAAAAAAACCCGGGTTTGATTTTTAAAACTCGGGTTTTTCGGGTTCTGTTTAATACTTTTGTTTTTGTTATTAAATTTATTAAGTTTAACCCACTTCGAATGCAATAATAAGTCATCATCATCTCAGCGTTCATCCCGGTTGCGACCCAAACCTGCGCTTCGGTGCCCGGGGTCCGCTTTCCGACTTTTTCTACTCCACTTCGCACGGTCTTCAGCATCCCTGGTAGTGAGCCCATTGGCACGCATATGACCCTTTACGACGAATGCAATAATAAATAAATGGAATAAAAACACGCTTTGATAACATTATTATTTATTACGTAAAAAGTAGCTTCGTTGCTACGTTCCTACCAATAAAACAAGTCATGCAAATTAAATGGAACGCGCGCGTCCATCTCAGGACATGAATGGGGTGAAGTTTTTAAACATTAAAACTGTTTTGTAATTTGTAAAGTACTGTTTCATTTATTTAAATTCTTCCTCATCCTTTATATTTTGTACTCATTGTAGGAAATCGATATATAAACGCTCGAAAAAACCAGTCTACCCGAACCCGGGTTTTCAAAATTGAACCAAGTTTCGATGCCCTACACGTAGCTAGGGTGGGTTGTTTTATCCGCACACCTCTCCGCCCCTCCACAGGCGTTGGAGCAAACGTGTCCTGCAGTGGAGACCGGAAGTCTCGGCAGACGTGTGGAAGACACCCCCGGCCCCGTGACCTGCGCAAGGTTGCCGGTCGGGGTTGGATGGGAAAAGAGCGATGGTGACGACGAGGATAAATGCTGATCACCACAACTACGCCTCTGATTATACCCCCACGCTATCTACGATGAGGTCTGGTGAAGACCATGCACTTAAACATATATATATATATATATATACATATAATCATGCCTCTTTCCCGTAGGGGTAGGCAGAGACCACTTCTTTCCACTTGCTACAATCCCTAAATACTTATTGTTCCGCTTCGTCCACTTTCATTATTCCCTTCATACATGCCCTTCGGTTTAGGGTACTCTTGACCTGGCCTTTTTTCAAGACGTCCCTGATCTGGTCTCAAAACGTCCGCCTAGGTCTACCCCTTCCAACACTTCCATTCGAACTCGCCTTAATTAAACATATATAAACTTTGAAATAAAAATATGCTCACCGGGATGCAACCTGTTATCCTGACGGAGCTCACCAAAGTCCTCCATTTGCCCTTTGGGTTCTAGATTGTTATTGCCCCACAGTGCTTCAGATTTGAGGGACTCCTCAGAAGGCGGGTACCAGGGTTTCGTGGGCTTTTCTTTGCTGTTTTCGGGTTTTTGTATAGTTTCTGCTGTTGAAGAATTGTTAATTTTTATTATCTACAAAATTACCATAATTAAAAACATCAGTGAGACCTCTTCCACCTGAATTAAATGAATAGCATGAAATCATAGTAACTATATAATACGAAGGTGTAAAATTAGCTAACATTATTTACTAGCTCACCGGGTTCAGTGCAGGGTCGGAGAAAGAATACTGACCTCTGCGGCAGGGGTCGGCCTGACGTAAAAGGCGACAAAACAACCCACCCTAGCTACGTGGTAGGGCCTCAAGCCCTTGGTTTTAAGTATGCCGCCATAATAACCTTGTTGTGTTCCGGCATTAGTGACCCAAGTTTCTGTACCCTTATGGGACAGCAGCGTGTTCGCGATGCCACTCATGTTGCAAACACCCATAGGCGACGGTAACTGCTAAATTCTAAGCGGGCCGTCAGCCTGTCTGCTGTTCTACAGCAATAAAAAAAATGTGATGCATTAAGGGCGCCGCGGATAAAATCCGTTTGTTTAGAGAGCCTAAAACCGAAAAAGATTGGGACCTTCTGTATTAGTGTAATAAAAGTTACGCAAGCCCGAACAAAGAGACGAAGATTGTAGGAAACACTGTATACTGGTACTGTATCTCATTCTCTCGCAGGCAAATCTTATTTATGAATATGTTTATCTCTTTTTTAGTGTCGCTTTTTCGTTTCAGAATTTGATATTCTCAAATAACGACGCTAAAAGAGTTTCACTTCAATAATGCTTAATGTACAAATTATAAAAAAAAAATTTCGAAATCGCAGTAAATTCCATACCTTCTTCAGTCCAGTCAGCGACCGGCAGAGCGATCTTCTTCCTTCCTTTAGAATCGCGCTCGGCCCCTTTGGGCTCCCGCTCGGGCGCTCGGGAGCCCCTCGGGGTACGGTCCTCCAGATCCAAATCATTCAGTTCGGCGAGCATCCGCTCCTCACCGTCGAATACGAAGTCGCGCTCTGACACTTTGCGGCCTTCAACCGGCGGAGGCAGCGTTGGTCCTTCGAGACGATAAATCAATTTCAAAATAAAATCACAATGTTAATTTTCGTCGTCCACTGTTGGACATAGACCCAGGTCAAATCTGTCAACCTCTGTGGCGTAACGGCTAACGCATGCGAAGGGTACGGGTTCGATTCCCATCTAGGTCTCGCGTCTAGGTGTTTATACAATATGTATTTATTTACAAAATAAATAGTATGCGCAGGATTATTGTTAATTCGACGTATTCCCGTTAGGGGGTAATAGTGGTGATTATAATACAAATACGATGCGGAATAATTTGACTACTTCGGTAGTTAAGTCACAACTCAGAAAAAGAATGCGACTTTGCTTGCGCAATAGGGGAAGTCACTTCGAGCAAGAACTTTAATTAGGCTAAATCACAAAACATCTTGTTATTATTACTACAATGTTACTAGTTCTTAAATTTATTTTAAATTTGTATTTTTTGTTTTATTTACATTGGGTATTGGTATGGTTTTAATTACATAATTGTATGGAAATTTTAAAGAACAACCTTATGTTTAGTTCGAATTCGCCAATAATAATTTCCGCCTGCTTCCTTTGTGATCTTTTTTTCCAGTTTCTTTGAAATAAGTTCCTAGTTGTTATGCATTGTTGAAGAGCTAAGAAAACTGTTATGTTTTTAAAATATTCTACAAACCAAGTTTCATGACATTTTATTTTTATTTTAACGCATTTTAGTGGGAAAATATATAAAAAAAAAAATATTGAAATAATATCGTTTTTCGTATCGCATTTTTAAATTTGGACAGATAATTGTTACTTTAATATAGATAAATAACCAGTTTTTAATCGTTTTTATAAATCAGAAAAAAAACAGATTTAAATTAATAATTTTTTTTAAAATAAATTTTTGATGTTGCATTTGACTTATTTTGAAAAAAGCTAAAAAATATAACACAAAAATGGTTCACTTTTGCATAATGCATATGGTGGTTAAAATTATCGCAAATAGTCATCCCTATCAGCTCCTAACGAGAATACGTCGAATTATTATCCGTGCAGGGGCGGAGAAAGAATACTAACCTCTGCGGCCGGGGTCGGCCTGTCGTAATAGGCGACAAAACAACCCACCCTAGCTACGTGGTAGGGCCCCAAGCCCGTCTGGATGGCGACCACCTTTGGTCTTAAGTATGCTACAATAACCTTGTGTTGTGTTCCGGCATTAGTGACCCAAGTTCATGTACCCTTATGAGACAGCAGCGTGTTCGCGATGCCACTGGCGTTGCAAACACCCATAGGCGACGGTAACTACTAAATTCTAAGTGCCTCAAGTCTAAGTCGGCCTGTCTGCTGTCCAACAGCAATAAAAAAAATTACCAATAACCCTGTATGTAATATAGCACCCATAACACAAGTGTGAATTGTCTCTATATTTATTATATAAGTAACTGGGATATATGAAACGCAATGTGTGGAGTGACGCGGAAGGACCGCGTTAGGAACTCCCGCATTCGCGGTAGTCTTCATGTCCGTGACATTGCGGATAAACTGCAGGAGTGTCGGCTCCGTTGGTACGGCCACGTTTTACGGCAACCGGATGATTACGTGAGAAACAAATGTCTGGCCATGCCGCCTCCGCCGGGCCCCGACAGGAGGGGTAGACCCAAAAAGTGCTGGCTTGACGTCGTAAGGGGTGATATGCGTGCCAATGGGCTCAATACCAGGGATGCTGAAGACCGTGCGAAGTGGAGTAGAAAAAGACGGAAAGCGGACCCCGGGCACCGAAACGAAAGTTTAGGTTGCAACCGGGATACTACGCTTAGATGATGATGATGATGGATGAAAGTCGCAATTCGAATAGATCTAGCGCTGTGGGTTAGAGTGAGAGAGGAGAGCCTGCCTACCGCTGCCGTATGCGTGAGAGAAAGGGAAGCAACACAGACTGGCACCATAACGCGTTACGTAACGAAGCGATTTACCCTCCATTAACAGTTACAAGAATATTGCAGTATTTATAATAATAATTTATAATAAGTGTTGGAAGGGGTAGACCTAGGCGGACGTTTCAAGACCAGATCAGGGACGTCTTGAAAAAAGGCCAGTTCAAGAGTACCCTAAACCGAAGGGCATGTATGAAGGGAATAATGAAAGTGGACGAAGCGAAACAAGTATGTAAGGATCGTAGCAAGTGGAAAGAAGTGGTCTCTGCCTACCCCTACGGGAAAGAGGCGTGATTATATGTATGTATGTATGTTGTAATAATATTGTTTATTCGAATAATAGCGTGTAACAGGGTTGCCAACTTAGTTTTTGCTATTTACAATAATAATAGCGCTAGTATTCAGTTGGTCCCCACCGAGTGCACCACATTTACAGACATTTTAGAGAATTTTATATACATCTTACCAGTCTTCTCCTTGGACGGAGTGCCACCACCAGGTCCTGGGTTCGAGAGCAACTCTTTCAACTCTTCCTCCAAGTCGGTTGTGTCTATATCGTCTATGGCCGTACTTAGGGCTTTGCCAACTTCGTTGTATGTGTCCATTACCTGATGGAAAGATTTTTTTTCATTATGTCCTAAGGGAGGAGTTAGAATACTAACCCCTGCTGCCGGAGGCGACCTGTCGTTAAAGACCACTAAAATAAAGGCTACCACCCCTGGTCTCTAATTACGTCGCCATAATAACCTTGTGTTCTAGCATAAGTGATCAGGTTGCGGTACCCCTATGCCGAAGTGCCCTTGACGTCGCAAACATTCATTCGTCTTCTTCGTGTTCCTCTACAATAACTGAAGGTTGGACATCAGCCTTGAAAACCTCGCTTTTATCCCTGGCAAGGTCTCTCGACTCAGGTCCACTTGCGGACCTGTCCACTTGCGTAGAACAGCAGACAGGCTGACAGCCCGCTTAAAATTTAGCAGTTACCGTCGCCTATAGGTGTTTGCAACGCCAGTGGCATCGCAAACACGCTGCTGTCCCATAAGGGTACAGGAACTTGGGTCACAACACAAGGTTATTATGGCGGCATACTTGAGACCAAAGGTGGTCGCCATCCAGACGGGCTTGAAGCCCTACCACGTAGCTAGGGTGGGTTGTCTTGTCGCCTTTTACGACAGGCCGACCCTGGCCGCAGAGGTTAGTATTCTTTCTCCGCCCCTGCACGGATAAATTCTATGATCATACGACATTAGTCTGTTCCTGTTATGAGCTATACCTAGTCAGGTCATAAATTCTGTCACATGTTTAATGTAAAATAATTGTAACAAGTTTATTCATTATGTAACCATTCATATACCAAAATGAACTTAACAAAACATAGATTCTTATGACATTAAAGTTTATTCAAAATAACTTCCGTGATTTTGAATACAAGCCTTCAATCTGCGCGGCCAGTCGTCTATCGCAGCACGAACGAGGTCCATGTCAATATCGGCGACTGCCTTAATCAAGGATGTCTTGAGTGACTCCAAATTGGGATGAGGCTTTGAGCACGCCTTTTCCTCCAAGTGTTGCCATATCTTGTAATCTAACGGATTCAAATCTGGACTGGAGGAGGGCCAGTCTTCGTGCCGGATGAAGTCGATTTCACGCGCCGCCAGCCAGTCTTGTGTGCTCTTCGCTCTATGAGCTGGCGCCGAATCTTGTTGGAATACCCAGTGCCTGTTATTGAACATGGTATGAGAAACAGGTTCCACAAGGTTCGTCAGGACTGTATTTTGATACACAACAGCATTCGTTTTTACACCTTTCTCACAAAAATGTACCTCTGTTAAGCCCCAATAAGAAACTCCCAACCATACCATGAACGAGGATGGAAAATGACCTCGTTGGACACGCGGAATACGGTTGCTCGCTTCTTCACTACTGTGTGCGTACACCTTATCATTTTGTTTGTTGTAGTTCTCTTCTACGGTAAACATTTTTTCATCCGAAAAAAGAATTTCCCGATATTTTTTTCCCGCGTACCGCTTCAACAAAGCGCGGCATCTCTTCAGTCTCAGGTCCATTAGACGAGCATTCAAACGATGTCCTGTTTTTCTTCGATATGCCCGAAGCCCTAAGTCTTCATTTAACACCCTTCTCACCGTGGTTCTGCTTAACCCCATCTGAAGGGCCAACAGTTTCTGCTTACGTTTGGGATTTCTTTGAATTCGTGCCTTCACAGCTTTTATCACTGCTGGAGTCCTAACAGACCGAGGGCGACCACTTCTTGACCTGTCATCTACACTAGAGTCTTCATTGTATCGTTTGATGGTACGATAAACGAATCTTTTGGTTATATTCAAATTTTTCAGTATGTTAAAAATTTGAATTGGCGCGTAACCGCAACGATGCAACGCAATAACTGCAACACGGTCTTCTTTAAGCGTCCACTCCATATTTAAAAATGAGTAAAATTCTAAAAGTATACATTTTTATTTTCATGAACAATTCGAAATTCGAATTCAATAAACTTTTTTGTGGTCAGCATTCTAAAAGAAAAGTTTTTACTGTGTGACAATACTTATGACCTGACTAGGTAGATAAATACATACATCTCTAAGATCGTCCATTGTGTCGTGTACCAGGTCTTCTTCTAGGCCACCTTCTTTAATACTCTGTTTCATTGCTTGAGTGCTTGATCTAAAATCAACGAAACAAATTAATAATACTTTTTTTAAATTGTTGTAGGACAGCAGACAGGCTGACAGCCCGCTTAGAATTTAGCAGTTACCGTCGCTAATACAACACAAAGTTATTATGGTGGTATACTTAACACTTTATCGACCGCTAGCCTAATCGGCTTTTAGATAACGACTGTTTACTAATAACTTGAAGGGTTGTAATACTAAAGGGTCTAAGTGCCAATTTGATGTTTTAGAGATATAACAAAAAAAGGTTGTGCGAAAGTGCGTTGGTACTTAGACCGCGCCACAACTTCATCTGTGTATGAGTGAAAAATTAAAAGAGATAGGCACTTGGATCCATTTGAATATTATTAAATTTGGTACATAGATCGTATTTTTGTAATAATATCGATTTTATTTTTTTGGCACTTAGACCTTTGGTGACCGGGTTCAGTGTTTCAGAGGGTCACCATTTGGGTTATAAATGAAACAACACCAGGGATGGTTTAGCTGAATCAATACGGAAGCCGTATTGAGTACTGATCCCGTACTGAATAATTTATTTCAAAATTCGTGCTCTTTATATACGAATTGGCTGGGGATCGTCGACCAATCAGAAGCGTTTAAAAAGTAAACAAATGCAGATGTTTTTACACGACACAAATAATCACAAATTCTTGGAAATTGAATATTTCAACCATGGCTTGACAACAGGATTATCGTTTCTTCGAAATTTGGTCGAGTCCTCGTCCCGCACTGCTGCTTCCGCAGGCGACGATGATACGCGTGTTCGCGCCGTTGCGGTCATTCCCGGCTGAGACGTTGCGCAGTGAGCGTGCGGTCGCGTTGTCCATTTAATATGTACGTTGTTATTATTATCGCCCGAAGTCTCTTCCGAGAAATGTAATGAAGTTGAGGGCGATGCTTCGTGGATAGTACATATGCGACGTGGCCGACGATTATGTATGATGACTTTTCAGAGCTTCCCTGTTCCTTATTAATATGATATGGTGGCTACAGACCCTTTACAATTACAACCCTTCAATTTATGTTGTGAATGTTAGTTTATAAGGCTCTTTTATATAAAATAAATAATAAAGTATAAATATCAATAAAATTATATTCCTCTGAAGCAAAAGGAAAAAGGATAACATAATGACCGGTACTGGGAGTAAATGCATGCGCGACTAAGCCGGTACTTGGAAACGGGCAGACTTAAAAATGACCGGTCGATAAAGTGTTAAGACCAAGGGCTTGGGGCCCTACCACGTAGGCTGTTTTATCGCCTTTTACGACAGGCCAACCCCGGCCGCAGCGGTTAGTATTCTTTCTCCGCCCCCGCATGAATAAAAAAAATAAACGAACTGAATATTTGGTAAAATACGAGGGTCCTATCAAGAATTTTGGGGTGCAATAATGCACCCTACTGACTATAAATATCATATAGTAGACATGAAAAGAGATATTGTGAGAAAATCAGCGCACTGGCTTCTGCTGACCCCTGCGGCCGGGGTCAGCCTGTCGTAAAAGGTGACAAAACTACCCCAATTAGGCGGTAGCGGGGCCCCAAGCCTGTCTGAATTTCCACCAAGCACTGGTTTATAAGTATGCCACCATAATAACCCTGTATTGTGTTCAGTGGTGACCCAGGGTCCAGAACCTCCATACAGACGGCAGCGTGTTCGCGGTGTCACAGGCGTCGCAAATATACGCAACATTGGCCATAGGCGACGCTAACTTTATCCGTGTAGGGGCGGAGAAAGAATACTAACCTCTGCGGCCGGGGTCGGCCTGTCGTAAAAGGCGACAAACAGCCCACCCTAGCTACGTGGTAGGGCCTCAAGCCCGTCTGGATGGCGACCACCTTTGGTCTTAAGTATGCCGCCATAATAACCTTGTTGTGTTCCGGTATTAGAGACCCAAGTTTCTGTACCCTTATGGGAGCACCCATAGGCGACGGTAACTGCTAAATTCTAAGCGGGCCGTCAGCCTGTCTGCTATCCTACAGCATTAAAAAAACTGCTTTCTTCACTAACAAAAAAAACAGTAGGCTCATATCTATCGCAAACAAGCACTGGAGTGGAGACAGCGTCTTGAAAAACTTGACACCACCGAGCCCTACAGGTTGGTGACCTGTGCAAGTTTGTTGATCGAAGCTATATGGGAAAGGGTCTCCCTACGTAGGAAGGCCTACGTCCAGCCATACCACGTGACCTATTTTTGACAATGGGGATTGTTTAAAATTTTTAACCATTTTAATTTGATTTATTTTTTGAAAATTTAGAGCATTTTGAGAAACTCATTTGAATATTTTGAAGATTGGCTCAACATTTATTTAAAAAAAAATGTTTAAATATTTTCAATTTTAAAGGTAAGTGACGTCATCACACGGCACAAGGGACTGTGCCGTTGCCTCACTAGAAATAATTTAAAAAATTGAAAGCTATCAACACGATGTCATCCATCTCATATCTGTCAAAGTTCATACGAAAAAAAGAGAATTCGCAGGGAAAATTATTATTTTTGACATTTATAAATTTGACACATGACAGATTATTAATACTTGCCACTTACTTTTTATTTTCTGAGGCAAAGATACAAACTATACAGTGAAATTTGAAGGGCAGGAGAAGGTTCAAACATATTTTATCAAAAATATCAATAAAATGTGAATATTTTTCATAATTAATTAGTCCGTAATGATCAGTAACCTTATTCCTCTATATGGTTTTTCAATTACAACATTTAAAAAAAAATTAACAATGCCCATTACCCCCCTCCCATCCCTTGGTCACCGTCGGTAGTAAATGAGAAGACCGGCCCCTTTTACTTCAATAATTTGTATGCAAACAGAATCTACAAACTGTTAGTTATCAATCAACTGACGTGCCGGTATATGTGCATCAGTGTCGCCACCTGTATGTAAAAAAATGATAAATGCCGCGCGCCATATTTGAATATAGCTCGAAAAAGCACGAAATTACCTTTAGAGTATATCGACTACATCATCATTTCAGCCGGAAGACGCCCACTGCTGGACATAGGCCTCCCCCAAAGATCTCCATGACGATCGGTCCTGAGCTGCCCTCATCCAACCTATTCCGGCGATCTTGACCAGATCATTGGTCCATCTTGTGGGGGGCCTACCAACATTGCGTCTTCCAGTACGCGGTCGCCATTCGAGGACTTCTCTGCCCCAACGGCCATCTGTCCTTCGCGCTATGTGCCCAGCCCACTGCCACTTCAGTTTTGCAATCAATTTGTATCGACTACATACGTGAAGAAAACCTAAGCCCCGCCCCCTCCTTGCGATCTAGCGTGGAATTTCAACATATATTTCGAATCCCTCTCTTCCACCATTATACTTACTTGTACGTATCCACAATAACAGCATTGTCCACGGCGTCCTTCATTTGACTCAACAACTGTCCGACATTCTCTAACGCCGCAGTACACTTCCTCAACCGTTGGGCTACTCTATGCTTGCGACGGAGGTGGTTTTTGGCCTGTCCAAATGGAATTCTGAGTATAAAACCTGCTTGTAATATGTCGTGACAATTGAAACAGCACTCTACATGGTCAAGCCCATCTGAATGGAGACCACCTTTGGTCTTAAGTATGCCGCCATAATAACTTTGTGTTGTGTTCCGGCATCAGTGATCCAAATTCCTGTAACCTTATTGGAGAGCAGCGTGTTCGCGATGCCACTGGCGTTGCAAACACCTATTGGCGACGGTAACTGCTAAATTCTAAGCGGGCCGTCAGCCTGTCTGCTGTCCTACAGCAATAAAAAAAACTCTAGTTAGAGGCCATCCATAAATTACGTCACACGAATTTTAAGACTTTTTAACCCCTCCTCCCGTTCTTATCCCAGTTTGTCACATTTTTGGAAACCCCCTTTTTTTTGGTCTCGGTGAAAAACCACTCTTGACGGGTTCCCCGGCCCGGGAGGACCGAGGGATATGTGGGACTCCGGTAAGATGTTCAAACATCCGACTACCCACTAAAAAACCCCGCTGTTCTCCTATCGCCTACGCCCGGGCCTACGGATAATGGCCTGCCGATTTCGTGGCCCGGGCCGGCGCGCGGCCCGCCCTTTGACTTAAGGCGGGCCCCTTCTTAAGGGTTGGCGCCAGGGGGTCAGGCTTTCGTCCCCCCGGCGCTCTCCTGTTGTTACAGGAGAGTTGTTACTCTAGGAGTTGAGGAGGGCCACGTAACAGCACGCAGCCCTCACCCTTGCGGCACTAGTGCGGGCGGCGGGTCCTCCCCCGAGGGTCCGCCCGCGGCAGCTTTTTACGGCGGCCAGAAAAAACCCTGAACTGATGTCACGACACACATTTTTCAATTTTATGCATAAATTTAAAAAGATTTTTTTTTAAGTTTTTTATTCACATATAAATTTCGCGTTTTAGTATTTTAAATCTTAACATGTGACGTCATAAACACCCCCTCCCTGCCCCTTGTCATACAATGTCACATTCCGGTGATACCCCCCCCCCCCTTTAACGTGTGACGTAATTTATGGATGACCCCTTATGGGTACTTAAACATCTAATATACTACATATATAATTTTCATTTTTTTAATGTATACCAGTTGTCCAGTATCCATATCACAAGCGTTCTGCTTTGATAATTATTAAACTCACAGCAATCCTGTTGCCGACTTGCAGAGATGCGCGTGCGTCGTTCTCAGCCGCTTCGACCTCTTTCGTGAGACGCATTTCGTCCGCCTCGAGGCGAGACTGCGCGCGCAGCAGCTTCGCTAGGGCTTCGTCCGACTCAGTCACAGGCGTCGCCTTCTTGTCCTGTTCGGCTGGAAGAATACATATGTTTATAACAGCAGCAGTTTAGAATAGCTCATGATTATGTGGATACGTGATAACCTGTTAACTGGTTTTGACGAAATATTTCGTCATATACGAAATATTACTGCAAGGACATGACGACATTTTTCGTCTTGGACATTTGGAATATCACACTACGAAATAATTATTTCAATTTGTTCAATAATTTTTTTTACATTTAAGTTGTTTGATTTACTTGTATTAGCTGATCCGGCGAATACTGTTATACCACTTAAATAAAATAAAAAAATAAATTAACAAAACATAATTAAGCTCACCCCTATTTCACCCCCAAGTTTCATTTTCGCGACAAAAAGTATGTCCTTCTCCAATGTATAGCTATATAGAATTTCATCAAAGTTGTTTCAACGGCACGTGAAGACGTAACAGACAGACAAACAGTTACTTTAAGGTTTATAATATTTGTATGGTGTTGACATTTCTTAAATATATTATTTTTAAATAACCTAAATGTGGGTTTTCTTAACATAAACTAACCGGAAGTTTGTAAATGTTTAAAAACGCAATAACCAAAATTAATACAAAATGCTTATAGAAATAATATAGTAATTAATGGCCAAATAATTTTGTTTATATTTTTAATTTAATGTTATTATAATATCATAATTTTGCTATAGATATTAACCAGCGGAATTTTTGTCTGTTTCTGTTATAAATATTTTGGTAGATATTTAATTTTGGTTACTGGCAAGTAATGTCAGGATGGGAGACACCTGTCGACGGGGTAAGGAAACTAGCAACAGAATATTATAAAAGACGGTGGAATACTAACTAATTAACAAAAAAATTAAACCGCCGAAAAAGCTGAAAAGCATAAAATAATAAACCTTATTTTTATTAACCTTAATAACTAAGTTCTTAAACTAATGTAAGTATACTTAAGCAATTTTGAGTCGGCGCCAGTGCCCTCATGTGTGCCCGTTCGGGTTGCTGTATCGCTGACATTATCTTCGTAAATACTCGGTATTTTGCACCGAAGGGGCGTGTGACGATGCGCCGTCGCCGCGCATCACGCCTTACGTAATTAATTAATTTGCTTGTTTGGCGCCGACTCAAAATTACTTAGATATACTTACATTAGTTTAAGAACTTAGTTAAAAGAAGGTTTATTATTTTTTGCTTTTAAATTTTTTCAGCGGTTTAATTATTTTGTTAAAAAGATTTTCTTTTATAATTTTTTATATATAATTTTTTTAATCTACTAATTACTACATGCTTAAATAAATCAGTCTAGAGGGAATGCCCTCTAGGGTGATTTAGGCCAAGCCCAGCAGTGGAACATTATGGCCTGTTTTTATATAATCTTGTGAGGTCTATTGGTGCTCCTGTGAGAAAAACAAGAGTCTCCTTTTTATTCTTCTTTCCAATCTTTATAGCTGATACCCTTTATAGCTTTCGTCATGAGGTAGAAGAAAATTTCCCTCTCCTACGCATGCGCGCTACACCGTTTGCCCCACTTCTCCGCGGCCACAAAACACATGTTTCTTAAAACTTCAATAACTTTATATTAAATGATGAAGATATCGCAATATTTTTTTCTTTAGATAAGGCCTAAGTGTCCAAAAAATAAAACTTGAAAATTTAATTGAAATCTATCCAGTAGTTTTGCCGTGATGTGCGCATAACTGCAGACCTCTATTGTTTTACTTATATAGATATTCATTGACAGTCCATAACCTCCATGGCTATCGGCTAACAATATCTGCACACTTGCAAAGGTTCCCTTGCGCTTGGTGTTTATATACAGTGTAAACTCTATATAATGTCACTCTATTTAACGGCAAACTCCTTAAAATGTCGAAATAGCTTGACTTTGGTTGGTTTGCCTTATTTTCTATACAACATACACTCATAAACGACAAAAATAAGGCATTATAAATCACACTGAGGAAGAACAAGTGGACGAAGATGATGAAACAGACCATCTTGTCTCTCCATCAAGCATTAATTCATGAAACGGACTACAGGCAATAAGTGTTGTTATTTGTATGAATAATAATGTTTGTTCGTGTGTAAAATGTGTACTATATTTGTAAATACATACATATTATTATAGAATGGTAAAATAATATCTTTTTTTAAATATTTCTCTCCATTTAACGACCACGACCACTCTCTATAACGCTGAAAAATGCAGTCCATTGAGTGTCCTTATATAGAGTTTACATTGTATTTAAAACAAATGTGTATACATATTACAACATTAGTTGTGTGGTATCCATAACCCAAGTATATTATGTTCTAGTGTATTGTAGCAAAGCTATTGTTACATATGTTTACAGAAAAAAAATCTTACCAATCTTCACAACATCTCCTTTTTTAATTGCATAGTTTTCTGATACAAGCCATCCAAGCAATATTTCGAATAAATCCCGGCTGTATCCAGTTTCTGAGTTCCTTAACAGCTCATCTATGGAACCCACTCTATCCACTCCTGGAGGGTAGTTGTGTAAAAGGTCTAAGGCTTGTTCCTATTTAAAAAAAATTAGAATCACCAAGACATTCAACATTCGATTCCTGCGATAGCACGCACAATTCAGGCGTTTTTTTTTCTTTACTGTTACTACATTTCAGCATATTATTACTGTTATGTAGTGACAGAGAAGGAATATATTCTCTTCCGCCGAAGTAAGAAAACTAACCCCTGCAGCCGGGGTCGGGCTGTCATAAAATGCGACAATACAACCCTAGCGAGTTGGTAGGGCCTCAAGCCCATCTGAATGGCTACCGCCATTGGCCTATAAGTATGCCGCCATAATAACCTTGTGCTGTGTTCTGGCATTAATGATCCAGGTGCCTGTACCCCTATGGGACAGCAGCGTGTTTACAGTGACTTTAGCGTCGCAAACATTCATAGGCGACGGTAACTGCTTACTGTTATAGTGGGCTGTCAGCCTGTTCTTCGCAATAAAAAAAAGATTACGAGGAAACCTTCATACTAAGATTACTGGTATCTACGTAGCATTACATGAGGATTAATCCCAACAACCCCACTGTTGGGATTATTTATGAGATTTATGTGTAGAAGATTTTAAAATAATATTAAGGAAACACTACAATAATGGCAACCATCCCTGGCTTAAAAATATGCCGCCATAATAACCTTGCGTTGCCTTATAACACTTGACTCAGATTCCAGTGTAACACAAATTGCAGTACGACAGTGGTGCCCCTGGCATTACAATCCATAAACGACAATAACTGCTTCTGCTGTCTCACAGCAATAAATAAAATACGATGTTAGCAATCAAATACTTACTTTTACGGCTGATTCTACAACAAATCTTTGTGTTGATTCAATACTGGCTTTAGGCATGCCATCATTGTCCATCATCTGTCTCGCAGGCAGCAATGAAGTGACCGCAGTGAGTGCGAACGCAGCGGGTCTGAATGCCAGCCTGGCGCCCCACTTCATCCATCCCTCTGGGCCGTTATAGAGAATCTGTTGGTACTTCGAAGGTGGGGACAGGTCACCATTTCTGCAAAGATAACTAGCATCTTACTACCCTGTTACACATAAAGACATTCATCAATTTCAGATGACCTTATAACTCAACAGCTTTTTCATCTCTGAATGCCTGTATGTATCAGGTTAATTTGCATCCAGCGACGCGCACTGCCGCGCGATTCAGCTGTTCAGGTGGCGGTGGCTTGCGCGCGGCAATCTAGCATGAACATTCAGTGAGAATGGACATGGAGGAGGCTATTTGGTTGTGGGTTTTATACCGCAAACTGCGACGTCATCGTCGAAAGCAAAGACGATACTGGGTGCACCCTATTTTGAGTCAAAGACTTTTTTTAAGCCTGTTTGTGACTTTATATCCCACACTAAGACTACACGAAGCTCGATCAGAAAATTAATAGATAGTAGAAGTAAATCAATAGATATCTCGTCCTCCATTTTCATGGCTCCGTGCGTTCGTCCCCCTCAAACCGCGCGGGTCAACTGAACAGGTCGATACAGGATTGTAGATCTCAAACCGCGCATCGCCGCGCGGTGACGCTCAGTTCAAGATATTGCGCGCGGTGCATGGCGGTGCGCACGGGCACGCGCGGTGACGCGCGGTCATGTACACAACAAAATTGATTTGTTACAATCTTAACCGCGCATTCATCTGCACTTAGCATAAGTGACATGGGAAAAAAATGGTGAATTTGACATAGATAAAGCATTAAGTCTGGAAGATCAGTACAAATATTACATGGTTTCAAGTGCGAAAAAAGTACTTATATTGGAATGAAATCTGATGCAGAAAAAAATGCTGATTTGGAATATGTATATAACCCAAAAGCTCTCATTATCCGTGCAGGGGCGGAGAAAGAATACTAACCTCTGCGGCTGGAGTCGGCCTGTCGTAATGACGTGTCTTAAATTTTCCACCATAATAACCTTGTGTTGTATTCCAGCATTATTGACCCAAGTTCCTGTACCCTTATGGGAGAGCAGTGATCACTGCTGTGCTATAGCAAAAAAAACCAGTGTCCCTTATAACAAAATCACTTTTACCCGACAATATTATGTATTTATCTCTCCTTGTAGAGGCGGAGCAGCATTACTAACTTCTGCAGCCAGAGTAGGCCTATCGTAAAAGGCCACAAAACAACCCTACATACATGGTAGGGCCACAAGCCCATCTGGACGGCAACCACCCCTGGTGTATAAGTGGGCCACCTTAATAACCTTGTGTTCCGGTATTGGTGACCCATGTTCCTGTACCCCTACAGTACAGCAGCATGTTCGCGCCCCTGGTGTCGCAAACATCCATAGGCGACGATAACTACTTACTAATAAGTGGGCCGTCACCCTGCTTGCTGTTCCTCAGCAATAAAAAATATTTAAAAAAGAAAAGCATACACTGTTAAAGTAGTATTTCAGTTATCTACTATCCATAACACAGTGCTCTTATCACCTTTGTCAAATGTTACAGTAAATTATATATATGAAACAGTCTACATTCCTAATTCAAAATCCTAGCAATCACATGTTTTGAATTGTTTAATTCGAGTAAGAATCTTAGAATAACTTTATTTTGGATATGATTGTAGAATGACCTTGCATTTTGTTTCATTCATTTTTATTTGCATTTTATCAAAATATAAGTTAATATTATTTCTAAGTCATTTATATTATAATAAATAAATAAATATATAATAAATAAAAAATAAATATACAAAGCTCACCGAAACATTTCTTCTACCACGATGTCCATACAAGCTGGTGTCCGACCTTTCCTCTGAAAAGCGAATTTGGCATCAGCTGAAGTTAAGACGGGATCCTTCTTATATTTACACCATTGTCTTATCATATCCGACCAGAACTTCATCTTCATATCCCACGATTCAGGATTCACAGATTTCAACCGAAAAGGAGCGAAAAGCGCGTTCATCCTTACATCGTCCGACCAGCATTGTGGCAGTTTATCTTCAGGGAAACCATCGAATAACCCCATTTTCGAGTTTTTCATGTATAACAGCACTTAATTTCTTGTATAAACTTCATGAAAGCGACGAAGAAAATATAAAATACAAAACCACTGTACACATTTACACAATAGTCAATGGCGTATGGCAGATAGGGTGGCAACACCAATGTTCAAATACTTACTAAAACAAAAATTAATTTTAGTAGGAAATATTTTAGTATTTCTAATCATTTCTTATTGCTAAGGCTACGTTCGCATAGCTAGGTGGTTTGCTTAGCGCCTAGAGCTTAGGGGCTTACAATCTGGCTACTTGCTAGGATACACGGTGGCCGCACTGAGAGGTGGTTTGCGTGGTTGGGTTGCTAGGTGCCTTGGTCATTTGCTTGTCGGCACGGCACGTTAACGTGATGTCACTTTCAAAAATAGCTCAACTTCTACTTACAGAAAATTAATCTTTAAAATATACTATTTCACGGCCATATCCATCATGTTGGGTTTATGACATAAATAAGTCACGGTCAAGTCATGGGGAGTTTAATGTTCTGTATAAACAATTGCGTAATTTTAATGAAATAAAATGATCGATTACCTGGCAGAACAACTCATTGCCTGAAAATATAATACGTCATATTAACATACATTCACAGCTTTAATAACGCATTGTAAAAATATTATTATCGCATCAAAAATAAATAAATAACTTAAATAATTAATAACTTAAAAATAAAATTGATGTAATTAATATTTCATCCATTTGTTTTTTCTAAAATGCCTCGTGACAAAAACCAACACGTTTGTTTACCTCGATACACGCTAAGCGACTAGCTAAGCGTCAAGCGCGCAATGCGGCCGTTCGCAAACATGCTAGAACGTTCGTTATACTAAGCTACTCGCTAGGTGACTCGCTAGGCTCTAGGCGCTAAGCAAGCCGCCTGTCTGTGCGGACGTAGACTAAGTTTACAGATTAAAAATTGTAATTATCAATATCATTATCAAAGTCCAGTCTTTTTATCTACTCCGTTCCAGCTTATACGACATGGGGAGCAAAAATCAGAACATTGTAATGTTAAGAGAATCATTTTAGAGAAAATCTATTGAAAGCTAGCATATTGGAACTCATTGTTCAATAAAGGCAAATTTGCAGCACACCTTGCGGTGATTCCACTACATATGATTAACTAGTTCATTTTTGCAATGACTACTGTTGATCTTACAATCTCGAAAGAAGAAACTGTTGACTAGGGAATAGTTAATCAGAATAAACTTTAAAATAATACATTTTTTATTGGGTAAAAAATAAATAAAATTAATGTTTTAATAAAGCCGTCAAGTGCAGTATTTTATTTCGTGGTAGTTGGTCACCAGTATAAAGGGTTATTTTTTATTTATAGAGAACATTATATTACCAATTTAGTAGGTATAAATTTTAAATATGGATACCCAAAATAGCCCATATGGATGTACTCTCGACTAATTACATTTTAAGTCTGTAATCGAAATAATTGATTAAAAGCAATTGAAGAAAATTAAATTACATTTTCAATGCTTATTTTTATAATACACCCGTACTTATATTTTGTAGAATCTACCCAACAGTTTTTATGAACTAGTTATATAAAAAAACCTTATTTTAAAGATTGTTACAAATATAAATAACAAATCATTACGAATTTGAGATAATTACTATTATGTAATTAATTTAATATTTAAGGATGAAAAATATTTAGTTATTAGAAAAAAATTCTCAGTGAGATAACTTCATACTGCATTTGACGGCTTGACCCTAACTAATTTATTATCTGTTGGCTTAAAGGTCTCTTTAGCAAGCCTGGCAGGCCATGAAAACTTGAAAACTAAAAAATATATAATATTATCTGTGTCGTGTCATTTAACATCAATTCATCATCGACTCTTATCGCTTTAATTTAAATTAATAATTTCCTCAAAATTTCACTAAATATACGCTTTTAAAGAAGCACGAATATTAAATATTATAATCCGGTAAGTTTATTATATTAATCGGTGGTTTAGTACATATAAAATAATGCTTGTTAAATTTGTTTATTCCATGTGTTGTTTTTTTTTTTTGATTTTACGTAAACAATTCGGACAGTCGGACTTTGACTCAGTCTTTGTGATGTTTTCTTTTATGATTGTGTACAAATTTATACGAACATTATAGAACAGGTTTTTTTTGTATTGTTGGCATAATATACTCGTATCTTAATTTTCATTTCGACATTTCTAAATAAAACTTCAACTAGAAAATAGTAGGTTTACAGGAGGAGTTTGTAAATATTTTTATAGATCAGTAGACAGGCTAACGGCCCACCCGATAACAGGTGGTCACCGTCGCCTATGAACGATTGCAATACCAGAGACATTGCCGGCGCCGTGCCGGACCACGTCATACTGTGATGGGATGACCTCAATTGGAAGCTCATTCCAAATCTGGAGAGTGGATGCCATTGTATAAGTGGTGCCTCTGGTGTCACAAACATCCATAGACAACGGTAACTTGTATTAAGTGGGCCATCAGCCTGCCTGCTATTTTGAACTAGCTATAATCTCTATACACGTTAATATTCATTAGCATAATATGTGGTAGTATATTGTATCATGGTGCCCATGAGCATATCACCCTTTATGAAGTAGAACCGCAAGTTTCCTTACATAATGGTCATACCAACAAATGCGACACTCCTGCAACATATCCGTCCTGCATCACTCCATGCATTCGATTCAGCATACTTTATATCATATATCCGTGACATGAAGTTTCTGCTTGTTACATCAGCTATCTGCCGGTGAAAGTCTCATCAAAATTGATACAGCCGTTTCAGAGATTAGCCGGAACAAATAGACAGACAAAAATTGTAAAAAAATTTGTTTTGGTATATATACCGTATATACATCCAAATGTGCTTAGTAAAAAGCAGTTATTTTAATATTACAAACAGACCCTCCAATTTTATTTATTTGTATTGATATGTATATTTACACTTAAATTGTGTTGGTTATTATTATTGTTTTATAAATTTTGGCACTGAAAAACAGCACCCTGTTTCCCAACAGGGCATAATGCTGAGGGCTGACCATATTTGTTGGAGAAGTGACAGGCATTTACAATACATTAATGTTTTATAATTTTTTTTTCATTTTACATGTTTGTTCTTCTTGACCAATAAAATATTTTTCTTTCTTTCTTTTTAAGAGGCTTAATGATGGTTTGATGTATTTCAAAATTCATTATTTTGCATTCATCTTAATAGTAACAGTTACTCCCCTGGCAGGTAGCGCCCTAAAAACGGCACAATTGCAATGCTGGCAGAGTCTACCTGCTAAAAACCTATCACCAATCTACACCATAGAAAGGTAAGCGGCATTGCAAGGCCTGTCTAGTGACTATTCACTGTTGTCCTTCTATGGCGTTAATTCCTTATGCCGGGGGTAGAGCTCTCCTACAAACTGCTTGAGCCTGGAGCTTAAGGCATTTGCGGTAGGAGGTGAGCATATCATCGCCTGTTGCATCCAGTGCATTTCCGGCATCTCTCTCAGTGGCCACCATATACATGGACATAACATCCTCGCAGAAGGAAGCCACTGCAGCCAGCCCTCTTGCTTTCAATCATGTCTTGCGCAAGACTTAGCAGTGATATGTCGTGCCCAAATGTGGTCCGTAAGTCTTGCCTCTGTGACTCCCATGGACTACATTTGAACATGTCTTGCAGTGTGGTGCAGGTACTTGCCAATACAACCATGGCCAGTAAGTACCTGCACAAGAGGAGGCCTTCCACCTAGCAAACATATCTAATCCACCACAGGTGGCACCTAAACGTGCAACAGCAAGAGGTTGCCTGATCGCTTCGATGACTTATCGTAGTGAACCAACACAAGGCATGTTATGTGCGCGGCCCCACCGCTCGCTGAGTGGGTTGCGTGGCGCCACGATAGTCGCCTAGCGGTTAGCGACGTGAAAGGTCGTGTGGGTTTTTTGCATGGATTACTGGGATGCATCACGGAAGAATTAATAAAGTTTAAAGATCAAAGGTATCTTGTGTAGTATCCGACCGAAAGTTCGGTTTCGGCCAAAAATCAAGTTTCGGCGGCAGTTTCGGTTTCGGCCAAAATTGGCCGAAACTTTTGCCGAAACCGATACTGATTTCGGAAGTTACAACACAACTTAATCAGTGCGTTATCGCCCGACGCAAGACTCAGTCTTACCTGTCGGAGCCATTATTACAACGCAATGCTGACATATACAGTTATTGGAACAGCAGTCAATATCCTATATTGAGAAGTGCAGTTTTAAAATACCTTTCAGCTCCACCTACCAGTCCCGAGTGAACAGCTGTTCAGTGCTGCTGGCCAAATATACTCGGATCGTCACAATAATTTACGTGGTGGAAACGTAGACAAACTGCTTTTCTTGGCGTACAATATAAGAGTTTAATTATGAATATTAATAATACGAAAAACAAAAAAAGTAACCCTAAATATAAGATATTTAGAAGTTTTTTTTATTTGATTTTATAACTGTTTTCAATCTAAATGTTTACTGTAGTTTAGTAGTGAGTTACTTACATTTACTATACTAAATAAATGTAAGTATAACTGTCCTACTAATTGTGATCTAGGTATCTTTGTTAATTCTAAATGTGCGATTTGATTATTGATAACTGATAAACGTTTTCTATGAGAACTTAATTTGAAAAAATAATAAAAATATTATAATATTTTTTTATATTATATTAAATAAATGATTACAACAAAATTAATATACTGTGTTTCCATTTCATGTCGTAATTTTAAATATTAATGGGTAAAAATAAAAATGCACCAAATTTCAGTATTTTAATTAATTTTATACTTGACCACGTGAGTTTCGGTTTCGGCCGGAAAACCAGTTTCTGTCGACACTAATCTTGTGTCATAAGAATTCGCCTTCACTGGATCTCAACATGTTAATATCATGTACCCAACATGTTCGATACCTTTAGTTAAGTGAATGAAATCTGAGGATAGTGCTTTCAGTAAGAAGCAATTTTTTAAATAATTTTGAGAGAGACATTTTAGCATAACAAAATATACGTCTACAACCACACTTTAGATCACTAGACACGAGTTTTGTAGCCAGGCAGTATGGCCACTATGTATCAAAGCCTCTCGACAACTAAGCTTGCCTCTTAGCTAGCCTATAAGCGTACTACCTGCTGTGGGGCTTTGGCCTAAGTATAGCTTATATAAAGTGGGTATTAGAAAATGTTCATGAAATATACAGATTTTATCAAAGAATCTAAAATGCTCTGATAATATTCAATAGATCATTTTCACTTATAATAACAATAGATAATGTCATCATTATCAAATTTTATATTTAGTTATGCTGATTTGTTTATCTTTTGACATAAAATATAAAACAGAATAGGCAAAAGGAATGAGGTCAGGCAAAATAGATGATGGGACGATGAGCTGATGTTTACAATCTGGATAGGGCACACAGGAATTAATTGATCTTTGTTTTCTTTGTCTTTCCATCACCATACTTCACAGCATCAGCTGGGAGTTTATTCCCTGTTTTCTGGAACCAGTTCTTTCCTGAATGGTTCTCAAGAACATTCATGGTACATACTCTCTATATCTATAATGAATACCTCTCTATATCTATAATGAGACTGAGATTAATCCAGCACAGTATGGTATGGGATTTAGAAGGCTTTATATAATTTCTTTAAGACCTTGTTTTTTGCCTCTGGTGTTGCAAACATCTATAGACGATAGCAGCCTCCTATTAATTCAGCTATAAAAATGGCACTCCGAAATTAGAATGTCATAAGTTAGAAGAAGAGGTAATTACTTAGAATAAAGCATTATCTTTATATATATATAATTCTTGTGCATGTGTATGTGACTAAACTCCAGCCAGTTTTTTCTTATTGCTGTCAGACAGACAGGCTGACTTAGAATTTAGCAGTTACCATCGCCTATTGGTGTTTGCAACGTCAGTGGCATCGATGACACACAGCTGTCCCATAAGGGGTCTGGAACTTGGGTCACTAATGCCGGAACAACACAAGGTTATTAGGCGGTATACTTGAGACCAAAGGTGGTCGACATCCAGGCGGGCTTGAGGCCCTACCACGTAGCTAGGGTGGGTTGTTTAGTCGCCTTTTACGACAGGCCAACCCCGGCCGCATAGGTGCCCCTGCACTGATAAATCAGTTTCAACATATGTAGCATTGTTGAGCCAGAATAATGCCATGTATCATGCAAAGTACTGGAAATGAGATTGGGTGTATGTAGACGGAGGGGTGGACAAAGGAAAAGATGATGATGCGATAAAGGTTGTGAATGTTGTGATGGCTAACAAAGGAGAGTGGCCACTTCCACACGTGTCAACACAATCTATACAAATAAATAAAATTGGAGGGTCTGTTTGTAATATTAAAATGACCGCTTTTTACTAAGTTCATTCGGACGTATACACGGTACAAATACCAAAACAACATTTTTTACAATTTTTGTCTGTCTGTTCCGGCTAATGTCTGAAACGGCTGCACCAATTTTGACGGGACTTTCACTGGCAGATAGCTGATGTATCAAGGAGTAGCATAGGCTATTTTTATTTTAGAAAAATAAAATAGTTTTTGTTAAAAATGATAAGTTTCGGAAATTGTATAGTCCAATTTAAGTTAACCTCAGATTTATATCATCAATCATATGAAATAGGGTTCAGCTTAGGTTGATCTTAGTTGGTTGAATTTCCAATTTAAGTTCATCTCATATATCCAAAAAATGCTGCCCAAAGTCACTATTACACGTGGACGGAGTCGCGGGCACAGCTAGTATTGCATATGGATAGTAAGAAGAGGCGGTAAATCCCTTACATTGTCATAATGTATGACTTTCTTCATATGAGTAAATATGTGTGTTATGTCACATATGACTAAGCAAGTAGAACAGTAATGTTAAACACTTTCTATACTAATTCATTATCAAAAACTTTCTATAGTATAACACTTTTCTCTGTATTGGGATGGAGTAACAATACTGAACCCTGCGGATGGTGTGGTGACCTCGTTCAGGATTAAACTAAAGAAATTTCTCAATGACCACCAATACGCTGAAAGTGATCAAAGACGTGATACAATTGCACTAATGATATAATAATATACATACATATATGTAGGCATGTATATATATGGTGTGTTATTTATGTATATGTGTAAATGTATGTACATGTGTGTTTTATATTGTGAGTATATGACATTGAGTGTTAGTTTATGTTCACATATGCTGTCAGTAATAATAATATGTGTGTATACGAATTATTTATGTTCTTCTCCTCTTAGTAAATTGAATTTTGCTCCTGTCGATAATTGCTAACATAGCAGCTAGTTTTATTGAAAATATATGTAATGATAATAATATATAATCAATTAATTAGGATAATAATAATAATATTTTGTGACAATTCACACAGCGTCATCTAGTCCCAAACTAAGTAGCACTTGTATTATGGGTCCTAGACAACTGATATACTACTTATATACTTTTTTTTTTGTAAATAAATACATATTATACATAAACACCCAGACGCGAGACGGGAATCGAACCCGTGACCTCCGCAAGCGTACCGAAGTGCGTTATCCGTTACGCCACCGAGGTCGCCAAAGTTAGTTGAGGATAGTTTAGTCATCCACGATTTCACCCAAATGGTCCAGGCGGAAGAATAGCGCTGGCCTTAGTTAGCTAGTACCATACTGAGTCTGGATCCAGTTTGGGACAGTGATGCTTTTTTTTTATTAGAATGTTTGTTTATTTGGCCTAAATAAATGTTTGTTTAAAGGGCGACAAAACAACCGTAGATAAATAGGTGGTAAAGCTTCTGTCTGAGTGACAACCACCACTGGTGTCTGAATTTGCCGCCATGTTAACCTTGTGTTATTTCTTCTGACTGACTGAATAAATTTTGTTTTGCCTAAAGGAAAATTATAACTCTCATACCTGTGATTTTTTATCACTCTGACATTGGCGAGATCAACGCTTCCAAGAGTTGACGCCTTATATCCTAACTAATATTATAAATGCGAAAGTGAGTTTGTTCGCTGAACTAATTTTGATGAATTTCGGTATAGTCATAGATTGGATCTTGGAGAAGAACATAGGCTACTTTTTTTTAAAATTCATATGGAAGATCAACGTTTGCCAGGTCAACTAGTATATAATAAAATAAAAATGACACCATAGACAAAATTGCATAAACTATAAATAGTTCTATAAACTAAACTATAAATACTTATCACTATCAGTTGTCCAGGACCTGGTACAGATACTTTGCAGTTTATTTTGCAACTTGATGATGCTGTGTAAATTGTTGGCATATTTGTTTTGTTCTACAATAAGTAATAAATATATCAGATATACTTTTCATATCAATTGTTCTTCAAATTGTGCCTTCTGTTTCTTTAATCTCTGTAGGTATTGTTGGCCTTATCAAAAATCAGTGTGGCACACTTATCTACTTAGCCCTGTGTGTACATTTTATTGAAGACCATTTTTCGATTTTATTTATGTTACATATGATATCCGGATTTGGAATATTAGCTTCTAGCCAAGGTTTTCCCATTGCAGTATATACACACATCAAAAAAGTCTAAGCAACATGTACTGATTTAAATTTTAGGATGGTGGATGAGCCGCTGTATGGATGAACTTCCTGAATGCACCTGAGCCTTTCAGTATTTCCGGGCTGACGGCACACTCGCACCCTTTTTGTATCAGGCCTAAACCCGAATCGCGACTCATCGGAAAACATAATTTTATCCCATTGTTCCTGGGTCCATTTTCTGCGTTCTACACTATTCATTTCGACGAGCGCGATTCTCGTGACGTATCGGTGGGCACCTAATTGGGCGTCGAGCTCGTAGGCCGTACTCATGCAGTCGATTTCGCACAGTTTGGGGACTTACATCAACACCACTTGAATTTTGTAGCCTCAAACTTATCTCTCGAGCGGTTAACACCGGCTGGCGTCTTGCAGTCAGTTGTATGTACCGGTCTTGCCGAGTGGTTGTACTCCTTTTACGGCCTGGATGCTGTTCAACGGGTTCCCTTGTATTATTGTAGCGCTGCCAAAGACGACAAATAACACTTCTATGAATGCCAAAATGCCGAGATACCTGAGATTGATTACTTACCGCTTGCAACATCCCTACAGCTCTTTGCATTTCATTTGCCGTCAAATGACGTTGCTCCATGACGTAAAGAATATCTAACAATTCAATTTTGTCGCAAACTTTATTTAAATGGTTGGTAAAATTATAAAATCATGACTAAACGTAGCAATAAAAACGCACTTAAATTCAAACAAATTACCTTTCATTTAATTTTATGAAAAAAACAAAACATAATCGAATTTTTTTTTACAACCAGCCAGTATGTCATATATAACAAAAAAGTTTACATACCTATGCACTTTTAGTGAGTAAAGACTTAGAAATTAATTAGTATAAATGGTAAATTTGTAATATCATGCATGTTGCTTAGACTTTTTTGATTTGTATATTATAAAGCTGAAAAGTTTGTTTGCTTGAACGCGCTAATCTCAGGAACTATTGGTTAGTTTTGAAAAATTCTTTCAGTGTTAGTCCATTTATTGAGGAAGGCTATACGCTATGGACAGAATTTCGGACCAATGCCTCCATCCGTGAAGAACTCCGCATTAAGCAGCATCTCCGCTTTGATCCAGTCACGTATTCTCAATTTTTTCGGCCACGTTTCAAGGCGAAACAATGACTCCATAGAGCGTCTCGTTATCCAGGGCAAAGTGGAGGGGACCAGATCACGTGGAAGATCACCCATGCGATGGACCGACCAGATCAAGTCAGCTGTGGGCGGGCCTTTGCATGAGTGCACCAGAATGTCTCTGAATTGCGAGAAATGGCGTAAAATCATACAGCGAACAATATCTGCCTCTAACAGTACTACCAGTTGATCACGACCGCTCTGTAAAGAGTGAAACGACTAAGAAGAGAATACTAGCGTATTCTCTTCTTAGTATATAACATCACGCTAAGACCAATACGAGCGGAGCACAAATAAAGAATGTTTCAAAATCGAGGTTTTTTTCCCCCTTTTGAGAGCTTCCGCTGCGTGCGCTGCGGTAACGGTTCAAATTTCGCTAAAATAATGTATGACAGAATTGTTCCCCTTTACAAGTCCAAAAAAAGTCCGCAACAGCATATGTCCATCTTTTAAGGTTGGCTCACTATAACCTTCTTTATGCTAACCAAATTTGTTTTTAAAATAAAGCATTATTTATTTGTGAAGGTGTTTTTATAAAGATGATATTAATCGTTATCCAAATAAATACGTTGTTCATTACAAGTATTTAATTTATAAGAAATTTGCCCTTTACATCATTTGATTTCAATGAGTATCTTAGAAGATATCGCAGTTTTAAAATAACGTCGCAGCACAATAATGATCTCAATTAACAATTCCACACGGATGAAGTCGCGGGCAAAAGCTACTAGTCATAAAATAAAATAGCATTTATTACAGGAGTCAGAGTTTCAAGACATATAATGTTATTTTAAAATTTACATAATAACTGCTTTGTGTGCGTCTCTTGCCGAAGGACTCCTCTACATAACTGTCCATTAAGCTCTGTCTATGGCAACTCGTCTCGTGTCCAAGAAGGTCCCAGAGTTAAACGGATTTCATCCTCCCATCTCCTTACCTGGATTCCTCTTTTGCGACTGCCATCCCTGGGGTACCGGACTGTTACTCGTTTGCTCCACTTATCCAGGCTGCTTCTAAGTAGGTGGTTTAATTTGGATCTGATATGATCATATACGGCTCTTGTCTTTCAACTTCACGCCTAACATACTCTGCTCCATTGCACGCTGACGTTTTGAAAGCTTTACCCTGTGAAGTTTTGTTAGGGACCAGTTTTCACAGCCGTAGGTTTTGCAGTATGATATTTTTTTTTGTGTTGGTGTAAGGCTGTCATCGTCTCAGACGACTAACGACAGCGACGGCGGACGGAAAAGGCATTCCGACCCCGTGGGAGCGGGGTCGATCAGCCGTGGCAGCGTGCTCGGGGCGCGTCTCCTGTGAGGCGCACTCCCGGCTCGAACGCTGCATGGGGATCAACGAAGAGCAGCCACGAATGGCAAGAATACTTTATTTGGGGACTATCGGCTCCACCGGTGAAGCCGATCCTATACTAATCTACTACCGTTTCGGAGTGCTTGTAGCTGGGGGAGAAGAAACGGCGAATGAAACTCCCCCGCAACACATCTATTCTACGTGTATTTGTGTAGTGTGTGGGTTGTGGTGTTAACGCCTTTAAATCATTCGTAACATTGTACCCCCCACTATATCACTTTCACACAAAACACACACATTCCGCACTCACATTATATTTAAATACCCTCTTTATTAGTAATTCTGTGTGGTAATACGTAATTTATTTTTCTTCGTAAATAACGTTTGTTTGTTTGTATTTAACTGACGAAAAAAAACGGAGATGGACAGCAGACAGGCTGACGGCCCGCTTAGAATTTAGCAGTAACCGTCGCCTATGCGTGTTTGCAACGCCAGTGGCATCGCGAACACGCTGCTGTCCCATAAGGGTACAGGAACTTGGGTCACTAATGCCGGAACACAACACAAGGTTATTATGGCGGCATACTTAAGACCAAAAGTGGTCGCCATCCAGACGGGCTTGAGGCCCTACCACGTAGCTAGGGTGGGTTGTTTTGTCGCCTTTTACGACCCCGGCCACAGAGGTTAGTATTCTTTCTCCGCCCCTGCACGAATAAAAGGACGGAGGTTCTCAATTCGACGCGTATATTTTTTCTCTTTTTTTATGCATGACCACGCTTCTGGTTATTTCTTTGACAGCCTTCATGGCGTAACGGCTGCACTTCAGTACGCTTGCGGAGGTCATGGGTTCGATTCCCGTCTTGCGTCTGGATGTATATGTATTTATTTACAAAAAAAGTATATATGTAGTTTATCAGTTGTCTAGTATCCATAGCACAAATGTTTTGCTACTTACTTTAGGACTAGATGGCGCTATGTTAATTGTCGGAGCATATTTATTATTATTATATTTGAGGTAACAAATGAAAAAAGAAGAATACTTGCACCATGGCTTCGGAGACATGCTTTGAAGCCATGGTGCATGTTATTCCCTGACCACTGTATGAGATATGTCCTTGAACTTGTCTGGGTCATAATATGAGAGCATACTATACCTGTTATCGGAGAACAAAATGAGATGAGAAACAGATGTTGTAGTGGTCTTCTCCGGCCTGTCTGTTTTGCAACCAAGGGTCCTCTAAATATACCGCCATAATAACCTTGTGTTTATAAGTAATCCAGATTCCAGTTCGTTCTGTAAGTGGATGGAAGCATGTTAATAATGCCCCTGGCGTCGTAAACATTTATAGGCGACGGTAACTGGTTACTAATAAGTGGGCCATCAGCCTGTCTGCTGTTAAGGTCTGCAACAATTACTGGTGTAAATATATTTTATATTGAATGCCCGTTGATTATTCCAGGTACTCGAAGCATGGCAGCTTCCAGGTGACCGGATCCCAAAAACAACATTTGTTGAGCTGCAATCGCTGTGGCACAGACACGGAATGGTGTTAGGTGAGTTGATAGGATTAAGAGCTATTTATTCGTGCTGGGGCGGAGAAAGGATACTGACCTCTGAAGCCGGGGTCGACCTGTCGTAAAAGGTGACAAAACAACCATAGTGAACTATAATTACTGTGTTGCGATCATAGTAGCTTACTATTATACCGGCACGCTATGATGGCCGTTTTGACGTTTGTCCACTCATGAAGTTTCGTATTAATTAGTAATTTTATAAGGCTTCATATATATATTTAATACTAACTTGCTTCTTGTGTTGTCCTCAGGATCTCAGAATTCAATTTACCGACCATATTTATCTAATAAATACTATTGCTACATTTAACCTGTCACTTTTTTTTAATAACATAGACATTGGCAAAATCAATGCCAAATGCATTGGAGCCATAAATACAAAGAAAGAAGAAGAAGAATTAGTAATTACATTTGAAGGAGCAAATTGCTGTTCTTTATTGTCAATAGCGATGTGCAGTTATTGATAATAAAGAACAGCAATTTGCTCCTTCAAATGTAATTACTAATTAGAACGAAACTTCATGGAGTGGACAAACGTCAAAACGGCCATCATAGCGTGCCGGTAGCATAGCTCTGTGGCTTGGCATCTAACTCATGTCGAACTGCGGAAGTAATAGGTTCGATTTCCGTCCAGAGACTGGGCGTTTGTATATAATATGTATTTATTAACATAAAAACAATATATGTAGGTAGTTGTCTAGTATCCATGAAACAAGCATTTGCTGTTCACTTTGCGTTTTGATGACGCTGTGTGAATTCTTGTAGAATTAGTTTAATTATCATCATCAAATAATAATAAAACGTGACGTAATGTGTAACTTGTCATTGAATAATTATTAAATTATTTAAAAAAAAAACAATTTTAATAAAAATAAAAGTCTCTGTGTATTGACTTAAATGTAAACAACGCCATCTATTACTGGATTCATTTTCTATTTCAACATGGTTACAATAATATCCTAGTAGTAGATTAACGGACAACCGATAGATGGCGTTAAAACTTTTTTAAATATATATTTTTAATTTAACCAATCACAATATACCATACAACATACAAACATACTCATGGGCTCGAATCTGCATCTAAAGGAAATTGCATCGGCCACGCTCGATTACAGTGGATCGGTGCGTTACATACACTGGTTAATCTTGATGTACATATTTCTTCACCGACGGTCTGAAGAAAACCTGCCTTATGGGTGTATGACATAGTTTTTTTTATAGCTGTAGAATAGTAGACAGGCTGACGGCCCGCTTATAATTTAGCAGTTACCATCGCCTATATGGAAATTAAAAACTTTCTTAACAGAACAATTTAAATGCTCAGCCATTCTTCTGTACGCCCACTTATGATCTTTACGTAAGTTAACAATTATTTGCCTAGTTGACGCGTCACAACTTTTATTTTTGCCCATTTTGAACAGAATAAAATTCATATTAAATTTTGAATTGCCGCCAAAATAATAGAAATAGTCAAGACAGAAATGTTATTCTCCAATTAAAAAAAAAAAAGAACGAGCTATGGATGCTTTTTTAAAATGTTTCAAATTAGGCGTCCAAGCGGCCAGTAACAGAAAATAAACTCTTTCATGTATAAGACTCATTTTGTAATAATTAAAAGTAAGATATGTTTTATATTTTATGCGTTTAATGAGTTTTTTTATTTGAGTGGCTATATTGCATGATTATTAATAATTGAATGTGTATATTTTTTACGAACATTGTACCTACGTTGAAGTTATATTTTCTTTATTCGTAAGAAGTGTTTCTAATTATATGAACCGCCAATGTATATACCACCTTTAAATCCATGTAACCAAACCCATCCTTCCAGGTATCCCTCCCCCCCTCATGCTGAGACGTCTCAAACTCCTGAACATTCCATTTGGAGCTTTTTTACAACTTGTAAGAACTGTTTTATTTACATTAGTTTAAACGCTCACTCAAGCACAGGTCCGTGTTGTGACGTTCAAATAATATAGTATGTTTGTGGGATTTGGTTCATGTGTTGGCTTGAATGAAATTCCGTATTCGATTTTATATCTTATCCCATTTAATACTACGCGTGTTACATTTTTTTTATTGCTATAGAACAGCAGACAGGCTGACGGCCCGCTTAGGATTTAGCAGTTACCGTCGCCTATAGGTGTATGCAACGCCAGTGGCATCGCGAACACGCTGCTGTCCCATAAAGGTACAGGAACTTGAGTCACTTATGCCGGAACACAACACAAGGATAAGATTTAATTACATAAATAAATCTTATGAACTAAACTAAAATAACTCATCTACTAAACTATTTAGTAAGATAAGATATATTTATTTGCTTTAACATGTTGTGTTACAAGTTCACAATAGGTACAATAATCACATTTTTTTTTTAATTATACATGGAGATTGTGCAACAACAAGTAGACATGATATGCCACAAACAGCATGCAAAACAATTGAAATTATTACTGCTTCCCTATAGTAAAGAGAAGTAGATCATATTTTATAAACTAGCTGTGCCCGCGACTCCATCCGCGTAGAATATTGACTTTGGGCAACATTTTTTGGATATATCTTTTGGTTTATTCTGTATTACAAACCCTATAAACCCTAAAATATAAATAAATGAAACATGCAAACAGTGTTATCGAATGCAACTGTTACGCCATGCGCCTCCGGAATACGTGCGTTCGTATGATTGATGATATAAATCTGAGGTTCACTTAAATTGAATAACAACCTACAAAGTCCAGCCTAAGCTAAATCCTATTTCATATGGTTGATGATATAAATCGGAGGTCAATTTAAATTGGTCATCTTAAATTTCGGAAACTGATCATTTTTAGCTAAACTATTTCTTTTCTAAAATAAAAGTAGCCTAAGTTACTCCTTGTTACATCAGCTATCTGCCAGTGAAAGTCCCGTTAAAATCGGTCCAGCCGTTTCAGAGATTAGCCGGAACAAACAGACAGATAGACAGACAAAACTTGTAAAAAATGTTGTTTTGGTATATGTACCGTGTATATATCCAAATGCACTTAGTAAAAAGCGGTTATTTTAATATTACAAACAGACAATCCGATTTTATTTATTTGTATAGATATGCGCGTGCGACGCAATGGAGGCGTGTGCACTGTTTGCAGTGCGTGGATGTACTGTTCCCCTGTCGGAGCTCGCTAATGAAAATAATCTTCTCGCTAGTGTTGTCACTCGGTTATGGAGTGACCCAACACCGGCGAGAGTTGATGCTCTTGAGATGTGGTGCTGGAGAAGAATGCTCGGTATATCGTGGACGGAATTCCGAACCAACGAGTATTCTTCGAGAGCTGGGCATCAATCAGAGGCTATCAAACACAGTACAGGCTCGCATCCTCACTTTTTTTGGACACGTATCACGGCGCGGAGGCGAATCCATCGAATGCCTGGTAGTGCAGGGCAAGGTTTGGGGGCACTCGACCACGCGGGAGATCACCGATGAGGTGGACGGACCAAGTGAAAGGCGCCGTCGACGTTCCTCTGCACGAATGCACAAGGAGAGCGGCAATTCTCGAAGAGTGGCGTCGTATTGTAAAACAGGCTACAAAAACCTCAACGTGACGGCCACGACCACTCTGGCAAGAGTGTAACGCCAAAGAAGAAGAATACCAACCTTATTAATAATTACTTGGGTTTATTTTATAATGTAACTTTTAAATGATTGCATTGCATTACTTATACATATCTATTGCGAATTTATTACAATGAAATGCAGTTGAGTTTTTGAACTGAAAACTTCTTTAGGCGCGTTGAGCACATTTTGGGTGAACAATTTTTGGTTTGTAAAGAAGTGTTAATGACCAATTTAAACTTTAATCCTTGATCACACTTCTTGATAAACCGAAAATAATAATCTAATAGCTCGACGATACAATTCACAAGTTACCTAGTTTACACTTTTATCGACAGTCCCCAAAGACTGCCCCGCATGTTTCTTTTTGTTGATGAGGTGGTAAATATTTGATCGTATATTACCGGAAGACTGCGGAAGAACATTTGGTGCCAAATGTGATAGCAATGTAATCGACACGTGCTTCACGTGTCGATCGTTACACGTGCGTTTCAGGGCACGATATCGTGATGTCGAATGACATATCAGGTGTTAGATTTGTTGTTTTAATGCCAAATTTCGCGATTATGTGATAGTAGTCGCTTTTTGTGTTGACACCGTGACCTTGACCATACAAGGCCATGATCACCTCATCATCATCTTTGTGTTAAATACTAGTTGTAACCCAAACTTCCGTTTAGGTGCCCTGGGTCCGCTTTCCGATTTTTTGAAGTGAAAACTTCTTCAGCGGCGTTGTATTGTACACTTTTTTTGTGATGGGTAAAAAATGTTACACTCGCTAAGAAGTTTTCACTTCAAAAAAATAACTGTATTTCATTGTAATAAAGTCGCAATTCGAATAGATAATTGTGTATAAGTAGTGCAATGCAATCATTTAAAAGTAACATTATAAAATAAACCTTAAGTCATTATTAATAAGCTTGGTATTACTCAAGCAAAACTCCGTCTTACGAATTTTCGATCAGGACACATTTTTTTTTTGTTTTTGTTTTTTTTTTTGGTAGCGGGTCGGAAAATCCTCATGGAGGCCCTCCGCCCTCGGGGAAGGGCGAAGGGGACTGTCAGACTCTTACTGACTAAAAACCAACGCGTGTTCCTAATGTACCCGTGTGTCGGAGGGGCGGGTATCGCCGAAGCATTCGTCGCCACCCCCCGACGGGTATTGGCCCGCCAGATGGTCAGGCGGGCCCCGTCACCCACTGCGGCCGTCACCCCGGCCGCAGGACTCCACTTAGAGGCGCGCGCGGAACAACACGCCGCCGCCTCGAGGCCTGCCGCTGGTCGGACGACAAGACGCCCCGAGTCTGCCGTCCGCAGGCCGCGCCCTACGGTGGAGGGAAGTCGGCCACCCTACGGCGCCCAGTGCGTCTGCTGCGGGAGGGGAGAGAGGATGCAGTCTCTCTCTCCCTTTCCGCCACCTCCTTTGCGAGCATCACGGCCTCGCAGAAGGTGGCGACGGCACACCATCCTGACTCGCTTCCGACCATGGTAGACACAACAGCCGGAAGCGAGAGGTTTCCCGCAGCTCCATCAGGACACATGACCTGACGCGAGTTTACCATTTTTTACCCACAAACAACCCAAGTGCACAACGCTGCTATAGAAGTTTTCACTTCAAAAAATGCAGCTTGACATTTCCTCGTTCGCGATGGAAATTTTCAAAGATTTCCTACACGAGATAAACATGAGTAGATCATCCATGTTTACGTTATAAATGTCAACAGCGTCACGTCAAGGTCACATCATAGATAAAGGGAGGTCAGGGGTCAAATGTTGTCTGCGGTCGCGTTCACGTGGTTGTGATGATATTTTCCACCTGTGTTGATAATGAACTCTCCCATTTCTTCCGAATCCCAAACTATGTGGGGTCTGCACAACATGTTCTCTCCTTCCACTCTCTTCTATTAGTCAATCTCAACCTTGACACCTTTTTTACCATATTATCTTTTCTTTGATCTACCGCTTCTTTTTTATCCAACCACTCTCACTTCTAGCATTTTCTTTGTTACATGACAGTCTCTTCTTTTTATCCGTACAAGGGCGGAGAAAGAATACTGACCTCTGCGGCCGGTGTCGGCCTGTCGTAAAAGGCGACAAAACAGCCCACCCTAGCTACGTGGTAGAGCCCCAAGCCCTCGGTCTTATGTATGACGCCATAATAACTTTGTGTTGTGTTCCGGCATTATTAACCTGAGTTCCTGTATCTTTATGGGACAGCAGCATGTTCGCGATACCATTGGCGTTGTAAACACCCATAGGCGACGGTAACTTTTAAATTCTAAGTGGCCCGCCCTCAGCCTCTCTGCTCTCCTACACCAATAAAAAAAAACATCGCATTATATGGTCATACTAATAGTAGTAGTAAATTACATTTCAGCTTCTCAATCACTGGCGCCACTTTCAAACTTACATACATACATATAATCACGCCTCTTTCCCGTAGGGGTAGGCCGAGACCACTTCTTTCCACTTGCTACGATCCTTACATACTTGTTTCGCTTCGTCCACTTTCATTATTCCCTTCATACATGCCCTTCGGTTTAGGGTACTCTTGACCTGGCCTTTTTTCAAGACGTCCCTGATCTGGTCTTGAAACGTCCGCCTAGGTCTACCCCTTCCAACACTTCCATTCACACTCGCCTTATACACTTTTTTCGTCAATCGTTCTTCATTCATTCTCTAGACATGGCCAAACCATGTTATCTCAGCATACCAGTCTCAATTTTTGTCACTGCATCTTCTTTCAGACGACAACGTTTCCTTATCTCACTATTTCTTATCCTGTCACTCAGTTTGACTCCTATCATACTTCTTAACGCTCTCATCTCAACTGCATTTATTCTGCTTTCATGTTTCTTCTGCCATACCCAACTTTCACTTCCGTACATGAGTGTTGGAACCAACACCCCCTCATGCACAGCCAGACGAGTCTTGTTAGACACCTTCCGACTGTTCATAAAGAAGTGCAAAGCTCCATTCACCATGTTTCCTGCATTCACTCTTCCTTCAATATCACTCTCACACTTTCCATCTCTTGTAAACTTTGAACCCAGATACACAAACTCATTCACCTGTTCAATTTGTTCATCTCCAATCACAATATTGCAGTCTGTCACTGTTTCATCTCTTTCATACACCATCACTTTCGTCTTCTTTACATTCATCTTCATTCCCTTTCTAACAAAAGCTCCACTCATAATGGTTACCATCTCCTGCAACTCCTCGGCCGAAGATGCAAGTAAAATTTGATCATCAGCATAGAGAAAACATTTGACGAGTAACTCATTCATTCTCAACCCACTTTCATTCTCTTTTAAATCTGTCAAGCAATTGTTCATGAACAGATTAAACAGCCACGGTGACGCTACACATCCCTGTCTAACACCTTTTTCGATGTTAAACCATTCAGTGTATGCCCCGTTTATCCTTGCACAAGCACTAGAATCCCTTTCAAACTTGCCCTGATATATTCATTTCTAATTATTTCAACTTTTCTAACACCACTCATATGACTGGATAGTTAACGAGTATATGTCAAACAAATTGTCGAAACCGCTCTACGGTGAAATGGCACAGGGTTTACAGTAACCACGCAGAGTGGTCTTCAAGGAGGTCGGACATCGACCGTCCCGCGCGCTTCAGAGGCTCACGCGATACTACTCTCGTCCCACGCTCACTTTCACCGTTCACCTCCCCGAAAGTGAGGGTATATTGTTATATAAATCACGAGCCGAGATCTCAACTACCCTTTATGCAAGGATCGAACAATTTTATAATACCTAATGAACATCGTAACGTATTTCAGCTATAAAAGTTTGAAGTCTCAACGAAATCTATTCAAATCTATGAATACGTAAATGTAGGTACATACCTACAGGAATTGTTAACTGTGTCAATCTTAAAGTCAGAGGTCGCAATGAATTATTTTAATTATATACCTTATGTTAAATACGTATATTATACCTAGTCAGGTCATAAATTCTGTCACATGTTTAATGTAAAATAATTGTAACAAGTTTATTAATTATGTAACCATTCATATACCAAAATGAACTTAACAAAACATAGATTCTTATGACATTAAAGTTTATTCAAAATGACCTCCGTGATTTTGAATACAAGCCTTCAATCTGTGCGGCCAGTTGTCTATCGCAGCACGAACGAGGTCCATGTCAATATCGGCGGCTGCCTTAATCAAGGATGTCTTGAGTGACTCCAAATTGGGATGAGGCTTTGAGCACGCCTTTTCCTCCAAGTGTTGCCATATCTTGTAATCTAACGGATTCAAATCTGGACTGGAGGAGGGCCAGTCTTCGTGCCGGATGAAGTCGATTTCACGCGCCGCCAGCCAGTCTTGTGTGCTCTTCGCTCTATGAGCTGGCGCCGAATCTTGTTGGAATACCCAGTGCCTGTTATTGAACATGGTATGAGAAACAGGTTCCACAAGGTTCGTCAGGACTGTATTTTGATACACAACAGCATTCGTTTTTACACCTTTCTCACAAAAATGTACCTCTGTTAAGCCCCAATAAGAAACTCCCAACCATACCATGAGCGAGGATGGAAAATGACCTCGTTGGACACGCGGAATACGGTTGCTCGCTTCTTCACTACTGTGTGCGTACACCTTATCATTTTGTTTGTTGTAGCTCTCTTCTACGGTAAACATTTTTTCATCCGAAAAAAGAATTTCCCGATATTTTTTTCCCGCGTACCGCTTCAACAAAGCGCGGCATCTCTTCAGTCTCAGGTCCATTAGACGAGCATTCAAACGATGTCCTGTTTTTCTTCGATATGCCCGAAGCCCTAAGTCTTCATTTAACACCCTTTTCACCGTGGTTCTGCTTAACCCCATCTGAAGGGCCAACAGTTTCTGCTTACGTTTGGGATTTCTTTGAATTCGTGCCTTCACAGCTTTTATCACTGCTGGAGTCCTAACAGACCGAGGGCGACCACTTCTTGACCTGTCATCTACACTAGAGTCTTCATTGTATCGTTTGATGGTACGATAAACGAATCTTTTGGTAATATTCAAATTTTTCAGTATGTTAAAAATTTTAATTGGCGCGTAACCGCAACGATGCAATGCAATAACTGCAACACGGTCTTCTTTAAGCGTCCACTCCATATTTAAAAATGAGTAAAATTCTAAAAATTATACATTTTTATTTTCATGAACAATTCGAAATTCTAATTCAATAAACTTTTTTGTGGCCAGCATTCTAAAAGAAAAGTTTTTACTGTGTGACAATACTTATGACCTGACTAGGTATATGCTGTTGGTTGCCATTTTAGCCGGAAGGTATTTATATTTTATTGCTGAGGAACAACTGACAAACGGCCCACTTAATATCAAGCAGTTACCGTCGTCTATGGATGTTTGCGACGCTAGAGGCACCGCGAACACCGCTTCTGTCCCATAAGGGTCCTCTCTCACCGTTTCATCCTCTAGGAAAGTCTTGAGGTATCTTGCTAAGTCACCGACGGTAACTGCTAAATCCTTAGCGGGCCGTCATCCTGTCTGCTGTCCTACAGCAATAAAAAAAGGAATTACTAGACGGAATTGACGTGTATCATACTTGGGTATCATGTATCGTACCCATACTACGTGACCCATTCGGGGGAGGGGGTCTTCGAAATACCACGTTTGGTCACAGGGATTAGGGGGTGGGACTCTAAAGTTTCGTCACTTAGTTTCACAATAACCTTTAATAGAATCTCGCTTTTTAAACACGCTTTTATTACCTTCTCACCTGTATGTTTGTAACAGACTCCTTTGAACTCGAATTTTTTAGGGTTATATACAAATCTAGTGCAGCGTTTAGCACTTTCAAAACTGACAGATGGCAACACTGAAAAACTTTTGAAAACTAACAGCTTGTCGCGCGGAGCGGTATGGCGTTGATGCGCACTGGGTGAAGCCTCAGGCACAACAGTAGATCTTGGATGCAAGATTTTAAAAATATCGCTATACAATATCACAAAAAATTGACGTCACCTGATACTGTCCCAGAGCCCATCAAGCCAAGACGGACACATGCATGGGCCGTAAATTATAGTGACAATACAAGTAGTTATGATATCTCTCCCCCTAAGGAATAAAAAACTTAACTTGACACTGGCAAGTTCGCAAGCCGCGACATGCCAAAAAAAAAAGGAATAATAAAAATGCCATAAATACAATGACATCTCGTAAACACTTGTATGTGAAAATCTAACTAATGACGTCAATATTTATGTAAAGACACACCTATGGAAGTGGATTATTATGATGGTAATAAATATGTTTTGTTTATTTACCAACTTAGAACATCGTGGATATAATCATAGATCAATACAACTCGTTCGATTATTTCGATTACTATTCGTAAATACGATCTCTATTCAACCGGGATCACACCTGAAAAGGCCCACGAATACCGACAGTCGGTGTCACGGTCAAACTAACGTTACGTCCCGCGGTCAAACTAAAGCCTGGAATACACATGCTTAATAGCATACAATTAGCACGTGTATACGAAAAGAGCATGCTTGTGAACAAGCACGTTACTAAATCGCAAGCCGGTCTATTTTTCGTGCTAGTTAGCACACGGTGTGAGGCGCGGGGCAGAAAGCATGGGCTCCAAAGCATGTCTGAACGTGTATTCTATGAGAGCATGCTACTTGATTTGTTTATCACGATGGTTCGATGGGGCAATGACAAAACTTTAAATTTTTTATATTTCATTATCGAAATTATGAGTGTTTATAGAATGTACGTCACCACAATACAAAAATAAATTTCGAGGGAAAATGCATACCAAAGTTTATATTTATAAAAGTAATATAAGAATTTAATTCATTCCGCAAAGAAACGCCCATTTTGAATGTTGAATATGAGCATGTGTATCTCACACGTGCTAGAAAGAAGCATGCTAGCAATAAGTATGCTTCTGAGGTATGTGCTCTCATGAGCAAATGTACACACTTGGAGAGCATGCTATCTAGTAGCAAACAAGCATGCTTTTCTAGTAGCATGTGTATTCCAGGCCTAAGTGTTTCAAGAGTATGCTTATAAATTTTTAGCTAAAAATATCAAGACACCTGCCTGGTTATAATAGACGCTCACTGCTTCTTCGAAATCAGCTGATTGGCTTATCTGAGACTAAAAAAATCGAACTAAAAAAACCTAATTTATACATCTATACAAATAAATAAAATTGGAGTGTCTGTTTGTAATATTAAAATAACCGCTTTTTGCTAAGTGCATTCGGATTTACACATGGTACATATACCAAAACAACATTTTTTACAATTTTTGTGTCTGTTTGTTCCGGCTAATCTCTGAAATGGCTGGACTGATTTTGACGGGACTTTCACTGACAGATAGATAGCTTTTTTTTTTTTGGTCTCGGGGAAAAACCTCTCTTGACGGGTTCCCCCGGCCCGGGGGGACCGAGGGATATGTGGGACTCTGGGAAAGATGATTGGCCATCCGACTACCCACTAAAAAACCCCGCTGTTCTCCTATCGCCTACGCCCGGGCCCACGGATATATGGCCTGCCGATCTCGTGGCCCGGGCCGGCGCCGGCCCGCCCTTTGTCTTGAGGCGGGCCCCTTCTAAAGTGTTGGCGCCAGGGGGTCAGGGTTTCATCCCCCCGGCGCTCTCTTAACAACTCTAGGAGTTGAGGGGGGCCGCGGAACAGCACGCAGCCCTCACCCTCGCGGCAATAGTGCGGGCGGCGGGTCCTCCCCCGAGGGGCCGCCCGCGGCCGCTTTTTACGGCGGCCGGAGGTCGTTACTGACCCTCCGGCGCTGCCGGCGTGGCCTGCGTTGGCGGGAGGGGAGTGTGGTGGTCAACTCCCGCTCCCGCTTCGCCGCCTCCTTTGCGGACATGACTGCCTCGCAGAAGGAGGCGACGGCCGTCCATCCAGGATCGCCCCCGACCATGGACAGAACCAGGGCCGGGAGCGACAGGTCCACGCCGATTTGGGCGACGAGGGCGCGACGCTCCTCGCGCCACGCAGGGCACACGGCGACAGTGTGGTTCACCGTATCCTCCTCGTCGCCCGCCCTATGCGACACAGGTACCTCCCGAAGCAACCGTGCCCCGAGAGGACCTGCGTCAGGCGGAAGGTCAGGGCGCCGTGGCGCCTTTCCAGCCATTCGGCCAGGACGGGCCTCACCGCTTCGATGGTGGCGAGGCCCGCGCTGGGGTGCGCGAGGCGCTCCTTCCACTCCACCATGAGCACCTCGTCGCGCAGCTCCGCCCGCTTTACCTCAACTTCGCGAGGCGCGGGGCGAGAGCCACGCTCGGCCGCGTCCCGGCGCCACCGGTATAATAGCGCCAGGACCCGGGAGATAGCTGATATAACAAGGAGTAACTTAGGCTACTTTTATTTTAGAAAATAAAATAGTTTTAGCTAAAAATGATCAGTTTCAGAAATTTTGATGTCCAATTTAAGTTGACCTCCGATTTATATCATGAATCATATGAAATAGGGTTTAGTTTAGGCTGGACTTTGTAGGGTGTTAATCAATTTAAGTTGACCTTAGATTTGTTTCATCAATCATATGAAATAGGATTTAGCTTAGGCTGGTTTTGTAGGTTCGAACGTACGTATTCCGGAGGCGCATGGCGTAACAGTTGCATTCGATAACACTGACTGCATATTTCATTTATTTATATTTTAGGGTTTATAGGGTCGGTAATCCAAAATAAACCAAAATATATATCCAAAAAATGCTGCCTAAAGTCACTATTCCACGCGGACAGAGTCTCGGGCACAGCTAGTATACAAATAAAAATGATAGAGGTCTGCAGTGGTGCGCGCATCACAGCCACACTACTGGATATATTTTATTTAAATTTTCTAAGTTTTATTTCGTAGACACTTGGTCCTTATCTAAAAAAAAATACTACGATATCTTCATTTAACATAAAGTTATTAAAGTTTTAAGAAACAACGATTTTTATAAACACTACATGTTCATTGATGTGTGTTTTCTTGCTGCGAATAAGTGGAGCCAGCGGTGTAGTGCCGATTTACTTTTTTTTGTTAGGGTCCGTTCACACAGGCCGGCTCGGAGAGGAGAGCAGATTTTTATCACGTTAGAAACAGAGTTTTGAGTAATTGTAGTAAAGTTTATTTTTGCATGTGCACTTTTTTATCATTAAGGCCCACTTGCACGCTTAGTCGGGTTAAATAAATAAATGTAGAGTTTGTAAACTCTGGGTTAGTTAATTAAAATCTTAACTCTCATTGTGCCTTGCACCACTAAAAAATATCACCGGGTTAACTAACCTGACATTTCTTTTTTTAGCTGGGAACATTGCAATGTCAATGCTTTCCTATTGTAACCCAACCAAAGATGAAAAACGAAACTTATATGTCTATCTCTTTCACACTACAGCATACTGTATATATAGGCTACCTTTTTTATCCCACAATGTATGACTTTTGAAGATTTTTGTTTTAACCGTTTTGTATCGTGTCATTTATTTAGTTTTGTAAGTTTGTGGCGTATAAGTGATAAAATAAACGAGTTTTTAAAGAATAATGGATAACACACTACAAAATAGTTTGGATAGGTACACAATATACAGCGCAACTCAACCTCAATTTATTTTGACAATTGACATTACAGTTCACTAACCCTGTGTTAGCGATTTAACCTGTCCACATCGGTGGGTTAAGATATTTAAAAGTTTAACCATAGGGTTACTCCTAACTCTTGATGGCGCAAGATAAATTATTTATTTAACCCTGTGTTAGCAGTTAACACCGAGTTAATTAACATAACCCAGGAACGTGCAAGTGGGCCTAAGAATGCTTGAACGCGCTGAATATGAAATAATAAGAGGAGCCGACCGGCTCCGATTGCGTGCTCTTTCGCGCTCGCGTAGCCGACCGGCTCCGATTGTGCGCTCTTTCTTGTTCTCGTGTGCCTATGTGAAATAGCTGGCAGCTCCGCTCCGACCAATTCCAAACGTATACGATCCGGTCTGTGTGAAAAGAAAAAAGCAGGCCGATGCTCTCCGAGGCGGCCTGTGTGAACGGACCCTTATTCTACCAGCGAAGCGGGCGGGAACTGCTAATATATATTATGAAAATAAGTCAACAATATTTAAAATTTATCAATTAAATAATCTATAACATTTTCAATTAAAGATCGTTTAGTATACATTTCAATTTTGGATGTCAATTAAGAATATTGGTGAATTTTGGTAGGTGCCTATACAATTTAGGCACAGCCCTAATGCAATATTCACAATAACCAACCCTATAACCATCGATCACCTTATCAATGCGCGTACGCATTAATCGCGCCACAGAAATACCAATTGATTGCGAACTTTGGAATTCAGTTGATCCCCGACAGCGGACGCGTGTGGACGTCTCTCATGCATGTCGGTTATAGATTTAAGTTTGCTAATAGAGTTTTGGTGTATATTCTTCTACTATTTTATATTTATGAGTAAAATTGTTAACACGTGTTTACGGAGGTTGTTGAAAAGTTCGAGTGAAATGTGGGTTTTAGATATCGAAGGCTAATTATGTTGTGAAAAATTTCTTTTATATTATTTATTCAATCTGTGATATTAGTATAGTTTGTTACATAGATTGTTATTTATTTTAACAAAATGGCGGAACAATCTGGGATTATAACTATACGTCATGTGAGTATCGCTTATAAGTTTGAGGTCCGTTTGTTGCTGTTGAAGGCAGGCTGACGGCCCGATCAATAGTGAACAGTAATACCGTAGGCTATGGATATTTGCGACGCCAGGCACTGGAACTTGGGTCACTTATGCCTGATGCCCTACCATAGTACCTAGTTAGGGTTAATTTGTTGCCTTTTACGACAAGCTACCCCCGGCGGCCAGGGGTCAGTATTTTAAACACTCCACCCCTGCACGAAGTAAAAAATGTCCTTCTCAGTCCTTTTTGCGTGACTACCCTATTTTATTTTTTATTTTTGGTCTTTTGGGATTCAAATAGGAAAATAAGCTTAGCTGCCCCCGAACTAGCTAAAGGGGTAGCCTAATTATAATCTTTTACCACTCTGTAAGAAAGTGAAAGGAATTATTATATTTCTGGTTTCTTATCTATTTAGTTGTGATACTTTGCTCAGGAAAATTTTATGTCTAAGAAGGTGGAAGAAATGTGAAAATGTCTACGCAAATATGCGCGCGCGCATTATTTAATTAAGTTACCTGCACTGGCGTATACACCAAAGCCACACCTACACACAGATCATGAAAATTTACTTCTTACGTTCACGACTGTACAAGGATTATTACGTTCTGAACCAGCCCTGTCGGCGAGTATAACATAATGTCATTGTCTATATACATCTATACAAATAAATAATATTGAAGTGTCTGTTTGTAATGTTAAAATAACCGCTTTTTACTAAGTGCATTTGGATGTATACGCGGTTCATATACCCAAAACAACATTTTTTAAAATTTTTGTCTGTCTGTTCCGGCTAATCTAAAATGGCGGGACCGATTTTGATGGGACTTTCACTGGTAGATAGCTGATGTAACAAGGAGTAACTTAGACTACTTTTATTTTAGAAAAAGAATTGTTTTAGTTAAAAATGATCAGTTTCGGAAATTTATTAAATCCGATTTAAGTTGACCTCAAATTTATATCATCAATCATATGAAATAGGGTTGATCTCTAAATTTATTTCTTTTTTCTAAAATTAAAGTAGCCTAAGTTACTCCTTGTTACATCAGTTATCTGCCAGTGAAAGTCCCGTCAAAATCGGTCAAGTCGTTTCAGAGATTAGCCGGAACAAACAGACAGACAAAAATTGTAAAAAATGTTGTTTTGGTATATGTACCGTGTATACGTCCGAATGCACTTAGTAAAAAGCGGTTATTTTAATATTACAGACAGACCCTTCAATTTTATTTATTTGTATAGATGGCGTGCAGCCTTTTACGTTTTCAAAACCCACAGATGGTAACACTGATATCCACATACTGGCACGTCAGCTGATTGAATTTTATTTTTTCTCATATAGTACGGAAGACAACGGGAGACAGGGGGGTTAAAAATTCCTTACGGCATCGTCGTCAGCCAATTGATGTCCAACGCTGGGCGTAAGCCTTTTCATCTCACTCCAGATCGTTCTGATGGTTTTTACTTCGTCAGTAATTGACTGCTGCCAGGATTGTTTTGGACGGCCAGTTTTGCGTTTTCCTTTGAGGTTCCAGTCTAGACCTTGGTGTATTGTTTGAATCCCTCCGGAGGATGTGGCCTATCCAGCTCTCACAACACTACTCATAATATAAAAGTTCTAACAGGGTAATCTAGTGTTCAATAGGACTGCGTACGTGCATAGCGGCAATGTCATCCCTCCAATTGTTGAACACTGAATACGTCACGGCTAAGACGTCATCTCTTGGCGAGAAAAGAGTAGTAGGAAGGTGTCAGAACATACAGGTGTGAGGGAAATGCACATATATCCGTGCAGGGGCGGAGAAAGAATACTAACCTCTGCGGCCGGGGTCGACCTGTCGTAAAAGGCGACAAAACAAACCCACCCTAGCTACGTGGTAGGGCCTCAAGCCCGTCTGGATGGCGACCACCTTTGGTCTTAAGTATGCCGCCATAATAACCTTGTGTTGTGTTCCGGCATTAGTGACCCAAGTTCCTGTACCCTTATGAGACAGCAGCGTGTTCGCGATACCACTGGCGTTGCAAACACCCTTAGGCGACGGTAACTGTTAAATTCTAAGCGGGCCGTCAGCCTGTCTGCTGTCCTGCAGCATTAAAAAAATATGTTGTTCCCGCGTGACTACGTATTATTATTAATATTACGAGTAAACACACTAAACAATCAGTATAATTATATAGATACCGATTTATGTCCGGGGAAAGCCCCCAATTACGACGTAATCGGTTACGTCGTCGTTAAAATTGCAAATCTTACGTCTCCTCATTCGCAAAACTTTCACGTCTCGGTTCCATAGTCGAATTTCGTTTAATCGGACGTATATCGCGTTTGCGTGTGTTATTTCATAGTCGATTAGGACCTAATTAACTTTATTTTTCCGTGCAGTGATGGATATCCTACGACTGAGGGCGGCCTGTCGTAAAAGCCGATAAAAAAACACTACTTCTGATCTCTAAACATGCCGCTGTAATAACCTTGTGTGTTGCGTTCCGGCGTAAGTGACCCAGGTTCTTCTACGCCGACGGCAACATTTTGGTTGTGCACCTGGCGCGGCAAACATCCACAGGCGACGTAATTAAGAGGGCCGTCTGTATGTTTGCTGTTTCGTAAATAAAAACTTCATAGTAAGTTGATGTAGACCAAAATGAACACAAGGAATTGCTACGGCGTGGCGGTTGGTCGCCAACGTACGGCGACGGATGGCCCAGCGTTAGCGACCCCTCTTGCTTGAACTATTAATATATATTTAACAATATACTTATGGATGTGTATAATGACACCAATAAAAACTTAAGAAAATATTAATTATTTAATCAATTATTTACTTGTTCGCAATAATAACAGATAATTATAATAGATAGGTATATTGATAATTTATCAACACGTAGGAACCTTATTCATTCGGTGAATAATTTTACTATCGAATTATGATCTCATTTTTCCTCAGAATCCACTCATACATGAATTTGTAAGGGATATGATATTGTTGAATGCAACATTGTGTGCGTCAATGGTCTGTGTGCCAGTGTAGCCAACTTAGGGGTTTTGTCCCCAAATTTAGGGGTAAAAAATTGCACCGGGGTTTTTTAGGGGGGAAAAGTCTTTAGGAGTTAATCGAGTCACACTTATGATTGAGAAACAACAGGGTCTGATTTTTTTATAAAAATTTACAGATTTGTATGTGTTGAGTTTTTGTTTTTCCTCGTTATTGTTTCAAAAAGACGTTTTTTGTGCATGATAACAGTAATTGTATGAGATCTTTTAACTTCTAAAGTTTTTATCTTGTTTTTTAATCTTGTTTAAGTTTTTTATGCTCTTTGTAATTATTAAAAATAAAAAATAAAATTAAACATTTTAATATTAGATAAGAACCCATATTTTTCAAATTGTCAGTTAGGGGGTTTTAGGGGTTTTTGAATTTAGTCTTAGGGGGATAAAATTTCAAGTGTTGGCGACACTGCTGTGTGCAGTGTCGCGGTCGCTGGCACAAAAACCCACCACCTTTAGAGAGACAACTAAATCAATTATTTTGAAATTACTAAACAAAACCAATAATCCGGTATAATTTATAATTATATATGACTTTCAATCGACGTAATCTGAATCATTATCAGCATATAAACACCTGAATATAAAACATGTATAAAGATAAAATATATATTATTTCCTTTTGTGCGATGAATTATTACCGGCGCGCTATTTTATCGCCGAAACAGTAATGTCGGTAAAACAGCAATTTCGCAGTCGAGTACGTCGTTGTGACGTTTCAAGGTTAACTAGGCTATGAGGTGTCACTGGTTACATTTGTATCCCGTCTTTAAATCCTTGTTTATTCATTTACAAAAAAATGTCTAAAGTGTCTCCGTGTCGAGGTAAAGTAAGAATACTGATCGTAGCTAGGTGGTAGGGCTTGCAAACGCCAACTGGTTCTCTTGGTCTCTTTATTATTATGATGAGTTTTTTTGTCTGCTGTTCCTCATAAAAAAAATAGAAATACTTTGATTTCAAGCACTAAAATTGGTGGTAATCTATACAAACAAATAAAATTGGAGGGTCTGTTTGTAATATTAAAATAACCGAATTTTACTAAGTGCATTCGGACGTATACACGGTACGTCTGTCGGTCTGTCTGTTTGTTTGTTCCGGCTAATCTCTGAAATAGCAGCACCGATTTTGACGGAACTTTCACTGGCAGATAGCTGAAGTATCAAATTATAAGTTTCGGAAATTTTTATATCCCAATTTAAGTTAACCTGAGATTTATATCATCAATCATATGAAATAGGGTTCAGCTTAGGCTGGACTTTGTAGGTACGAAGCACGTATTCCGGAGGCGCATGGCGTAACAGTTGCATTCGAACAATGACTGTTTGCATATTTCATTTATTTATATCATAGGGTTTAAGGGGTTTGTAATCCAAAATAAACCATAAGATATATCCAAAAAATGCTGCCCAAAGTCACTATTCCACGCGGACGGAGTCGCGGGCACAGGTAGTAAAAAATATAATACGCTCAATCAAATACACATTAACATCAATTTCCTGCCACTATTTTTATCAAGTGCATAATTGGCGCGACCTACACCTATTTATGGCCGTCTCGGTATCATGACGCGGTCAACCCTGAAACGGAGAATATTTCTAGAATTATCCTAAGATAGATTTATTTATTTTGCAATTGATATAAGTATTGTTTTCGCGGAGCGTATCTGGATAGGGTTATCTCGTTGTAGGCGACTGTAAGGGCTAATAAGAAGATGTAGGAGAGGGAACGGGAGTACGTTAGATTTCCCTATCGTAAGGCCACTCGTCGCCATTCGGTTGCGGGTGCGCATATTGGGAAAATCTCGTAGTCCGCACGTTAATATTTTATGTTTTATATCGTAGTGTTTACAGGTACGCGTCCATTGCTCCGCGCCGGACGCACCGAACGCCGGCATTATGATCGGCAAATCCGTTCAATCCGTTGCGTGCCTTGCGTGCGGTGCGTCCGGCTCGGGCCAATGGACGCGTACCTTTATATATGTATTATACATATATACATTTTAACAATCTGACGGTGAAAGAAACATTATTTTGTATAAGTTTTATGTTCGGCTTGTGAAAATATGGCCATTGTCCCTAGAATTTCGAAAAAGACTCGAGTGACTTTTTTTTATTGCTGTAGAACAGCAGACAGGCTGACGTCCCGCTTAAAATTTAGCAGTTACCGTCGCCTATGGGTGTTTGCAACGCCAGTGGCATCGCGAATACACTGCTGTCCCATAAGGAAACAAGAACTTGGGTCACTAATGCCGGAACACAACACAAGGTTATTATGCCGACATACTTAAGACCAAAGGTGGTCGCCATCTAGACGGGCTTGAGGCCCTATAACGTAGCTAGGGTTGTTTTATTGTCTTTTACGAGGCCGACCCCGGCCGCAGATGTCAGTATTCTCTCTCCGCCCCTGCATGGATTAGAAAGAAAGAAAGAAAGAAAACATTTTATTTAGGACACCATAATACACATACATACATTAATAATCCACTTAGAAAACTGTTCTAAATTGGGACTAGCTCAGCATATGCTGATTTTAGATATAAAATCAGCGCTGGTCTTCCGCTAGCCCCGTGGAGTAATGTCACGAACAAACGTGAAACTTTTAAAAGTTCATTAACAAAATGGCATAGAAAAGTCAACATAACATATGATTAAACAGAAATAATATTATAGATATTAATTGCAGTTTAAACTTCACTCCAAAAATAACTATTGAAACATATATCTTGAAAAATTATAGTTAATAAAGAACTAAAAAAAAACATGCTTTTACAAAAAATCAAACTAAAAGGAAAAAATAATTTTCAATAAATTTAAATTAAAGTGGGATTAACAAAAAAAAAATAATAAACTCTGCCACTAGCGTCGCAAACATCCATAGGCGACGGTAACTGCTTAGTATTAAGTGGACCACCAGCCTGTCTGCAGTTGCTCAGCAATAAAGAAAATTGTTTGGTTCCAGATGCGCTTGCATCGTTGTGAAGGGTGCCTAGCGGCGTGCGGGCGAGAGCGCCGCGCGGCGCCGCCTACCCTGCCACGGATCATCATAGCCAGGTATACCACAATGTAAACTCTTTATAACGTCACTCGATGTATCCGTGCAGGGGCGGAGAAAGAATACTAACCTCTGCGGCCGGGGTCGGCCTGTCGTAAAAGCCGACAAAACAACCCACCCTAGCTACGTGGTAGGGCCTCAAGCCCGTCTGGATGGCGACCACCTTCGGTCTTAAGTATGCCGCCATAATAACCTGGTGTTGTGTTCCGGCATTAGTGACCCAAGTTCCTGTACCCTTATGGGACAGCAGCGTGTTCGCGATGCCACTGGCGTTGCAAACACCCATAGGCGACGGTAACTGCTAAATTCTAAGCGGGCTGTCAGCCTGTCTGCTGTCCTACGCAATAAAAAAAAAAAAAAAAAAAAACTTTGGTTGGTTCACCTTTTTTTTTTCTATACAATAATACACTATATGTCGTCACGCTCACTCTATTTAACGACAACAATACGGCATTATTAAACAGTACTTTCTAAGTTGCCGAAATTCATAATAATAATAATAATAAAAATTAATAGACCTAGAAGAATCCCTATACATCAATCTGCAGAAAGCAGCCATCCTAAACACATGCAGAATCGTTAGAAAATTCATGCAGTTGACGAAAATACACTCTCACCATAAATTTCACCACACACTGCATTTACTTGGCTTTGGCCCGTAAATGTAGCAAAAACCAGCCTTAGAGCTGAGAAAAAAGAACAATAAATAATAATCATTTATTTCGGACAAAGGCCATAGTTTATTAATGGAACTGCAAAGTTCTTTTGTAGGCCTCCACCAAGCATCATACAAGCACTTGAAGCTGCGACACTATTGGAAGAATATTTTTTGTACAATCACGTTGATCCGGCAGCATTTCAAGATATTTTTTTTATTGCTGTAGGACAGAAGACTGGCTGACGGTGTTTGCAACGCCAGTGGCATTGTGAACACGCTGCTGTCGCATATGGGTACAGGAACTTGGGTCACTAATGCCGGAACACAACATAAGGTTATTATGACGGCATACTCAAGACCAAAGGTGGTCGGCATCCAGACGGGCTTGGGGCCCTACCACGTAGCTAGGGCGGGTTGTTTTGTCGCCTTTTACGACTGGCCGACTCCGGCCATAAAAGTAAAACAGTTACCGTCACTTCAATGCTGCCCGGGTACGGGAACTGGAATCTGGAACATTTATGAACACAAGTCTATTATGGCGGCATATATAACGATTAGGGGTTGCTATCCAGACGGACTTGGGCACCTACGAGTACTAACTTGTCGCCGGGTTGTTTTGTCGCCTGTTACAACAAGCCGCCCCTAGCCGTCAGGGGTATTCTTAATCCGCCCCCTGCACGAATAAATCAACGTGTAGATCCTCCATCTTTAGATATACCGATCAGGTTAGTGATTATTTAAATTTCAGGTCAAAACTACTGAAAAAGACCCGACGGTCGCCGTACTCGCCCCCAGAGACAATGAGCAAGGAGCTAGCGAATCACACGTCCAACATGGTGGAGCCGGCGCCCCCTACGCCGCCAGAAAAAAACGGTCCTCGTAAGTGATATTATTTTTTTACTTATCGCATTTTTTTTTATTGCTGTAGGACAGCAGACAGGCTAACGGCCTGCTTAGGATTTAGCAGTTACCGTCGTCTATAGGTGCTTGCAACGCCAGTGGCATCGCGAACACGCTGCTGTCCCATAAGGGTACAGGAACTCGGGTCACTAATGCCGGAACACAACACAAGGTTATTATGGCGGCATACTTAAGACCAAAGGTGGTCGCCATCCAGACGGGCTAGGGGCCCTACCACGTAGCTAGGGTGGGTTGTTTTGTCGCCTTTTACGACAGGCCGACCCCGGCCACAGGGGTTAGTATTCTTTCTCCGCCCCTGCACGGATAGTACAGCTACGCACGGATAGTACGCTTGACGAGTATAGCTTTTTAATTACCACCCTTTTATTAACTTGACATGTATGTATGTACTAGCTTACCCGGCAAACGTTGTTCTGCCATATAAATAATAAAATGTCAAAAAATTAAAAACAAAATTTTTGGGGGTGGGTCACCCCTAACATTTAGGGGGATGAAAAATAGATGTTGGCCGATTCTCATAGATACCGGATAAGCACAAAAAATTTCATCAAAATCGGTCAAGCCGTTTCGGAGGAGTATGGCAACGAAAACTGTGACACGAGAATTTTATATATTAGATTTATGTAACGGAATTTACGGACTCGATTTTTACCCACTTTGTACGATCAAAATAAATTCAATTTTTTTTTTAATATTGTCACTGTTCAAAAAAATATTAATTATAACGGTTAATATCGAGCACCCCACGCTTTTTGTGACATTTTGTGACAACAGTGACATTAATTTTCTCGTCAGTCATTTTATTCTTATGTTATGAATTATTTTTTACTTTTTAGTTTGATTGGTAATAATTATAAAAGCGTATTTTTTTTAACTATAATTTTTAGATGTCTTTCATTCGACAAGAAGAGTTTTTAATAAGTAAATCAACTGTCATGTCAGCGCCATCTTCTATTAGAGTAAACAGTACAGCGCTTGCGTTATGGATATTAGACAACTTTTTTTTTTTTTTATTTATTTATCAAATTCACAGTTATTACATTGGCTTAGTAAAATAATAGCACAAAAAACCACTAAGGTTTGTACAATGCCATCGAAACTTAAGTCTACGCACGTTCAAATGACTGAGTAAATTTAGATTACAATTTCTCTAAAAAGTATTTTTTAAGTGAGGCTTTAATATTTTTTTGGGTTATATTATCTCTTATATTTGTTGGTAAATCGTTTAATAATCTTGGAACTAAGTAGGTAGTTGTGCGCTTGCCGTACATATTCTTCGCGCCGCTGGTAGCAAACCGGTTTTGAGCAGCGGCCCGAGTATATACAGCGTGCTTCATTTTAGTTTGTATTTTTTTATTAAAAAAGTTTTCCTTGAGTATCATTAATTAATATGCTACTTTTAAATATATACATATAATTAAAAATACTGTGAAAATGTAAACAGCTCCATCTAGTCCCGAATTTGAGCGCTTGTGTTATGGATACTAGGCAACTGATATCCTACTTATACTTTTACACCAGTGGAAATAATATAAGGATAAAAATAATTAAATTTATTTTTGTTTTTTTTTTTGGATAGCTGTATCTAAAAAAAGAAAATTAAAACTGAAAAAAAAACTGAACATATTATCCGGTCCACATGGTGGTTAAATAAGAAAAAAAATATTCACGGTATTCGTTAGGATTGAGTGTTGCACTGCTTTGAATTTCTTTTCAAATAACATGAACTGAGACCATTTTAATATAGATAAAGCTATCTGAAAAACAAAATAAATATTATTTTTTATCCTTAAATTTTTTCTACTATTGTGTATTTTTCTTTTGTAAATAAATACATATATATATATATATAAACACGCAGACCTGGGACGGGAATCTAACTAGCGATCCAGAGTTCCAACATGCTGAAGATGTTTATTTATATGATGTGCTTTGAGAAGGAGACGGAGGTATTTATCCTATGGTCTATGTATTCCAGCAATGCCATGGTTTGGCATGGACATAGGTGGCACCCTGACGAAGCTGGTGTACTTTGAGCCACGCGAGACCAACCGCCGCGAGATCGACAAGGAGACTGAGGTCCTGAAGAACATAAGACGGTACTTGACCAGGAATTCTGCGTACGGGAAGACCGGGAGGCGGGATGCACATTTACAGGTAAAAACAAAATGAAAAAAGTGTGTGTGTGCGTGTATGCAATTCACATACGGCAGAAGTAAAGTAACTTTAGAAAAATAGCCTTAATTAGATAAGTAATTGTAAGTTTATTATTTTTATGATATTTTCACCAAGCTCAAAAAAAAATTTTTCTCCGTAAATAATGTTTGTTTGTTTTTAACTGACGAAAAAAAAACGGAGATGGACAGCAGACAGGCTGACAGCCCGCTTAGAATTTAGCAGTTACCGTCGCCTATAGGTGTTTGCAATGCCAGTGGCATCGCGAACATGCTGCTGTCTCATAAGGGTACAGGAACTTTGGTCCCTAATGCCGGAACACAACACAAGGTTATTATGGCGGCATACTTAAGATCAAAGGTGGTCGCCATCCAGACGGGCTTGTGGCCCTACCACGTAGCTAGGGTGTAAAAGGCGACAAAACAACCCAGCCTAGTTACGTGGTAGGGCCTCAAGGACGTCTGGATGACGACCACTTTTGGTCTTAAGTATGCCGCCATAGTAACCTTGTGTTGTGTTCTTTTTAAGCTATTGCATAGCTTTTATCGCGGGCTTTGAGCGCGGCGACCGAATCAAGAAATTCCGTAACGAAAATAAAACCTAACACCCCCCCATTCCGCCTACCATGTAGCTCGGCCGAGCGTTCGCTTAACGTGTATGTATATGGTACGACTGTACGTAGGGATGGGCGATATTGAAAAACATTTTAATCAACTTATGCAATTATAATTATTTATTTTTTATTTATGCAGTAATTATTTTCTTTGATATTATTTCAAGTTCCACTTTTTGAATGTACACCTATGTATACTACATATATACTTACATGTATATTTACGGGGCGCACGTGCGGTGAGTGTGGTAGGGATGGGCGATATCTATCGATATTTCAACTATCGATGTTTTTTTTCTAAAGTATCTATGTTTTCTATCGATATTTTTTGGACAAGATATATCGATACTCGATAATAAAAACATCGATATCGTAACATTGATAGTTTTTTATTATCGAGTATCGATATATCTTGTCCAAAAAATATCGATAGAAAACATCGAAATTTTAGAAAAAAAAATTACTGCATAAATAAAAAAGAAATAAATAATTATGATTGCATAAGTTGATTAAAATGCTATGCAATAGCTTTACCGCGGCAGTCCCCGAGTGCCACACGTCTTTTTTCATTTATTTTTTATTGCTCCGGCATTAGTGTCCAAAGTTCCTGTACCCTTAAAGGACAGCAGCGTGTTCGCGATGCCACTGGCGTTACAAACACCCATATGCGACGGTGATTGCTAAATTCTAAGCGGGCCGTCAGTCTGTCTGCTGTCCTACAGCAATAAAAAAGAATGGTCTTCGGCATTCTGGTAGAGTCCATTATGCTCATCACTCTACGACGTCAAGCCAGCACTCCCCCTTCTACCGGTATTGCTAGACATTTGGGCCGCACGGTTTTTGTAAAACATGGCCGACTAAACAATGGTGGTCGCCACCCGGATACCATGTATTTAGGGTGGGTTGGTTTATCACCTTTTACGTCAGGCCGATCTAGGCCGCAGAGGTCAGTATTCTATCTCCGCCCCTGCACGGATAAAAACCGTGGAAAATAGAAAAAAAACTTGAGAGGTGTCGAGGGACACCCGGATGGAACGAAGTTCCTTTCGATTAATTAGTGAAGGAATTTTAATAAAATTTTATTTTTTTAAGTTATAATATTTTTTTATTATTAACAAATATAATGTAATATAAACTTAATCAGTAACTAACCTAACTCCATCAGCAATATCCGGAACTTGTGCAGAAACACTGTCAGGATTCATTATTATTATTTTTTATTATTTATTATGTATAAAAAACCTGTATACACTCAACAAAAATAATCGTCGCGACACCACACTGTTCAATGCGAAATAGAAATGAAAATATCTGGCTTGCTTTCTATAAGAGAGAGAGAGAGACAGACATAGAAACATGAGCACGCCGCACAGCTTACAATAGTTTACTATAGCAAAAAGTGTCGTTACAACTTTTCGTGAGAATTTTTTCCGTCTAGCCGCCTTTCACAACGCGCGATAAGGAGCTTCGTTCCAAAAAGCGTCATGATGAGGATTGTAAATTTTGTAGATGGACAACGTAACGATCCGCGGCCGCCGCGGCACCCTCCACTTCATCAGGTTCCCCACATCGGAGGTGGGTGCATTCTTGCAACTGGCCCGTTCCAAGGGAATGGCGGACTTGGTGAATACTATATACGCAACGGGCGGGGGAGCGTACAAATTTGAGGAGGACTTCATTAAGGTAAAAAAAAACGTGTGTGTGTGTGTGTGTACTTATGTAAGCACGTAAACAGTAATACTTCTTTTGTGTAACATAACAAAAACATTTCATCCCGTATTTTTTTTTTATTGCGTAGGACAGCAGACAGGCTGACACAGCCCGCTTAGAATTTAGCAGTTACCGTCGCCTATAGGTGTTTGCAACGCCAGTGGCATCGCGAACACGCTGCTGTCCCATTAGGGTACAGGAACTTGGGTCACTAATGCCGGAACACAACACAAGGTTATTATGGCGGCATACTTAAGACCAAACGTGGTCGCCATCCAGACGGGCTTGAGGCCCTACCACGTAGCTAGGGTGGGTTGTTTTGTCGCCTTTTACGACAGGCCGACCCCGGCCACAGAGGTTAGTATTCTTTCTCCGCCCCTGCACGGATGAAAACCGTATACCACAACTCTTGATAAATTAATAAAAAAAATGCATTTAAAAAGTTCTTTTTTAACATAAAAAAGTTTTTATCACGAATTTTTACAATGTATAGCACATTCACTGTGGCGGCTAGCGACAGCTGCAAGTCGCCAGTCGGCTTCCGTCCGTTCCATGAGTTGGTTCTCGGTTTACACAACGTTCCGTATAGTTGTGTTACGGTAATTAAAGAGACGTGGCAGGGCCTCAAGCCCGTCTGGATGGCGACTACCTTTGGTCTTATGTATGCCGCCATAATAACCTTGTGTTGTGTTCCGGCATTAGTGACCCAAGTTCCTGTACCCTTATGGGACGGCAGCGTGTTCGCGATGCCACTGGCGTTGCAAACACCTATAGGCGGCGGTAACTGCTAAATCCTAAGCGGGCCGTCAGCCTCTCTGCTGTTCTACAGCAATAAAAAAAAAAAAGAAACGTTCGACACTGATGAAATATATTTTATTTAACTCCATCTGCCCGACACGTTTACCGAATTGGAGTCAGAGACATATATAAGAGTAACACACATAATTACCTAAATTCTCCACCATAAATAATTTAAAATCACACATACACGTCTATATTTATGAATAAATAGTATTTTTTTTTATCTCTACTCATAAAAGGCACGTGTTGTATGTAGATTTATGAATATTTGTGAATGTACTGTGAATATAGTTACGAGTGTTGAATCAGATATCAGCTAACTTCATGTCGCTTTTCAGCTGTCGGTGTGCACGCGCATGATTATAATTTTACTCGCATATTTTTTTTTTTTCAAACGCGCCAAAATAAGTATTTTTATGAACCAGTGGTGGATGATTTAAAAAAAATGGCAGGCAGACCGACAGCTTCCGCACGCGACGACGACTGAACGAAAAAAGAGGGCGCTTTATATAGAAGCGGTCGGCCTGTCCCTCACTTGTCTGCACTCCACACTCCGGAGGCGACTCTCATTGGTTGCTTATATTCCAGAAGTGATTCTCACTGGTTGTCCAAACATTAGGTTCTCATTGGTCGTTTACACTTCGGAAGTGTTACACTCCGGAAGTTATGGAAACTCTCTTTGGTTGTTTTAAATATTAGTCAGTGTTGCCAATAAGATAATTTTGAGTTCGATATTCCTAACAGTATTATATAAAAATTGTCAATATGCCTTGTGGCTTTACACTCAGAGACTGATCTGGACGAAGACCAAGGAGGTCGTAAATTTCAGCTAGTCTGTTCGCGGTAGCAGGCCAACTATCTTCACGAATTCCCCTTGTGCGAACTGTAACCAATTTCATGTCCAGGAGGTGAATATGCGTCTGTGGAAAATGGACGAGCTGGACGCACTGATCGCGGGCGTTCTATTCGTGGACTCGATGAATGCGCAGGAGTGCTATTATTGGGCACCCCCCGAGGAGGAGCCCGTTCACACCCACGCCAGTGACACGGTGAGTGCTGTTAGTATTTACAGGTGACCCCCAGCGTCTGCGGCGTCATAGTACCATGGGCACGTCTTGGATAGTCAGGGCCCTGGGGACTTTGTTCGAGCCGAAGACTCTGGTCCTCAAAACTAAAGTTCTAGTCGGCTAGCGTCGCGGCAGCTGACGACGTCGCCCATCTAGACACTGCGCCCCATGTAGCAGGAGCCTCCTGACTCGCGGTCGGACGCCGTCCTTGAGCAAGCTTGGCTGAAATGCTTCTTAGTAAGTCTAACTTCGGCACCCAAATGCGCAGCTCTTCCAGTTTGGTGCGCTGGTCGCGATCAGGTCACTCCACAAATACGAAGGTACACCGGGTTAGTTAGCAAAATACGTCTTCTAACCAAGAGACGGGGGCGAAAGGGCAATTTTTTTCTAAAGAACTGTAGCCAAAGTGTCAGGCCACTTAAAATAGTAAACTTTTACCAACGCCTATAGATGTTTGCAACGCTAGGAGCACGCTACTGTTCCACAGGTGGGAGGAGGATACAAGAACCTGGGTGTATAATTGTAACCAAAGAACATGTAATTAATCCAATTATAATTCAATGACAATAATTAATTCGATGACATTTATTTTTAAATAATACTGACATACTTTATATTATCTTTATGGACATTACAGGGAAAGAGATTAACAAAAATATGTAACATATATAAAATAATTTAATGCTAAGATTTTTATTTTTTAGGTTTATAAAGAAATTTGTATGCCAGAAATGGCGAAACGTGTTGTACATTTATAAAATTTGAACAAGTCACCTATGTATTCACCATGTTTCTTACAAATAAAGATTATTGTTATTATTATAATACCGGAACACAATGGAAGGTTATTATGGTGACATACTTGTAGAGGGGACTTGGGGCCCTACTACGTATGTAGTGGTTGTTTTGTCACCTGGGGCGAGGCGATTACACGCTTGACACGTTTGTGCAAAGCGGATTGGCGGGTTACAAACAGTATTCAGCGTATGCAAGTTTTCTTGCGATGTTATTTTTCATCGTAATAACATTTATGGATGGCGGTCAAATCAATCCAAACGCTGGACTTCTATTAAAGGCGAAATATTAGCCGCTGAGCGGACGTAGCTTCAAAAATAACACAAAATTTATTCGTGTTTTGTAAAATTGTGTCAGTTTTGGTTATTCTGAAATAAACATTTTAAAAAACGAAACTATCCTCTGATTGGTAAAAATATTATAATATACATGTTACGTGGTAGGGCCCCAGGGCCGTCTGGATGGCGACCACCCTTGGTGTATAACCCAAGTTCCTGTACCCCTATGGCTGCTACAGCAGCGTGTCCGCGATGCCACTGGCGTTGCAAACATCCATAGGCGACGGTAACTGAAAAGAAAGAAAGAAAATATTTATTTTCAAAAATAGCGACGTACTTACATTACTCACAAGAAAATATAAATAACAACATGATTATAGAATTTGTGCGCCGCATTTTCAACAAACAAGGATTGCACTCAGCTTATTGCTGTGCCGGAATTATATCCGACACAATGCTGATTTTCAGTGCAATCCTTCCTTTTGGCGTGATGTCCAGACGACCCAAAGTATTTATATAGACACACACACATATACATACACACACATACATACACATATACATACATACACATTTACATACATACACATTTACATACATACACATATACATATATATATATATATATATATATATATATATCGTCGTGATCGTAGAATAACGTCCGATTTGAAAAATATCCAAAATTCACTTTTAACCATATTTGGATACTACATTGACTAAATATTATTGTTACATTAACAAAAAAATTACATGTATTTTAGATTTTAAATTAAGCAGTCGGTAAAGTGACGGGTGTGATAGATTCTCATAGTAAAATGACGCTTGTGTATTTTTAAAATGGCTGTCCTGTTAAGTTTAATATATGTTAGATCCGTCACTATTCTACGACTACGACGATATATATATATATATATATATATATATATATATATATATATATATATATATATATACATACATACACACATACACATGTATATGTATTACTTAACCAACTACAGATTTGAAGATTGACATTAAACTTCCGAAGTTGAAAATTGAAAACTGAATTACAAAAGTCACAAATTTTGCTGATTCTAATAACTGCTTACTACTAAGCAGGCCGTCGGTCTGACTGCTGCTTCTTACAAAAAAAAAACAGCCTGAAACATGTCTTGATCGTGGATTGACCTTTTGATATTGGGCTTTGTATAGATTGTTGTGCGTTGATTCCCAGCCGCCGTACGCGGAGCCCGCCCTCAGCCAGTACGTGCGCAAACCCTTCGACTTCTCCAACCCGTACCCGTTCCTCCTGGTGAACATCGGCAGCGGAGTTTCGCTGCTGGTCGTCAACTCGCCAGAGAACTTCTACCGGGTTAGCGGTACAAGGTGGGTGTTGTTATATAGCATTGTTCTAGAACATTAAAGAAGAGTCGAGACTTCTCCAATGCTATGGTAGAAGAAGATAAGCTCATGAATGTTTTTTTTTTGCTGTAGGACAACAGGATGACGGCCCACTTAGAATTTAGCAGTTACCGTCGCCTATGGGTGTTTGCAACGCCAGTGGCATCGCGAACACGCTGCTGTCCCATAAGGGTACAGGAACTTGGGTCACTAATGCCGAAACACAACACAAAGTTATTATGGCGGTATACTTAAGACCAAGGGTTTGGGGCCCTACCACGTAGCTAGGGTGGGTTGTTTTGTTGCGTTTTACGACAGGCCAACACCAGCCGCAGAGGTCGGTATTCTTTCTCCGCCCCTGCACGGATAGTATGCGCATGAACACGCGCGCGTATTACCGTGTGTGTGCGTGGTTTGGATTTGAAGGGAATACTTGCGTGCGTTTGGCTGTTCACGCACACACACACACACTTAATGTGTATGTGTGGACGCGCGCTTTTTATGTGCGTGTGTATGTGTGAGAGAGATATATATAAAGGTTCCCACCCACCAAGAACTTCAAGGTCCAGATCATCTTCACCTGCCAAGTGCACTTCGCTAGACTAAAGATGAGGTTTTTGCGCAACTGAAAATTCAGATGGTTGCGTCCTTCTCAGTTATTTTTTTAAACACAGGCCGAGAAAGAAAACAGACCTCTGCGGTTGGGGTCGGCCTGTTGTAAAAAGTGACAAAACAACCCACCCTAGCTACGTGGTAGGGCCCTAAGCCCGTCTGGATGGCGACCATATAAATCATATTATATAACATATCAGTTGTCCAGTACCCATAACACAAGTACATTCTATTTGGTACTAGATGGCGCTGAGTGAAATGTCATAATAAATTTATCTATTTGCAGTCTTGGAGGAGGCACGTTCCTCGGCCTGTGTTGCCTGTTAACTGGCTGCAGCAGTTTCGAGGAGGCCATATCCCTAGCGGCCTCCGGAGACAACACCACCGTAGACAAACTGATACGGGATATATATGGAGGGGATTACACGAGGTTCGGCCTGCCGGGGGATTTGGTTGCTAGCAGGTGAGGGGTTACAGCTTTTGAGGGTTTTAGTGTAGTATATTTGTTTGAGGGTAGTATTATACAATTATACATGTGGGTACTTTTAATACAATTATATATTAATGGATAATAGTTTTGTACAAATACTTCTTCCTTCTGCCCTAGTCCCACATTATAATAGGGTCGGCACAACATGTTACATGTTGTAATAGTTGTGGCTTAGTTTTTATAACTGGCCGCCTGCCCGACGTTAACCCCTTTTTGGGGAAAAATATGTCACCATTTTAATTTAAATTATTGTTTTAGTTTTGTACACATACGTGTTAAAATTAAAAACGACGGTAGTTTTATATATTCGTATGTTAATGGAGGGTAGTTGTTTTACAATTAAGTGTTATATTAAAAATGAGGGTAATTTGTACATTATATATTTTTGAAGAGAAGTTTTATGCAATTAAATATTTAGGGATGATTGTTTTATACAAATAAATATGTTAGTGCGGGTAGTTAAATAAATTTTCAAAATTCACATACACACACAGACAGACACACACACACATACAGACAGGGACACAGACACGTGTGTGGTGTATGTGTGTGTACACAGACACACACACAGAGACAGACAGACATACACAGACAGACACACACACACACACACACACACACACACACACACACACACACACACACACAGACAGACAGACAGACAGACAGACACACACACACACACACACAGACAGACAGACACACACACACAGACAGACACACAGACAGACACACACACAGACAGACAGACAGACACACACACAGAGAGAGAGAGAGGGGGGGGGGGAGAGAGAGAGAGAGAGAGAAACAGACAGACACACACGTGCAGACAGACACACACACACACCTTTTTATTGTTGTGGGAACAGACAAGCTGGCGGGCCACCTAATAGTAACCGCTTATCGTCGCATATGGGGGGTATCGCTAACACGTAGGGTTACTGGAATCTGGTTAAAACAATATAATTATATATGTATATATAAAGCAGAAGTAATGTGTTTGCGCAGTTTCGGCCAAATGTGCTCAGCGGATCGCCGCGCAAAGGTTTCTCGGGAGGACCTCGCCAGGGCCACGCTGGTCACCATCACCAACAACATCGGCTCCATCGCGCGCCTCTGCGCGTCCAACGAGCACATCGAGAGGGTGAGTAGCTATGCGAGTAACACACAGACTGCGGAAATTTTTGCACTTGGGGGGGGGGGGGGGAGTACTCCAATAACATTGTAAGGGTCACAATTAATAGGGTCAGGAAAGTCACTTACTTTGGGGTTTAGTAATAATTGCGTAAAGCCAAAAGGGTTTTATACAATTAAAAACGACGGTAGTTTACTACAATTATACATTAATGGAGGGTATATTTATATTGAGTAATAGTTCTGCTCGGGACGTTCTCTGGCGCATGCGTCGTGGATCGTTTCTTTATTCAATTCGGACCTCGTCCCGCACTTCGTCTCACCCGCGCGTTGTTCACCACAAGGGTGTTTGTAAATTTGTTGAGCCGAAGCCCCAACAAAAAGTTACAGTTATAAAAAATTAATTAGATCCAAAAAGGCACGTGTCTTTTCAAAGAAGACAACATACAGAAGTAGAAATATGTTACTATAATTGTTCTTCTTAAAAACGTTTTTTTTACTGCTTTATGCAATCGGGATTTACCGATTAAAAATATGCCCTTCTTGCAGGTGGTGTTCTGCGGTAACTTCCTCCGCGTGAACCCGCTGTCCATGAAGCTGCTGTCCTACGCCATGTCGTACTGGTCCAAGGGGGCGTTGAAGGCGTTGTTCCTGGAGCACGAAGGGTAAGACCACCTCCGTTGCGTACGTTACAGGAAAGTAATTGAGACCGCTCGAAGATTTGCCGCCTAATAATGGGCTAAAGGTCGTCGGAACGCCTGCGGAGTTTAAAAAAAAAGTATTTCAGTTATCTTAGTATCCATAACACAAGCGCATTGTTACTTTCTCTAAGACTAGAGGGCGCTGTATCAATTGTCATAATATATATATTTATTGTAATGACTATATTTCCACGACCTTCGTGTCTTAACGGCTATCGCACTTCGTTACGCAACCAGAAGTTACAGGTTCGATTTCCTGTCTCGCATCTAGTTATTTATATATAATACTAGCTGACCCGGCAAACGTTGTTCTGCCATATAAATAATGAACGCCCCCGCAACCCCTGTTGGGGGTGGAATTTCGTAAAATCCGTTGTTAGCTTTGTCAACGTTACTACTACACTTGATGCATAAACAATAATGATGGTGATGGCCGACAACTGTGTAGGGAGTGAGAAAGAAAGGAGACCGGCTTCGTTCTCATCCCTACTCCGTGCTGTTTACTGGGTCAGAAGTGACACCTGTAGACATCTGGCGGGGATAACTAATTAAATGACGATTGATCAGTTTTCGACCGGAGAGGAAAAATGATTAAATTACTAAAATGGCTATTAAAAAATAAGGGTTGATCGTAGAAGGGTGAAAATTGCGGATTGTATGTATTTTTGTATGTTGTATCATAAAAAGATAGAAATAAAAATATTGTCTAAAAAATAAAAAATAAAATTTTTGGGGTGGACTACCCCTAACATTTAGGGGGATGAAAAATAGATGTTGGCCGATTCTCATAGATACCGGATAAGCACAAAAAATTTCATCAAAATCGGTCAAGCCGTTTCGGAGGAGTATGGCAACGAAAACTGTGACACGAGAATTTTATATATTAGATTAGATGTATTTATTTAGAAAAAGTATATATAAATAGTATGTTAGTTATCTAGTGTCCATAACACAAGTGCTATGCTACTTACTTTAGGGATTAGATGGCGCTGTATGAATTGTCCTATTTATTTGGAGTTTTCTTCTCACACAGTCTAGAAGGAGATATTGTCTAGAAATGTTACATTTGCTAGGTGGTGGGGTCCCCAAGCCTCTCTTGATTGCAACCATCCATGATATCTGAATAAGTCGCCATAATAACCATCTGTTCCGGCATAAGTGACACGGGTTCCAGTATCCCTACGTGGACAGGAGCGTTGCAAACATGCATAGGCAACAGTAACTGTAGCTATTGAACGGGCCGCCAGCCTGTCTGCTATCATACAGAGAGAGAAAAAAACATGAACACATTCACAGGTACTTCGGCGCCGTCGGCTGCCTGCTCAACCTGGAGAAAAATAATGTGTGCAAGCGGCCAACGGAGCGACACATGAGCAGTGGGGAGACCAATCAGGCGGACAGATGAATTTAATACGACAATACTGTTTATATGCATTTCTTAGGTAATATTTTAGCACAAATTTGGGAACACTATTGTTCCCAGACGTAGTCCGTAATAGTGGTCACAGTTGTTCCCACCGTTGAGTTTGGGCCATATAGAAATGAGCCGACACTGCAAAAAAACACAGGGTCCTGTCGTGTGGTCTAAGCAATTTTGTCTATGGTATATATTCACGAACGCTCGTATCGTGTGGATATTTCTCAAACGTCACTGTCAGTGTCAAATGTCAACAGACACGAGTGTAAGCGACATATAGGGGGATACATTCGATAGTGGTATACGCAGACATTGGCGCCATGGAGGTCATCCATGGGAACATTAAAGATAACCAGACTAATAAAACAGAAGATACATATCCGTCGTACTACGTAACCCATTCGGGGGGGATTTATCTGAGGAATCAATTACAGTTTCTTAACTCATTTGGCCTCCTAAATTTGCGCACATCTAATGATTTCTCTATCAATCTCGAAACTCCTGTTCATACTTCTTCTTTTTATATAATAACTTCTTCGTTGTTTATGCTATCAAACTTTGGAATGTACTGCTAGGCTAAATCACAGTGTTAGTGTAACAACAAAACATATATTTATGTATTCTAACGGACGGTGAAGGAAAGAGAGCGGCAGCGTATTGACGCCTTGGAAATGGTGGTATTGGAGGAGACTGCTTAATGTCTCCTGGACACAGCACCGCACCAATGTTGAAGGAGCTTAACATCGGCGAGAGACTGTCAACGGTGGTGCAATCCCGAATACTCCAGTTCTTTGGACATGTGACGCGACGCGGGGGGGGGGGGGCGCCAGACTCCGTGGAGCGGCTCGTTGTGCAGGGCCGGGTAAATGGCAGCAGATCGCGAGGGCGTTCGCCTTTGCGATGGACGGACCAAATCAAGTCGATGACACACACATCCCTAAACGACTGCGCAAGACAGGCATCAGCTAGGGACAAATGGAGCGCGGTGGTGAAGCGCTGCCGGGCGTCTTGCGTGACCACGACTGCTCTGTCAACAGTATTCGACTGAGAAGATGTATTCTACAAAAAAAAAAAAAAATATATATATATATATATATATATATATATATATATATATATATATATATATATATATATATATATGTTGTTTATCTCTTTATTTATTATATTTTATATATTACTAGCTGTACCTTGCGCGCGTTGCTACGCTACTTACTAAAATAAATTTGCAGGAAAGACATTACACAAATATTGAACTTATTTCCAGTCATTTTATTGATTAATGTTTATGTCGAAAAAATTGTGACATTGCAGCGTTTCGTTTCAATACGATATTTATTGAAGTGCTGTGGGATACACAGTATTTCTTGTTTTTTTCCATCTGGTGCGTAAACGAATAAATCGGAAGGTTTTCCGACGCGTGAGCAGGCCACATAGAGCTGCCCGTGTGATAAGCATGGATTCTCCAAATTTAATCCACACACTTGCAACGATTTTCCTTATGCCTTGTTGATAGTCATTGCGAAAGCGAGTCGCACCGGGAACTGTAAACGTTTGAATTCGAATGGCATATCTGTCGGGATCATTTGGATACATGGCAACAGTACGTCTTCACTAATATTTTTTTGTCGAATAAAGCTGGCTATGATAAATATGTTAGTAATATATAGGAAAGAGCTCCGAAATCTGCAACGATGGTTCTTGCGAGGGAGAGATTCGTCGTAGGATCGGCATGGCAAAAGGCGCCATGTCACAATTAGAGAAATTATGGAAGAGTAGAACCATCAGCATAAAAACCAAGACCAATCTTGTGCGATCACCGGTGTTTTCCATTTTCATTTATGGCGCTGAAACATGGACCTTAAAGAAAGCCGACCGAAAACGCATCGATGCCTTCGAAATGTGGTGCTGGAGAAGGATGTTGGGCATACCCTGGACGGCACACCGAACTAATGTGTCGATCCTGAAACGGCTGGGCATTGTGACTAGGCTCTCTACCATCTGCTTGCGTAGGGTCCTAGAATACTTCGGCCACATCACCAGAAGGGATGAAGACAACCTGGAGGACTGATGGTAACAGGGAAGGTGGAGGGAAGAAGACCAAGAGGAAGGAGCCCCATGCGATGGACCGATCAGATTAGCATTGACGCTTTACACTCTGCTTCCGATAGGGGCAGATGGCGGCAAATAGTACGCACCAAAGTACTCCGTCGAGATGATCACGACCCTCAGCACTGAGGAAACCGACGCGAGAACTCCTCCTCCGAAAGGAAAGAGCTGTCGCCGTCATCTCATCATTCATATATATATTTGGTCGCTTCTATCATTTTCCTTGTTAAATGGCGTTCATCCCTGCCCATTACATGGCCGAATATATAATTGTAGTAAAATACGTGATCCGCCGTTTTAAAATAATCATTTTTTGGATAATTTTTTACAGGCTTAGATTCAAAGCCTTTTGGAATTTTGTTCTGTTAACGTTTTTAATCAATATATTTTTTAATCTATACAAATAAATTGGAGGGTCTGTTTGTAATATTAAAATAACCGCTTTTTACTAAGTGCATTCGGACGTATACACGGCACATATACCAAAACCATATGAAATAGGGTTTAGCTTAGGCTGGACTTTGTTGGTTCGAACGTACGTATTCCGGAGGCGCATAGCGTAACAGTTGCATTCGATAATACTGACTGCTTACATATTTCATTTATATTTTAGGGTTTATAGGGTTTGTAATCCAAAATAAACCATAAGATATATCCAAAAAATTCTGCCCAAAGTCACTATTCCACGCGGACGTAGTCGCGGGCACAGCTAGTAATGAATATGTTGCAGTTCGAAGTAGGTCTGTGTGTTGGAGTTAGTATACACACACCATCACAAAAAAATCTTACTCTATGCTTTGAATTCGATTACATATTTAAAACTATCTGATCCGGCAAACGTTGTTCTGCCATATAAATAAAAAAAGTAGCCGATGTCAAAACTTCATCAAAAATTCATTCAAATCGGTTCAGCGGTTGAAACGTAACAGATTACAGATTTCTCCGATACGGGTGTTATTGGTAATAGCACAAAACTGTGAACACTATTATGGCGTGTCTTTAGGAAGACCACGGGTGATGGATATGAGAGGGATGCGGGGACGAGTGGGTACAGTGGATTTTTTAAATCTACCCTCCATTTAGACATTTATCCGTGCAGGGGCAGAGAAAGAATACTGACCTCTGCGGCCGGGGTCGGCCTGTCGTGAAAGGCGACAAAGCAACCCACCCTAGCTATATGTGGTAGGGCCTCAAGACCGTCTGGATGGCGACCACCACCTTTGGCCTTAAGTATGCCGCCATAATAATCTTGTGGTGTTCCGGCGTTAGTGCCCCAGAGTGGCATTAGTGACGTTGCAAACACCCATAGGCGACGGTAACTATTAAATTCTAAGCGGGCCGTCAGCCTGTTTACTGTCCTGCAGCAATAAAAAAACACAGGGTAGATTTAAAAACAAAGACTATAGAGTGGCGCCATCTCTTGACGAAGTTATGAACCGTGTTCTCTTTTCGAATCCACCCCTCGTGAGCGTTGTGACAGTTTCTAGAGTCTAATATTTATGATTCCAATGTACTGTATATGATGCTTTTCCTTTGAGTTATACGGTTGAGGGGGTAGGGGGGTTAGGACTTGGAATATATTTTTATTATACGTGTTTTTTATATTGTAAATGTAGACTCTTGAAAGGCAACCCTTACTAAGCGACATTGAGTGAACGTTCCAGGAAATAAACTCCTGTACGAACAGCGGTGTATTCACGGTGCCCCTAGCATCGTAAACATTCGTATGTGACGGTTACTGGTTATTATTAAATGGGCCGTCAGCCTGTCTGCTGTTCGTGAGCAATAATAAAAGGAAAGGGATTTGAAGTTCAAATATTTAGAAAACAAAATATAATTCACCTAATTGTGGGATTTGAATGATTTTCTGGTAGATCAAATCCCGATTTCTCCGTGCAGGGGCGGGGTAAGAATACTAACCCCTGCAGTCGGGGTCGGCCTGTCGTAAAAGGCGACAAAACAACCCACCCTAGTTACGTGGTAGGGCCGCAAGTCCTTGGTCCTAAGTATGCCGCCAATTATGGATATGATTCAGGAACCCGAGTCATTAATGCCGGAACACAACACAAGGTTATTAAACCTTGTGTTGTGTTCCGGCATTAATGACTCGAGTTCCTGAATCCCTATGCGACAGCAGCATGTTCTCAGTGTTTCTAGTGTCGCAAACATCTATAGGCGACGGTAACTGCTTACTATTAAATGGGCCGTCAGCCTGTCTGCTACTCTTCAGCAAAAAAAAAATCAAATCACTTTCCTGGAAATTTCACTCGATGTCGCTTAGTAAGGCCAAGGCCTTTCAAGCGTCGATATATAGACTATAACGCCACCTAGTGGTTTTATGACTGATGTATGTTACGAATGTGAAGTACGGTTTTGGATGGATGTCTCAGCTTCAAATCTCCTCCCACGTCTGGACGGTCCAATCCAATTGTTTATGTATTTATTTACAAAAAATCTATATATACTGTAGCAGTTGTCTAGTATCCGTAACACAATTGCTCTGCTGCTCACTTTAGACTACGTGATGATGTATGTATTGTTCCAACATGATATATATAATTTATTTAAAATTGGAAAAGTATTGCAAATACATATGTGATTCGTCGTTACTACTGCTAGATGGCGTTAATAGTCGATAATAGAATTTTTATTTTTAATATTTTTTTAGACGATAGATAGTTCTGGCTGGATATATTTTATATTTAGAAAATAAAACCTTATTATTTATTATGTTGTTTTATTTAATAATAATTTTCTAAATACATATAATTATGTATTTATTTACTAAAATAACTAAGTAGTGTATCAGTGATCTAGTACCCATTACACAGGCGGTCTGCTTCTTTGGAACGAGATGGCTGTATGTATTGTAGTAAGTAAACGTTCGTACGTGTCGACGTACGTATGTACGTGATGTTGACGAGGGTCGTTTTATAATTGAAAGAATATAATAGAATATTTTTATTTAGGACACATGTTATTATACAAAATACATAAATGTTAAATTTTGACATAAAATAAAATAGTTGATGAAGTCCTAAATGGGTCCTAGCTCAGCATATGCTGGTTTTGTATAAAACCAACGCTGGTCTTCCGCTAGACCCACGGAGTGACATTTATACCATAAATATAATAATAGTAATATGACCACACATTGTATTAATTGACAAAGCCAACACATCCGCCTTTATCGTAGACATAGTTGTACCGAACTATTAGAGAAAAATCAGTTAGAAATATATGCAGATTAGTCCGATTCTTTTATCGTCTAATAGCGAAAATACATACTAAATTTCTACTTAAAATAATTAAATACAATGTTCACTTGGCTTAGGCCCTTGGGCTTAAAGGGTTTTCATAAGGTGTAGAGTCTATAACTCCTATTATATGTAAAGCCAATTTAAAACAAATTACACTTGTCGGCTTAAAACATTTTGGTTTAAAATTGTTTCTGTAGTTATACTTCTTATTAGACATGCGTCCGCTATAACGAAACGTAACTGAAAACGGTTGTCATGTCGGTAACATATCTTAAAGATATTGTAAAGAAAAAAAGTATATCCTTTTTAACCTCTTGTACATAAGAGATTCAAGAATTGGGATGTAAGAATTTGGGGGTGCAGGGATTTCTGGTCTCCAATAGAATGCAAGAAGAATGCATAAACCTCCTATGAAGATAGTTTATGAAAATATTATAACAGTAAGTGTTCAAAATCGAATACATATTTTGGACTTATGGCAGCGTTTCTTCTCCCATATACTCCTGATTTTTACTCTTCGATAGGTATGGTACCGTTGTCATCGAAAACTTTCTCTACTGGCAACACCATAGAAACTTTACTTGGTTTTTTATACAAATAAATCGGTTCTTCTTCGGATATATGTTTTCTCATTTTGGAATTTTCATTAGATGTGATGTATTGGGCCTCCTTCATCTTTAGAAATGGTTTCGGGTAAGTGCGGAGAGGTAAATGTATTACTTGAGGGATGAACTTTGCAATTGCTGGCAACACTGAAAAATACTAGCTTATTCAAACTCAAATTTTATTAATAAAAATAAGTTCTCTACAACATTTTTTGAGTCTAAATATCAATTGCAAAATAAACTATTTACCACCGCTTCACAACGTGTATGTTAACTGCGTTATGAAATTTAACTATGGGGGTAGGAGATGGTTCTCCAAAATATATATACGAGATGGTTATCGTATAGGCGAGAAGTTGAAAGTGTCCAGCTTTCATCATCATCATTTCAAAAGACAAAGGCCTCCCCCAAAGATCTCCACGATAATGGGTCTTGACCTTGATCTTGACCAGATCATCGGTCCATCTTGTGGGGGGCCTACCAACATTGCGTCTTCCGGTACGCGGTCGCCATTCGAGGACTTTTTTTGCCTCAACGGCTATCAATCCTTCGAGCTATGTGCCCAGCCCACTGCCACTTCCAGCTTTATTACAGTTCAAATCCCCCAGACCGGCCCAGACGGCTCTAATGTAGCTAGATACAGTGTATGATATGAATATAGCTGTAGATGAAATGAAGTATGTTGAGTTTTCGTCTATCTCAGAGTACAGAGTAAGAATTCTAACCCCTGATGCTGAAATCAGCCTACAAAAGGCGACAAAACAACCTTAGCTAAGTGGCAGTGTCCCAAACCCATCCAGATGGTCACCACCTCTGGTCTATAAGTATGCCATAATAACCTAGAGTTGTGTACCGGCATTGGTGTACCAGGTTCCAGTACTTATGCGGATAGCAGCGTGTTCGCGGTGCCCCTAATCGCAAACATCTATAGGCGATGGTAACTGCTTATTATTAAGGTGTTAAGATCCCGAAAGATACATCTTTGACACACTAGGATCGACACGGAAAGCCTAATTTCGTTGGTCATGACATTAATAATAATGTAATATACATATTTATTCATAAAAAGTTACACTTTCATTTATACCATGCCCCGCAAAACTGCTTACGCAGTTTGACTGCAGGTAACTCGCTTTTTAAAAACATAGCTCGGTCATTGCTTTGTGCGAGCAAAGCGGCATTATGTTTACGCGGGAGTGGCAGAGACAGATAATAACAGGTCAATGGACGAAATTCTTCCTGCTCGGCGTCCGGAGTATAGTCCTCGGGTAAACTATTGAGTAAGTATGGAACTCGTTATGTATTTACATTTCATAATAGCCATTCCCGCCCGCTTCACTGGTCGTATAACAGAAAAAACTAAATCGAAAAAATATGAGAAGCTTTCGTACGCATGTTGTAAACCAATTTTTTAATTAAACCAATTTTCCTTAAATTTCTGTTTTTTCTTCAAAAAAGTCATGAGGTCCTTTCCAGTACACAAACTTAAACTTAAGGATATGACCCTACGCTGTTTTAAAGTTCACGAACCAATCTAGAGGTTTCAATTTAAATCTGTATAGAAAGTTTGCATACTTGGTTAAAATATTTATTTTAAAGTCGTCTATTACTTTGATGCAGTTTATGAGTCCGTCAGTATATATGTACCGTGTATACGTCCGAATGAACTTAGTAAAAAACGGTTATTTTAATATTACAAACAGACCCTCCAATTTTATTTATTTGTATAGATGAAGATATCACAATATTTTTTTTTAGATAAGGACCAAGTCAACAAATGAAACTTGAAAAATTTAATTGACATCTATCCAGTAATTTTGCCGTGATGTGCGCACAACTAATTTATTTACATAATTATATATTTACCTATTACCGTTGAAACACATATATATCGAAAATATGTCATTTCAAAAACACTGTTGTATTGTGAAAAATAAACAAAATAAATACGAAAAAATATCGAGTCATAAAACTTAGCGTTAAATTAATTTTTTAACATAAATTGTTATCAGATTATTGAAGAATTATCCGTGCAATGCTGGAGAAAGAATACTGACCTCTACGGCCACCCCGGCCTGTCGTAAAAGGCGACAAAACAACCCACCCTAGCTTCGTGGTTAGGGCCGCAATGCCGTCTGGATGGCGACGACCTATGGTGTTAAATATACCGCCATAATAACTTTGTTGTGTTCCGGCATTTTTTGTGTCTCAGCGTATTGTACCGTCTGTACAACGGGGAGTGTTCTGGGGGGCTATTTAGAATGGTGCCCTCGTCGTCTTTCTACCACCGCACTGTCCGCCATCGGCTGGGTGTTCATCCCCATTTCTTGGAGCCTCTTCTTTCTTGTACGAAACGTTTCTCTAGAACGTTCATGCTGCGTACTCTCAGGATCTGGAATGAGCTTCCGGCTGAGGTTTTTTCAGCACGGTACGATATGGGGTTCTTCAAGAAAGGCGTTATTAAATTTCTTTGAGGCCAGCAACGCGTTGGTATTGCCTCTGGTGCTGCAAACGTCCATAGGCGACGGTGACCACCTGCCAGGGTGGGCCGTCTGCCTATCTGCTGAACTCTAGCTATAAAAAAAAATTAGTGACCTAAGTTCCTGTACCCTTATGCGACAGCAACGTGTTCAAGATGCCAGTGGCGTTGCAAGCACCCATAGGCGACGGCTAAATTCTAAGCAGTCTGCTGTCCTACAGCAATAAAAAAATTAATTTACGTTTCAAAATATCATTTGTAGTCCAGGCGGTTAAGACTACCTCATCGCTCCTATACTGATGCGGCCAGGGACGACTTGTTGTAAAAGACAAAACAAAAGAAACAATCCTAACTAGGTAAAACCTCAAGACTACCTGGATGGAAATCATGCCTGGTCTAAATAGCTGCCTGTAGTGTTTCATAAGTGACCAGTGACCTCCGTGGTGTAATGGCTAACGCACTACGCTTGCGGAGGTCACGCGTTCCATTCCCGTCCCGCGTTTAGGTTTATTTATGTATATATTTACATAGGAAAAGATGTATGTAGTATATAGTTGTCTAGTACCCATAACATAAGTGCTAAGTTACTTTAGAACTAGATGACGCTGTGAATTTTCCCATTATATTTCTTATTATTAGTGAACTGGTATGCAAACATCTGTAGCTGTTCCACAGCAGTACAAGAAAAAATATACACAAAACAATAATATAAAACTTTATTTCTTATAAAGAATATAACAATTGTACAAATATAATTCTCATTTTGAATAACACAGTTATGCAAAAAAGATCTAACATATTTTTAAAATACATTAGTACCCTAGGCGAAGGGATGGATGAACAGTGATTCCCAAACATAACCTTCGGTGCAACAAAGTCACAATTCAGGACACATGTTTTTGTTATGCATATGATTAGTATTCCTTTAATAATCCATACTAATATTATAAATGCGAAAGTAACTCTGTCTGTCTGTCTGTCTGTCTGTTCCTCTTTCACGCCTAAACGGCTGAACGGATTTTGATGAAATTTGGTATGGTGATAGATGATAACCTAGAAATGGTCATAGGCTATAAATAATCACGCCATCGTTCTTAGGGGGTAGGCAGTAGGCAGATAACTAAATTGAGTTAGTGATTTTTTGTGCTTATCCGGTATCTATGAGAATCGGCCAACATCTATTTTTCATCCCCCTAAATGTTAGGGGTAGTCCACCCCTAAATTTTATTTTTTGACATTTTATTATTTTTATGGCAGAACAACGTTTGCCGGGTCAGCTAGTATGAAATAAAATTTTTACGTGAAACTGTAGCAAAAACTATAAACAATTAATAGTATATATATTATTAACCTACTACGCATGGTGATTCAGTAATATGGAAATCAATGATAAAAAAATCTTAAAAGTCCTGTAAAATTACAAAACGAGCTGTTGTGCCTTTGTTGCACCGAAGGTGCGATTATGATGGAAATATTTTGTGTATTCAAGTGGATTAGATTCACAATTGTTCCACTACATAACGTTTACATAGTCACCTAGTTTACATACAGTGTAAACTCTATAGATATTTTATTGCTGTAGGACAGCAGACAGGCTGACGGCCTACTTAATAATAAGCAGTTACTGTTGCCTACAGATGTTTGCAACTGTCTCTTAATATTTTTATGCATAACTAAGTCTTAATATATAACATTTCATAAATTTCTTCCTTTCCTTTCCTTTCCTTATAAGTCAGGTATTCCTGAGGTGTCCCCGTTTAAATTCAAGGCAAGTGTCACCTTTTTCTTTACCTTCAATAAAGTCGAATCTAGCAAGAAATACTCTTTTACACAGATCTTGTCTTGAATATAATAAATCTTACACCAGTGTAGACATTTTTTGCTCTAACATTATAAATTGAAAATAATCGAATTATGCAAGTGACTAAAGTATTAAGTATTATGTTTAGATCTCTCAATTCTTTTTTAATGTATTTTGTAATTTTAATTTTATGACCACTATTATTCTATTGGATGATGTAATTATGTGTACTGATTTATTAATTTTTATGTTTTCTTTATATTGTGATGTATTGTAATTGTTTGTTTCCCAAATAAATAAAAATAAAATAAATTTTTCCTATTACCACTTTCACCATAACCGCCTTAACAATTGTGAGCAGGTCAATATTATTTCTCTTTATGAAACATTTGTTAAAGATCCTGTTTTTACGTATCTTTAACAATATTGTGCAAAATTTCATGTTACTTGGTTGAATTAGTAACTTATTAAATGCCAGACTAGAAATCATGATTAGACCAGTGGATTGTGATGAACATTTTATGCCCGCATGCACTCAATCACTACGGAATCATCCAGGAGGACTATGGAAACTTTTGTACTAAATTTACTACAGCAAGGTCCTGATATGTATGCATAAATCACTCCAATGATTTTCAAACTGTTCTTGATATATGGTATGTGGGAAGTATACAGCAGATAGGCTGGAGGCCTACGTAATAGTAAGCAGTTACCGTCACCTATGCATGTTTGTGACGCCATAAACATGCTGCTGTTCGCATAAGGTGAGGCAGACATGGTGTTTATCATGGCATTCAATGTGTAAACTCATTTCCATTATTCCCCTTTCCACACAAATCCGCTCAGTCTAAATGTTCCAGCCATATCCCAGTTAAAAATCCTCTCCCCACCGCCTTTACCACCGGCCCCAGCAGTCACAATCAAGGGCATGAAATGCTCTGCCGCTCTCACAGGATGTGCCTCGATAGCGCCAGGCTGCTCATGCCAAATCCGCAGACCTTTATGTCTCTCTTCATCTTCCGCAGTACATGTTTTGAGTAGAAAATCATCAAATTCTTTATTTACTACTTCATTTTTATATCTCCCATACATAAATTCCCTCATATTGTGGTACGACATCCCCGAACCTATGATAGCTACCCCCTCTTTTCGCAGCTCGTATAACGCTCGACCTAATTTATAATGTTGCTCGGCATCTTGGTTACTGAGCACCGATATTTGAATAATGGGAATATCTGCAGTAGGGTTAATTAACATCATAGGAACAAACACTCCATGGTCCCAACCTCTTTTATCATCTAATCTCGATGTAATTCCCGCCTTTTTGAGATGCTCATGTATATGTCTAGCAAGATTCGGATCGCCTGGAGCATTATACTTATAAGTGTATGATTCCTGTGGGAATCCATAATAATCGAAATATAAATCATGATGCTTCCCTGAGGATATCGTCACCACACTTTCCTGCCAGTGCGCTGTGACAAGCACGATTGCCTTAATAGCTTTTAAGTCTATATGTTTTTTTACCTCATCGCGCAGGAATGTAGTCAGGCCTGCGTGTTCTTCATCTCCCAGTAGGGGTAAAGGTCCTCCGCCATGGTTTACGAATATCGAGGGTGCAATTACGGCCATTTTTTGAGTACTTCCAGTAAAATGACGAAGTATGTTCATAGAAAGCAAGGACATAAACACTATGAACGCAATCTGAACTAGTATTGCTATAGTATTGATAATAAGCATTAATTTTATATTTATGGACTGCCGAGTACAAATAATGATGAGTAATCTAAAAAATAATTACATGCAAGTTTTTATAAATAATTACACACCAAAACCAAAACACATGACAGGCCAAAGAGTATCCTATCACTAGTTTCACTAGACAATGACATGTGTCATGTGTATGATGTGTAAGTAATGCGAGCAGTGTTGCCGCTTAGAAAAAAAAGTCTCCAGACCTCAATGAAAATGTCCCTAGATTTTAAGAAAAAAGTACTCAAAAAAATCCCTAGAAGTCGCTAAATATTTTAAAATCTTCAATTTTAAAAATATGGTCTAAATAAAAGCAACTCTGTCATTTAACTTTGCGAATATTTCACTGTGACAAAACGAACAAAAAGCTTTAGTTGGATCAGTCATAACAGGTTTCAGCCACATTTTAAACTCTTCTTGTTGTTCCCATTCTGGTCTATATTTTTGAGCGTATGCCTTCTTTTTTATAGGAATTTCCATATCCACAATATGATTTTAATATTAATGACGACAATAAACACATAGACACTATGTAAAACGGGTTTGTTCTGCGAAAAAGTAACAAATAACTTAGAAACCGGGCATTCCTTCCTTTGAATAAACGGGATGATGAATGAATGAGAAAGAAATAGCTATATAACTGTACATCTTTTGATAGAGTGAGACGCATAAAACCGATCGAACAAAAAAATATCGAAAAGTCGCTAGAAGTCGCTAAATTGATTTTTGTCGCTAGATGTTTCGATCAACAAATTGTTGATCGAAGGCTAGATGGAAAAAAACGTCGCTAGACACATCCAAAATCCGCTAAATCTAGCGACAAAGTCGCTAAAACGGCAACACTGAATGCGAGTATTGTATTACACATAATATTACCAGTGTTGCCAACTTAGCCCTTTCGGAGCTAGATCTAGCCCTTTTTCTGTCTGCTTAGCCTCCATAATAATGATTTAGCCTCTAGCCCCAAATTTAGCCCTAAATTATCATATCTCAATAGACATAATCATAGACACGCCTAAGAACGAAACGAAATGAAATTTTAACAGAAAACCCTAGCAAAAACTAAACGCGCTCACTTTCATTCTATGTGGGGGTTCTCCGTATCTACTATATCGTTCCTATCTCATGTTTTACATCTATTTCATTCAGTATTTATTGGATTCATTCTATTTGGAGTTTTGATTGTGTTATGTTATATTATGTGAATTTATGTGAAAGTAAACTTTTATGTTAGTGAGAATGGACGTTCTGTTTAATAATTTTTAATATTAAATAATATGTTTATACAATATTTGTACACAGTAGATAATAAATTATACTAAATATCAATTATTTCTACTAAGTTTTATTAATTATTTAGCAATTTAGCCCTTATTTTAATTTTTTTGGCAAATCTAGCCCTTTTTGAGGTTCGATTTAGCCCATAAACCTGATACTGAGTTGGCAACACTGAATATTACCCGACCGCGTACTGTAGTACCACAGATTACTCGACTAAATTTTTTCCAAATGAACTAGTTCGGACATCTAGTTTTATTAGTTCTAATAGTTCTCTAGTTACACAGGTCTGCAATAAAATTCTTTGTCCTTTAGTTTAACGATGACACGTTTGCGTGCGACTGTGTGCTCGGTGAATTCGGTCATTAGTTCTATTAGGTCCTTCGTTTCACACTGGTATTTTTTCTATGATCTCGCAGATGTTCAGACGTCAATATTTGTAAGAATGCAAGGTTATTGTAATAAGATGTTAATAAACAAAAGAAAACTTTCCCAATGCAGTCTTGCCCTTAGACAATTAGGCATACAAATATTATGTTGGGGAACGAACCCATTGTTTTATTTTATTACAATAAATTCTATAACTTAAAATTATTTATTATGTTATTTAATTTTGACATTTATAAATATTAATCAATTGTATTATTACAGAATATAAATAAATAAAAAACTAAATTAAAATTATACTTTTTTAATATTTTTAGTACTTATATATCTTTGTAGCCATATAGAGTAACTATGTACATTTTGTCACAAACTTATAGTTTGAATAGTACTAGATTTCACGCATTATTGTTTAAAGCGAATAGGGACCAGGCAGGAGGATTATGGACTACAGTTGAATCCACTTAATATGATCACGTTTAATCAATGATTTTATATACCCACTCCTCTTTTTCTAAACAATTATATATAAAATATCATTGCGCTTAATACGATTTCTCGCATAATACGCCATTTTATGCCAGTCCCTGCAAGTTGAGACATGTTTTTTTCATACATTTCTTTTTTTTTACGCTTATTACGCTTCGTCATTCCGTTTAATACGTAGTACCTATTGTGATAATTTATTGTGGGTTTTTACCCAACACTATTAAACAATAAAACTAAGGACAGAAATTAAACAATGGAATTTCTAAAAGATGCACTGTATTATCAATAGTTAAATACAAAAAGGAATAGAAAGCACGAATAGACAATAAAATCTCTTAATCTCTTGTGGCAGTGGGGTATCGGTCACTGACTAACGCGTACTACAGGGTTTTCCTGAATATTCTTTCATTTATGACAATGTGGGCACCATACAAAATTTAATCAATTTATGATCATAATGAGAATAACACATAAAAAGAGGGCCTAAGTGATAATAATGAAGACTAAGATAAGTCAACTCCGATTTTGTCAAATGCCCAGACATTATCAGCTGTTAATGATTTAAAACGCTATGTAGCTTCTTTGAATCAAAGCGAAGACGCACTGCAAAAGATAAATTATGCTGAAATTCTTGTAATTGCTAATGCATCAAAATCTTTCTGTCAAACCAAAATAAGTGATTATCTACTTTAAATAACGTAATTATAATTAGACAATGTATTTAATGTAATTTATAAATGGATATTTTAATACCTACATATACGAAATTATAACATAATATGTACATAATAATAATACGTTTTATTTCCCTATCCCGCATACTTTGATTATAATCTAATCTAAGCCCGCATAATACGCTTTCTCGCATAAACGATAGTATCAAATATGTACCTATTTTGATTAATTTTATGACAATCATTACGAACGAAAGTTTGAACTGAGTGAACTACGAATATTAATTTAGTTCCTTCTTTAAACAAAAGATAACATTGCATTGCTTAGTTCACATATAATAAAAAAAATAAACTTTCACCAACAAAAAATAATGGAAAAGGATATTTATTTTTATACCATTAAAGTTTTTTATTCCATACAAACTATTTACGACGCGATCTCGTAACTCGAAAACACATATTTGCATTTCGTTCGCTCTAGTGTAATTTAACCAAGTAAAGAAGGAGAGCGGGAATATTCTCATCTCATTCACACGCCATTAGTGAGTATCTCTTGGTATATTTGTTAGACATAAAGAAACGAACTAAGACCGATTAAGAACATGCTCACGGAGTAGTTCGTTCTAGTTCAGTGTCAGGAATTCATTCCTAATAGTTCTTAGTTCATGAACTACACAAGACTATTACGCGCTATCCGCGTGCGTGGCAATTGGCATATCATTGTGCATATCATTGCCAATCATTGCACAGTACGAAAGTACGAATTGCAATTCATGACTTACGTTGACGTTCGGCAATGTTCAGTTTATCTCAGATGCTCGAAACTCGAGGCTGTCACATGACCGTGCCCCATCCATTGTTATATCTTCCGCCGCGGGGGTCCCTTTCACAAACAAAACTATTCATTTTGCATTGCAACACCAACGTGTTATGTTTTTTATGTTTAAGTTTATTGTTTAGTATGATCATTCATACTAAACAATAAACTTAAACATAAAAAACATAACACGTTGGTGTTGCAATGCAAAATGAATAGTATGAATAGCTTCATAGCTATTTATTTAAGTGTTTTGTTTATTATTATTCAACTATAGTGTAGAATTACGATACGCTGAATACAGAGGTAGCGCGTATTTGAGCACCACTTGTGTTTATACGATCATAATTAAAAAATTAAAGCGATGACATAGAGTTTCTTATCACATCACTTCATGATCACTGTTTTGCGCATGTCTACATAACACTACGAATTAATACGACTACGAATGGAATCCTAAAACGTCATAATCAGACCAAAGTTATGCTTAGTTTTTTCACTAAAATATAACTTCAAATAACGTTTACAATTTTATGATAAAATTGAATAATTATAATAGTACCGAGTGTGCAAAAATTTTGCATTAAAGATTTCATATTCACAACACAAGAAAACTGAACGTTAAATAAAGATTCTTCTAATTATTTAAACATAACTGGAAAACTTATGTCTCGTTTTATGTACTTATATTAATTTATCCAAAGATAAAGGTGTTAGAATAAAATGAATTTATAACCATAATTTCAAAACGCAGCGAATTCATCCTTTTGTTCTCCAGTTTCTTTGTTAATAAAAATATACAGATTAAATAAAAAATACAAGTTAGGGCCTCATCAGCATAAGTGTTTCCACGACTCCACGTCCCAAGTTCTCAAAGTTTCGCATGAGACAAGGTTACAAAAGTTCTGTAAAACATACCTGTATTTAACGAGTTTAAAAATTAAAATTTAAGCAGGATTCAGATTTGCATTAGAAAACTTCTTTTATCAAAGCTGTATTAACAATATCCTTTGCCTATCATTATAGCAAATTGTAATAATAACAACATAGACATACATAGTATTATTCCCTCCAGTGTTGCCATGTCAAAACTCAGGAAGACGGCGATTCCATTGAAAAAAAAAACCGGTAGATTCTCAGAAATTACGGTAATAGTGGCAGGAGGAATACGGTGTGAAATACAGTGCATTAATTTTTAATAAAACAACAATTTCAGCATATAATTCACTATTTATTGGGAAAACTACAATATTATTATACTATAAGAATATTATTAAAATTTAGAGCACTTAGGTATTATTTATTACACTTATGACACATTGCAACGTACTTACTTTTCTTATTCTTTCTTAGCCAATCGCAAAACTCTGGTTTAAATAACCAATCTTCTCGAAACTTCTGTTTGTATTGCTTTCTTTTTTCTTTGGCACTTCCATCTCAGATTGAGTATTAGAGTCACTTGCACTCATTCTCTTTAATTTTTATGCGAAAAAGTGAAATAAGTATGTGATAAACTTCCAAAACAATAACTCAAAGAATACATCAAGTGCATATTTTAATGTAGTGTAACTAAAATTATTGTTCTATTGGATGATGCAATTATGTGTATTACCTATAAGTGGAAACTTTACTGATTTGTTAATTTTTATGTTTTCTTTATATTGTGATGTATTGTAATTGTATGTTTCCCAAATAAATAAAAATAAAATAAAAATAAATGCAATATTTATCAAATTACTTGAAATTAAAACGCTCAATACGTCTACTCAAGTTTGTCGCATTTTATTGCGGCAATGCATGGGTAAATCCCCGAGCAACAACTCATCTGTAAGGTTAAGGATGCGTCCTTAAAATGTAATTTATTCTGTTTGTTTGTGTTTACAATGAAATACTTTTCACAAAAGGTTACTTTTTTAATTCATTAATGACCATGGATACAGAATCCTTCAATCAAATAAAGGTAGCAATATCACGATGATGTCAAGATATCATTGTTAACTTTGACGGATTATGGTTTCAAATCGTAGGACTACTTTCGGACTTTTTCAAATAAATAAACATTCGCTGTAAAAAATTGCTAAGCAGTGACCCGCAAAGTTTTTTTTCTTTAAATATTCATACTTCTATAAATTACGGTAGATTTTTATCACCGTTGTCCGGCTTCGACGGTAGGTGGTAAATTAATGCTGATTACGGTGCATCTACCGTAATTACGGTGCACATGGCAACACTGATTCCCTCCAACAAAATTCAATTCAACAAAATTCAACAAATATGGCGTCTGCCAAGTAGTGAGTTGTCCTTTTCTCACAATACTATCGCGTTTTTGGCATATTTATTTCAAAATAACAAAAACATCGGAACAAGCAATGTTTTTAATTACTGTAAACTGTTAATTAAGTCTAATTAACTCTTATTTTATATTAGAAATCGTATACAACATGTCTCTGTGTTATTGAAATAAATTTGTGAAAATGGACAAGAAAAATAAAAAGAAAACTGTCGCTAAACGTAAAACTGAAGAAGCTGGTGAAAGTGAAAAGAAAAAGGCTATGGTTAGTCGGAAAAATGAGGACAAAGAAAAAGTTGAGAATGTGGGGCAGGTTATCGAGGTACCGATAGTGGAATCTGGGCAACAGATTGTACATACTGGTCAGATTGTTGAAGGGAATTTCGAGCAGCCGGTATTTGTGAATATGAAGGGAGAACCGGTGCAGTTAGGTCCTAATACTGTTATATTGTATGAGCAAGGGGGCAACACGTCGAATTATGCGTTTGGTGGTATGTGGACTATGGATCCATCAGGTCGTATTGTGATGGCGGAGACTATTTACGACGTCAAAGGTGAACCTGAGGAGGAGGGCACTAATTTTGTTCAGAACAACACGGAAGTTAGTACTGTAAGTGAAAATGTATATTCTTTATTGCTGCTCAACAGCAGATGACTGTCCACATAATAAATGAATATTTTGTGACAATTCACACAGCGCCATCTAGACCCAGACTTGACCAGACAGACGCTTGTGGTTTGGGTACTAGACAATTGATATACTACTTATATACTTTTTTTTTGTAAATAAATACATATTATACATAAACACCCAGACGCAAGACGGGAATCAAACCTGTGACCTCCGCAGGCATATTGAAGTGTATTATCAGTAACGCCACAGAGGGTGTAAATTAATGCATTGTAAATAATTAAAATTACATCCAGATTAGGTTATATAAAAATTTTTCCAACATTCAAGAATTCTAAATTGTAAATTTGATATAAAATAACACCCCACAACGTGCCACTGCTGAGCTCAGGCCTCCCCCCAAGATACCCTCCACGTTTGTCTAAGACGGAATGGTGGGTTTACACATACCGATGATTTCAGTAAACAGGTTACCTCATAACATTTTCCATCACCGGTATACATATATTACAATATAGGCTCCTGCTACTGGGTTTGAGCATTATCCTAGAGGGAATGGATAATAAACCAGCCATGCTTTTCCAAGATGGATTGGGAGTAGAATGTTACATACATTTTAAAAGATGATGAATAGAAAAGAAAATTAATAAAAATCTATGAAGGGTAAAGGAAAGAAGATGTAGTGACAAAAATTGAGAAAGGTATGCTGAGATGGTTTGACCATGTTGAGAGAATGAATGAAGAACGATTGACGAAAAAAGTGTATAAGGAGAGTGTGAATGGAAGTGTTGCAAGGGGTAGACCTAGGCGGACGTTTCGAGACCAGATCAGGGACGTCTTGAAAAAAGGCCAGGTCAAGAGTACCCTAAACCAAAGGGCATGTATGAAGGGAATAACGGAAGTGGACGAAGCGAAACAAGTATGTAAGGATCGTAGCAAGTGGAAAGAAGTGGTCTCTGCCTACCCTTACGGGAAAGAGGCGTGATTATATGTATGTATGTAGGTAAAGGAAACAAGGCTCAGTGTTTGAAAGTGTTAAAACAAAATGCATATTTCTTTTTTTTATATTATTGCTGAGGAATAGCAGAGAGGCTGATGGGTTAACAGTAAGCAGTTACAGTTGCCTATAGGTGTTTGCAATGCTAAGGCACTGCAAACACATTGCCATCCTATAGGAGTACAGGAACTTGGGTCACTAATGCTGGAACACAACTAAAGGTTTTTATGGCAGATGTGCTTGGGGCCCTACCACATAGGTTGGTTTGTTGCCTTTTAAAACAGGCTAACCCCGGCCACAGGGGTTGGTATTCTTACTTGGATTAAGGTGGCACTAGAATAGCTCCACTATACATTTTTACGTTTATACTTAACAAATAATTTTGATTATGCGAATGTCACTAACTACGCTAGTCTCTAAAGATATTAAATTCTTAACTCTGCATACATCAGTTCCCCTAAAATAGCTACATTTATATAATCTACTGCCCTCCACAGTGGCTCTTAATAGATCTAGTAGCAGTGAACAAGACTTATTCATCAGTATGCTTTCATTTTAAGAAACATTTTTATGTGTTTGAAAGTTGTACCTTCTAAAAATATTCCTGTATTTTTTTTATTGCTGTAGGATAGCAGACAGGCTGACGGCCCGCGTAGAATTTAGCAGTTACTATCACCTATGGGTTTTACAACGCCAGTGGCATAGTGAACACGCTGCTGCCCCTTAAGGGTAGAGGAACTTGGGTCACTAATGCCGGATTACAACACAAAGTTATTATGGTGGCATACTTAGACCATAGGTGGTTGCCCTCCAGACGGGCTTGAGGCCCTACCACGTAGCTAGAGTGGGTTGGTTTTTTTTCATTTAATTTATTTCATATAATTCATACTATATCTACACTAGTGCCATTTTGGTGGGCATTTGAACTATAATTTACAGCATACAGCTGGACACTTGTGCAATTTCTTCCCTACGTGAGACAGTTACTCCTTACCTCTAACCTTCATATAAAAATCTTAACATAGAATGTCTCTAGCATATTTAAATTATATTTCCTAGAATATGCCACTGCATTGATAAATAACTAAAGGTTTTAACAGAAGTAAGTTTTTTAGTTTTTTTGCTACAAATGAGAGTGGTGGATACAGTGGGAGAGGTAGGATTACGAGGGATGGATTGTCTAAAAGTTGATATGACAAAAAGGTGTGTTGTGATGTGACTGAGGAGAGTGGAAGGAGAGAACATGTTGTGCCGACAATCATTTAGTTTGGGGATAAGGGCAGGAAGAATTGTTTTTGATTTGGATCATTTTGACTATATTTCAGCAACAAGTAGAAGAGCAACCGAGCACATTTCAGCAGTACGAACTGAGTAGCAATACTGGTGTTGAACCGCAGGAGTATGAAGTGGCTATCATTCAAAATCCACCCGCAGATACAACAGCTAGGTTTGTTTTTTTTAATGTAGTCTGCACATTATTCACTGTCTGCCTGGCTATTTTTAGATGCAAACTGCACTTACTCAATAGCAGGTGGTTATAGCCTATGGATGTTTGCAACATTAGAGACATTGCCAGCATGCTGTCGGCTTCGTAGAGATTTCCGTATTGTCGGTAGCGCTCTCTCGGAGCTGGAAGCTCATACCAAATTCGGAGAGTATACAACGTGAAAGTTCTTGAGAACTGTTTTGCACAGGAAAGAAGAGGCTTCAGGAAATGGGCACAATTTATAGCAGCTATTAAAAAACTAGACGGAACCATTGTTTCTAGTCTGGAATTTAACATGTTGATATGAAAACAGTTTTCTTCTGGCAGGACGACAGAAACAGAAGTTATAACGACAGAGGAGCAACTAATAGCTACAGGCTCTGCTGGTGCTGTAAGATGGTTGAACCAAAAATATGACTTCGTTGTACGAAAGTTACAATTAAATTATGGTAAGTTCACTATATTGTTGTACTGTAAGGGGCTCCACCAAGACAGCACCACAATGTCTAGTGCATCACAAAATAATAGTCAAAAGGCAGTGTCAGTTTTGCGAACTGCTCGGAAAGCATCTCTTTTCTGGAATCATTCCCCTTGGCTACTTGGTTCAAGCGCGTGCGCAATCTACCGGCCGATTTAAAATTCAAAATCCGAACGAACGGCTGCCTGAGCATTTACGCGACAATGTGTGTGCCATTGATTTAGAAAAACAAAATAGTTGGTGGTCACAATTGGACTACCGACCATTCCATCCCACGTCAGTCGGTGTTGGAATCGGCAAGGCCGATTCTGGGTGGATTTCTGGTGTCTTACTGGAGACATTCACATAGCTCAGTAGCTATATGAACGGCATGGGTGGCTCAGTTAGCCACCCACGTCGAGCTAGCAGTTGGTTTTTTTTTTCGGAAAGATGATCGACATTCGACTGGCCCCCTAAAAAACCTCCCTGTTCTCTTATCGTTCAAAGCCTGGTCCCACGGATAAACTAGGCTGCCGATCGCGTGGCCCAAACTGGTCCGCCCCATGTATTAGCGCGTGACTTCCACGGTTTGCATCAAGGGTCGGGGCTTCGTCCCCCGGCCTCTTCCGCGTCAATCCAAGATTGAGGAGTTCACGCGGAACAGCACGCATGCCCTGACTGATCCTCGCGGTAACGGTAAGGGCGGCCGGAAGCAGGTCGATCCCACCCTCGCCCCGCGGCTTCCACGAACATAACCGCGTATTGTATTTTGAATTATGTAAATATTGTTTTTCATTCAAGCCCTAGGAAAATCGCAAAATTAGCGTGATTATCTTTGCCTGAGCATAATTTTTTTTCTGGCATTAAAAGGGTTAAATGCATTGTGTTGCAGATGCAGGTGTGAAGCTCCTCCACTCACAGTCGGGTTGCATACAATGTGTGTATTTGACAACACCGAGTATGCAGAATGCATTCAATGCTGTACCACAGTTTTTGTGTATAGAAACAGGTATGTTTTGTTCATTTCAAGATACATTTTATGGATCGGAATGCTGGGCTGATATGTTCCTTAAGGTAACTCAATAACAGTTGTAAGAAGGTAATTTGTAATTTCATAGGTATAGGAGCGTTCAAGTATTACGTAACGAATTTAGGGGGAGGGGTCTTGTAAAACGTTACGATGCTATACAGGGCCGGAAGGGGGTTTTTGAACTACACGTTATGTAACATTGTTTTATTTTAACCCTTCAGAAGAGTCGCGTAGAGAGAAGAAAACCAAGATATTTCAAATGTTAACAAATATCTATCTGTGCAGGGGCAGAGAAAGAATACTAACCTCTGTAGCCGGGGTCGGCCTGTCGTAAAAGGCGACAAAACAACCCAGCCTAGCTACGTGGTAGGGTCTCAAGCCCGTCTGGATGGCGACCACCTTTGGTCTTAAGTATGCCGCCATAATAACTTTGTGTTGTGTTCCGGCATTAGTGACCCAAGTTCCTGTACCCTTATGGGACAGCAGCGTGTTCGCGATGCCACTGGCGTTGCAAACACCTATAGGCGACGGTAACTGTTAAATTCTAAGCGGGCTGTCAGCCTGTCTGCTGGCCTATGCAATAAAAAAAAAAATAATATTAACACTATTAAAACAATAACAATATTTTAGCGACTTTCCGGTACTTTACGTTATAATTGTGACATAAAAGTCACTTACCTAAAGGTAAAAACGGTCACTTGGTGGTTACGTAACGTTTTACTAGGGGGGAGGGGGTATAGAAAAACATTACGGTGCGTTACATGGAGGGGAGCGGAGTTCAAAATCTCCAAAAATTGCGTTACGTAATACTTGACCGCTCCCTATATTAGAAATAATTTTTTTTAGGTATTGAGTTTACGAGTACAATCCCAACGGTGGGCGGAGCCACGAGTCCCAGTGTCAAGCAGAATGTAACACTGTTCTTAGCTGAAGACGGTAACGGGAAGTCCGTCATTGTTAGTGCTGGTAAATAATGCTGGTTTTTTTTAATATAAAGACGCTGAGATTGTTTTTGGTGCGCCCCAATCACTTAATACGTGAGTTAACTTGTTGATGTTCCGATTTGAGGTATACTAAGGTAATAGTGCAGCCAGATGGTAGGTAAAATTACCCCCCACTTTAGCAAAGCGCGCGCTGGTCGCTCACATCGTAAGCGACCGATGTCAGTGCGTGGAGAAACCGAGCGAAACCGAATTTAACCTCCAAATATAGACGAATAATCGCGTTTCGGAACCGGTGGAGTGTGCGTTTGAAAAAAGGGGGAGTAAAAATGACCCTGAACTTTGCCGTTATTGTGATTTAGTTATCAAACAAGTGGCTCAAAGATATTCTTCATCTTTCATTAAAAATATGGCTTCAGCGGTTGCAAGCGCTGATTTAGCCAATGTCTGAGTGATATGAAATAACAGGTTAGCCGGTCCTCAAAAGAAAATTCTGTGGAACTGAAGACAATATATAATAAGAAAGTATAATATTAAAAAAGAAAAAATACCTTATGTATACATATTTAAAATTTGGCATAGTTATTCTCATTTTGTGATGTAGACGAACTCACTAAGAACGGATTTTACGAAAGTTATCCAAAATGGATTTTTGTTTACATGGTACAACATTTGCTTTGTCAGCTATTATATATCTATTTAAAAAAATAATAGGAGTGGTATATCAATTATAGACAATTGCTCTCCTGTTTACTTTGAAACTGCGAACACGCTTCGAGCGCCATCTTTAATTGTATATTTATTTATCACTTTTCAGGCATATCAATGTTAATTGGTGACGATTTGAGTTGGCTGCTGGATACGTTCAAATCGTGCAACCCCGCTTGGAGGCAGGTCAGGTGTGTTGTCTGCGACCCCACGAAGTGTCAACAGGTGAGTTTCTGGAAAACGGGCGGTCCTTGGAGGCGGGGCGTTTTGAGGCTCCGCCTGTGTGAGTTAGTTGAAGCTAATAATTGCAGCTGGTTTCCTGGAGGTTATACTCATAGGCTAGTACTATGCGATGTTGTGGTATCCGATATTCAGTCGTGTTCGAAAGTAGAAAGAATAGAATAGAAATAAGTTTATTTTAGTACAATACACACATACGCACACACAATATTTAAAAACTACTAAAAAGAAGTGTATGTCCTAAAAAGGATCTAGCTCAGCATGTATGTTAGTCTATACTGACTAACGCTGATCTTCCGCTAAACCCAAAAGTGAAGTGAAAAGAAGTAGCAGTCTGGGTATGAATTTTAGATGGGTAGCCAGACCTTTCCTCCGAGTCGCTCACAAGCCTGGCATTATCCAGCAAGTTAGCGCGTAAGGGCATATTTCCACCTCTCCATGCCCTTATCCTTTTAGAACAGTGACATTGATTTTCTCGTCAGTAATTTTATTCTCATGTTAGGAATTATTGAAGGGATAACTTCTTAGGGGAGGATAAACCGCTTCGTTACGTAACGCGTTACGGCGCCAGTCTGTCTGGTTTTCCATTCTCACACGCATACGGCAGCGGTAAGCAGGCTCCTCCTCTCTCACTCTAACCCACAGCGATCTATTCCAATTGCGACGTTATTACATTGAAATACAGTTGTATTTTTTTTTTAATTTTCTTTAAGAATCTACATTAGGGAATAATTTAATTTAATATAATTTTGAAACAGTTTTAGGAAAAATTGGAAATTCGTAAACTTTAGTTATTTTTGAATTATTTTTAGTTTTATTAATAAATAAATATTCCTTACATTATTATATTAATATACATAAAATTTAAGTAATAACCTAAGCTTTTCTCAAGTTAAACAATTTCAATATTAAATAGTTCAACTTAGTTTAAGTTATCACTTCTGTCGGGCGTCCCGAGACGCACACGTTTTTTTTTACTATTTAGTTAGATTATTGACGACCTTGGTGGCGTAACGGATAACGCACTTCGGTACGCTTGCGGAGGCGACGGGTTCGATTCCCGTCTCGCGTCTGGGTGTTTATGTATAATATGTATTTATTTACAAAAAAAAGTATATAAGTAGTATATCAGTTGTCTAGTACCCATAACACAAGTGCTACTTAGTTTGGGACTAGATGGCGCTGTGTGAATTGTCACAAAAATATTTATATTTATTTATTTATTAATAATAAAAGCGTGTTTTTAATTTATACCGATTAATATTTTTTTATTGTAGATAAGCGTACGTTTGACCGCGATCTCACCTGATGTTAAGCGACGATTCGGTCGACGGTGTAGCACGCTTGCCTGCAAGAAACCTGTTCACTCTCTAATATATGTATTGTGGGTTTATAGAGCGTACGCACGGCGTTTCCGAACGCGCACGTCACGTGTTCGGTGTGGCAGGGGGCGAGGGCGTGTGCGAAGTTGCTCACGGAAGGCGGGTGGGACGAGGGCGGGGTCGTGCTCAATCGAGAAGACGTGGCCAACAGGTGCAAGGTGTACGCGTTGGCGCTGCTCAAGGGGGACAGTACGGCGATGCAATTGCAGGTGAGGTTTACCACCCTAGTACCGTAGGGAAAGTGGTTTCAGCAGATATGACGGTGGGGAATGTTCAAGTATTACGTAACGCAATTTTGGAGACTTTATAACCCCCCCCCCCCCCCAGTAAAAAGTACCGGAAAGTGGCTAAAATACATTTGTTATTGTTTTAATCGCGTTAATATTATTAACATTTGAAATGTCTTGATTTTCTTCTCTTTACGCGACCGTTCTGAAGGGATTGAAAAAAAAAACAATTTTTATTGCTGTAGGAGCAGTCAGGCTGACGGTCCACTTTAAATTTAGCAGCGTGTTTGCAACGCCAGTGGCACCGCGAACACGCTGCTGTCCCATAAGGGTACAGGAACCCGGGTCACCAATGCCGGAACACGACACAAGGTTATTATGGCGGTATACTTAACCCCTTATTGCATGAATTATGAAGGAGATGAGGAAATGGTCCACGTTATCTGAGCGTACAGAATCTAGTGGTAAGTCTTGATGCCTGGAAGGAGTTTTTCGTGCTTTTTTATTCGGTACGGGCGAGTCCGGCAAGCTGGATGGAGTGGCGGCTCGGCTTGTTGGGGCACCGACTAGGATACGCGTAGGACGACCGCGTTTTTTAGCCTCCGGACACAAAGGACTTTCGGATCGGCTAGTTGGAGTTTGCCAGATCGTCGTCATTTAAGAAACCATCGCCTGGAATAAAATTTACATGCTTGGAAGCACCATAGAAGCGAGAAGGGTCCATTGCTGCAAAGGGAAAAAAATAATCTAAATGCATGCGAAGCCATATATGACCCATAATGTTTTTGACTAAAATGCATACGAAGTCAAATATGGCAATACCAAAAGAAGGCTCAAAAACAAACAAAAAACATAAAAAAAGCCGAAACGAGAACTATTTCTTGTAAAAGTACCTAGTCAGGTCATAAGTATTGTCACACAGTAAAAACTTTTCTTTTAGAATGCTGGCCACAAAAAAGTTTATTGATTTCGAATTTCGAATTGTTCATGAAAATAAAAATGTATAACTTTTAGAATTTTACTCATTTTTTAAATATGGAGTGGACGCTTAAAGAAGACCGTGTTGCAGTTATTGCGTTGCATCGTTGCGGTTACGCGCCAATTAAAATTTTTAACATACTGAAAAATTTGAATATAACCAAAAGATACGATAAACGAGTACCATCAAACGATACAATGAAGACTCTAGTGTAGATGACAGGTCAAGAAGTGGTCGCCCTCGGTCTGTTAGGACTCCAGCAGTGATAAAAGCTGTGAAGGCACGAATTCAAAGAAATCCCAAACGTAAGCAGAAACTGTTGGCCCTTCAGATGGGGTTAAGCAGAACCATGGTGAAAAGGGTGTTAAATGAAGACTTAGGGCTTCGGGCATATCGAAGAAAAGCAGGACATCGTTTGAATGCTCGTCTAATGGACCTGAGACTGAAGAGATGCCGCGCTTTGTTGAAGCGGTACGCGGGAAAAAAATATCGGGAAATTCTTTTTTCGGAAGAAAAAATGTTTACCGTAGAAGAGAGCTACAACAAACAAAATAATAAGGTGTACGCACACAGTAGTGAAGAAGCGAGCAACCGTATTCCGCGTGTCCAACGAGGTCATTTTCCATCCTCGCTCATGGTATGGTTGGGAGTTTCTTATTGGGGCTTAACAGAGGTACATTTTTGTGAGAAAGGTGTAAAAACGAATGCTGTTGTGTATCAAAATACAGTCCTGACGAACCTTGTGGAACCTGTTTCTCATACCATGTTCAATAACAGGCACTGGGTATTCCAACAAGATTCGGCGCCAGCTCATAGAGCGAAGAGCACACAAGACTGGCTGGCGGCGCGTGAAATCGACTTCATCCGGCACGAAGACTGGCCCTCCTCCAGTCCAGATTTGAATCCGTTAGATTACAAGATATGGCAACACTTGGAGGAAAAGGCGTGCTCAAAGCCTCATCCCAATTTTGAGTCACTCAAGACATCCTTGATTAAGGCAGCCGCCGATATTGACATGGACCTCGTTCGTGCTGCGATAGACAACTGGCCGCGCAGATTGAAGGCTTGTATTCAAAATCACGGAGGTCATTTTGAATAAACTTTAATGTCATAAGAATCTATGTTTTGTTAAGTTCATTTTGGTATATGAATGGTTACATAATGAATAAACTTGTTAAAATTATTTTACATTAAACATGTGACAGAATTTATGACCTGACTAGGTATATGTAAACTTTGTATTTTGAAATTCTACGGATTTTTACTTGCCGTTTTATTGCTATTTTCACACTCATAAAATTAACACTAATTAATTGCACTCTAACGGTCGGCCGCGTTGAACATATCCTCCAATATTATAACTTACTGCACTTACCATAGATAACAAATAATACGTTCCGTTAAACGAAGAAACTACATTGCAGATTTAACGTTGGTTGTGAAAAAACAATATTTTAATTAATAAAAAAAAAATCATTAATTTTTAAAGCCATATATGGCGTTGTATGCGGTAAGGGGTTAAGAGCAAAGGTGGTCGCCATCCAGACGGGCTTTGAGGCCCTATCACGTTGGTTGTCACGTAACAATGTATATGAAGCACTTTCTGTGTGATTGCGGATAAATTGTTGGAGGGTAGTAGACGGTAATATGGCTATGTTTTATCGCAATCAACTACAGTTACCGTCGCCTATGCATGTTTGCGACGCCAGGGGCACCGCGAACACGATGCTTTCCGCATACGAGTACAGGAACCTGGATCACTAATACCGTAACACAATACAAGGTTATTATGGCGGCATATTTATTGACCTGTGGTGGCTGCCATTTTGTCGCCTTTTGCGATAGGCCGATCCCGGCCATAGGGTTTGGTATCGTTTCTGTAAGATTTTTTTATTTTCTTTTAGGGTCTAAAACGGAATATAATAGGCACAGGAGCTGGAACGTTGAGGCTATGGGAGGCAATCACACGTCCCCAGGGTGCCATAACCAAACTGGACTCATGGTTGGAACCGGATAACTATACAAATATTCTACATAAGGTAATGTAATTAATAAAATAAGGTTGTGTGTACTTATGTACGCATTTAAGAAGTTATGCTCTTGGCATAATGGAACAAAAATAGCTAAAGAGTATTATCGAATGCAACTGTTACGCCATGCGCCTCCGGAATACGTACGTTCGAACCTACAAAGTCCAGCCTAAGCTGAACCCTGTTTCATATGATTGATGACATAAATCTGAGGTCAACTTAAATTGGATTATAAATTTCCCAAACTTATCATTTTTAACAAAAACTATTTTTTTTTTTCATAAAGTAAAAATAGCCTAAGTTACTCCTTGTTACATCAGCTATCTGTCAGTGAAAGTCCACTCAAAATCGGTGCAGCCATTTCAGAGATTAGCCGGGACAAACAGACAGACAGACAAAAATTGTAAAAAAAATTGTTTTGGTATATGTACCGTGTATACGTCCGAAATTCCGAATGTACTTAGTAAAAAGGGGTTATTTTAATATTACAAACAGACACTCCAATTTTTATTTGTATAGATTTAACATGTTGTATTACAAGTTCACAGTAGGTACAATGAATACCCTTTTTTATACATTGAGACTGCAACAACAAATAGACACGTTATGCCACGAACGATATGCAAAACAATTGAAATGACTACTGCTTATGTTTAATTGGAACGTGAATTAGTTTTCAAATGCACCACCAGAGTGCACCATGCATAATTATATTTATTTTTTTACACAGTTTGAATTAAATTTGATTATTTCAAAAAAAAAAAAAAAACTACGACGAAACGAAAGCTTTAAAATTTTTTTCTACACTAAACAATATTACTAACTATAATATACAGGGTGACTTTGACAAACCCGTCCAAATTCACACAGAAGAATCTTTAGTAAAAGTTATGAGAAACATGTATTTTAGTTTTGTATCACATAGTACAAAAATGTTGAGTAATCAGCATCACAAAGTCATTCAAAGAACTCGCAATTTACGTAATACGGCGCGAGAGTGCAATGACCTCTCCATCTGACCAAGTAAAAGGCCGAGGACGGTGGCATTGAACCGGGCGAGCGAATACGCACTACTCATTTACGCGGGTGTGACAGAGACAGGTAATAATAGGTTAACGACGCTGTTTGCACCATATGATTATTCTGTACGATTGAATTAATGATCCTATATGAAATATTTTATGGTGAAAATTCAACATACAATTTTTTTTTTGCAAAAATGGGTTCCTTAAATGATGTTTAGTGCGTAAAAAAAATTTGGACGGGTTTGTCAAAGTCATCCTGTATAAATAAAATTTCGATCAATGCCAACTTAAAGAAATGCCACTTGTTAATTTTCTGTCTCGTGAGTTGGTGTTCGATTACAGGCATCACTTTTGAGAGTGTTCGATTGTGTGAAGCGTTGCTGTAGTTGAAACATTAACGTTGAGCATTATGTTGCATATTGCGCTCTAGTGCTGTAATTGGGAAACATACGTTGTTCTGCCATACAAATTAAAAAAAAAAAACAGCGCTATCTATTGGATACTTACTCAATCCAGTCAACTTATTACTTTATACCGCCATCTGTTAGAATCTTATCGAACTAACAGATAATTATGACTCTGTCATCAGATAATAAACGAATAATGCGCAATAAAATAAAAGTGCGATTATAAATTGAGATATAAACTATCCTATCTTTAAAGTTGGATAAAACTGCACACAGTGTGCAAAATTTTATTAAAATCGGTTCAGTACTTTAGGAGTATATAGCGGACAAACAACGTGACACGTAATTTATATACATTAAGATAAGAAGATGTCATATACGATTTTTAATAGGTCTCATTGAATTCGATTCTAATATATTATTATTACATATATATTTTTACGAATTATTTTTTATAGTTTATTGTGTTCTTCTTTCTGTTAGGTCTTTTAAATATTTGGAGGATTAACCGGACCTCCTATGGGGTAGATTCTCTAAGCGAGAGATTTAATCAAACATGTATATTTCACTGGCTCACTATTTTTAATCATGGTGTGTATCATGTTATTGTGTGATAACTAATTAAAAATTAGAAAACTTATCTAATATAATTAAAAAATAATTTAGTGACAGACTCCGATATTATTACATTTGTATTGACATATCAATAACTTCACGAAATGTCTAAAAAGTATACATATATCTAGAAAGAAGAATATATAAGAAAGTATACAATTCTTAGATTTTATCAGTGTTACAAATCAGGTGGCGAGTGAGGCGCCACAAATAGTCTTTTATATTATAATAACATTTGTTACGTGTTTTCACGGACACTTGACAGACGGCCACCAACTAACTTCATTATGTCGCCTTTTAAAAATTTTACTTTCCTATTTTTTTTTTCCAAACGCGATAAAAGAAGTATGACTTCAAAAATAGGGAGGGCATACAGGAGGGGCTAGCATAGTCTCATGATCTTAAATAATCTTATCCAACGCTTCCAGGGTTTGGAGCGTCTGGTGACGAAGTTCTCGAACATAACCCGGGACCAGGTGCAACCGAACGAGTTTGTGTCCCTTTTCTTCAATATCGCCAACCAGTTGGAGGAGGAGAGACGGAATTTCGCAGTCAACCGGCTTAGGGTGAGTTGTCTCATGTAATTTTTTTTATTGCTGCGTGACAGCAGTCAGCAACAGCTATACCCATTTGGTATTAAGTAGCTACCGTCGCCTATGAATGTATGCGAAGCCGGAGGCATCGCGAACACACTGCTGTTCCATAAGGGTACAGGAACCTGGATCAATGCCGGAACGCAATCCAAGGTTATTATGACGGCAGACTTAATACTGCTGACCGGTGATGAGTTAACTCGTCATTAAACTTACATTGTCTATTTCAATTTATGACACCCAGGGAGTGTTTAGCGGACATAAGAAAAAAAATCACTTTTCTTGCTATGTAGGTTTTAATAACAATTTTAATATAATTCCAAAAATTTCCACCATGATGGAACGCCGATACGAAGAGCTTTTCAATGAATTATACGCCATTTATTACACGCAGGTGATTTTTTTTAATGCTGTAGGACAGCAGACAGGCTGATGGCCCGCTTAAAATTTAGCAGTTATCGTTGCCTACGGGTGTTTGCAACGCCAGTGCCATCGCGAACACGCTGCTGTCCCATAAGGGTACAGGTACTTGGGTCACTAATGCCGGAACACAACACAAGGTTATTATGGCGGCATACTTAAGACCAAAGGTGGTCGCCGTCCAGACGGGCTTTGAGGCCCTACCGCTGAGCTAGGGTGGGTTGTTTTGTCGCTTTTTACGACAAGCAGACCCCGGCCGCAGAGGTCGGTATTCTTTCTCCGACCCTGCACGGAGAGAAACTTTAGAATACTAAAACTTTGCTATCATTTTAGGATACGGAGACTTTGAAGCAGAGCCCCACAGATACGATAACCCAGTACGCATACAACCTGATGAGCCACCAGACCAAGCTGGCGCAGAAGTGTCTCGACGATAGAGCTGGAAGGTAATATTAGAGATTGTGTTGCTCGCGTAGCGGTTACATGTTTAGACCGCCCAGGAAGCTAGGGGGGCTGCTGCGGCGGCGCCCCCTATTCGTCGACCGAGGACGAATAGATGTAAGCGCCGATACGCGCATTCCCATAGGTGGACGTGCGAGCCGGGGGCGTCGTAGAGCAATGACCAAAAGTCAATCCTGCGACCACCCACAAAGGTGGTGGCAGGGAAAAAAGGATAGGATGAGGCGCCTAACCAATACTTATAATAAATAATTAAAGCAATAATCAGTTCAGTTCAGTTTTTGAAGGTGTGGCCCCATTGATTTTGCCAATGTCTGAGTAGATTATAAAAGTGATAGGTTTAATGGCGAAAAAAAAAGGGGGGGGGGGGGGGTCAACGCGTTAATTAAAGCAATCAAATAATTTTGACCTCTGGATGACAGTGTACGTCAAATCGGACGAGTAATATTTATTTTTTCATAATATCGAAAGGCATTTGTAAAATATTGGATATAATTAACATACATTAATGTTACACTACATAATAATATAATTGTCATTTTTTTGTCATTTGACAGTAAATATATTGAGATCACTGTGTGTAACCTAATAATCATCTTGGACAAGCGTGGTGGGTATACCGTCTATTCCCTCTTGGCCGTTCTCTATGGCCAGCAGTGGGGTACTTTGTTCTATTGTTATTTTAAAGAGTGAATAAGAAGTTGTCTTTCTTTACCTTCTCTGTTGTATCCAATTGTTTTCTATTGCTATAGAACAGCAGATAGGCTGATGACCCGCTTAGAATTTAACAGTTACCGTCGCCTATGGGTGTCTGCTGTCCCATAAAGGTACAGGAAATCGGGTCACCAATGCCGGAACACAACACAAAGTTATTATGGCGGCATACTTAAGACCAAGGGCTTGGGGCCCTGCCACGTGGCTAGGGTGGGTCGTTTTGTCGCCTTTTACGACAGGCCGACCCTACGCAGGGGTTAGTATTCTTTCTCCGCCCCTGCACGGATAAAAAGCACTGAATTTCTTTTATCAGACGACAAAGCAGCGCTGCGATATGCAAGTACGGCACCTCCACGCAGGAGTGTTCCTGTCTCTTCAGCAAGGTCTTCAAGCTACCCTGCAGGCATATATTGATGCTGACCACGGAGCTGAAGGTAAGGAGTTCCTCATAGGGGAGATCGGTCTTATAGCGGTTTCAGATAGCAGCGTACATTTCAAAAATATATCGATAGGAGGAGGTGATAGGGGTGACTGTTTGTGATAATTTTAACCCCCATATGCATTGTGCAAAAGTGAACCATTTTTGAGTTATGTTTTTTTAGCTTTTAATTCTGATTTATAAAAACGATTAAACACTGGTTATTTATCAATATTAAAACAACAATTATCTAATTATCCAAATTTAAAAATGCGAGACGAAAAACGATATTATTTCAATATTTTTTTTCAGATTTTTTTTCCACTAAAAAGCCTTAAAAACAAAACAAAAAAACGTCATGATACTTGGCTTGGACAACAATATATATAGTAACTAGGAACTTATTACAAAGAAACTGAAAAAAAGAATAACAAGGTTATTATAATGACTTAGTTTAGATAGGACAGACAGACATTTAGGTTAGACACCAGAGGTGTTTACCATCGGATTGAAGCCCTACCACCTGGCTGAGGTTATTTTGTCGTCTTTTTCGATAGGCCCCCTCCGGCTGCAGGGGTTGCTATACTTGCCCCACCCTGCACGGAAAATAGTTGTTAAATAAATATACATAATAATCTATGTAAATAAAATGATAGAGTTCTTCTGCTGTGCGCGCATCACGGCATAACTACTGGATAGATTTCAATTAAATTTTCTACGTTTTATTTCTTAGACACTTGGCCCTTATCTGAAGAAAAAATTATTGCGATATCTTCATTTAACATAAAGTTATTAAAGTTGTTCAGAAACATGTGCTTTATTGTCGCGGAGAAGTGGGGCGAGCGGTGTAGCGCGCATGCGTACGAAAGCTTCTCATATATTTTCGATTTACTTTTTTCTGTTATACGACCGGCGAAGCGGGCGAGAACGGCTAGGATTAAGGAGCGTCACGCTCTCGTGTGACGCTCCTCAAGTGAATATATCTATACCTTAACCATTTTACCAAAAAATAAAATGTAAACAAATCGTAAAAAGGGTTTTTTGGATGTCGATTTTACAATAATCAACGTGATATAAAAATTATCATAACAACTTTTAATTATTTATTAGAAATATCTGCTTTATTCTTATTTTTTTATGTTTCTTTTAGAAAAAAAAAACAAAATAATTTTATTTTTATAATTATAAATGATAAATACAATTATACGCATTACGTATAAGATTTACATATTTATAACATTAATTATAATAACTAACATTATAAAGAAACTAAAAAGACAATGTTTCCAAATCTCTTACTGGTTTTATATGCTGGTAATTATAAGTGTACTGATCAACGTAATATTGTCGATTGGAAGGAGTGTTTTATTATTACGGTCGGATTATACCCGCCATGTTGTTTTTATTCTAGCTTTGTTTGAGAACCATTGGTTTGTTTATTTACATTTTATTTTTTGGTAAACTGGATAGAGTATAGTTAACTTATCCGAGTGCTATAACGAGTGTAGCCGAATTAACCCGAACGAGCGTTACATACCCTAGTGTGACGGATCAGTCTCATTCACTTCAATGATTGTTTGATAGGTGAAAACGCATATACCCTTCGAGCCAAGGTGGACTGTTCAGCATTGTCTGTTTGGGGGGGACACGAGTAATGGGACCCAGACCACCAACACAGGTAATTGTGAGCATTTATTATGTAATTAATATTTTCCACATAGCTCGAGAAATCGAAACTTGCCTCGCCGCGTGTACGAAGGGGCGGAGAAAGAATACCGACCTCCGCGGCCGGGGTCGGCCTGTCGTAAAAGGGGACACAACAACCCACCCTAGCTACGTGGTAGGGCCCCAGCCCGTCTGGATGGCGACCACCTTTGGTCTTAAGTATGCCGCCATAATAACCTTGTGTTGTGTTCCGGCATTAGTGACCCAAGTTCCTGTACCCTTATGGGACGGCAGCGTGTTCGCGATGCCACTGGCGTTGCAAACACCTATAGGCGACGGTAACTGCTAAATTCTAAGTGGGTCGTCAGTCTGTTGCACAATAATCTAAGGTGTTAATCAAATTTAAACAAAATTATTACCCTCATGCAATATTTTGGAAATTTAATTTCATTCATATGTATACATACTTTCTTACCTTTTTCATACAAGTATTTTTTTTTGTGTAACGCTATGGATGTTTTTTTTGTTGTTAGTATTGTTTATTTTGTGGGGTTTGATGAAGGTTTTGCAGTGTTCGTGACGTCACTCCAAGGGCCTAATGTAAGACCAGCGCTGGTTTTACAAACCAGCATTAATGCTGAATTAGGTCCAATTTAGGACAAAATTATTATTATAGTGAACTTTTTTAAATGTATAATATGTATCATATCGCATGCTTAATCATAAAGTGACCTAACTCAAAAAACCTGTTTTTTGGGAAATCGCAAAAAACGTTTTGTCATTTACTACTTATCCCATATATTGACTTATAACTAAATAGTGGTAACTCAGTGTGGGAAAGAGATATCGAAATAAATCTTAGTTTGGCCGATAGAGGGCGTCGATACAATGCTACCCGTTATATTAACTCACTTTAGACCTAAATCGTAATTGGTCAGTTTATGATTAAGCATGCGATATGTATATTTTGTTCCTAAATAAATGCTTTTCTTTCTTTCTTTCTTTCTAATGCAATTGTGTCCCTTATGGCAGGTAACAACACGTTCATAGAGCAAGTGGTTGTTGACGATGGCCAGCAGCGGCAGACCATCCAGCAGCAGCCGCAGCAGATACACCAGGTATGCATCCAGATATAAATAGATATACTGACCTCTAATGTTTAATGTACATTTTTTGTTCAGCAGACAGGCAAACGGCCCACCCCGGCAGGTGGTCATCGTCGTCTATAGACGTTTGCAACACCAGAGGCATTACCAACGCGCTGCCGGCCTCGAAGAAATTTTATAACGCCTGTTTTTGAAGAACCCCATATCGTACCGCGCTGAGAAAACCTCAACCAGAAGCTCGTTCCAGATCCTGAGAGTACGCAACATGAACGTTCTTGAGAACCGTTTCGCGCAAGAAAGAAGAGCCTGCAAGAAATGGGGATGAACACCCAGCCGATGGCGGGCAGGGCGGTGGTAGAAAGACGACGAGGACACCATTTTAAATAGCTCCTCAGGACACTCCCCGTTGTACCGGCGGTAGAATATACAAAGAGAGACGCAAAGTCTCTTTAGAGTATGGGATCGCCGACAACACGAACTGTTATTTAATCTGTTACACGTCTAATTTGTTTTGTTTTTTTTAAGGTCGGAGGTGTGAGGCAGCAGCAGTACGTGCTGGCAACGCCGGGAGCTCCAACGACTCCGGTATCACAAGTGAGCTAATTTTTTTGTATTCGTAACAGTCCAGTTATATTTGCCGCCATTTCTAATCCCATTCTTTATCTGTACGGTTGGTACATAGTAGGGATGTTCGATATTAGAAAATCATCGATGTTAACATCGATTTAAAAGTATCGATGTACGATAAACATCGATAGCAAAATATCGATGTCTAAAAACATCGTACTACATCAACTATGTACTACATAATATGTTAGATGTCTAGTACCCGTAACACAAGTGTTAAGCTACTTTGGGACAAGAAGAAATTGTCCACAAGTTGTAAAATATTCTAGCAAGTATCGTATCATCTTGGAATCTTTATCAAATGCGCCAACTTTTAATGTTACTCGCCAAACTGGCATAGTACATAATTTTTTTTGTTCAGTACAATCAGTCAACGTTTGGCGAAATATTAATTTTGAATATTTGGTGGGAGAAAAAGTGACATTTTCTTCCAAACTCTCCAGTTAGGCAAGAGTACAAGAGTACATTATTCAGCATCCCATAACAAAAAAAATTAAAAAGTTAAGATTTGTAGCAACAGAAGTGAAAAAAGTGTCACAGGGTGCAAATTTTCTCGAATTTTTTTTTAAATGTCCATAATTTTCAAAATGCATAACTTAGATTTTTTTATATTTTTCTGATAACTATTAGAACTTGGCGTATTCCCGGATTCCGGCTTGACGTCGACTTCTGGGACACCCTGTATACAGGGTGACTGACAAACCCGTCCAAATATTTTTTACGCACTAAACATCATTTAAGGAACCCATTTTTGCAAAAAAAAATTGTATGTAAAATTTTCAAAATAAAATATTTCATTCCAAGGAAAATATGATCACTAATTCAATCGTACAGAATAGTCATATGGTGCAAACTCCGTACGTTAACCTGTTATTACCTGTCTCTGTCACTCCCGCGTAAATGAGTAGTGCGTATTCACTCGCTCGGTGCAATGACCACCGTCCTCGCCCGCTTACTAGGTCATTGCCAGTTTTTTTCTGTACCGATGGAGAGGTCATTGACACTCTCGCGCCGTATTATGTAAATTGCGAGTTCTTTGAATGACTTTGTGATGCTGATTACTCAACATTTTTGTACTATGCGATACTATACTAAAATACACGTTTCTCATAACTTTTACTAAAGATTGTTCTGTGTGAATTTGGACGGGTTTGTCAAAGTCACCCTGTATATGTATTTTTTTTAAATAATGTCTCAAAAGTTAAGGTACATTATAAGAAATGTTTCACGCAGGTAATATTCTGCGGCGGCGGGGTTGGGGGTGTGGGGCAGGTGTCCGGGGGGGCGCCGGTCATAACGTCGGTGTTGCCTCCTGGTGGGGCGGTACTCACGCCCCATCACACTCTACACCAATAGGAGTAATTTAGGTGTGTCTGAATATACATCGATGTTTGGAATGCAACCATTTGTGACTTTAAGTGAACGTTCCAGGAAAGTGAATTCAACGAAAAATATTAGTGTTATTATTGTGAAAAAATTATGGGGCGTTCGATAAATCGGTCATTCGATACGCTTGCGGAGGTGATGGGTTCGATTCTCGTTCAGCGTCTGGGTGTTTATGTATAATATGTATTTACAAAAAAAATTATATGTGTAGTATATGTATTAGTTATCTAGTATCCATATCACAAGTGCTTAATTAATTTGGGAATAGATGGCGTTGTATGAATTGTCCCAGTATATTTATTGTTTATTTTATTTGGTACAATTAAAAATTGTGCGAAATATACGGCTCAAGGCGCCGCACGCTTTTTTCATAATAATACTAATATTTTTCGTTCATTATTTTATTTCTATATTCAGAATTAGTTTTTACTTTTTAGTTTAATTTGTCTATCTATGTATATATGTAAGCTTTGTGTTTACACTGACATTGACATTAGAGTACCTATGCATGAATTCCATTGCCGCTCTCCTCGAGGAAAAACCATACTACTACTAGGTTCTAGAATAGTCTAATATTTGTTTAAAGCACAGTTACAGTTTGTGAATTAGCTTTAATTCAAGTTTAAATAAAAATAATCAAGTTTAAAGTATTCAATAAAAATAGTGAAGCGTGAACATTTAATTGTCGATTCTCTCTGTTTTAGATGAATCACATTGTGTTTTGCTACAATAAGAAAATAACGCCTGATCTTATATATATATATATATATATATATATATATATATATATATATATATATATATATATATATATATATATATATATATATATATATATATATATATATATATATATATATATATATATATATATATATATATATATATGTATCTTTATTTTCACTATATTTGTTCTATAAAAATATATTTAAATTTAATCAGGCGTAATATATAATACGTCACCATTTTCATTAAATCTGGCGTTCCATTAGGACCGCCAGAATTAGATGGTATGATGCTGGTCACGGACCGAGATCGCACCGTACAGGAGTGAGAAGGATAGCTCGAGAGCAGTGGACTGTATGAATGAGGGGGGGGGGGAGAGGAGTGGTGGTTAGAGAGACGCGATACCTTGCAGTGGACGAAGAAATTAGCACTGACCTTGATTCCACCCCTTCCCGGAGGAACTGTTGCACGGCACCAGCTAAATTCACGCACACTGAACACACAGTTAATTATGGCACGGCCGATGAGAGTTTGGAGTAGCTGAGTAGTATAGGTCGAACGTCAATCGTCCCGCGCGTTTAGAAGCTCACGCGTTACTACCCATATTATTTTCGTCCCACCCTCGCTTTTGCCGTTTACCTCACCGAGAGTGAGGGTAGGTAACAAAAACCAGGAGGCGGGATTTCAAATACCCTCATGCAAGGATCGAATAAGATAATCTTATCGAATTGTTGTGTTGCCACCAGTACTTAATAAGTCTACGTTTATATGAAATCTAACTTGACCAAAAGGTCGAAAAGGAGAGTTATGTAAATTAAAAACTGGGTTACTTAGCTTTGATTTCACTTTTATTAATATATACCACCAAAATAATTCCAACAACCTCCAATGCTTGCTCCCACCGCAAGCAGCACACACAGAAGAGGATAAGACAGAGCAGTGTTGCCAAACCAACAAAATTATATTACCACCATAATCAATACGTTCTGGCTACAATGCCCTTATAGTGTTGTGATTGCAACAACATACATTAATAGACCTGTATGTATCATCTATCTATGAAACGGAATTTTTGGACTCGATTTTTACCGACTTTTATTAAACTATAATTTATTTGTTGTGTATTCCCAATCGGTAAATGTTTTTTTTTTGTTAATTTAACGCCATCTTCCGTCAGAAGGAAATGGAAGCGTTAATCCTGACGATCCTGATAAGGATTATGGGACAAAATTATTAGGTGTGCAAAATTTTGAATTTATTTTGATCCTTCCAAGTGGATAAAAATCGAGTCCGAACATTCCGTTATAAATAAAGCATGGTGAAAATATCTCACCTAATTGTTGGATTGAATCATTGTTTATTTCCTTTTGGATCATTTGATATCACTCTCCTGGAACGTTCACTCAATGTCGCTTAATAGAGGTTATCTTTAAAGCGTCGATATGTACAGTGATCGGTGGTAAATACATCTAGCTACAGAGAGTAACTATTACTAAGATGCCTATAACCCAATTAGTTGTCTATGACGCCCATAAATTCCCACTACTGGACGTGGGCACAGGGGAACGGATAGTGAACACGTCACGCTAGTCTAACGTGGGTTATTCAGTGTTTTTTTTCTTTTATACAGGCTGATGTTTTTTTCACTTATTGGTAAATATGTTGGTCTTATGACAATTTCCTTGGCGCAATGACTAATAATGTATATATTCGTACGTTTGCGGAGGGCACGGGTTCGATTCCCGTCCTGTGTCTCGGTGTTTATGTATTATATTAGTTGTCTAGCCTCCATAACACAAGTGCTATGCTACTTAATTTGGGACTAGGTGGCGTTGGGTGAATTGTCAAAATGTAATATACAGTGCAACCTCGATATAAGGAAATTGTCGCGAATTAACAAACATTTGTTTAGGACAAATGAATAAACGTTCTGATACAAATAATAAGCAAACCAAAAATCATCATCGTCCTAAATTGAATCCAGACTCGGTATGGTGCAAGCCAACTGAGAGGCCAGCGCTGTTCTTCCGCCTGGACCATTTGAAGTTAAATTATTCGCTATACCAAATATTTCGTTATAATGAGGTTTGTTATATAGAGGCTAGGTTAGACTACGACAGTACTAGGGGATTTCGAAATAATCGTTAAATGGAGGTATACGTTATATAGAGGTACGTTATATGAAGATTATAAAATAAAAACCGTGCAAGCGCTACATGTCACCGTGATTGACTATCACAATATAAAAAAAAACGTGTGTACTTTTATGTACGCACGTAACGAAAATAGTTAGAGATCCTCCCGTATACCACAACTCTCTAAAAGGAATGATAAATTAATGAAATAAAAATAATTATATTTGGGAGACTACTGTGAACATAGTTACGAGTATTAACGGAAAATTGAGAGACAGTCATCAGTTAACTTCACTATGTCGCATCGAACAAAATTTATTCATATTTTACAAACGCGTCCAAAGAAATGTGCTAGGGTCCCAATGCCGTTTGAATGGCGATCACCTTTGGTCTTAAGTATGCCGCCATAATAACCTTGTGTTGGGTTCCGGCATTAGTGACCCAAGTTCCTGTACCCTTATGGGATATCAGCGTGTTCGCGATGCCGCTGGTTTTGCAAACACCCATAAGCGACTGTAACTACTAAATTCTAAGTGGGCCGTCAGCCTGTCTGCTGTCCTACAGCAAACAAGGCGAATAGATACAAAGACGTAATTCAGGAAGTGATTGCATTTTTCTCCGTGTCAGCGACAAAACAACCCTACGTGGTAGGGCCCCAAGCCTGTCTCAATGGCAATGGCAACCTTGTGTTCCGACATTAGTGACCCAGATTCCTGTACCCCTATGGGACAGCAGCGTGTTCGCAGTGCCCCTAGCGTTGCATATATCCATAGGCGATTGTAACTGGTTACTAATAAGTGGGCCGTCAGCCTGTCTGCTGTTCCCCAGAAGTAAAAACAAATTATTCCCGGTCTGTGTGATGGTGGTAACTATGAAATTGTCGCCCTCTTAAGCCAGTGATGACTGTGGCTTATAACCGCTAAATGTAGTGTGAAACATGTCTATGAACATTCTAGAAATATTTCTCTCTTAGCACAATTATATTATGGAATATTATTGGGAGATCTTCGAAACTAGAATAACTGAGCGTTGCGGTCGGGGTTGGAGCAATAAAAGGTGACAAAACAACTAGGTGGTAAGGGTCCAACTAAATATGCCGCCGTAATAACCTTTCAGGTATCATGTCTCCGTGTTAGCGGTGCCCCTGGCGTCGCAATCCGTAGGCTACGGTGATTGCCTACTATTAAGACGTCAGCCTGTCAGCTGTGCTACAGCAATAAAAAGAAGAAAACCAGAGTTGGGCTTGAAGTTTACCTAACTATTGTTTTGTTGCCTTTTCGACAGGCCCCCTAAAATAAGTTGGTTTTGTTTTGGACTCCTAGTGTTAAGGAATTATATTAATGCAAAAAGGAGATGAAATATTCTTTAAATTTATGTGTATTTTAGTTTTGAAGATTTCATATATCAGTGAACACCCTGTATAGGCTATATCTTTTAAGTGTTGTAAATAGTTTTTAAGTATGATATTAAAATTATTTAATAGTGTCAATATGTATTATTATTACTCGGCGTAATTTTTTGATTCCGAGTAAGTTTGAGTATTGCGTAACGCAATTTGGGGGAGGGGGAGTCTTGTAAAATATTACAGGGCGGGAGGGGGGCGGTTGATTTCGAACAACACGTTACGTAATTTTTTTCATTTAAATAAAAACCTAAGGAATAAAAATGCGATTAATACCTAATAAAAAGGGTGTTTTAAGGTAAAAATAGTTAAGTGTTATGTAACTTTGGGGGGAGGGGAGGAGGGGGGGGGGGGCGCTACAGAAAAAGTTCTGCGCATCACATGGTGGGAGGGACGGTCATAATTGTTCAAATATTGCGTTACGTAGTACTTTGGTGTTTATACCCGGTCTCGATTTCAATGTATTGTAATAATAAATTATAATGTATTTAATTAATATGTATGTTGTATACAGGGCGTATGAATAAAAGCGAGGAATGTTTTTTTATTGTTTTATTTAACACTAGCTACGACACACGCGACGCACACCGGGATTTCCTCGCGATGTATTCTTTCACCATGCATCATGCAACATTTTTTCATCCGAAAAAAGAATTTCCCGATATTTTTTTCCCGCGTACCGCTTCAACAAAGCGCGGCATCTCTTCAGTCTCAGGTCCATTAGACGAGCATTCAAACGATGTCCTGTTTTTCTTCGATATGCCCGAAGCCCTAAGTCTTCATTTAACACCCTTTTCACCGTGGTTCTGCTTAACCCCATCTGAAGGGCCAACAGTTTCTGCTTACGTTTGGGATTTCTTTGAATTCGTGCCTTCACAGCTTTTATCACTGCTGGAGTCCTAACAGACCGAGGGCGACCACTTCTTGACCTGTCATCTACACTAGAGTCTTCATTGTATCGTTTGATGGTACGATAAACGAATCTTTTGGTTATATTCAAATTTTTCAGTATGTTAAAAATTTGAATTGGCGCGTAACTGCAACGATGCAATGCAATAACTGCAACACGGTCTTCTTTAAGCGGCCACTCCATATTTAAAAAATGAGTAAAATTCTAAAAGTATACATTTTTATTTTCATGAACAATTCGAATTCAATAAACTTTTTTGTGGCCAGCATTCTAAAAGAAAAGTTTTTACTGTGTGACAATACTTATGACCTGACTAGGTATATATACATATTAAAGTGTCCGCATGTAACATATCTATAACATGTGCAAATATTTTGTAACACATATCATCATCATCATTTCAGCCGGAAGACGCCCACTGCTGGACAAAGGCCTCCCCCAAAGATCTCCACGATGATCGGTCCTGCGCTGCCCTCATCCAACCTATTCCGGCGATCTTGACCAGATCATCGGTCCATCTTGTGGGGGGCCTACCAACACTGCGTCTTCCGGTACGCGGTCGCCATTCGAGGACTTTTCTGCCCCAACGGCCATCAGTCCTTCGAGCTATGTGCCCAGCCCACTGCCACTTCAGTTTTGCAATCATCCGGGCTATGTCGGTTACTTTGGTTCTCCTGCGAATCTCCTCATTTCTGATTCGATCTCGCAGGGAAACTCCGAGCATAGCCCTCTCCATTGCCCTCTGAGCGACCATGAGCTTTCTCATAGGGCCCATAGTTAGCGACCACGTCTGCGTTCCGTATGTCATCACTGGCAACACACATTGATTAAAAACCTTCGTCTTGAGACACTGCGGTATTTGGGACGAAAAGATTTTACGGAGCTTCCCGAACGCTGCCCATCCGAGTTGGATTCGACGAGTGACCTCTTTCGCGAAATTGGACCTGCCTAACTGGATCGTTTGACCCAAGTAGACGTATTCGTCAACAATTTCGAGAGTACAGTTCCCAACTGTAACACATATACTTAGGTATTAATTGAAAATAATATTGTCATATTCAATTAATATTTAAACTACACTACATTATTTTGATTCTTAAATTTGTTATATAATTTACTTACAATATATGTGTTATTTCAATCAATAATTAAATCTAAAAATACTAAAATTACAATAATCAACATTATAAAAAAATTTACCTTTTTTATTACAATCAAAAAAATTCATTAATTCAGTAAAAGCAATTGCTTAACAGCCAGTCATCCATCTTTTAAATAATCCAATGGGCAATTCTTTAAAACTTGCTGGAATTTCAATGAATCATTAAATATTTTAATTGACATAAAATGAGCATTTGATCTTTGTGGTGTACAATATTTTTCATCATCACCATCTGAAGACGTGGATAATTCCACTGAACTACCAAATACCTACTTTAAAAAATTGATAGAAATGCCGACCCAGATCAGAGCATGTTATTACCATATATTTGTATTCCTTCTTCAAATAAATCATTTCGTATTCAAAACCATATAACTTTATAAATTATTCAACTCAAACATTCCATTCAAAATTGATTTAAAATTTCAATCTGAACAAAATAATAATAGAAAGTGTGCAATTCACACACGGCAGAAGTGGAACTTTAGAAAAGTAACCTATGAGAGAATGAGAAGAATATAACGTATCAGGAGTGTATGATGCCAGTCACGGACCGTGATCGCACCGTACAGGAATGAGAAGGATAGCTCGAGAGCAGTGGACTGTATGAGAGAGGATGGCTAGAGAGACGCGATACCTTGCAGTGGGCAAAGAAACTAGCACTGACCTTGATTCCACCCCTTCCCGGCTCGGTTCAGGTCGCGGAGGAACTGTTGCACGGCACCAGCTAAAGTCAACACTGAACACACAGATTTAATGGCACGGCCAATTAGAGTTTCGAGTAACCAGGGAGGTCGAACGTCGACCGTCCCGTCCGTTTAGAAGCTCACGCGTTACTACTGTATGTTTCCATCCCACCCTCGCTATTACCATTTACCTAACAGAGAGTGAGGGTAGGTAACAAAAATCAGGAGGCGGGATTTCAAATACCCTCATGCAAGGATCGAACAAGGAGTTTGGATAATTATAAGGTTTATGTATTATTTTTATTTCACAAAGTCAAGAGTTATTTTATATTTTAATGCAAAATATTTGCATTTCATGTATCAAAGCTATGAAAGCCCGAATAAAGAGGAGACTGAGGTAAAGGTATAAATTAGTATAAAGGGCATGGAATAAATTATTAAACCGCATGACGATTTCAAAGAAATAACAGAAGCAATAAAAATTCTTAGCATTGGTGAAGTGTGATGAAGAGAATATCAAGGAGTGGCTGAACTGCGATAGTGAAGACAATGGATGCCAAATTTTAACCGATGAAGAAATCATTGACTATTTGAACAGGAACGAGAAAGAAGATGAAAAAGAAACTGGTGATGTATGTCAAGTACCATCTCATGCAAAAGCTTTTGAAGCTCTTGTTGTTGCTTTTATATAGTTTGAAAGATAGGACGAATCGGATTCCAATAGTTATTACTTGGCCGCAATGAAAATATGTGATTCATTACGTCAAAGATTAATAATAATTTCCAACCAAAATGTTAAATTACATAGTTATTATGTTATTCAATATGACATTGCGAATAAATTGCAGGAGTGTCGGATCCGTTGGTACGGCCGCGTTTTACGGAAACCAGATGCTTACGTGGGAAATAAATGTCTGGCCATGCCACCGCCACCCGGCTAAACCTAAAAAGTGCTGGCTTAACGTCGTAAAGAGTGATATGCGTGCCAATGGGCTCACTACCAGGGATGCTGAAGACCGTGCGAAGTGGAGTAGAAAAAGTCGGAAAGCGGACCCTGGGCACCGAAACGGAAGTTTAGGTTGCAACCGGGATACAACGCTTAGATGACGATGATGATATTTTATTCATTATCCTTATAACTCGTAATTTTTTTTATATATCGTATTGTCTAAATGACAAGTCATTTCTATAATAAAAAGTTATTAAAATTTAATTAATGTTTGATTTGACTGAAATCGATTATCCGCTTTTTTGGATAATATGATCGACTTCACTGATGAAGTCTACATCCTCTAATTTCTAGCCATATGCGTTTTGCTCTTTCTTGTTCCCCATGCAGCGATCGGGCTGAGAACGAGATGCACAGGGGGGGCATCCCCGAGCACGCTGCCACGGGGTTGAAATGCCTTTTCATCCGAAGTTGTTACGACGTCTGAGAACAACATCCTTCGACTTTAGCAAAAAAAAAAACAGACGCGCCGTTTGTTCCAAAATTTAAAAAAGTTTTCCAGGCGAGACGGGCCGTTATTGTGTAACAATTAAATTTCGAACCGGAAAGAACACTCAACGGAAAGCATCATCTATGATACATTTATGAGTAATTCACGTCCGGTATCTATTCACAGAAACCTCAAAGGATATTTATTGATTAATCATTGATATTATTTACTACTTACGTATTAAGAATTTGATTTGGTCACCGTTTGCATCTATGCCGACTGCTATGCATTTGTTTATTATTGAACAACAACAGACAGGTTGACGTAAGTAGTTACCGTCATCTTTTTGCGACTCTAGGGGCACCGCGAAAACGCTGCTGTTCGCATACTACTGAAACCGTATATCTATCTGTGCAGGGGCGGAGAAAGAATACTAACCTCTGCGGCCGGGGTTGGACTGTCGTAATAGGCGACAAAACAACCCACCCTAGCTACGTGGTAGGGCCCCAAGCCAGTCTGGATGGCGACCACCTTTGGTCTTAAGTATGCCGCCTTAATAACCTTGTGTTGTGTTCCGGCATTAGTGACCCAAGTACCTGTACCCTTATGGGACAGCAGCGTGTTTGTTGTCCTACAGCAATAAAAAGATGGGTGATTATAAGGAAATAGCAAAAAATTTATCCTCTGACATAAAACTAAAAGTGATGACCGGAGTCTTGTCCGAATCGGCAACTGTCAGCTCTTTGACTCCTCGGCTGCGGCTGTTCCGCGAAATGTTGACTTCACGCACGGAATTTTTCTTATCTATAATTATTATATCTCCTAATAAAGCATATGTTAAAGAATGGCTTTTAAATAAATTTCAATTTTGTATTTATATTATATTATAATATTTGGCTTCTTTGGATGACAAGGTCTCTGCTATAAACCATAGAGCAAAATTACTTCTAGAATTGGATATTTCACACCGAGACACGACCGTTAAGAGATCTACCGAGCTGGTCTGAGTGCCCTTCCTTGTAGTGAGGTCATATAATTCCTGGAAATGAATGTTATCAACGCCTTAAATCGATATCTCATATAGATATGTATATATGAACGTAGTATGTTTGTTTGTTTCTAAATTTTAGGACTTATAGCGGCCGGGAGATACCCGAAGCGCGCCACGCGTGGCAGGCCGCCTTTGCGATACTCGCCACCCGGGACTTTCCTCCAGTCGTAATACTCCGCCGTTGGCAGTGGCAGTCGCCATCTGACCGCGCGCGATCGTAACCGTAGTTTTATAAAATTTCTTAATTTCTTTTAAACGTTTCCTCGATGTTTTAAATAAACTATTTTATAATGTAACCCGTCGTTTAACCTATACAAACCATACACCACAGACTCTAAATCTGCTTGGATGACAAGCATCAAATATGCCGCCTTAATAACCTTGTCTTCTGTTCTGGAACTGCATCTGGTGATGCAAACATCCATAGGCAACGGTAACTACTTTCTATTAAGTGGACCGTCAGTCTTTTTTGTACAAAGCTATAAAATATTGTCTGGAATGTTAGCTTTTCTATATACTGTAGATCATTCTGATTTCTTGTTTAGGAATGCACAGTGTTATCTACGTTTTGAGCCAAAGCTATTCCTCTTCCTGCCCTTATCCCACTTTATATGGGGTCGGCACAACATGTTCTCTCCTCCCACTCCTCTGTTAGCGTCATCTCAACATTCACACCCCTTTTCGCCATATATTTTACGCAATATATCCATCTATTTCTGGTCCACCTCTGTTTCTGTATCCATCCACTCTAATTTGTATCATTTTCCTTGTTATATATATTTTTTTATTGCTGTAGGACAGCAAACAGGCTGACGGCCTGCTTAGAATTTAGCAGTTACCGTCGCCTATGGGTGTTTGCAACGCCAGTGGCATCGCGAACACGCTGCTGTCCCATAAGGGTACAGGAACTTTGGTCACTAATGCCGAAATAACACAAAGTTATTATGGCACACTTAAAACCAAAGGTGACCCTACCACGTAGCTAGGATGGTTTTGTCGCTTTTTACGACAGGCAGACCCCGGCCGCAGATGTAAGTATTCTTTCTCCACCCCTGCACCGATAAAACGTTATTAAATAACGCAAAACCCGCGTGCAAATATAGCTATATTTATTTTTTTATAATATCGCCAACCGTCCCTCGTCGGTTTCCTTATCGCTGATACGCGATATCTATACTATGAATTCAAATAGATAAGGTAATATACAGCGTTCACACTCCACCATTTCAGTTCGAAGGTGTTAAAACTCCCGAATTAGGACAAAAGACCCTTTATGTGTTCAGTTAATTGAAAGTGTGTGAAAATGTCTCATACGAGATTATTAACATTTTTCGCGGTGATTTCCGCTGCCGTCGCCCAAAATTGTAAGTTATGTAATTCGTGATTCACAGCCACTCCCTAACATGTGTTGCATCATTTAACATTTAATCAAAATATATAAATATTTAAAACTCTGAATATTCTCTCTGTGCCGGAGTGGAGTAATAATACTAACGCTTTCGTAAAAGGCGACAATACAGCCCTAGGTACCCAAATCCTTCTGGATAGCAACCACCCTTAGTCTTAAGTATCCCGCCATAATAACCCTGTGTTCATCATCATCATCTTAACGTTGAATCCCGGTTGCAGCCCAAATTCTCGCTTCGGCGCCCGGGGTCCGCTTTCCGACTTTTACTTCTCCACTTCGCACGATCTTCGGCATCTCTGGTGGTCAGTCCATTGCATGAATATCAACTCCTATGACGTCAAGCTAGCACTTTTTGGGTCTACCCCTCCTGCCGGGACCCGGCGGTGGCGGTATCATCATCATCATCTTAGCGTTAGTCCCGGTTGCCACCCAAACTTTCGTTTCGGTGCCCGGGGTCCGCTTTCCGACTTTTTCTACTCCGGCGGTGGCGGTATGGCCAGACATTTGTTCCCCACATAAGTAGCCGGTTGCCGTGAAACGTGACCATAGCAGCGAAGGCGATACTCCTGAAATTTATCCGCAATGTCACGGACATGAAGGCTGCCGTGAATACGAGAGTTCCTCACGCGATCCTTCCGCGTTACTCCACACATCCGCCGCAGCATATTCATCTCCGTGACTCCCAATGCCTGCTTGTGTCGCTTCAGCACCGGCCACGCTTCACAGTCGTATAAAAGGACAGACCTAATGATGGTCTTATGGACCTGTCCCTTCAATTTAACCGGTATTTTAGGGTCACAGATGACACTAGTTATCTCACGCCAACCTTGTGTTGTATTCCGGAATTAGTGACCCATGTTCCTGTACCCCATGGACAGCAGGCGACAGTAACTGATTATTATTAAGTGGGCTGTCAGTCTGTCTTTTGTTCCCCGGCAATGAAAAAAATTGCAATAGTTTTATTGCAATTTTTTATTCTCATTTTTATGATATACATTTTATTCGTTCGTTCCTTAAGTAAAATAAATACACAGTTAATCTCGACGGCCATGTTTCTTTGTGAATAGAATAAAGGCATTCTATTCTTTGAATCTCATATAGGTTATACATACATACATATAATCACGCCTCTTTCCCGTAGGGGTAGGCAGAGACCACTTCTTTCCACTTGCTACGATCCTTACATACTTGTTTCGCTTCGTCCACTTTCATTATTCCCTTCATACATGCCCTTCGGTTTAGGGTACTCTTGACCTGGCCTTTTTTCAAGACGTCCCCGATCTGGTCTCGAAACGTCCGCCTAGGTCTACCCCTTCCAACACTTCCATTCACACTCGCCTTATACACTTTTTTCGACAATTGTTCTTCATTCATTCTCTCAACATGGCCAAACCATCTCAGCATACCTTTCTCAATTTTTGTCACTACATCTTATACATATAGGTTATAATACTCGTATATATTTATATATATAATCCGTACTAATATATAATAAACTAGCTGTACCCGCGACTCCGTCCGCGTGGAATAGTGCCTTCGGGCAGCATTTTTTGGATATATCTTATGGTTTATTTTGGTTTACAAACCCTAAAGCATGCTGTGTTCGCATCAAGTTGGTCATTCAGCTACCATGTTTTTATTATATCTTATTATTTTTATTTGCCTATTTATCGCTGATATGACCAGTTTGCGAACCTTATTGTAAAAAAAACCCTAAAAACTCTAAAATATAAATAAATGAAATATACAAACCGCGTTCGAACCTAAAAAGTCCATCTGAGGTCAACTTAAATTGGATTAATAAAAATCCGAAACTAATCACTTTTAACCATTTTTTTCTAAAATGAAAATAGCCTAATTTACTCCTTGATACATCAGCTATCTGCCAGTGAAAGTCCCGTCCAAATCGGTGCAGCTATTTCAGAGATTAGCCGGAACAAACAGACAGACAAAAATTGTAAAAAATGTTGTTTTGGTATATGTACCGTGTATACGTCCGAATGCACTTAGTAAAAAGCGATTATTTTAATATTACAAACAGACCCTCCAATTTTATTTATTTGTATAAAGATATAAAGTTCTTAAAGTTTTAAGAAACAACGATTTTTTGCACTACGTGTTCAGTGATTTTCTTTCCGCGGAGAAGTGGGGGGGATACCTACGAAAACTTCTCATATTTTTTCGAATTACTTTTTTCTGTTATTCGACCAGCGAATCCGGCAGGAATGGCTTTAATAATAATTGAGCCGAAATTTTATGAAAGAACATGTAATTTCCGAACTATTTATTTAATAAAATACCTACGCAAACTGAGCAATAATCTTTTTATTCTGACAATCAGCTAAACGTCAATAAATATGACAAGTGTGAGTCGTTTTTTAACCCTTAATCAAACACGGAACTTTTTGTGAGATAAATTAAAACTAAGGTCGGTTTTTAAGTAAAATAGGTCCGTAGATTTCAAAAATCTTAGTGGAATTTCGAAAAAGTGGGGAGATGGGGGTGTTTTTCGGTGGGAAATTATTTCCCCTTATTCGTATTCGCAAACACAAAAATCGCCAAGTGGGAAAATAGTTCCCGTTATCCGTTACGACGGTGATTATTTGGGATATTTTTTAGACTAGTTAGTACTAGATAGTTCTTTCTTTGAAAGCGGTCTTTTATTTTTTTCCATTTTGAAATAGCTGGAAATAACAAAAAATCATATATAATAACAAAATAAAAAACCAAAACCTACAAAGTGATTCCCATTGGACAGATAAACATTTTATATAAATAGTTTGAATTTTTTCATGTCAATAACTGACAAGTGGAAATAAATTCCCACATTTTAAATCGTATATTTTTCCATCAAATTATAGTGATAACAGAGTTCTTTAACAGCCAAAGCCTTGAAAAATGAGTCTAGTTTAGGTTCACAATAAGTTCATGTACTTAGCAGATTTTTTTCATAACAATTTCCAAAAAAATACCGTTGCCCTCCGACCACTTTCGAAAAAACGGGTAATTTTTGACTTTGACATTAAATCACGGCGACTCATACTAACTGTCACAAAATTGTTGCCAAACAAAAAACTAAATACGTCCAAGATTTAATTTTTTTATAACTGGTATTGGTCAATGTTGCTGTTTATGAAAAAAGAAAGATTTTTCGAGGTGGGAAAATACTTCCCGTTATTTGAATAAGGGTTAATAGTTGCATATTGAGTCCAGTGTTGCAATTAATTAATTTCAACATGAGCCTTGAACTAAAAGCATAAAGTACTAATATAATTTAAAATATGCTTCTGGCTATAATTGAGTGCTAAAGTAAGAGTGATCCTTGACACTCAAACTAGGAACTGGACTCTATTTTGAGTCGTTCAAAGATAACTCGCATTGATTGGAACAAACACAAAAATGCCGACTAATACCGGAACACAAGATAAGATTATTATGGTGACAACGTATAACAGGGGTCGTTGCTATCCAAACGGACTTGGGGCCCTACCACCCCGTTAGCTACCTTAAGTTGTTTTGTCGCCTTTAACGGCAGGCTGTCCCCAGCTGCAGGGGTCAGTATAGCCGATATAAGTGACTCAAGCTCCAGTTCCCCTACGCAGACCGAAGCATATCATGCATAGGTGACGGTAAATAATAAAAAATAAATATTTTGTGACAATTCCCACAGCGACATCTAGTCCCAAACTAATTAGCATAGCACTTGTGTTGACGGCCGTCACCTCCTTCTGCGAGGTAGTTATGTCCGCAAAGGAGGCGGCGGAGCGGGAGGGGGGGTTACTAACACTCCCCTCCCGCCAACGCAGGTCACGTCCGGCCATCGTAGAAAGTGGCAGCGGGCAGCCCCTCGGGGGAGGATGCGCCGCCTGCACCATTGTCGCGAGGGTGAGGACTGGTGCTGTTCCGCTACCCCCGTCAACTCCTTAGTGCAGACAGTGCCGGGGGGACGAAACCCTGACCTCCTGGCGTTACAAACCCAGAAGAGGCCCGCTCCGACATAAAGGGTGCACTGGTGCCGGCCCGGGCCGAGATTGGCAGGCCACATATCAGTAGGCCCGGGCGTAGGCGATAGGAGAACAGCGAGGTTTTTAGTGGGTAGTCAAACATTATTCTCGGAGTCAAACATATCCTAGTCCATAGTCATATTCTTAACGGGTTCCCCCGGCCCGGGGGACCGAGGAACCCGTTAAGAATAGGGTTTTTTCCCGAAACAAAAAAAAAAAACAATAAAAAATTGATACCAGAGTTGTCTGGTATTGTATGATATACTACTTATATACTTTATTTGTAAATAAATACATTTTATACATACACCGGGACGCGAGACGGGAATCGAACCCGTGACCTCCGCAAGCGTACCGAAATGCGTTATCCGTTATGCCACAGAGGTCGTCAATATGATTATTAAGTGGCCTGTCTACTAACACAGCAATTAAAATCACTTAAATGATACAAACTTCTTTCATGTTCTGCGTTTTCCTGACTTACAATTTAAAATTGTTTATTTGACAGATAAAGTATGCGTGTCCTCATCTTCTACCACATTATGCCAGAGTTTGGACAAGGATGGGAGTCAAGCAGTCTGCCAGAGCGTCGAATCCAGGTAAGCAAATAATGTAAATTCTTTTCAAGTTCAGCTTCTTTATGTTATTCGTGCAGGGGCGGAGAAAGAATACTAACCTCTGTGGCCGGGGTCAGCCTGTCGTAAAAGGCGACAAAACAACCTACCCTAGCTATGTGGTAGGGCCTCAAGCTCGTTTGGATGGCGACCACCTTTGATCTTATGCCGGCATAATAACCTTGTGTTGTGTTCCGGCATTAGTTTTTTTTTTAAACCACCACCCCGGTGTCTCCTCACACGTGCGCGCGGGGCCGCGGGAATCCAAATTCTTCCGCAGCCCCACACTAGTGCTGGCCCGGTCTGTCCGGGCCTCGTCCCCTGCACGGGGTAGTGAGGTGTTTAACTATCCCGTGCATCGCCTCAGAGGCGCGCGCCGACACCCGCGCGCGCCTCCACCTCGGGTCCATCGAATAGGGGTCGGGAACTTCCCCAAGTCCCTCGCCCCTGGACCTATTTATGGGGGCCGGAAAAGGGCGTTGTCCGCCCTTCTCCTTCGCCCGGTGCGCCTTCTGCGGCCGGGGAATGGAGTTGAGATCTCCCTCTCCCGTTCCGCAGTTTCCTTCTGCGACATCACGTCCTCGCAGAAGGACACCACTGCGTCCCACGACTCTGCAATACCGACCATCCTCCGCACTACGGCCGACAGCGACAGATCTCCTCCTACTTCATTTGTGAGGACACGGCGCTGCTCCTCCCAAGCTACACACTCGGGGAGTGTGTGTTGCGCCGTGTCCTCCCCGCCATGGACGCAGTGGTGGCACCGAGCGTCCGGCTCCCTGTCTATGCGGCACAGGTACTTGCCGAAGCAGCCGTGCCCCGACAGCACCTGCGTCACCCTAAACGACAGGGAGCCGTGCCTTCTCCCGAGCCAGTCGTCGAGTACTGGCCGGATCGCCTCGACGGTAGCGAGGCCGGCGGTAGGGCGCAGAAGCCTTTGCCGCCATTCCGCCACCAAGACCTGACGGAGCTCCTCTCGGCGCAGCGCGATCTGGCGCTGCGCCGGCCTCGAGCCCCGTGCCCGCTCTTCTTCGCGCCATCGATATAATGACGCGAGTACTTTCGCCTCTAGGTCCCAGGGCGGGGATCCGGCCAGGACGCAAGCAGAAAGAATACTGACCTCTGCGGCCCGGGTCGGCCTGACGTAAAAGGCGACAAATTAACCTACCCTACCACGTAGCTTGGGTAACCTTTGGTCTTAAGTATGCCGCTATAATAACTGCGTTGTATTCTGGCATTAGTGACCCAAGTTCCTGTACCCTTGTGGGACAGCAGCGTGTTTGCGATGTCACTGGCGTTGCAAACACCCATAGGCGACGGTAACTGCTAAATTGTAAGAGGGTCGTAGGTCTGACTGCTGTCCTACAGGAATGAAAAAAATTTAAAGAATTACTCACCCGCCACTGGAAACTCCGTGCGCTGTTTTCATCGGAGGCGGGCACTATCCTTTGACTTTGGCAGATGCCGGCGGATGCTTCTCGCGTTTCAAGGACTGTGCAGACCCAGGGAATTAGATGAATTAGAAAATACATACATATATACCTAACAAAAACAAGAGGTTATTTATTTTCTTTAAAATTGGATTACGTCCTTAGTATGACGTGTTTGTCATTTCCCTTTGATGTCATTATAAACGGATTCCACTGTACTGTCACTAACTACTATAGTCGCCGAATTTATTAAAATTTTAACTCTGCATACTTTAACTTCGTCTACAACATAGGAATATATTCAATGTATAGTTGGGCACTTTGTCAACTTCTTCCCCACATGAAATTCCTTACGTCTATCCTCGATAACCGTAATTAATGTGTTCAGGATTGACTGCGCCTTGAAACTGGCGCGGGGAGAAGCTGACATCGGCTATTTTTCCGAAGAAGAGATCCTGTTATTAGCGCAGCAGCAACCCAACGATAATAGGGTAGTCGCCACTATCAGAGATGTTAGCAGAATGGGTAAGTGTCCAGTCCCATTAAAATTATGACTATTTTGTGATTGTCATTGTAGAAGTTACGTTATGTTATTAATGTTTTATTTTAATTACGTCCGTTATCATATTAAAATGTAATATTATAACAATAATAGCTAATAGTGTAATAATTACATTTTTGAATAAATACAACAATTTTTTTTTCTTTTTATTTTTACCATTCCGAATGTTTTCTAAAGGAAATAAGCGAGAATTGATTGGTTTCTTGTGGAAAGTTGGATGGAATCACTTTTTGATTGGCCAACTTTACTTTTTTGACTTCCACTCACAGCACAGTCAATTAATTAATTAACCAATCAATTCTCACTTTTTTTTCGAAAACTATTAAATTATAATTGGAACTCAGTCGCAACGCAAATTTCTATAGTAAGATCTAATCTTACATCTTTTGTCGAGTTTCGGGAATATGGTAGAAATGTAGCTGCAGGGGGTCCACCGGAAGCAGCTAAATTTTGAACGTGTATGAGAAAAAAATCTGGGAACCTCTGATTTAAAGTGTTCGAATATAAATGATATAGTTCAAAATTTTACCACAATAGTGCCACTGTCGAAAAGTTACTGTCACCCGTGATTGTTTGCGACGCTAGGGACAGCGCGAACACGCTGCTGTCCCATAGGAACCCCATAGGGGTACAGGAACCTGAGTGACCAATGCCGAAACAACGTAAGGTTATGGCGTATACTTATAGACCAAGGGTGGTTGCCATCCAGGCTTGGGGTCCTACAACGTAGCTAGGTTTTGTCGCATTTTACAATAGGCCCCGGTCGCACAGGTTAGTATTCTTATCTGAAGAGTCTCTGGAGAGTCTTATCTGCGATGTTGAAGGAAAACCTTGCGGAAACCTGCAAACTAAGATCAGTATATCTAACCCGTCTTGGACAAGCGTGGGTATACTGGTCGTTGCAGTGGAAGGCCGAGCCCAGCTGTGGGATGTGCTATTGGGGGTCACTTCACTCAATGGAACGTGTTTTAATTCTCCAGAGCCGTTCGCCTTCGAGTCAGTCGCAATAGTTCCAAGCACCCACACCGGGGGCTTGGAAGGGCTTCGCGGTGGCGCATATTGCCACCCTGGTCTGGATGAACAGGATCTGCGCTGGTCTCCACGTGTACTAAAGACTTTGGAGTTGAGTGTAAGTAAGCTACTATATATACATATACATTTTTTTTCTCAGCGCAGAGGCGGAATAATAATACTGATTCCTGCGGCCTGTCTTTAAAAAAATTACAAAACAAACCCAGCTAGGTGGTAGAACTCCATGACTCTCTGGGTGGCAATCACCCCTGACTCCAAAAAATACCGCTATAATGACCTCTTGTTGGGTTCCGACATAAGGGACCCAAATTCCAGTTCCTTACGCGTTAGCACGCGGTGTTAGTAGCAGCGTTGTGTGCCCTTGGTGTCGCAAATATCCGTAGGCGACAGTTCATCACCAGCAGATTATTGAAGTCCTGCTGGACAAAGGCCAAGGAGCCCTATCTCGGGCTGGTTGCATCCAGCCCTTACCAGCTATTTCGCATGTCATCCCCCTATCATCTTTGGGCGTCCTACCCTACATTTGCCGAGACGCAGTCTTCACTCTATTACTACTTATAGTCTAAGATCCGGGATTAGAAAATATACCCTCATCTGTTAATTAGATGAAACAATTTTTTATAGGCTGATATCAATATTATGAATTTATTAAAACAATCTCTGTCACCATAAGTACTGCTGCAATTAATAATAATTAATTATATTAATAATAATAATTGCAATTAATAATAATAAATAATAAAATCTTTCTTTCTTTCTTTCTAATTAATTAACAAATAATTTATTTATAATTTTTACCTTCTCATGTTAATTACATGTAGTAAATTAAAATTACAGCTAAAATCGTCAGTATTTTATAATAAGTACCTTACTATAGTTGGCACCCATTGATATGATTGCTATACTTACCTGCAGCCAGGTAAGAAAAGGTAAATAAATGTAGCTTATTTACCCTCACATGTTAATTAAAAAATCCAAGTGCAATAATAAACGCCGTCGAATTCTAAACATAATAATGTTTGGCTATCTTATAAAAAGCTGATGCAGCCAAAGATAACTAATAAAAATAAAAATTTACGGTGGCTATGGGAGCTCATTGTTAATTATTATTAATTGCAGCAGACTTATGGTGGTAGAGGTTGTTTTCATAAATTCATAACCAGCTGGATGACCGAGCTTTGCTCGGTATTTTTTTTTATAAATTGTGTTTTTTGGAAATTGACAATTGATTTTCTTAGTCTAACCTCAAAGCAAACACTCATTGACTTCGTGTTACTTAACAATGCCATCTGCTGGAATAACTTTAGTGTTGTTGTGTCGTTAAAGCAATTAAAAAAATAGTATTATTATTCGCCGATAGATGTCAGGAAGAGTCACCTTTTTGTTATTTTTCTTCCAATAAAAAAAAAGCGAATAAAATTACATTTTCTAGAAATGATTCCTAGCTAGACCGATTTATCGCCCCCGAAACCCCCCGTATACTAAATTTCATGAAAATTGTTGGAGCCGATTCCGAGATTCCAATTATATAAGTATATATATATACAAGAATTGCTCGTTTAAAGATATAAGATATTGATATCAGCCTATAAAAATAGTTTCATCTAATTAACAGATGAGGATATATTTTTCTAATCCGGATCTTAGACTATTACTATTATAGCTTATCTCCCGTTCTATAGCAACAAAAGAAGTTGGTCTGTATGGAAGTGTCTGGGTACTGTTTGTTTCTAAAACTTGCAAAAAGTTGAAATTTTTTATTTTTTTATATTTCCATCCTCATAGGCTGCTCGCACTGATCGTTGTCCTGAAACGGATATTGCTCGTAAGACTGCTGAGGAGTTGGAGGTAGAGACCCTGAGCACCTTCTTCTCCGCTGCCTGCAGGCCTGGAGCATGGAGCGACAACAGCACTGTCGACGCTAATTTAAGTAAGTAATTCCACAATTTGTTAAACATTATTGATGCCAAGTATTTTGCTTATATATAATACTTTTGCTGGCTACGCTATTGGAAGTATATATTATTATATGGCTAAAGTATTATAGGTATTGAAAGACCAATAGAGGTCCCAGGTTCGAATTCTAATCTACCTAAGGTGAAAGCAATCGTGAGGAAACCGAGATCGCCACGTATGCCAATTCTTGGACAAGCGTGGCGGCTATATTGCCCATTCCTTCTAGGGGAGGCAGGAGCCTAGTAGTGGGGCACGATGAGTTGTTATGTATTTTTGGAGGTGCAGGGGTTCCTGGCCTCCAATAGGTTTGTTGTTGAGGCAGAGTTCTTCTTGGGAGTAGTGTTCCAATAAAATAAAAACTTACATTTTAATGATTTCATAATTTATTTGGAAAAATGTACTGTATACATTTTTTTAATGCTGTAGGACAGCAGACGGGCTGACGGCCCGCTTAGAATTTAGCAGTTACCATCGCCTATAGGTGTTTGCAACGCCAGTGGCATCGCGAACATGCTGCTGTCCCATAAAAGTACAGGAACTTGGGTCACTAATGCCGGAACACAACACAAAGTTCTTATGGCGGCACACTTATGGTGGGTTGTTTTGTCGCCTTTTAGGACAGGCCGACCCCGGCCGCAAAGGTCAGTATTCTTTCTCCGCCCCTGCACGGATAAATTTATTGGATTTTTAGTTTTAAGACAATGTTAAACTTGCCGAATATCGGTGAAACGTGGTGATCTTTAATGTGAAACCTTCTTTAGCAAATTCGATGAAACGGAATAGTCACAATGTTTTTTTGCTCCAGTAATACCAACCTTATTAATAATGGCTTAAGGCTTCTTCTATAATGTGATTTTGAAATGGTTGCGTTGCATTACTTATACATATCTATTCGAATTGCGACTTTATTACAATGTGGTACAGTTGAGTTTTGTTTAATAATAAACAATAATCGGTTTGAATTACTTAATTATTAATTTGTATGTGTGACTGGGCCGATTCGTCTATTTTGTTCCTTTTTTAAATTTCACCGTTTACTTCAAGCGATTTATTTTATTACATGAAATTTTTATATTGAAGTTTACATTTTTCAAGGTTTCATTTCTATCACGTGTGAACTGCACACATGTTTAAGTTTTTTTTTATTATTTTGACAGTAACTTATGTACCATGTTTAACGTGATAAATACATATTCTATTTTACAAGCCCTTAAAAACTATAAATAATTTCTTCAGAGAGCCGCTATACGTCCCTTTGCTCTCTTTGCGGCACCAACCCCACATGTACTGGTTACACCCTGGACATGGGCATAACTATCGCTGGAGCGAGGAACGACAATCGTCACATCCAGGCCTTGGAGTGTCTCCGCGTCAACAGCAATGGTACAACGCCCGCCGTTGCTTATGTTGCTTGGACCCACGCTCGGGAGTACTTCACTGTAAGTCTTCTTCAGATGCAGAAGCTTTCAAATCATTTCTCGTGCTTGATACTATAAAGCATAAGTTAAGCCGCACATGGAATACTGCTCACATTTATGGGCTGGAGCACCTGCCAGTCAGCTCAATGCCTTAGACTCCATTCAGCGGCGCGCAATTCGTCTCTTTTTTATTGCTATAGGACAGCAGACAGGCTGACAGCTCACTTAGAATTTAGCAGTTACCGCCGCCTATGGATGTTTGCAACGCCAGTGGCATCGCGATCACGCTGATGTCCCATAAGGGTATAGGAACTTGAGTTACTAATGTTGGAACACGACACAAGGTTATTATGACGGCATACTTAAGACCAAAGGTGGTCGCCATCCAGACGGGCTTGGGGCCCTACCACGTTGCTAGGGTGATTTTGTCGCCTTTTATGACAGGCCGACCCCGGCCGCAAGGGTTAGTATTCTCACTCCGCCCCTGCATGGATAGTAGCCTGTCTGCTCTACCTTCTTAGACTCTTCCTTAGACATTCAACGGTGTACAGTTCGTGTTGTCGACGGTCAGAGACTGTCTTGACACGCTTGGCCTTGAGACGTTTGGCCTTGACACACTTGGTCGTTTGTACAACGGGGAGTTGTCTGAAGAACTATTTAAAATGGTGCTTCGTTGTCTGTACTCTTCGGATTTGGAATGAACTTCCGGCTAAGGTTTTCCCGTCGCAGTACTAGTACGATGGGGTTTTTAAAAAAATACGTTATAGAATTTCTTAGAGGCCGGCAGCGCGTTGGTAATGCCTCTGGTATTGCAAACGTCTATAGGCGACGGTGATCATCTGTTATCATATGGACCGTTTGCCTGTTCGATGAATAACAGATAAAAAAATACTAGAGGATCTTGACTGAGGTCTTTTTTGTTGAAGGTGGAAAAATGTTCTTACGCAGTACCGTCTGTGAAGCTTATAGGAGCAGTGTCGTCTACCCAGTAAAATACCCTCATGCTACTCCGATTTGTTTGTGTACGAGGGAAATGGCATGAACCGACTTCCAGAAGAATTTAACCTCTTGTCACCAGAGACCATTACTTATTCGGAATTCGTCTCACTCGCACAAATTGTTATTTTTTTTATTGCCGAGGGACAGCAGACAGGTTGACGGCTCGCTTAATAAGTAAGCAGTTACCGTTGCCTATGGATGTGTGCAACGCCAGTCACTAATTCTGGAATACAACACAACGTTATTATGGTAGCATCCAAAGGCACTTGGGCCCTATCTAACTAGGGCTGTTTGTTCCCTTTTTCGACCAACCCCGAACGCAGGAGTTTCTACACCCCTGCACGGAGACTGTTCACCACATCTCCATTATAAAATTATTAAATTCTTTTTAGGTGCGTAATCCACAAGGCGCTGCATCATATTCCGTCATGTGCCCAAACGGGACCTTGGTTGGTTTGACCCCCGACGTGTTGAATCGTGCCACGTCTCCATGTGCCTTTGTCACACAACCCTGGGGAGTCATTGTTGCATCTACGTGAGTATATTATCAGTTTTTATTGAAGTGAAACTTTTTTGCACCATTGTGGCAAACCACAAATCATTTCATCTTATCGAAATTTCAAAAAGCTTCGATAAAATGAAAAAGCAAGACCAAAAAGAGACAAACATATTCATAAAAAAGAAGCGAAAGTACTAAGCGTTAAAAAATAATGAAAAAAATACGCGAGGGAAAAAAATAAAGCTTTGTGAAAATAAAATAAAAACTGAATACATACTTGGGAAAATAAAAATAAATACATTAAAAATAAAATACACGCTTAAAAACGCAAGGCTACAGCGGAGCTCTCCAAATTTTTTTCTTCTAATCGTACTGTTATTTTTTTATATCCTTCAAGTAGTACAAATGTGAAAATAATTTGAATCCTGCAATTTTTGCATATTAAAATTTATTGCATTAATATATTAGTTGTTCATTCATATATAGTCTATATTATGTACAAAGTTTTAGTTATAGTATTAGTTTAGTAGGTAACCTACTTCCGCAAGGGTATTAAGTAGAATAATTTGTAAAAATAAATGTATTTCTAAATAAAATACTATAGAATAGTATGTTAGTAGGATTTAAGGGAAATACAAAAAAATACACTAAGATATTTTTATAAGAAAAATAAATAAAAATTATATAGGCTGTGTTGGCCTAGAAGTTGTACGATGCCGGTCACGGACCGAGATTGTACCGTACAGGAGTGGGAAGGATAGCTCTAGAGCAGTAGACTGTATGAGAGGAGGGGGAGAGGAGTGGTGGTTAGAGAGACGCGATACCTCCCCTTCCCGGTTCGGTTCAGGTCCGCTCGCAGAGGAATTGTTGCACGGTACCAGCTAAATTCACGCACACTGAACACACAGTTAATTATGGCACGGCCGATGAGAGTTTGGAGTAGCTGAGTAGTATAGGTCGAACGTCAATCGTCCCGCGCGTTTAGAAGCTCACGCGTTACTACCCATATTATTTTCGTCCCACCCTCGCTTTTACCGTTTACCTCACCGAGAGTGAGGGTAGGTAACAAAAACCAGGAGGCGGGATTTCAAATACCCTTTATGCAAGGATCGAATAAGATAATCTTATCGAATTGTTGTGTTGCCACCAGTACTTAATAAGTCTACGTTTATATGAAATCTAACTTGACCTGTATGTATCTATCTATGAAACGGAATTTTAGACCCGATTTTTACTTTGATAGAAGCTGCTTCAATAGGATTTAGCTTGCGAAAGAATGAGACAGAATACAAGTATACAGGATTCCCTATAATCATCATTTCCTGTTTCTTTGGGCTATCGTATTTCCTATTTTTCTGGAGTTTCACTTCTATGTGAAACACATTGTTTTTTTAAGATTAGATGTAGGTACGTTAGTGTATTTTTTTATACATTTATTCAATAGCCACCAAGCAGCTGCTGTATGGAATAACCTAAGGACCTGGTGGCCCACTGGGGCTGACCCAGGCGGCAACACTTGGCAGTCGGTCCTGTTCACAGCAGTCGCCGGAGGAGCCAATGCTAGGGTTGTGTTCGAGGATACTCCGGTTTCGCCAGCCAATTACACAACTTCCAGTAAGTTTTAATGACCACCCCATCTTTGAGTTACTGGTTCAGTGGGAAATTAAAGGAATTCTCACTGGGGATTAAGGGCGTTGGATCGTGTTGTAAGAGGGCATTACGGGATCTTGCTCACCTTTTTGGTTTTGGCACGGTTTGAAGTGGACTGTGAGCTGCAAGGGAACCGCGCTTCTTTCAGCGGCATGGTATCCGTCCTTTTCATGGCAGATGTGCTGGTAACGGGTGGATACTGTGGTAAGCGGGGTGTAGGAGCAGAACGGAAAGAAGACCGGTGCATGCTTAAACGCTTGGCGAATACAAATACTGACCCCTACTGCCGGCGACCGTAAAAGGTGACATAAGTGATCCAGGTTCCAGTGTTACGCGGACTGGCGTGTTAGAGTGCCCCTGGCGTCGCATTCCGTAGGCGACGGTAACTGCTTACTATTAAATGGACCGTCAGCCTGTCTGCTGCTTCAAGAATAGCATCCCATTGCTGGGCTTGAGTTTCCTCCTAAGGGTAACGGTCAGTATACCCACCATACATGCAGGTTTCCTCACGATGTGTTCCTTCACCATTGGTACATGACAATTATTATAAAATATCCACATTAGACAGGAAAAACTGCCAAATTGGTGAATTAGAGCTCCGGACCTTTAGATTGGTTTTCGACTATTCTTCAAATACAATATAATATTATTAACATTAATGGTGAATTCCAGTTCGCAGCATCCCCAACATCGATTCGACAGCATCTTGCCTCCCAGCGCGGCGTTGGTGCACCCTCTCACCCTTGGAGCAAACGAAGTGCTCTTGGGCGAGGACGGCTGCGTACTCTTTAGGGCTTCAACCAACGATCAGCTGTCAGCAACGGACCAGTGTGCTGGAATGCCTCTCTGATATAGAAGCTGACCGAGCTGATTTTATCTCTTCGCCGTCTAATTATGGATTTTTGGCTAGACAGTGAGTATCTAAACCGGAAATACTGTATTAGGAATTCCCGCATCCGCGGCAGCCTTCGTGACATTGTGGGCAAATTGCAAGAGGGTCGATTTCGCTAGTATAGCCACGTTTGTTTGCAGCCAGCTTTTACGTTGGGAACAACTGTGTAGTCATGCCACCTCTGCCAAGCCGTGGCAGGAGAGGTAATCCAAAAAGTGCTGGCCGGATGTCGTACAGGGTGATACGTGCGTGATCTCGTTAGAGATGCCGGAGACCATGCGAAGTGGAGAAGAAAAAGTCGGAAAGCGGAAGCATATTCCGGGAAGGTTAAGGCTATGAGTGTTTAAATCTTCTGAAAAGTATAAAATCAGTGCGTGCGTGTGTGTGTCAATATGAACGAGTAGAGATTCGTTTCCCTTCACATTCATTTCCGTCTCTCTTCGCGTAGCCAAACCAATATCAGTACTAAAATCTTATATTTTCAGAAAATACAAACTTACGCCAGTCAAGTTGGTGCAAAACACAAGATCAGCGGCGTCAAGAGTAGCTGCGTTCGTGAAGGAGACGGCTACTCAGAACAATGTTACCCGTTTCGAGAATTTGAGGGATACTAAGGCTTGCTTCCCAGAGTTTGGAGGATTGGGTATGTTTAACTTTTTTCTAGTGGTAACTGTTAGCAATCTTCCGCTGTTCTGCTATCGCCTTGTACCTTGTGCGTTGATGGACAACTAGCCAATGACGTGGCACAAGTCAGTGCAGGTTCGCCACTTGTGTCAGAGCGGGCTTAATTCAGAACATGCGCGTGCGCAGAGAGCTGAGAGATGATCAGGATTTCAATTCTTCGGTGCTCTCTTCTATCAATCCGGGATCGAGTAGCCGTCTGTGGCCCTTTTGATGTTTAATAGCTTTATTAACTGTTACTTCCCAAAAGCCCCTAAATATGGGAGATTATATTGTATAATATCATTTATTTTCTATTTCATCGACGGTGCTGAAGTATTTAAACTTGCATTCACTGAAAATTTATTCGTTAATTAAAAGACCTAATATATTAATATCCCGGAGTTACGCGGTGGAACCAACCTAGTTAGTCGAATTCGCGTAAGGGGTAGCCTAAGTCAGGGCATTACTCTATATGATAAAGGAGAAGTTAGTCAATAACACTTAGGCTTGTTAAGTTGGGAATACTCATTTCCACTGATATCTTCTAGATTCAAGGTTACTTCTGCTTTCAGCTGGTATTATGCTAAAATTAGATGAGGCTTTGATGTAAGGGCTCGGGTTGGATGAGATCTTGATACAAAAAGAGGTTTCATACTTTTATGGTATGTACTCTCCGTGCAGGGGTGGAGTGAGAATACTAACATCTGTCAGCCAGTAGTAAAAGGCAACAAAACCACCGCCTAGATGGTAGCCACCCTTGTCTAAAGTATGTCGCCAAAATAACCTTGTTGTGTTCCGGCTTCCGACGGTAACTACTTACTATTAAGTCTGTCTGCTGTTCTTCAGCAAAAAAGTCCATTAGTAAATTGTATCATTGTCTTAGACAACGACACTGTTTGCATTGGATATTTGAAAACCTATTTGGCGTAACGGCTGACGCACGTACCGACGTGCTTGCGGAGGTCACAGGTTCCATTCCCGTCTCAAGTCTGGGTGTTTATATATAATTAACATGTATCTATAAAAAAGTAATTATATATGCAGTACATTAGTTGTCTAGTACCCATAACACAAATACTTCGGGACTAGATGGCGCTGTTTAAAATGTCCCAATATTTATTTCGTGGGAACACTCATCCCTTGTTCTAAGGATGACGTTTAAATTTGCATCGAATGATGTGAAGGATATAAGTAATGTTATTTATTTGATTCAGCGTATATGGCATTCGTCCGCGCTGCACATGAACGTGGTGTTATTAGTAAGAACGAGTGCGACTACGGTACGGCGGTCGCGGAATTCTTCAGCGGCGCGTGCGCACCTGGCGCTTTAGATGCCAACCACGCGATTACTGACATCGTAAGTACTAGAAAATACAAGTTTCAAACAACAAAAAGAAAACACGCGTTTATAATTAATCGAACTAAAAAGTAAAAAATAATACTTATCATAAGAATAAAATTACTGACGAGCAAATTAATGTCACTGTTCTAAAAGCGCGGGGTGCTCGATATTAATCATTATACATTTTTTTACTGGTTTCATTCTGAAATGCAATTAGTTTAAAAATATCATACACGCTTTTAGAACAGCGACATTAATTTTCTTGTCAGTAATTTTATTCATATGTTAAGAATTATTTTTTACTTTTTAATTTGATTCAATATAAAAGCGTGATTTTAATTTTTTTTTCAATTATAATGTATTTTTAACTTTTTAGTTTGATTAAATATAAAATATAATTAATTTGTTTGTATAAGTTAATTGTTTAAATGTTTTTATTAATTTAACGCCATCTTCCGGCAGTTTTATTATTTAACGGCAGAAGGAAAAGAAAGAGTTAATCCTGATGATCCTGATAAGGATTATGGGACAAAACTATTAAATTTGTGTATTGTCATGAGGTGTTGATAAGTGTGCAAAATTTTAATTTTTTTTGACCGTTCAAAGTGGGTAAAAATCGAGTTCAAAAATTCGTTGCATAGATACATACAGGTCAAGTTAATATGAAGTGTGTAAAAATACATTCATTTAGGACAAATACTAGTCTGAAAGTAGCGTCAGTGATTGAGAAGCTGAAAAGTAACAGATTAGCATGGTTTAATAATATAATAATAATAATAACCACAAAATATCCTAGAAAATGAAACACATAAACTGTATTACGATCGCGCTCTACTTACAGATAGGACCATCCATTATAATAGACCAGACATAACCCTACAGGACAAAATAAGAAAAATCACTTACCTAATAGACATTGCAATTCCCAACACCCATAACCTACAAAAAACAATCGCTGAAAAAATAAGCAAATACGTTGAGCTTAAAGAAGAAGTTACAAGAATTTGGAAACAAGATAAAGTTTATATTGTTCCTATCGTTCTCTCCACGACAGGTGTTATTCCTAACCATCTCCTCCGTAGCTTAAAATTAATAGACCTAGAAGAATCACTATACATGAATCTGCAGAAAGCAGCTATCCTAAACACGTGCAGAATCGTTAGAAAATTCATGCAGTTAGACGAAAGTACACTCTCACCATAAAATTCACCACACACAATCGCTCGCGTGATGATGCGTCCGTCCGACGAAAATTATCGTGCGATCGTGCGTTCAAATAGTGATATATACTGAATGTCGAAGGTCGTGCGATCATGCGATGCGACCAAATTGTTTGAACGCATCGTATAAATCGCATGATCGTGCGTTCTAATTAGCGGTGAACGTTGCGACAACGGACCGTTTCCGAAGACCGTTTTATGTCTTGCGACGGTGAAACGGTTTTTACGTCCTGGGTCCAAACAGTCTTCGTTGCACAAACCAGTCTTCGAATTACTTCATGCGATTTTTTATTTTACCACTAACAAAATACGGTCGAGATTGAATTCTTTACAATTAAAATCATTAGAGAAATGATTCTTTACAATTAAAGAAATATTGCTCGACAGCAGAAACTGTGCACCTCTGCTAAGAGCCATTTCGAGAGTGATAGCATCGCTCAAGGACAAACGTTTTCTCATCTATCTTCTTCGCGCAATCAGTTTCATCGTACGATGAAATCACATCGCATCATCGCACGAGCGTAATAGGACAAACGTTTTCTCATCGAGCGATCGGTTTCATCGCACGATGAAATCGCATCGCAGCATCGCATGAGCGATGGCAATAGGACGGCGCCTAACATTCTTCTTCTTCTTGCACTTATACCACATTAAGATAGGTATAGATATGAAAATTTGTTTATGAAATAGCCCGACCACGATCTTATTATTTCTTTTTTTTATTGCTGTACCGTCGCCCATGGGTGTTTGCAACGCCAGTGGCATCGCGAACACGCTGCTGTCCCATAAGGGTGCAGGAACTTGGGTCACTAATGCCGGAACACAACATGAGATTATGGCGACATACATATGACTAAGGCGGTCGCCATCCAGACGGGCTTGAGGCCCTACCACGTAGCTAGAATGGGTTGTTTTGTCGATAGGCCGACTCCGGCCGCAGAGATCAGTATTCTTTCTCCGCCCCTGCACGGACAAAGATTTCTTACCCATACAAACGTTTCTTGATAATATTTTAATATAATTGTAAAATATTTGATCAAATATAACATTTTTTTCAGAATTTCGATGGACAGTCGCTTTGCTCAGTTTGCAAGCCCGCCATTGCGACCGTTGGTAACTTTTCTGATGGTGAGTAATGCTTTTTTAAAAGATAGTTGTAGGTGAGATTCTGTGTTGAAGACCCACTCACTCACTAGAGTTTTCGTTACGTAATCGAATCGATTTAGCTATACGATAGCTATCTTCAAAAATATTTGTTTGTTGCCGATTTCATTACAACATTCGTGAAAGGCAGTGGTCGGCAGCCCGCGGCTCGTTGACTCCTCGACTATGGTTCTTCAACGAAATGTTGTTACTTATCCTATACCTATATCACGTACCTACTAGGGTGGGTTGTTTTATCGCCTTTTACGACAGCCTAACCTCGGCCGCAAGGGTTAATATTCTGCCATCCCTACACGAAGAAAGAATACACTTTCAACTTCTCCCCCATATATGATGGTTTTCTTATCTCCACAAAAGTAGCAGACTAACGTTGGTAACTTTTTGGTAAACTTTTCACTGAGGCTATTTTCAATCTTCTGATATAACCTAAAAAAAAATTCTTTCAGAGATCTGTACTTGGGATTACAGCAATATGTACTATGGCAACAACGGCTCGTTGGCCTGTCTCAACGACCCGGAAACCACAGTCGCGTTCCTTAACATCCAGAATATAAATGGTATGTATACCATATGTATGTATGTTCACATCATCTTACCTCGTGGAATAGCAGGTTGGCCCACTTAATTATGAGCAGTCACGGTCGCTTATGGATGTTTACGACGTAGAAGACCTGGAACCTGGGTCATTTATGCTGAAACACAACACCAGGTTATTATGGCGGCATACTTACAGACCAGGGGTGGTAGTAATCCAATCAGGCTTTGAATCCTATCAAAAAAAACGGAGGAGGTTATCAATTCGACGCGTATATATTTTTTCTTTTTTTTATGTATGACCACGCACTTTTTACACAGTAGTCCAATTTTACAAATTCTTCTCATTCAAAATTACTTACGTATACTTACATTCGTTTAAGAACTTAGTTATTAAAATTAATAAAAATAAGGTTTCTTATTTTTAGCTTTTCATTTTTTTCGGCGGTTTAATTTTTTATATTTTTTTTTATGTATATTATATTTTTGACAATGTGAAATTAATATAAATAACTTGTATTTTTAGAAATGTAATAAATTAATAAATGTAATAAAATAAACAAGTAGGCAGGTATAATGTAGAAATGAAATGAACCATACAATTTTATCGTTATCATTAAATTAATGTATGGTATATATCTAGAAATTTTCACAGACAAATATATTTTGTTTTAGGAATAAATGATGATTTATTTATTCAAATAGATCACCAACATGATATACATTACACAATCATATACTAATCGGGCATAGTATCATTTAAAATGTTGTCACAATTATAGGTGAGGACTGCGTGCTCAAGAAGATGATTGCGAAAACAGGATACAAATATACAAATACAGAATGATCCCAAATAAAATACAAGTTGGCCATGAATAGCTAATGCCTTACTAAACAAAATAAAAACTAAAATTCAAACAGTAACAACATAATGATAGATTTTTAAAATATACTAATTATTAAAGATGTCAATACATCGCACGCTTAATCATAAACTGACCTAACTCAAAAAACCCGTTTTTTTGGGAAATCGCAAAAAACGTTTTGTCATTTACGACTTATCCCATATATTGACTTATAACTAAATAGCGGTAACTCAGTGTGGGAAAGAAATATCGAAATAAATCTTAGTTTGGCCGATAGAGGGCGTCGATATAATGCTGCCCGATATCTCAGTTTAGACCTAAATCGTAATTGGTCAGTTTATGATTAAGCGTGTGACATGTTGATTTGAATTTAAAAATTGTTTCATTGAAAATGTCAATTTCAATATATTTTATTTACTTAAAAATAATAAAAAAATTAACTTTGAAAATTTTAACATGTCCGCATATTATTGTGTCTAACCAGTTTGAGTCCGTAAAAACGCTCAACTACCCTGACACAAAAAAAAAATTCCTTCGTCACATAAGGAAGGTACTCTCACCTACGATACAGGCTCGGCCTAGTTTAGGTGATAGTATTTTTATAGATGATAATGTTGTACATGCATATATTTTTATATGCTCAATCTGTATTTGTATTGTAGTGCTAAAACACATAAATTAAAAAGTATTCTTTACTTCATGTAATATGTTGTGTGTATGTAAATAATGTTGTTTGAAGAAATAAATAAATAAAAACTGAAGAGAATAAACCAAGATAGGACAATGTAGCACTAGAATGAATGATGATTATCGATGTGTGTAATCCGCCAATCCGCGTAGACCCAAGCACAGCTGTTGGACACAATGAGCTGTTAATATATTTTTGATTCCAGCTCACCTCTCTTCCCTGGGACTCCAAGCGAACCAGTTCCGCGCTTTGTGCTACAACAACACTCTGGCTGCGAACCCTGGTGTTGTCATCGATGACAACTGCTTACTGGCATACGTTGTCGACGCGGAGGTCTTGACCAGACGGTGAGTTCAATAACCTTACTGCTGCCGAGAACGGTCACAGGCCAAGATAGATTCACCAAGATGGTGAACCTTTCCTTTCTTGACCAAAAAGACATTCTCTGTACAGTGGTGGAGTCAGCCTGTCGTAAAAGGCGATCAAAGGACCCTAGCTACGTGGTATGGCCTCAAGCCCGTCTGGGTAGCAACTACTCTTGGTTTATAAGTATGCCGCCATAATAATAATCTTGTGTTGTGTTCCGGCATTATTCCGGGCTGTACTCCTATGGGAAGAAGCAGCGTGTTCGCGGTGCCTCTACCGCCGCAAACATTCATAGGCGACGGTAACTGCTAACTATCAAGTGGGCTGTCAGCCTGTCTGCAGTTTCTCAGCAATAAAAAAGAAGAAAGAATGTGTACAGATGTAGTTAAATTTTATTTCTACCAGAGATTGTCATATGACAAGTAGAAGCAATAAGAAGGAACAAGAAGGGAAAATCTCCAAGTCCGAGATTGCTCGGTAACATTTTTTTTAAACTGCTGTAGGACAGCAAACAGGCTGAAGGCCCACTTAGAATTTAGCAGTTACTGTTGCCTATGGGTTAGTAACGCCAGTGGCATCGCAACACACTGCTATCCCATGAGGGTACAGGAACTTAGGTCATACTTAAGACCAAGGGTGGATTGTTTTGTCGCTTTTTATGACAGGCCGACCTCGGCCGCAGAGGTCAGTATCTTTCTCCACACCTGCACGGATAAAACAAACATACCAGTGAATTCAGCATGCAGATTTCCTCACCATTTTTTACATCATAGTAAGTAGATAGATGGCGTTGTATTATTTGACGAGTGACGACCTCTTTTGTGTAACGGCTAACACACTTCAGTACGCTTGCGGAGGTCACGGGTTCTTTCTGCCCGCGTCTGGTATGTGTATTTATTTACACAAGTATTTATGTAGTATATCAGATGTCTAGTACCCATCTTATCTTATTTCGGGGCCGAGAGTTATCTCGGACATTTCGACCCAATGGGATCTTTTGTGTTCCCCTAGATAGCAATCATTCCTCTCCAATCTCATTGAAGATTTGCTTCATGAGCCTAACAATGAGGTATGGAGATAGGAGCCTGTAGTCTTCCGGTGTCGGACATCCTACCCCCAAAATATTCATTCGCCTCCTGGCCAATGCATCACATGTACACAGTAGGTGTTCCATGCGTTCTGTATGTTCCCCACACAACCTGCACATGGGTGTCGCGGTTAGACCCATCTTCATGAGCATGTTGTTGGTTCCAAAGTGCCCAGTAAAGGCCCCAAGCAAGTAGCGTATTTGCCCCCTGCTCATGTTCCAGATGGATCCTCGTGCTTTGTACGTGGATCCCAAAAATTTTTTGGAGTGTTCCAGACCGATTCTAGTCTAGTACCCATAACCTAAGCTAAGCTATTTTGGAACTAGATGGCGCTCTGTGAATTGACACATAGATATATATTTTTTTGTTGCTGTAGGACAGCAGACAGGCTGACGGCCCGCTTAGAATTTAGCAGTTACCATCGCCTATGGGTGTTTGCAACACCAGTGGCATCGCAACACACTGTTCTCCCATAAGGGTACAGGAACTTAGGTCACTGATGCCGGAGCACAGCACAAAGTTATAGGTAAAGTTATAAGGTATACTTAAGACCAAAGGTGGTCGCCATCCAGACGGGCTTGGGGCCCTACCACGTAGCTAGAGTGGGTTGTTTAGTCGCCTTTCACGACAGGCCGACCTCGGCCGCAGAGGTCAGTATTCTTTCTCCGCATCTGTACGGATAAAACATATTTATCAATATATTATTTATTACAGAGACGACCCCCATTACAACAGCCTTAACGTGTTATTCGACTCCATCGACCTCTATTTCGGGTACAACGCAGCCGCCGGCCGTCAGTTGATAAACTTCGAAATATTCTCCCCATTCGACGGAATCAGCGATTTGCTATTCAAAGACTCCACCATCGGTTTGACTGAACCGACAGGCGATTCTTCGCACGAGCCAGCGAGGAATTATGTAGAGCTATTCAGGCACTTGCAGTCTTGCACCGGGACTGCCCCCCCGGTGGCTGGTCTGGCTGATAGAAGCATCTATTCCATGTTCACTTTGCTCGTCATGACATTGATGACGCGGTTCGTTTTGAATTATTAAGAGTTAAGAATTCGGGGACGTGGAATTTTGGACATTTTTATTAGTGTGTGACAGAGAGGCATACGACCTTTAGTTAACTCTTCTAATTTGGATTTTTTTTTCTGAGGAACAAACGACAGACACGGCCCACTAGTTAGCAGTTATCTAGAGGAATTGCGAACTCGCTGCTCTCCGCTTAGAAATGCAGGAACCTGGGCCACTAATGCTGGAACATAAGGTTATTGTGGCGACAAATTTAGATCAGGGGTGGTTTTGTCGTCTTTTACAATAGGCCCTGGCCACAAGGAAACCGTATTCATTTTATCCTATATCTTCAAACGAGCAAGTCTTGTATATATCTACTTATATAATTGGAATCTCGGAATCGGCTCCAACAATTTTCATGAAATTTAGTATACGGGGGGTTTCGGGGGCGATAAATCGATCTGGCTAGGAATCATTTCTAGAAAATGTCATTTTATTCGCTTTTTTTTATTGGAAGAAAAATAACAAAAATGTGACTTCCTGACATCTATCGGCGAATAATTTAAACTGAAAAATGACTCTTCCTGATATCTATCGGCGAATAATAATACTATTTTTTTTAAATTGCTTTAACGACACAACACTAAAGCTATTCCAGCAGATGGCGTTGTTAAGTAACAAAAAGTCAATGAGTGTTTGCTTTGAGGTTAGACTAAGAAAATCAATTGTTAATTTACAAAAAACACAATTTATAAAAAAAAAATACCGAGCAAAGCTCGGTTATCCGGATATTTTTTCTAATACGTGAATACCCGATTGGAGTCACTATTATATTCTTCCTTTTCCCCGAGTCGCAGTCCTCATATCTGAGGATCGTCACTGTCTCCTGATATTTCGCCATCTTCCTCTATTTTCGGCAGCGGGCAACATATTAGATGGTAGTGTCCAGGGCGGTGCGTATTTGGTCAGATTAGCGCATCGGAATGCGGCTACGAGGTCCTCTGCCAGCAATCTTACCAGTTTTTTGTGACAATGTTGCCGAATAACTCAGGAATCCTTTTATGGTAGATGGAAGAAAGCCTAATTTTAATCTTGAGCTGCTTTAATAAGGGTACGTTGGTCCGATATGCTGTCCAGGATACGCAACATCTTCCTCCAACACCACATCTATGCGGTGGCGGTCAGCTGATCTAAGAATCAATGCCTCAGCACCATAATTAAAGATTGAGAACACTAGAGTCCTTGACGTCGTAAAGGGTGATATGCGTGCCAATGGGCTCATTACCAGAGATGCTGAAGACCGTGCGAAGTGGAGTAGAAAGAGTCGGAAAGCGGACCCCGGGCACCGAAACGGAAGTTTAGGTAGCAACCGGGATACTACGCTTAGATGATGATGATGAGAAGTCGTCTTCGTCTTGAGGTTTTTCAATCCCTCCATGTTCTATGCATCTGTTTCAGCGATGGTTTTCTTACGCAAAAATAATGCTTAATCAACACACAAAATTGACTTTCCTCCATTTTTAATAAAATTCAAGAGGTTGTCAGCTTTTAATGACTGTCAAACACAAACTAAATGACGCAGCTTGGGGGACATCCATTAATTACGTGAGCTATTTTTCGATCAGTTTAGACTCCCCCCCCTTAGGTGAGATTTGCCTGGACCCCCCCTCCCATTACGTGAGATTGGCGCTAAAAATATTTTAAGCTAAAATTTATTTTTACTATTCGGGAAAATAATAAACCGTTCAGGTATACTATACTTAATTAATTTAAATTAAATAAAATACAAAGTAAAAAAAACAGATTAAAACATATTTTTTAATATCTGTAATATTTTATATTTTTTGAAGGTGACGTGAGATTTTCGATTATCCCCCCCCTCGGTTTAAATCAAATTTGGTGAGATTTCATTGGACCCCCCCCCATTCTGAGCTTACGTAATTAATGGATGTCCCCTTGCTCAAAATTTGACAGTAGTCTATTAAAAGATGGCGGTTAACGGAGTTATTAATATTATTACTCGTATTATTACCATAAATCCGAGTTGGCTTGAATAGACCAGGGCAGTGCCCCTAGCGTTAGAAACATCCATAGGCGACGGTAACTGCTCGATAAGTGGGCCGTCAGCCTCTCTGCTGATCCTCAATACATTATATTTATTTAATATTTTCGAGTAGAAAATTATAAACTGTGCATATGAAATTAGTCTCAGTATGTCCCGTACAGCGATGTTTGCATGCTTCCACCACGTTCCCATACATAGTGAATAAGCGTGTTTTTGTACAATTGTGTAAGAGTGGATTTTAGAACAATAAATTTAAATTTTGTATGAAAACGTGTTGTTTTTTTTTTAAATATATTCCCTGCATTGATTATGAGATTGCCTAACAAATTCCTGTTAGATTTCTTTGCAACAAAGTGAAAATTAGTTGCGAATTATTTAATAACCACCACGTATTATAAAAAAATACGTGTTTATTTACACACGTATACACGCAAGCGGTTGGAACTATCAAAAATGTCTGGCTAATGAGAAAACATATAGGTATATACATATAAAAATCAGCTTTTATACTATAACCTAAGTAAAATTATAATTTCATGAACTTTAAGGATGTCTGGCAAGGGGTTGCCACGATGTTAAGGGTCTGGCAATGAATAACGTGATTTTCAATAATATTATGAAGGTAATACCAAAAAATCGCACTTTATTATTTGATGAATTTAGATCGGTATCTTACACACCTTTAGTACCGTTTACCTGCCAAATCCACGGTAACCCAAACTTCATAATGGTCCATCATTCTTACCTATGTTGGGAACATGCGCTGACAAACTATCAGCTTTTATAAAATAACGAAGGTCTGGGGTTCACGGGCTCTTAGGCTATAATGTAGATTATAAAGAAAAAAAAACTCCCCTGTATTTCATTGTAATAAAGTCGCAATTCGAATAGATCTAGCGCTGTGGGTTAGAGTGAGAGAGGAGGAGCCTACCTACCGCTGATGTATGCGTGAGAGAAAAGGAAGCCAGACAAACTGGTGCCGTAATGCGTTACGCAACGAAGCGTTTTACCCACCCATAAGAAGTTATCACTTCAAAAAAATTAAACTCATTCAAAATTACACTTCAGGGGTGTTTCGATTTTTTTGATGAGAAGAGATAGACAATTCTAACTTCATCATATCGGTGTGCGCACGCATCGCAAAATTTTACCCTCATATTTTTCTCCAAACGCTCCAAAAGACGTATAATTTAAAAAAAAATAACAATGTAAATATAAATTTATTTCAATAAATAATTACTCAAAACAATCGAATATATGAAGGACTCAACTACGGCGGCGCTTGCGCAGTTTGTAACGGCGGTCGCAGTGACGGCAGTGCTTGAACTTGCCTGAGCGGGATCGACACCGCCAGAGATAGCTGCAACATCAACAAAAGTCACATACCAAGGGAGATCCGTTCTCTCCGTGCAGGAGTGGAGTAAAAGTACTGACTCCGCAGCCGGGGTCGGTCGTAAAAGGAAACAAAGGCGCACGCACGACGACTTTCACACTACTCCGACGCGTGATGTGCGTCATCTCTCAAAAAAAAAAACAGGCTGGGAAGTATTTGGGGTCTGCCGATAGAAGTGAAAACTAAGTAATTTCTGAATTGTATCGTCGAGCTATTAGATTATTATTTTCGGTTTATAAAGAAGTGTTTATGATCAAGGATTAAAGTTTAAATTGGTCATTAACACTTCTTTACAAATCAAAAATTGTTCACCCAAAAAGTGCTCAACGCGCCTAAAGAAGTTTTCACTTCAAAAAAACTCAATAAATCCGCAATTCGTATAAATATGTATAAGTAATGCAATGCAATCATTTAAAAGTTACATTATTACTGGAGCTACACTCAGTCTTATTAATTTTCGATCAGTACACGTGACCTGACGCGTGTTTAACATTTTTTTACCCATCACAAAAAAGTGCACAACGCCGCTAAAGATGTTTTCACTTCAAAAAACTATTTGCCAGATCGTCGGTAAAAGCCGAAAGTAGCCGAGTCAAATTAGATTGTCATTGAATGGTATAGTCATTAATCTGCTCTATTTGGTGGCTAAATTCGATTTCTCCGAACCGACACGATCGCTTGCGGTGTGTGCGACGCGCGGGCTTTGCTGGAGTGTGTGTGTGTGTGTGGGGGGGGGGGGGGTATAGTCGAATTTAGAACTTGAATTTAACACAACTCACCGCGGCCTTCCCTTGCGTCTGCCACGGCGACGACGCTTGCTCCCACAGCGGCGCCCTCGCCGACTGCTGCTCCTCGAGACCCGATAACGCCGGTCGCCGCAGCGACACCGCTTGAACCGGCCCGAACGCGACCGGCAGCGTCTGGAAGCGACGGCAATTATCTACATTTAAAGCCTGCTTACCCTTAGCACAACAACGACACAGGGACCAATTTAGGGTAGGTTCATAAGGTAGTGTGAAACATGTTTAAAACAGTTCTTGATTTTTCAAGGGGGTTTTCCCCTAAATAAGACATAAGTCTAATTAACATTTAATCAAGACTAATTTTTTATCTGGCTTCTTCATTTTTTTTTATGTAAAATTCGGGAACCGGAACCAGTATGCTAAGTTTGGCTTCCGTGATTTAAACGAAAGAAAAATTTATACAAATAAAATGATAGAGATATCTGCAGTTGTGCGGGTATCACGGCAATACTACTGGATAGATTTCAATTAAATTTTCTAAGTTTTATTTCTCAGAGACATGGGCCTTATCTAAAAGAAAATATTGCGATATCTTCAACTATATTACAAATAAATAAAATTGGAGGGTCTGTTTGTAATATTAAAATAACCGCTTTTTACTAAGTGCATTCGGACTTAAACACGGTACATATACCAAAACAACATTTTTTACGATTTTTGTCTGTCTGTTTTATCCGGCTAATCTATTCTATTCTTGTTAATTTTAGCTCCAACGCTTTGGGCATTGATTTTGCCAATGTCGGCGTAAGAGAAGATTTGACCAGTGTTTATTGCGAGAGTTAATAAGGATAGGTATTAATTTTGCTAAAAGTATTCTGAAGACCTGGTGATAACGCAATATACAAATGATAAATTGACTATATTATAAACATATATCATTTAACAACAAAAATTTACTTAGTATATATATAAAAATAGAATCAGTTAGCGTTAAAAGGAAATTTACATTAATAGGTCGAGGAAAGTCTTTAGGTAAGATATCATAATCCGGCTAATCTCTGAAATGGCTGCACCGATTTTGACGGGACTTTCACTGGCAGATAGCTGATGTATCAAGTAGTAACGTGGCTATTTTTATTTTAGAAAAAAAAAATACTTTTTGTTAAACATGATAAGTTTCGGAAATTTTATAATCCAATTTAAGTTGACCTCAGATTTATATCATCAATCATATGAAATAGGGTTCAGCTTAGGCTGCGATAATACTGACTGTTTGCATATTTCATTTATATTTTAGGGTTTACAGGGTTTGTAAACCAAAATAAACCATAAAATATATCCAAAAAATTCTGCCCAAAGTCACTGTTCCACGCGGATGGAGTCGCGGGCACAGCTAGTTTAATATGCCGCAGAGAAGTGGGGCAAGCGGTGTAACGCACAAGCGTAAGAAACCTTCATATTTTTCGAATTACTTTTTCTGTTATTCGACCAGCGAAGCTGGCGGAAATTGTAGTAAAAAATATACTCACGTGTTAGACTTCCTGTAACAAACAAAGAAAATATCGTTATTTTTTTTTAATATAAACTATTAATGGTAGCGGTAACGAGAACCATCTCATATGGGGAAGAAGTTGAAAAGTGTGCGGCCGGGGTCGGCCTGTCGTAAAAGGCGACAAAACAACCCAGGCTACGTGCAGTGGCGTAGCTAGAAGGGTGTGCGGCCGTGACCGTAAACATCAGTTATACATAGTGTCACCTATAAAGATTCGTAAAACCGTGACAGTTTGCATAACCACCCCTAATAAAATAATTTATATAACAATAATTATGTAGATGCCTAGTAAGTTTTCTTCATTCAGAACCACGATTTACAGTGAGCTCAAATAATATGTGCCATTAAATAAATTTCTTTTACATAATGTATAAAAATTATTTGTTACACTCGTATTTTAATAAAACGTAAATTATTATTACTTTACTATTTTATTTTAACAGTTTTGATTGAGTTTAGGGGTGTCACCTACAATACCCGGCCCGGGTGCCACCCATGCTACCTACGCCACCGACTACGTGGTAGAGCTTCAAGCCCGTCTGGATGGCAACCACCCTTGGTGGTACGCCTATAAGTATGCCGCCATAATAACCACGTGTTGTGTTCCGACATTAATGACTCAGGCTCCAGTACTCCAATACGGACAGCAGTGCGTTCACGGTGTTCCTAGCGTCGCGAACATTCACGGTAACTGTTTATTATTATGTGGGCCGTCAGCCATTAAAATAACTAAGTCATTAAAATAACTTTTGGCCCTTTCCTCTAAAATTAACATTGACTCGATGGTGGCGCCACCTAAATTTAATGCATTTTGACGGACACTTTTTCAAATAGAAAGCAAAGAAAAATACCTTACTCAGAGCTTATGTAATCAAAGGCTTTAAAGGTTAAACTTATAACAAAATAAAGCTCTAAAAGAGCATCCAATTCAGCGATGCTGGTTTAAATAACCGGCGCTGGTCTTCCACTGGGGCCTCTTAGTGACGAACCCATACTCTCTTTATCTCTACTTTTCATGATAAAGACAAAATCACATAATGAGTTTTAGAGGCGCAATCTGTGAATGACATTTTAAAAACCAAATTAAACGACTTCTTCGTAGTTTAGAAAATTGGACCGTGGACACCGGGCTCTCAAATTGTAAGCTTTGGATGGAAATTGGATGTCTTTAAAGTATCCATCCATCTTTTCTTTGATCTTTTAATCGGTTTTCATTATCACATGGCAATGACTTCGCATTATATATACGTACCACGCTCCTTTTTAGGTTTACTACAACTTATGTGCAGTATTCACCATCCATCCATCTATCTGAAGACCTCCCCAGACCCCAGAGGTCTCTCGTAAAAAGTGACTATAAACAACTCCAGCTAGGTAGAGCCTGGGTGGCAACCATCCAGTCTTTAACCATGCCACCATAATCTTATGTCGTGTTCCATCTTTCCGATTTTTTCTCTAATCTTCTCCATGCAGGGGCGGAGTAAGAATTCTGACCCCCACGGCCTGTCATAAAAGGCGACTAAACTCTGGATGGCAACCACATGCTCTCTTTGTCTTTAAATACGTTATATCAGCATAAGTAATCCAGGTCCTCCGTGAATGGCAGCGTGTTGGATGCCTTCGCAAGCATCCATTGGCAACGGTAACTGCTTAGCAAATGGGCCGTCAGCCTATCTGTTGTTCCACAGATATAAAAAAATGTCACGTCACCGCTTTCTATATTACTGTCAGAAAAGTGGTAGGATGTAGGGATCTTTTTGGAGACCATCTCCTTGGATGATGACGAACTTAAGTAAATTTGAAAGGAATCTCTTACTCACTTTCTGCATTTGCACGGTGCCATACTTTTCAGGTATCTGAAATAAAATATAGTTTAATTATATTGTATTTAAATCTATACAAATAAATAAAATTAGAGGGTCTGTTTGTAATATTAAAATAACCGCTTTTTATTAAGTGCATTTGGATGTATACACGGTACATATATCAAAACAACATTTTTTACAATTTTTGTCTGTCTGTCTGTTTGTTCCGGCTGATCTCTGAAACGGCTGGACCGATTTTGACGGGACTTTCACTGGCAGATAGCTGATGTAACATGGAGTAACTTAGGTTACTTTTATTTTAGAAAAAAAAAATGGTTTTAGTTAAAAGAGATCAGTTTCGGATTTTTAATAATCCAATTTAAGTTGACCTCAGATTTATATCATCAATCATATAAAATAGGGTTCAGCTTAGGCTGGACTTTGTAGGTTTGAACGCAGTTTGTATATTTCATTTATTTATATTTTAGGGTTTATAAGGTTTGTAATCCAATATAAACCATAAGATATATTCAAAAAATGCTGCCCAAAGTCACTATACCACGCGGACGGAGTCGCGGGCACAGCTAGTTAAAATTAAAACTAAACTGGTCAGATGACAAAAAGCCACGGAAAGATGCATCTTAAAAATAAAGAAGATAGATAAATAAAGATAAATCAACTTATTGACGTCCTACAATATAGTTTAAAATTAAAATGATGAATTAAAATGAGACAAGCGATGGACCATAGAAGCGACACGATAACAGGACCGAGTGATAAAGGGCGGAAAGGACGACCAATCAAACGATGGAGCGACGACATCGTAGCTACAGCAGGAATCCACTGGATGAGTGATGAGGAGGCCTATACCCGAATAAGGGTTCCTATCTAAAAACAATACAAAACAAAGGATAGTGTATTTAATATTTAGTTCTGCCTGAAATGTCACTCAACAAATCTATTAGGCCAACCGAATAGATTTGTTGAGTGACATTTCAGGCAGAGTTTTTTCTTTTACCAATGAAAATCAGTCAGTCATGCACGGTTTAGACAGTTTTTCTTCTGTAATTTGTATAAAATTGCCACGTAATTATTTTATCCGTGCAGGGGCGGAGAAAGAATACTGAACTCTGCAGCCGGGGTCGGCCTGTCGTGAAAGGCGACAAAACAACCCACCCTAGCTACGTGGTAGAGCTTCAAGCCCGTCTGGATGGCGACCACCTTAGGCCTTAAATATGCCGCCATAATAACCTTGTGTTGTGTTCCGGCATTAGTGATCCAAGTTCCCTTACCCTTATGGGGCAGCAGCGTGTTTGCGATGCCACTGGCGTTGTAAAGACCCATAGGCGACGGTAACTGCTAAATTCTAAGCGGGCCGTCAGCCTATTTGCTGGCCTACAGCAATAAAAAAAACAAGGTTATGGCGGCATATGTAGAGACCAGGGTTGCCATTCAGACGGACTTGAGATGCTACATCCTAGTTGGGGTTGCTTAGTCGCCGTTTACAAGCCGCCCGCGGCTTCCATCTCATCTCAGCATGCATCCTTTTTTATAAGCTACGGAAAATCAAATATGACGAGTTTAAAACATACATACCTTGGATCCTGTAGTGTGTATATTCATGCTTCATAACAATTGTACATTTATTGACCTTTTCCACATAATTGTAAAATATTAAAAAAAGTAAATTAAATATTGGCAAATAAAAAAATTAACAAATGATATGACATTCTATTTTCGTTTTAAAAAAAGATATAATATATAAGAGTATGTCAGAGTTTTCAGCAAATAGTTTTATTATACTCAGGACTTCTATGACGACCTTCGTGGCACAACACCCTTCGCAAGTCGAAATGTCCCAAGTGTTAGTATCGATGTATTTACTTAAAAAAGTATATTGTATGTTATTCTCCTTGTAGGGAGATAATAAGAATCCTATACCCTGCAGCTAGTCGTAAAAGGCGACAAAACAAACCTAGCTAGGTACGTGGTAAGGCCCCAAACCAGTCTGGATAGCAACCACACCTGGTTTCTAATTATGACAAAGATCATATCATTAACAAACTTCGTCTATGGAGTCAGTATCACTCTCTTTGTCCTCTTCATAGAGGACAAAGAGAGTGATACTGACTCCATAGACGAAGTTTGTGGCGCGCATCGGTTCACACCGCTCGCCAACATAGAAAATACCGTTAGGCGCGGACACCACCCTCGTATCTGGGGAAGCTCATCCGATCGCTTTCGCTCAGTGTTTCCGTTTTAGCGACTTTGTCGCTAGATTTAGTGGATTTTGGATGTGTCTAGCGACATTTTTTTTCCATCTAGCGACAAAAATAAATTTAGCGACATCTAGCGACTTTTCGATATATTTTTGTTCGATCAGTTTTATGCGTCTCACACTATCAAAGGATGTACTTGTTACTTTTTCGCAGAACAAACCGGTTTTACATAGTGTCTATGTGTGTATTGTCGTCATTAATATCAAAATCATATTGTGGAGGAAATTCCTTTTTAAAAGAAGGCATACGCTCAAAAGTATAGACCAGAATGGGAACAACAAGAAGAGTTTAAAATGTGGTTGAAACCTGTTACGACTGATCCAACTAAAGCTTTTTGTTCGTTTTGTCACAGTCAAATGTTCGCAAATTTAAATGACAGAGTTGCTTTTATTTAGACCATATTTTTAAAATTGAAGATTTTAAAATATTTAGCGACTTCTAGGGATTTTTTTGAGTATGTTTTTCTTAATATCTAGGGACATTTTCATTGAGGTCTGGGGACTTTATTTTTTCCTAAGCGGCAACACTGCTTTCACTTTCGCTCACGATGGTCAGTAAGTAGTCCACCGCGCGTCAAGATGGAAGGCTGCGCGCTCGCCTCATAACGGGCCGTGTGCCCGCTAATAAACCAACAATCGCGAAAGCTGTTATGTCGTATTGTAACGTACTTTCTACTATATTGATGTAACACTAACTATTGACAATACAGTGCATCTTAAAATCTCCCTTGTTTCATTTCTGCCTTCAGTCTTAAGCTATAATAAAGTGGGTCGGGTAATGTAAAGACTCGTAAATTACCCACAAGTCCCTCAAAGATGGTGAAGTAGGCTTAACAGATGATCACAAAGAAGAGCGGAGATTAATTGCTGAGGACCTCAGGGTATGGTAGGCGAAGTAAAAATATTAACCCGAACTAGGTGTACGGCCCCAAGGCCGTCTTTTTTCATTGCTGTAGGACAGCAGACAGGCTGACGGCCCGCTTAGAATTTAGCAGTTACCGTCGCCTATGGGTGTTTGCAACGCCAGTGGCATCGCGAACACGCTGCTGTCCCATAAGGGTACATGAACTTGGGTCATTAATACCGGAACACAACATAAGGTTATTATGGCGGCATACTAGGCGACGGTAACTGCTAAATTCAAAAAAATACTTAAGACCAAAGGTGGTCGCCATCCAGACGGGCTTGGGGCCCTTCAACGTAGCTAGGGTGGGTTGTTTTGTAGCCTTTTACGACAGGCCGACCTCGCAGCAGAGGTCATTTTCTCCGCCCCTGCACGTATAAAAATAACATTTGGCCATCCGACTATCCGCTAAAAATCCCCGCTGTTCTCCTATCGCCTACGCCCGGGCCTACGGATATGTGGCCGATATCGTGGCCCGGGCCGGCGCCGGCCCATCCATTGTGTCGGGCGGGCCTCTTCAAGGTTTGTAGCGCTAGGGGGTCAGGGTTTCGTCCCCCCGGCGCTCACCTTTGTCTAGCCGACCACCTATCTGCTATTCATCAAAAAACAGAGAATGAGAATAAATGAAGAACACAATAATAAATAATTTATTATATTTTATTGTTTAAAATTAATTTTGTATCCCTTTGTCTCTGGGTCTTGCTGCATTTGAAAATTGTCTGTGGATAGACCGAAAGGCTTTAGTATCATATTTCCCAAATTCTTCAATTTCCCAAGCATCTCTGTTTTCAGTTGCTCGTTTTTTTCTTCTATTAACGGCGGGAGACGGATCAACGCTTTTTGGGCTTCTTTATGCGAAGGATCCAACTCTAGAATTTTCTTATAATCTGCTAGACCTTCGTCAAACTTTTCCGTCGATTCGTATGATTGTGCTCTTCTGAAAAATTCAATTAGATATTATTAATACCGACGACCCAGTAGCGTGCGTATTAGCCGCCCGGGGCGGAAGAAAATTTTGCCACCCTCTTACATAAGTATTTTAATTTATAAAACAATATACAATAAAACTAAAGAACTTTTCGACACGAATAAATTGCAGCTCATTTCAATCGGTCCGAATCGTAAATGCGGAAAAAATATGGTAAATATATTTACATTATTACTACTTATTGTGAAATTTTGCCGCCCCCTAAAAAGTGCCGTACGGGGCGGGCCGCCCCTGCCGCCCCCACTACGCTACGCCGCCGCGACTACCTCCGTGGCGTAACGGCTAACGCATGCCGTAGAGCACGAGTTCGATTCCCGTCCCGCGTACAAAAGTATATAATTATGTAGTATATTAGTTATCTAGTACCCATTACACAAGTGCTATGCTATCCTTTGGGACTAGATGGCGCTGTGTGAATTGTTCCAATATATTTATATTTATTTTTAAACTGTCAACCATGGGGATGTTTTTCTACTTCGACAAAATCATACTAAACATAAATGTGAAAGTTTGTTACGCTTTCATGCGAAAACTACTTAACCGATCATCATGAAACTTTGTATACATATTCTTGGGTGTAATAGACGAAGATATTTTTCCCTTTCTCTTTTTTTTTCGATTTAATTTTAATTTAAACAAACGACTAATAATTATTTCATAGTATGATATTCCGAATTTCCATAACGAAAAATGTTGTCATGATCATTGCAGTTGTACTTTCGTGTATGACGAAATATTTCGTCCTACTAACAGGTTTATCACCACTTTAACTGACTGAGTACACGGGGGGACAAAATATTTATACAATGCAAATAGATCTACTCAGGTTTTCCGTGCAGGGGCGGAGAAAGAAAACAGACCCCTGCGGCCGGGGGCGGCTTGCCGTTAAAGGCGACATAACAACCCCAGTTCGTACAACACTCCAGTCCGTCTAAAATATAGAAATATATTCCTTTTTACCACGCTTTTGTTATTTTGACCAGTCCATACCTATGTAACGAAATATACTAGATTTTTAATCACTGTGAACGATAAAAAAAAAAGTGCGTGTGTAGAAGTACCTACACGTGTCAGAAGTGAAACTTCTTTGGCAACCTAATTTATCTTCTAATAAATTTAGAAAAGAGAATTTACGAAATATTATTATTTTATATCTTATTAAACACAACTCAACTGTACTTCATTGTAATAAAGTCGCAATTCGAATGGATATGTATAAGTAATGCAATCATTTAAAAATTACACTATAGAATAAGCCTTATGCCATTATTAATAGGTTAGTATTACTGGACAAAAAAAAAAAACGTTTCACATCTTCGTGACGCTAATATTGCGTTTCATCCGTAAATATTTTACCCTCATGCGCGCAATGAAGTTTCACTTCAAAAATAATCATAATTTTGCACACTTGTCAAGACCCGATGACAATACACTAATTGAATAATTTTCTAAGATAGTCCCTTATCAGGATCATCAAGATCGAGGCTTCCTTTTCCTTATAATTCTTCCTCAGTTAATTGAACTAAAAAGTAAAAAATAATTCTTAACTTAAGAATAATATTACTGATGAGAAAATTAATGTATTCTTTAAAATAATGTTTCAGAAATGATTGCATCAGTTTTAATTTGTTTTTGTTTTTGTTCGCTTTCTTGCTGCCACTGTTTAATTAATTAATTAACAGAAACAAAAATAATATTTAATGCCAATTTTTATAGATTGTCATTTTCATCAGTATATAAATTTTCCTGTTTTTTTTTTGTGATTATTGATTGTTATTAATGTTTGAATTATTTGTATTGCATTTTATAGATATAGTATTAAACAACTACTACGACGGCAAATGTTGTGTGCACCTATAATTGGCATACATATATGAATTTTATTATTGTAAAAGTTGTGTAAATTGTATCTTAAGTATGCTGTTGGTGTACCGTATTAAATAAAATAAATAAATAAATAAATGTAACTGTTCTAAAAGCGTGGGGTGTTTTGTACGATATTTTTTTTATTTTTGAGGACCGCAGACAGGCTGCCAGCCAAATAATTAGTAAGCAGTTACCGTCGCCTGTGGATGTTTGCAACTGTCTCATAAGGATACAGGAACCTGGGTCACTAATGCCGGAACACAACACTGGATTATTATACCGGCATACTTGTAGACAAATGGTGGTTGCCGTCCAGATTGTGTCCCTACCACGTAGGGTTGTATTGTCGCCTTTTATAACAGCCCAACCTCAGCTTTAGGCGTTGGAGGAAATATCCCTTACCTTAAATAAGCTTTTAGATAATTTTCATCCAATTCAATGGCTTTTGTGCAATCCTTGATTGCCTCTTTGTATTTCTCACATTTCATCTTCGATGCGCTTCTATTGGAATACAATACAGAACGTAACTGCGTGAACTGGAGGGGACATATCTTCAAACCTGTAACGAACAATGCCATTGTTGAAATGTCTCTTTGGACAAATCTATACAAATAAATAAAATTGGAGGGTCTGTATGTAATATTAAAATAACCGCTTTTTACTAAGTGCATACGGACATATACACGGTAAATATACCAAAACAACATTTTTTACAATTTTTGTCTGTGTGTGTCTGTCTGTCTATTTGTTCCGGCTAATCTCCGATATGGCTGCACCGATTTTGACGGGACTTTAACTGGCACATAGCTGATGTAACAAGGAGTAACTTAGGCTATTTTTATTTTAGAAAAAAAAAAATAGTTTTTGTTAAAAATTATAAGTTTCGTGAATTTATATTCCAACTAGCTGACCCGGCAAACATTGTTCTGCCATATAAATAATGAAATGTCAAAAATATAAAAAAAAAATTTAGGGGTGGACTACCTAACCTAACATTTAGGGGGATGAAAAATAGATGTTGGCCGATTCTCATAGATACCGGATAAGCACAAAAAATTTCATCAAAATCTGGACTTAGTAGGTTGAATTTCCAATTTAAGTTGACCTCCAATATATCCAAAAAATGCTGCCCAGTCAATATTCCACGTGGACAGAGTCGCGGGCACAGCTAGTAAATAAATACATCACGGGACATTTCGCATAGCACCATCTAGTAGCACATGTGTTATGGAAACTAGATAACTAATCTTCTTGTTCCTCCCCTTATCCTATCCTAGGCAATTATTTTAGTAATTTTTACAACACGTTTCATATATTTTTTTTTATGGAAATTCACTATGAAGTGGCTTTAAAAATGTTTTTTTATTAAACTCTAGAGAGTTTACGTTCATAACATGCAGTTTAAGAGTGTTACTACAGCTTATTGTTATTTGGAGGAAGTGTTGAGATGTTATGTATCAGATCATGCTCAAAAATAGGATCAAACTAGGACATTCACTTCTTCTTCTTCTTTCTTTGTGCTTATGGCTCCAATGCATTTGGCATTGATTTTGCCAATGTCTATGTTATTAATAAAAGTGACAGGTTAAATAAAGCAATAGTATTAGCGAAATATGGTCTGTAAATTGAGTTCTGAGATCCTAAGGACAACACAAGAAGCAAGTTAATATTAAATGTATATATGTAGCCTTATAAGTAAATACTGTTAGTAATTAAAAAGTTAGAGAGTGTATATATTAGCTTAGAGTGCACAAGTGTTAAGAGGAAGTTTACATTAATGGGGCGTAAGATTTGTTTTGGCAATAGGTCATATATAGGGGTCGATATCTTTGGACAATGGAAGAATATGTGTTCAAGGTTTCCTTCATCAAGTCCACACTCACACAGAGAATGATCACAAATTATAATTTTAGCTAAAAAGACAGGGGAACACACCTGTCCAAGACGAAGACGAATTGTGGACGTATTAGGAGCATATTTTTTTTGTCTAAAATCGGTATTTAAGAAGAAAGCACAAAAACTTGAATATCTCATAAAGTAATCACTATCGCTAGGGTCCATAATGACGAAATCTATTGCAATTAAGCTCTACTTTTACCCCTCCAAGGGAATGTATCGAATTTCAAGTAACCCTGTATATTGATACTATTGTAACTATATTTAAACTAATTATATTATACTATCTATAATTATTTCTAGATTAATATACTACATATTTAATTTAGGATAGAACCCATTTAAATTGAATAGTTAGTGTCATCGTCTGATGACGATAAGCGCCGAAGCGAGAGTTTGGACTGCAACCGGGATTCAATGCTAAGATGATTCTTCGCGTTGAATCCCGGTTGCAATCCAAACTCTCGCTTCGGCGCCCGGGGTCCACTTTCCGACTTTTTCTTCTCCACTTCGTACAGTCTTCATCATCCCTGGTAGTGAGCCCATTGGCACACATACGTATCACCCTTAACAACTTAAATTGGATAGTTAGTGTCATTATAATAAAATAATTCAACACAAGATCATTATAAGGGGATGTTTAAAACTAGGGGTCGTTGCCATCTAGTCAGGAGTAGAGGCTTGAAGAAAATGTAAGATAACATACCTTCTGTGTATTTTTCTATACTCTTCTCATATTCGTTATTTTTGAATGCATTATTTCCAGCAACCCTGAGCTCATCGGCAATTATTCTCCTCTCTTCCTTTTGGTCATCTGTTAAGTCAACTTCAGCATCTTTGAGGGACTCTTCGTCTATGGAGTCAGTATCACTGTCTTTGTCCTCTTCGTTATGATCTTTGTCAACATCATTGTCCAACTTGTCTTCTAATGGCATGTCTGAAATGGATAACATTATAATTAGCTAAGTTATCATCTAAGGAACATATCAGTCAAGTATTACTCTAGAGGTCCCAGGTTCATGTCCTACAGCAACATCATGAGGAAACCTGCATACAAAGATTATTAGGGTCAAAAAAATTGACTATTTTACTTACTCTGAAAAATTTTAAGATGAGAAGAACATAATTTGTCGTAAAATATTCAAACTTTAATATCTTTTAAATTGTGAGGTTTACGAAAAAACTATAAGAGAGCTTTTTTGTAGAGTGTTAAATTTCTTACAGGTATACGAGAACAGATATTTTTAATCTGAAGTAAAAGAGATATGATTTTGTTTCTAATGGGACAGATGTACCATTATGGGACAGCAGTGTGTTCGTGATGCCACTGGCGTTGCAAACATTCATAGGCGACGGTACCTGCTAAATTCTAAGTGGACCATCAGCCTGTCTGCTGTCCTACAGCAATAAAAAAAAACCAATTAAAAACTTATATTTGGAGAGAATTTTCTAGAGGTGTTTAGTAACCTATTTTTCAGAATACAGAATAAAAAAAAAATAGTCAATTTTCTAACCCAACCTAGAGGTTATTAGTAAGTGCAACTCGCCAATCCACCTTGAACAAGTGTGGTGAGCTCACCAGTTGAAGATTATGTCACATTATGTAAGTTATCATTTGGAATTCGAAACTATTAGATAAATACAAAACTAACAAAATACAGAGTATGAAGCAGTGTTGTTAGTTGAAAGACATGGAAGCAAAAGCTTATTTTTTGTTTTTGAGGTAGAAAAGTTACGAGGGACTGACACCCCATGGTTGATAAGGGGACCCACAAAAATCCAATTAGTGTTCCGCCAGCATCTGACTCCTGGAGGGGAGGTTTTGGTTTCGCATTTGTCTCCCGCCCGGGCAGACTACTCACACTTCGATACTGGCAATACGCACCCTGCTATTGCTAACAAGCCGTCTTATAGCAAGTGATGGTGATCACTTGATTCACTTGTTAAAAGATAGACTGTTTTGAGCAGAACTAAAAAATGTTACTTAAACTCATCTGATAATAACAACGACCTCTGGTATAATATAACATATTTTTTGGAATAAAATTATATGCGGAAATTATAAAATTGTGAATGTTTGCTTACAAGACATTATTTTGATTTGAAAGTATGAGGGCGTTGTCAATACTTATGAAATCGTTGCATATGGTTATAAATATACCTATTCTCTCCGGTGGAGCGTCTCCAGATGAGGATGGAAGTTCATCTGCAGAGGATTCTGACTGTTTAACGGATTCATTATTTTCCGAAATTATAGCACTATTTAAGCCCTTTGTTAACTCTTCTACAATGTCTTCATTTGATTCTCGTTTAACATTTGTATTGTCCGACATTATTGGAAATATACAATCATTCACTTAAAAGCAATTTCTAATTTCAAAGCAATTTCTAAACTTCATGAATTTTCGCAGTGAAATGTTAATTGTGAAATTTTTGATTAATTTTTCTCTCACTCTGTAACTGTACGATGACTACGATGGAACGAGCTTTTATTTCCTACTCTTTCTCTCACGTGACATTGCATATTAGTCTGTTTCATAATAGTTTAACCATTGTTCGAAATTTTTAAATCTAGAATTCCTTCATCGGTTGTTAGCGGAACACAAAACTGCGTTTTATTTTGCAAACTCAACAGACTGTTTAACTTTTTTCATTATAAACTAAACAAAAAAATGTATATTTTAAACAAAAAAAATCACATATAATACCAAATTTTTTTGCTTTCCACATGCTTAATATTTTTTTTTATTATAGTAACAGTTACCTACGTAACAGTTATATATTTATGTTGTGGTAACTAAACGCTATATTGTATTCCATTTCACACTTCACAGTTTTACTTCCCCAGAAAAATATTAAATTATTTTAAATAATAAACGGCTTGTTACGATAGTAATAAAATTTACCAAAACCTGTTTAAATAAGTCACAATTAAAGTTTTAGTAAATAAATAGTTAAATGTTAAATTGTCATTCTTATATATGAAAAGTGGAATTAATATTTATATAAATTGAATTCACTACATTGATGATTGACGTTGACACGTAATTAGTTAGTTCTATGAAGTTAAGCAAAACGGAAAGTTGTTAAGTAACCTCAGCTGAAAAAAAATCTTCGAATATAGCTATTTTTCTTTAGGAAATTTATTCATTTCTATTTACATAATTTTATTGAGAATAATCTATTATCCGACGCTGTTTCACGAAAGATTTACTGGTCAGTGAACTGTGCTGTTTAGTTAAAACACTTCCAAAATGTTTCGACGGCTGACGAAAACTTTCTCGCGACCGCAATTATGTTATTTAATTAAAAATAACAAATTAGGTGGTAGTTTTAGCAATTACAGAAGTATAGTGCCACTATCCACGACGAATTTAGCGTTAAAAGATGAAAAGTAAGTTCTATTTCATTTATAAATTACTTTAAACAGTCATCCAATAACTAGATATATCTATTTTATATTCATATAGGTTTTGTGAATTTTTATCTTATCATTTGACCTTGAATTGAAATTTATATCACATCTATAACGTCATAGATTATACCTATCTAGCGGAAGAATAATACTTATCCTAGAAATTAATCCCGGTTGCACCTTAAACTTTAACCTTTATCCGTGCAGGGGCGGAGGAAGAATAATAACCTCTGCGGCCGGGTTCGGCCTGTTGTAAAAGGCGACAAAACAAATCACCCTAGCTACTAGTCTAGGGTCCTAAGTATGCCGCCATAATAACTTTGTGTTGTCTTCTGGCATTAGTGACCTAAGTTCCTTTACCCTTATGGGACAGCAGCGTGTTTGAGATGCCACTGGCGTTGCTAAAACTCGTAGGCAACGGTAACTGCTAAATTTAAAGTGAGCCATCAGCCTGTCTGCTTTCCGACACCAATAAAAAACAGACTACAAAACCAGGAGTCCAATCTTTTATTCAGGTAGTTTTCTCTGTGAATGGGTGGGGTAAGTGTTCCGACCCCTAGGGCCGGGGATAGCCTGTTGAAAAATGCGACCGAATAACCCTAGCTAGATAGTAGGGCTAAGTCCATCTGGATGGCAACTAACTCTCTCTCTAATTATGCAGCTCTGAGATAACCTTGTGTTTTTTTCGTCATTAGTAACTCAGGTTTCAGTACACTTCTTCCTGCCCTTATCTCAGACTATGTGGGGTGGGCACAACATGTTCTCTCCTTCCACTCCCATGTTAGCCATCATCTGAACATTCACACCTTTTTTAACCATATCATCTTTTACACCAGCGTTTTTTAACCCCGGGTCATGGGCGATAATGGGATGGGTCGCGAAAGTTGTTTCAATTGCGTTATGAACGCTGTAATCAGTGACATCTCGAGTCCTGACTCGGAACGCACCATAGGTTAAGTACTATGCGGGTAGTGAAGCTGAAAAGGCTCTGCTACCATTTCCAAGTACTTATTTGTGTGAAGCAGGATTTTCGTGCCTTGCTGTCTTAAAAAACAAGTACAGAAATAGACTGTGCCGTGTGCACTTTCCATAAACTTAACTCCACGTATAAATCTTCTTTGCTCAAAAATACATCAGGGTAGTCACTAATATTGCTAATGTATGCTTGTTTCATTTTAATTTGAATAAAGAAAAAATTATTAATGTTTTGTTTTAATATTTCATAATAACATCAATTTTAACAAACCACGGGCTTTTAGTCAATCCTATTTTTTATTATCACTGGAAGAAAAATAAAACATTAGGGTCGTGAGCATCAAAAATATATTTAATCTTTGGGTTGTCAGTCAAAAAGGTTAAGAACCGCTGTTTTACTCAATCCATCCATCTTTTCTTTGGTCTACCTATCCTCTTGTATCCATCCATTCTTATTTCTAGCATCCTCCTTATTATGTGACGCTCCTCTCTTTGCATTACTTGTGGATCACAAATTGTTCCAGAGACCTGTCGCCATTTCAGGAATCAGTACACCTAAATATATTTTCCTATCTCCAGAGTCACAGTGACCTTCATACTAAATGACGGCAAGCATCTCGAGGCACCTGCCAAGGTTGGAGACACCTTACTAGATGTGGTAGTGAATAACGACCTCAATATAGAAGGGTATGGCGCGTGTGAGGGTACGCTAACATGTTCCACTTGTCACGTGATATTAAAACAAGAGGACTATGACAGGTATTAATAAGAATTTTGTTTTAAGTGTAGTAGTACCCTTAACCTGCCTGTGATAATGGCTACAATACAATTCTAGTTATGTCTATTGCCGTGTGACCCCGGCCAGTGAAAAGAATAGGGTCACCCCAGGTCATTCCAAGGGAGTCGTAAAAGGCGACTGATGGACTACTCCTTTGCCAGCTTGCATGCGGCAAAGGAAGTGCACCTCTCGGTTTTCCTCTAGGGGTTGGGAGGTCAGACGGCAGTCGCTCCCGTAAAAACCAAAACCTAGCCAAACAACATGGTCGTAACAAGAAAGGGAATTGTCACGGATAGGGCGTCGCCGCATAACGACGCGCAGGAACTTCGCCCGACTCCTGTGACAAGTGGACTAGGGCTGCCGTGCCGTGGGCGAGCACGGCTAAAGACACTAGCCCCATCCAAAAGGAAACTCCGCTTCGCAACTTGGAATATTGGCACGCTGACTGGACGCGCGAGAGAGTTGGCCGATGTACTCTCCAGGCGGAGGGTGGCCGTGGCGTTCCTGCAGGAGACTCGGTGGAAGGCCAGCAGATCCCGGTTCATTGGGAATGGCTACAAACTGATCTACACGGGTGCACCTGGTGGGGAAAATGGGGTCGCCATAGTGCTCTCGGAGGAGCTCCAGGACGACATTTTAGAGGTGAAGCGCTGTAGCGATCGGCTTATGGTTGTGAGGGTGCTTGTTGGTGGGGTAGTCACCCACTTGATAAGCGCCTACGCGCCACAGGCCGGTTGTAGCGACGCCGACAAGATAGCGTTTTGGAACCTACTCGGAGAAGTGCTTCGTGGGATTCCATTGTCACATGGGATCGTTTTGGGCGGTGATCTAAACGGTCATGTGGGTGATGAATGTGGGGAATTTGAGCGTGTTCACGGTGGATTTGGGTATGGTAACCGCAACGCGGAAGGGGAGGATATCCTCAATACGTGTGCGGCTGCCGACCTTGCCATCGTGAACACGTATTTCAAAAAGAGACCCGAGCATCTCATCACCTACAAGAGCGGGAGGAATGCTACCCAAATCGACTTCCTACTCACTAGGAGACACCACATCAGCAAAGTAGCCAACTGCAAGGTCATACCCGGTGAGAGTCTCACTGCACAACACCGTCTTCTTGTCATGGACCTCTGCGTGAAGCCCAAAGGCAAACGTGTCGATCGCCTTCAGCGTCGAATCAGGTGGTGGCTGCTCGATGAAGTCAAGTCCCAGGAGCTCGCCTCTTCCATCGGCGACAAGTGCGCCGGTGGTGAGGGCGAACCGGTTCAAGCTTACTGGGACAGGATTCAGGCGGCTATCCTTGGGTCGGCGAGGGAGGTGCTTGGTGTGTCTAAGGGTGGTCGCAAATGTGACAAGGAGACTTGGTGGTGGAACGACACAGTCCAGAGGGAGACTAGAGCGAAGAAAGCCCTCTTTAAGAAGTGGCAAGCGTCCAGATCTCCTGAAGATCGCGACGCATATAGGTCTGCCAAGCGCGCCACTAAGAGAGCTGTAGCCAGAGCCAGACGAGACCACTTACAACCACTATACGATAAGTTGGAGTCGTCTGAGGGGCAGAAGCTCATTTATAAGTTGGCGCGCTCCAGGGTCAAAGCGGCACAGGATATTTCCAAGTGCCGCTGTGTAAAAGACCCTGTGGGCAACCTGCTATGCGAGGACCTCGCGGTGAAGGAGAGATGGCGCTCATATTTCCACGAGCTGCTGAACACGCAGCACAAAGAGGTGCAGCCGCCAGATCTTCCTCCGAATCAAGGACTAGTGCCACTGGTAACGCCTGCAGAGGTCCAGAATTGTCTTCGCCGCATGAAGAATCGGAAAGCTGTTGGATCCGATGGAGTCCCCATCGAAGCCTGGAAGGCGATGGGCTCTCGTGGTGTGGGCATCTTAACCGACCTCTTTAATCGGACACTCCTCACCGGTACGATCCCGAGCCAATGGAGACTGAGTATCATTACTCCAGTCTTCAAAGGCAAGGGGTCGGTGCAGGAGTGCGGTAATTACAGGGGGATTAAGGTCATGTCCCACACCATGAAGCTCCTCGAGAGGGTTATCGACTCTCGGATTCGGCAGGAGTGCACTGTCTCGGGATGTCAGTATGGGTTTCGCCCTGGTCATGGGACTATGGATCCGGTTTTTGCCCTAAGGATTGTCGCGGAGAAATACAGGATGAAGAATACGCCTCTGCATTGCCTGTTTCTTGACTTGCAGAAGGCCTTCGACTGTATTCCTCGCGCGATAATCTGGTGGGCATTGCGATCTAAAAGGGTTCCAGAGGCCTATATTGACATCATCCAAGACATGTACCGTGACTCCGATTCTGTAGTTCGGACCGCTGTTGGCGACACAAAACCTTTCGCTATCACCGTCGGGGTGCACCAAGGATCCGTCCTTAGTCCGTTTCTGTTTAGCGTGGTATTAGACGTATTGTCAGACAGCATCAGAAACTCACATGAGCAGCCCCCGTGGCTGCTTATGTATGCTGATGATATCGCGCTGGCAGACTCGGACAGGGGTAGGCTGGTGCGACGTGTGAAGGCGTGGAAGGAGTCGCTTGAGAACGGTGGTCTGAAGCTCAATGTGGCGAAGACCGAGTACTTGGCCTGTAACTCCACAGATCCCACACCCGTACGCATAGGCGGCGACACGGTCGAGCGCACGGACCAAGTGAAATACCTGGGATCTGTGTTTCATGCGTCTGGTGACATCGATTGTGACGTCAAGGCACGCATTGCTGCCGCGTGGGCCAAATGGCGTGAGGTAACTGGTGTCATTTGTGACCCCAAGATGCCGGTAAAGTTGAAGGGACAGGTCTATAAGACCATCATTAGGCCTGTCCTTTTATACGGATGTGAAGCGTGGCCGCTGCTAGAGCGACACAGGCAAGAACTGCGTGTCACGGAGATGAATATGCTGCGGTGGATGTGTGGAGTGACGCGGAAGGACCGCGTTAGGAACTCCCGCATTCGCGGCAGTCTTCATGTCCGTGACATTGCGGATAAACTGCAGGAGTGTCGGCTCCGTTGGTACGGCCACGTTTTACGGCAACCGGATGATTACGTGGGAAACAAATGTCTGGCCATGCCGCCTCCGCCGGGCCCCGGCAGGAGGGGTAGACCCAAAAAGTGCTGGCTTGACGTCGTAAGGGGTGATATGCGTGCCAATGGGCTAAATACCAGGGATGCTGAAGACCGTGCGAAGTGGAGTAGAAAAAGTCGGAAAGCGGACCCCGGGCACCGAAACGAAAGTTTAGGATGCAACCGGGATAACGCTTAGATGATGATGATGATGACAATTCTAGTTATGTGTTAGGGCTCCAAGTCTGCCTGGATGGCAATTACCTCAGGTATTTGATGACCTCCTGGCATATTGCACGTCCGTATGCTTGTGGTGATTATGGGGTCCTGTTCAGTGTCTCAGTGTTATATATAATATGTATTTATTGACAAAAGAAATCCGTGCAGGACATTCTTTCATATTTCGGCCACACAAAAACTCTGTATCAAAATTCTACATGGTCATAGGTAGGCTTGCAAGGATATATCGGAAAACGATAAATATCGATATATCTAGCACAAAAATATTGATATTTATCAATATTTGTAACATTTTTACATCCCTAAATATAATCGCTAAATGTTTGATAATATAACTAAAGTTACATTGGATTTATGCTTTTAAAAAAGAAGAAATATTGATAAAATATCGATATATCGGCCTAGTAAGACTGACATATCTATATCGACCTAGTTCAATATATATCGATATTTTTATAATCTTGCATCCCTAGTCATAGGAGACGTTCTGGACAGAAACCGGTGGAGGCAAATCATCCATTCCAGATGCTACTTTGATGTTGACCATGAGTCACAGATATGAGGAACGAATCTCAGAGAGAGAGAGAGAGAGTGTAAATAAGGATTTCTTTACAGGTTACCAGAAGAGCCTAGTGACGAAGAACGAGACATGCTGGATCTGGCTTATGGACTAACTGACACTTCAAGGCTTGGCTGCCAGATAACTGTCACGAAAGACCTGGATGGCCTTGTAATCCAGGTTCCGGAGACCATAAACGATGCCAGGAGTTGATGTTTGAGATCCTTCTAGAATATTTATGGTGTTATATATTAAGTTACACACACACACACACACACACACACACACACACACATACATATTATACTAGCTGACCTGGCAGACGTTGTTCTGCCATACAAATTAAAAAAAAAAATCATTCGCAATAAAAAAAAAATACTGTGATTATAAATTGAGATATAAACTATCCTATCTTTCAAGTTGGATACAACTGTACACAGTGTGCTAAATTTTATTAAAATCGGTTCAGTACTTTAGGAGTCCATAGGGGACAAACAACGTGACACGTAATTTATATATATTAAGATTACAGTATTTATACCAGTGGTAGATGGTCTATTATAAAAGGCAAATAAAATGTTATCAGGCTTTGTAGTCACATTTTTTTATCCTGGCGATCCTAATTAGGATAATAAAAAAAACTAAGAAACATGTGACATTTTCTCTTCAGTAATTTTATTCTTATGTTAAGATTTATTTTTTACTTACATAGTTTGGTTAACTACAGTAATAGCCCGCTTTACGCGAGGGATACGTTCCGAAAAAAATCGCGTTAACTGAAATACGCGTATATCGAGGTTTATGATTAAACATAGTCAAAATTTAATACATAAAAATACAAATCATTTTAATCAATCACTTTAATTCTATGAACACTTTATGCAATACATACTCTTATTTTTTTACGGAAAAATACATCTATCGTCTTTTGGGTAGCGTTTTGTTTACGTTCTTGTAAAATACGTTCATAACACCCAACACTGTTTTTAATTGTTTGATACACGGTCAAGACACGGTCATCATTATTGTCTATACTCTGCAATATGTCCAAACCTGAATAAATTTTTGAAAGTGCATTTTGTATTTCCCCTGAAGATAAAACTTTCTCTTCTACTTGTTCTTCCTCATCGTAGATAGGATTATTCTGTAACTCGATCAGATCTTCATTGCTGATAGGATCGTCGTGCGTTGCTACAAGTTCTACGAGATCTTCTACCGTGACATCTTCAAGTTCAGACCCCTCAATCATTGCAGCAATGTCTTCAAGCACTTGTCTCTGCATCTGGACAATTCTTCTAGGTGCTTCCACTACATCTGGCCAAAGATTACGCCACACCCCATTCATACAACTCATTTTAACTTCCTTCCAAGCCTCTTCTATGTTGTGAATAGACTTCATAATGTTGTATGACTTCCACCATTCTCACATAGACTGTCTTCCTTCCCCGTCAGTTTCATGAATTAGTTGGCTAAAAGTACGGCGATGGTAATAAGCTTTGAAGTTTGCTATTGCTCCCTGGTCCATATTGACGTAGTATTTGGTGGAAGGAACTTTACGTACACTTTTAAATCTCTGGGCGTATCAAGTGAGGTTGGATGTCCTGGGGCATTGTCTAAGAGTAATATAACTTTAGGTTCAAGCCCATTTCTGTCACAGTATGATTTGACTGATGGACAAAAACTATTAGAATACCATTCTTGAAAAATTTCCCGTGTAACCCAGCCTTTCTGTTTGATCGCCACACAACTGGTAGACTTGTCTTGTCTGTGCCTCGCATTGCACGGGGTGTTTCTGAATGGTACACTAGTAAAGGTTTCAGTTTGAAATCACCAGTGGCATTACCAGCAGAAGTGTTAGTCGATCTTTCGCAGCTTTGAAACCACTGGCTTGACGTTCTTCCTTAGAAATGAATGTTCGAGATGGCATTTTTTTCCAGTAAAGTGCGGTCTCATCAACATTGAAGATGAGACAAGCAGGAGTTTTCTCTCGTCTAACGAACTCTTGAAACTTGTCTGGAAACTCAGCTGCAGCTTGAATGTCCGCGCTGGCCGCCTCGCCTGTTATGTGGATATTATGAAGATTAGAACGCTGCTTGAACCGATGGAACCAGCCTCTGCTGGCAGCAAAAGTCGGAGTGGCACTCCATTCTCCTTCTTTTGTTTTCAGCATCTCATACAAAGATTTTGCTTTTGTGCATATGAGATCTTGACTTAGTGGTGTGTTCTTTTTATTCAAATCTTCGATCTAGACTGACAGTAATTTCTCCATTCTTTCTAAGATAGATGATCTCGAACAAGACAGTTTTGTTGCACTTATAGGTGTTGAACTTTCGCTGGAGATTTTAATTTTTTCCCGATTTTTATAAATCGTTCTCACAGTCGATTCTGAGAGTCCAAAATCTCTCCCAACAATTGTTGCTTTGCCTCCATTTTCCATTCTTCTTAACACTTTCATCTTCAATTCCAAAGTGATGCTTTTACGCTCTTTTTTTCTTTACAGGCGGCATTTTTAACGTAGGGTTAAATTATGCATGTATATCTCCAATAAATGTTAAAACAAAACTGCCAGCCGACCGAACTAACATTACGGAATTGAAATTCGCGTTACAGTGAAACCGCGCGTAACGGGGTCGCGCTAAGCGGGATATTACTGTATATGCCCAATCGGTAAAAGTTTTTATAAATTTAAACGCCATCTTTCAGCAGTTTTATTAATTAAACTCCAGATGGCGTTTCGGCAGAAGAAAAAGAAAGCGTTGGTCCTGATAAGGACTATGCGACAAAATCATTAAATATCTGAATTGTCATCGGGTCTTTACAAGTGTGCAAAATTTTGAATTTATTTAATCCTTCAAAGTGGGTAAAAATCGAGACCGTAAATTCTGTTACATAAATACATACAGGTCAAGTTACTAAAAGCATGTAATGAGATAATCTTATCGAATTATTGTATTGTCATCGGTCCTTGTTTACAATTTAAATGAAATCTGACCTTTTAAAGTGGGTCAAAATCAAGTTCGAAAGAGTCTGTTACAAGCAAACAAAAGTACAGATGAAACTAATAAAAGCGTGTTAAAATAGACCAGGTTGTGATAGAATTTATAAAATAAAATATTGCTGTGAAACACGGCTGCTTGCAGGGGTCTGCCTGTCGCAAAAGGCGACACAACCCTAGCTACGTGGTGGGGCCCCAAGCCCGTCTGGATGGCAACCACCCCTGGTCTATAAGTATGCCGCCATAATAACCTTGTGTTGTGTTCCGGCATTCGTAGTTCCTGATTGGCTTAGCGAATATTTATAGGCGACGGAAACTGCTTACTGTTAATGGTGAACGCACACTTGTCCGAGCCGAACGAGTCGAAGTCAAGGAAGCCTCGCACATATCCGCATCAGAAAAATCGACCGCGCCGAAAGAATCGACCGCGTCACAAAGTACATAATATACAGAGACACCATCCAGTACTAGCAAATGGTATCACCCTAATACTGGCTATTGAACTGGCTATTTTTCTTTCTTCGAATTTCCAATAGATGGCGCCAGTGAGAACTCAAATAACACGACACGTATTGCCATCTAGTGAGAGAGTGCCGCTAACAGTATGCCATTTTACAGTCAATATTTGTACGCAGCCGGAGACTTGATTACAAGTAAAAAGATTTTGTATGAGTTTGTATTAACAAACTCATACAAAATATTTTTACTTACTCACTCCAATGTGCTTTCGTTTTTTTTCAATTACATCAAAGCGACGACGGTTTTGGATGCCTCGCTCTTAAAATTGTGTTTAAATTCAGTTTTTGATTTTTTACTGTCATAAATTTTTTTCTGCAAACGAGCACATTTATGTTTTTGTTTTCTTTACAATACTGCGTTTGAATTTTTTATTGAGATTTTTAGTCTACACTTTGGTGTGTCATTTCATTCATTCTGGTGGTCATTTTATTTTAATCGTGATTAATTTTGTTCACGATTAAATTATTCTACGGATTCTTCGATTAACAATTAAATATCCGTGCAGGGGCGGAGAAAGAATATACCTCTGCGGCTGAGGTCGGCCTGTCATAAAAGGCGACAAGTCAAGCCACGCTCGGCTGCATCCCGGCGCCACTGGTACAATAGCGCCAGGACTCGGGCCTCGAGGTCCCATGGTGGGGATCCGGCCAGCAGGGTGGCCGCTTCGAAGGACACCGTGCGGTATCCCCTTATCGCCCTGACGGCCAGGACGCGCTGCGGCCTGCGAAGCAACGCCGTCGTTTTGGCCGTCAGGCGATCCGCCCATATCGGGGCCCCGTAAAGGGCCATCGACCGCACGGTTCCCTCAAAGAGCCTGCGGCACACTGCGCCCGGCCCGCCGATATTCGGCAGCAGACGGGAGAGTCCCGCCGCCGCCCGAACTAACCTCGGCGCCAGGCGCTCGAAGTGCGCCGCAAAGTCCCATCGCCCGTCGAGCACCAGGCCGAGATAATTCATGGACGGCCCGACGGCGATGCGGACGCCTCCTACCGTTATGCTCAGGCCCGGTGGCGGCCTCTGGGAGGGCCCGTAGAATATAAGGGCCTCTGTCCTGTTTAAGGCCACCTCCAGGCCTAGTAGCCGGATTCTAGCCACCGTTTGCGCCACCCCAGCCGTGCCCAGAAGGCACGCCTGGCGGGGGCTCCTCCCGCGCGCTATGACGAGCGTGTCGTCGGCGTAGCATATAATGCCGACGCCCGGGAGGAGCGCCCCTCTCAGGACCCAGTCGGATGCGATGTTCCACAGCAGGGGGCCCAGGACCGACCCCTGCGGAACACCGCACACGACGTCTCGCCGACTTTGCCCACCCTGGACCGGGTAGACGACGGCACGATCGTCCAAATATGCCCCGACTATGCGACGGAGGTAGGGAGGCACCCGATGGTACTTGAGCGCCTCCCGCACGCAGCTCCACGGTAGGGTGTTGAAGGCGTTGGCGATGTCGAGTGACACCGCCAACAGCACCCTGCCTCGAGCCACCGCGTCCTCCGCCTGGCTCCTCAGACGCGTGATCGCGTCAATGGTGGAGCGCCCCTTTCGGAAGCCGAACTGTTCGTCCGCCAGGTTCGGCCCCTCCGTCTCTAGATGCCGGACGAAGCGGTCTGCGAGGATTCTTTCGAAGATCTTCCCCACCTCGTCCAGCAGCACGATGGGCCGATAGGCGGACGATGAGTCCGCTGGGCGCCCCTCCTTCGCGATCAGGACGAGCCTCCCCGTCTTCCATCTGCGGGGAAACCGGCCCGATCGCAGACACGCGTCGAAGAGCCTCAATAGTCGGGGCTTCAGGACGTCGTGGGACAGAACCCACGCACGCCCCGGTATGCCATCGAGGCCGGGGGCGGTGTTCTTGGCCTTCAGCCGCAACATCGCTGCCCCCAGCTCTGCCCTGTCCAAGTCGGGCACGGGGTCGTCATCCGCGCTGGGGTCCCTCTCATCCCAATGAGGCGGGACCATGGCGGGAGGCGAGTGCTCAGCCCTCGTGGGGAACAGAGCGCCGACAAAACCATCCACCTGGCGCGGGGGGAGACTCTCGGTCAGCGGGGGCGCCCACGGGTGGAGCTTGCCCCACACCGTTTTGTAGGGTCCCCCCACCCACCCGATCCCTCCTGGAGAATATCGCCGGGTCCACGTCCGGTCTCCGCTTCGGCACGACGATACTCCCAAAAGATTTTGCACCAGTTGTACTTTTTGCTTATACCTAGTCAGGTCATAAGTATTGTCACACAGTAAAAACTTTTCTTTTAGAATGCTGGCCACAAAAAAGTTTATTGAATTCGAATTTCGAATTGTTCATGAAAATAAAAATGTATAACTTTTAGAATTTTACTCATTTTTAAATATGGAGTGGACGCTTAAAGAAGACCGTGTTGCAATTATTGCGTTGCATCGTTGCGGTTACGCGCCAATTCAAATTTTTAACATACTGAAAAATTTGAATAGTACCAAAAGATTCGTTTATCGTACCATCAAACGATACAATGAAGACTCTAGTGTAGATGACAGGTCAAGAAGTGGTCGCCCTCGGTCTGTTAGGACTCCAGCAGTGATAAAAGCTGTGAAGGCACGAATTCAAAGAAATCCCAAACGTAAGCAGAAACTGTTGGCCCTTCAGATGGGGTTAAGCAGAACCACGGTGAAAAGGGTGTTAAATGAAGACTTAGGGCTTCGGGCATATCGAAGAAAAACAGGACATCGTTTGAATGCTCGTCTAATGGACCTGAGACTGAAGAGATGCCGCGCTTTGTTGAAGCGGTACGCGGGAAAAAAATATCGGGAAATTCTTTTTTCGGATGAAAAAATGTTTACCGTAGAAGAGAGCTACAACAAACAAAATGATAAGGTGTACGCACACAGTAGTGAAGAAGCGAGCAACCGTATTCCGCGTGTCCAACGAGGTCATTTTCCATCCTCGCTCATGGTATGGTTGGGAGTTTCTTATTGGGGCTTAACAGAGGTACATTTTTGTGAAAAAGGTGTAAAAACGAATGCTGTTGTGTATCAAAATACAGTCCTGACGAACCTTGTGGAACCTGTTTCTCATACCATGTTCAATAACAGGCACTGGGTATTCCAACAAGATTCGGCGCCAGCTCATAGAGCGAAGAGCACACAAGACTGGCTGGCGGCGCGTGAAATCGACTTCATCCGGCACGAAGACTGGCCCTCCTCCAGTCCAGATTTGAATCCGTTAGATTACAAGATATGGCAACACTTGGAGGAAAAGGCGTGCTCAAAGCCTCATCCCAATTTGGAGTCACTCAAGACATCCTTGATTAAGGCAGCCGCCGATATTGACATGGACCTCGTTCGTGCTGCGATAGACAACTGGCCGCGCAGATTGAAGGCTTGTATTCAAAATCACGGAGGTCATTTTGAATAAACTTTAATGTCATAAGAATCTATGTTTTGTTAAGTTCATTTTGGTATATGAATGGTTACATAATTAATAAACTTGTTACAATTATTTTACATTAAACATGTGACAGAATTTATGACCTGACTAGGTACAGTCACCAACTACTCGTAAAATCAAACAAACCCAAACACGACGGGTTTATCACATCTAATTTAGAAGTTCTTATAGCCACCTTCCGCCTCCATCATCAATCAGTTCAGCTCGATTTTAAAATAATATTGCATTGTCACCATTTGAATAAGTACACAAAATTCCAACTCAATCGGTTGAAGATATCTGCTTCAAAATTAAGTTGCAAGACTTCACCCGAACATACTTACATACCTACTTACATTGTGATATGGAAAGACAAGCAGTATCGCACCTTATGGGTTAAGATTTTTTCTATTTAGGCACTTGTGGTTTTATAAAAGCCAAAGTACAACATAATTTGTTAGGTTTATAATGGACTCAATACACTGTGGATGTGCATTTTATGAATAGAATTCAGATCATATTCCATTAAAAGGCATCAAGATTACCCATGTACCTAAATACTTTTTAAATAATATTTTGCAAATCAAGTTTGATATGCATGATGTCTCTGTCTTATTTACTTCGTTAGAAGAGAATGGCATGTTTCTCTCAAAATATAATTTCGACGAATGTGTGCAAGCGCGGGTCAAGCATTCCGGTTATACGCCATCTAGCGTCACAACCGCAAAACACTACGAAAGCTTCATAGCTGAAATGTAGCCACATGTAGCCTGTATTTCGTATTCTTAATTGATTATTATTTATGGTGTTTCTTATCTTCAAATTTAGGAGTTGAATTAAGGTTGATGTGAAGTTGTGTTTATAAAATATGCTAGTCTTTATTTTAATCTCAATATTTCTACTTAATTCGGCTTATTCACATTTTATAATTTACAAATGTTAATGGTGGTGCCATCTATTGCTATTTTTTTAGAATTAAATATAGCTTGTATGGGTTGGTAGCCCATGACCGCGTCGAAGAAATCGTTTCTATTTCCTTTATGTACGCCTGCAGTGCAGAAATAATACTCGCTCGTTGCTCTGTATAGAATGCGAGCGCATCAGTCGAGTCGACCGCATAAGCCGCGTCGAATCTGATGACGTCATCCGAATTCATGTAGGATTTCTGGGGTTCTTCCAGATTCGGACGATTCGACGCGGGCAAATGTGCGAGGTTTCATGAGATTTCATATACAGAATTCTAAAATTCGTTTCGTTCGGCGCGTTCGGCTCGGGTAAGTGTGCGTTCACCATAAGGGAGACGTCAGAAAAAAACGGGGTAAACAATAAGTTGAAAATATATTATATAAACTTAATAGATGAAATTTTATCAAAGTTTTTATATTTCTAAGTAAATAAATGTTATTTATCAAAACTGAATGTTTTAATTTATTAAATTTGATATTGTTATCATTTTAAAGGTAGGTTTACGGTACGTGTCATTTTGACGCATTTCGAGTTTTATATAGAAAATTACAAAAATCTTTGCATTTTAATTTTGTTTACTGTACTTACATTAATCAATTGAATGAGGTGAATTTTTATTGAAGTCTATTTTCTTTAAAATGTTGAAATATTGTGATTCTCTGTGGTATACCTATCTCTATGAATATGCGTCTTGACGCAATCGTAATGTAGGCAATGTTAGTAAATAAGTTCTACCCCTGCAAACATTACAACAACAATAAATAGGAATGTGTACATACCGTTACGAGTTTTGAGCGCTCGGCCAAAGTAGGAGGAGACTTACGCATGTGTACATTCGCGCTCATAATTATTATGACGCAGACGCACTGACGGTATGCGGGAGCCGTAAGCGACAGATAAACCAATACGGCGCCGGTGCTGGCCATCTCATCCGTTGCACCCCGCTCCACCCGCTAAACAGACTCAAAAAATAACAACTGTGCATTTAAGGCCAGCGCTCAAAACTCGTGACGGTATGTATACCGACAATACTTCAATTTTTTTATCCATGTAGGGGCGGAGAAAGAATACTGCGGCCGGGGTCGGCTTGTAAAAAGCGACTAAATAACCCTAGCTAGATAGTAGGGCAAAGCCCGTCTACCACACTAGTTCATTCGATTCCTGGCAAAATTTAGCTAAGCATTATTACATACATTATAAGGTTGAGGGAAGTCCCATAACACCGTACTAATGAATCTCCGTCCACTTTAAAGGCCAGGCTAAAGAAAATTTTAACAAATAGGAAGAAGCGCCGATAAGGTGCTTGCCTAGTTTCAACTGTCACTGCCATATCCACACCTAAAAATTGGCCTCGTCTCTCATAAGGACTTGTTAATCCAGAGACGTCTGAAGTCTTAACAGAAGATCAGCGTTGGCTTCTATTTAAGACGTGAAGAGGCCGGCGAAAGTGGGCCGTCACCCGTCGAGGTCTCAGCACTAAGGTGCACGAAGGAACACCCAGGTGGTTTTAGTGCCTATACTAGCAAAGTGCGTCCCCCAGCCCCATCTTAATTTTGAAATATACCTAATTCTGTCTCCAGAGACTTATGTATGGAGAGCAGTCTCTTTATGTAATTATCAAAGCTTTTGTTTTCAAGCATCTTCTTTTAACAGAGAGGATGGATACAGGAGTAAAGGTAGACCAAAAAAAGATCGATGGATTGCGTAAAAGGTCAATAAAGAGTGTGAATGTTGGGATGGCGGCTAACAAAGGAAAGTGGAAGGAGAGAACATGTACCCCCAATATAAGGGCAGGAGGAAGAAGATTATATTAACAGATGCATAATAATGTCTGGTCGACGTATACATTATAATAATTTTGTCCCCCAATGGGACCCCATGCAAGTAGGGGTACGTGTACAGGTTGGGAATCGCTGTCCTAACTTATGCCCTATCATTTCAAATTCAGTGCCATTCACGACGACGCGACAGTTACACGCGTTCATACCACTGAAATATTTTAAATTTTATTGTTCAGTAAAGTATTAAATCAAGTAGATTTTTAAAAGTTTTCATTTCGAGGATAATAAAATATATGATAAGTGAAATAATGCAAATATTTCAAGCATAATTATTGTTGAAATGCTTTTGGAATTTTGGTAAATATGTAGAATATATAATTTTTTCTTTTAGATGTGACGTGATGTGTTTTTTTTACCATTTTTGTCTGTCTGTCTGTTCCGGCTAATCTCTGAAATGGCTGCACCGATTTTGACGGCACTTTCACTAGCACATATCTTTTTTTGTATCGGGGAAAAACCTCTCTTGAAGGGTTCCCCCGGCCCGGGGGGACCGAGGGATATGTGGGACTCCGGGAAAGATGTTCAGCCATCCGACTACCCACTAAAAAACCCCGCTGTTCTTCTATCGCCTACGCCCGGGTCTACAGATATGTGGCTTGCCGATCTCGTGGCCCGGGCCGACGGGCACATATCTGATGCAACAAGGAGTAACTTAGGCTATTTTTATTTTAGAAAAAGAAATCGTTTTTGTTAAAAATTATAAGTTTCGGAAATTTTAAATTCCAATTTAAGTCGACTTCAGATTTATATCATCAACTAGCTGTGCCCGCGACTCCGTTCGCGTGGAATAGCAACTGGGCAGAATTTTTTTGGATATATCTTATGGTTTGTTTTGGATTACAAACCCTATAAACCCTAAAATATAAATGAAATATGCAAACAGTTAGTATTATCGAATGCAACTGTTACGCCATGCGCCTCCGGAATACGTACGTTCGAACCTACAAAGTCCAACCTAAGTTAAACCCTATTTCATATGATTGATGACATAAATCTGAGTTTAACTTAAATTGGAAATTCAACTTACATGTCCAGCCTAATCTGAACCCTATTTCATATGATTGATGATATAAATCTGAGGTCAACTTAAATTGGATGTAATATTTCCGAAACTAATCATTTTTAACAAAAACTATTTTTTTTCTCTAAAATAATAGGAGCCTAAGTTACTCCTTGCTACATCAGCTATCTGCCAGTGAAAGTGCCGTCAAAATCGGTGCAGCAATTTCAGAGATTAGCCGGAATAAACAGACAGACAGACAGACAAAAATTGTAAAAAAAATTGTTTTGGTATATGTACCGTGTATACGTCCGAATGCACTTAGTAAAAAGCGGTTATTTTAATATTACAAACAGACCCTCCAATTTTATTTATAGATCCAATTTTATATATATAGATCATATGAAATAGAGTTCAGCTTAGGCATTGTAGGTTTTATTTCTAATTTAAGTTGACCTCAGATTTATATCATCAATCATATGAAATAGGGTTTAGCTTAGGCTGGACTTTGTAGGTTCGAACGCACGTATTCCGGAGGCGCATGGCGTAACAGTTGCATTCGATAACACTGACTGTTTGCATATTTCATTTATATTTTAGGGTTTATAGGGTTTGTAATCCAAAATAAACCCTAAGATTTATCAAAAAAAAAAATGCTGCCCAAAGTCACTATTCCACGCGGACGGTGTCGCGGGCACAACTAGTCTTTAATAAAATCAACATAAGGTCCAATATTTTATAGATAACAGAGAAAGCAAAGGATTAGTTTGGAAACAATAAACAGTCCGTTTATTGTTTCCAAACTATCTTAATTAAACATACAAAACTTGGTCATTTTGTATCCATGGACTTGGGTCTACTTCTTCATATTCATTCATATCGTGACGTCACAAAGCTTTTGACCCCCCCTACCCCTTGTACACAATGTCACATTCCGGTGATAATTCCCCTCCTTTAACGTGTGACGTAATTTATGGATGACCCTATAGCAGACAGGCTGACTGCCCACTTAATAGCAGTTTCTTTCTTCTCCTTTCTTACAAGCGACGATTAATTAATCCGACTAAAACGACGTGACGATTAGTTCGCTTAAAACGTCCGTCATTGATGTTTATCCAGAAACTAGTCGAAATCGTTAAACGACGATTAATCAGATGTTCGCCATGAATACCGTTAAGCGACGGCTAAACAGACGTCGGCCAATTTTTTTTATTGCTGTAGCAGACAGGCTGACGGCCCGTTTAGAATTTAGCAGTTACCGTCGTCTATGGGTGTTTGCAACGTCAGATGCATCGCGAACACGCTGCTGTCGCATAAGGGTACAGGAACTTGGGTCACTAATGCCGGAACACAACGCAAAGTTATTATGGCGACACACTTAAGACCAAAGGTGGTCGTGGCCCTACTACGTAGCTAGGGTTGTTTTGTTGCCTTTCGTAAAAAGGCGACCTCGGCCGCAGAGGTTAGTTTAAAAGAATACTGACGTATTCTTTCTCCACCCTGCACTGCCCGTATTATTAATAATAATACTGGCAATTTTAGCCGAAACCAAGTATAAGCTTGCTGTTGTTGCAGAAGAAGGTCGCACCTCAAATGAAGAGGTTTCAAAAGAGAGTACATACGTATGTATGTATATATAATCACGCCTTCTTCCTGTAGGGGTAGGCAGAGACCACTTCTTTCCACTTGCTACGATCCTTACATACTTGTTTCACTTCGTCCACTTTCATTATTCCCTTCATACATGCTCTTCGGTTTAGGGTACTCTTGACCTGGCCTTTTTTCAAGACGTCCCTGATCTGGCCTCGGAACGTCCGCCTAAGTCTACCCCTTCCATTCACACTCGCCTTATACACCTTTTCGTCAATCGTTCTTCATTCATTCTCTCAACATGGCCAAACCATCTCAGCATACCTTTTTCAATTTTTGTCACTACATCTTCTTTCAGACCACAACGTTTCCTTATCTCACTATTTCTTATCCTGTCACTCAGTTTAACTCCTATCATACTTCTTAACGCTCTCATCTCAACTGCATTTATTCTGATTTCATATTTCTTCTGCCATACCCAACTTTCACTTCCGTACATGAGTGTCGGAACCAACACCCCCTCATGCACAGCCAGACGAGTTTTGTTAGACACCTTCCGACTGTTCATAAAGGAGCGCAAAGCTCCATTCACCATGTTTCCTGCATTCACTCTTCTTTCAATATCAAAAAAGAGAGTGGAGTACAAAAAAGTACTTTTAAATTAAATATGAACATTGTGGGTAGTTTTAATTTTTTTTCGTATTCTCACTGCGTCAGTCATTCGACTAATTCTAATTCTTTTAATGTTTAAAATTTAAATCTTTAACAAAATGTGACAGTTGTTTTTTTATGACAATGGAAAGCCAACGACCTATAAAACACGGCGGGCCATGTCGTGACTGAATATTTCATGTGCAATTTCCCATGAGACCGGTGCCAACTGGTACTGTAAATGATATAAGCATGGAATTCAGCCGCTTTATATCGCTTACAAACGACATTTCAGCTCTGCATTAGGGATGCCCATTTAAAAATATATCGATTTTTATATTCGATACATCGAATTTCATCGTGGTAGGGCCTCAAGCCCGCCTGGATGGCGACCACCTTTGGTCTTATGTATGCTGCCATAATAACCTTGTGTTGTGTTCCAGCATTAGTGACCCAAGTTCCTGTATCCTTATGGGACAGCAGCGTGTTCGCGATGCCACTGGCGTTGCAAACACCTATAGGTGATGGTAACTGCTAAATTTTAAGCGGGCCGTCAGCCTGTCTGATGTCCTACAGCAATAAAAAAAAACATGCGGAGCAGTCTTTGGGGACTGCCGATAGAAGTGAAAACTAAGTAACTTGTGAATTGCATCGTCGAGCTATTAGATTATTATTTTCGGTTTATAAAGTAGTGTTTATGATGAAGGATTGAAGTTTAAATTTGTCATTAACATTTCTTTACAAACCAAAAATTGTTCACCCAAAAAGTGCTCAACGCGCCTAAAGAAGTTTTTACTTCAAAACTCAACTGTATTTCATTGTAATAAAGTCACAATTCAAATAGGTATGTATAAGTAATGCAATCATTTAAAAGTTACATTATAAAATAAACCTTAAGTCATTATTATTAAGGTCGGTATTATTGGGGCAAAACTCTCTTCTTACGTCTTACAAATTTTCGATCAGGTCACGTGTCCTGACGCGAGTTTAAATTTTTTTACCCATCACAAAAAAATGCACAACGCCGCTAAAGAAGTTTTCACTTCAAAAAAGAGAATTTTGTTTTTACTGCTACATTAATCGGATTATATTTTAATACTAGCTGACCCGGCAAACGTTGTTCTGCCATAAAATAAAATAAAATGTCAAAAAATTAAAAAAAAAATTTTGGGGGTGGGTCACCCCTAACATTTAGGGGGATGAAAAATAGATGTTGGCCGATTCTCATAGATACCGGATAAGCACAAAAAATCACTAACTCAATTTAGTTATCTGCCTACTGCCTACCCCCTAAGAACGATGGCGTGATTATTTATAGCCTATGACCATTTCTAGGTTATCGTCTATCACCATACCAAATTTCATCAAAATCCGTTCAGCCGTTTAGGCGTGAAAGAGGAACAGACAGACAGACAGACAGAGTTACTTTCGCATTTATAATATTAGTATGGATTTAGACTTAAGACAGTAATGAAACTAAAAACCCATGCCTTGCGATTTGTAAAAGCGTGCCAAGGTAGTTAATTCTACATGAAGGCATAACTTTATATTTCAGATGAACCAACCTAGAAATAATGGACAAGCAAAGCAGGGCGTCGAAAATAGCTGCCTGGATCATTGGGTCAATAAATATTGTGGCCTTAGTAAGTATGAGAAAGTCGTCTTCAAATGTGTTCTTGCTAGCTGAGAGATAGCAAAAGATTTCTTTTCTGAAGTGGGTATCAGGCTGAATAAATTTGGGTTTGGTTTTTGCAAGTCTAAGGTTTTTAGTTGTCATCGTATTTTATATACTAGATATTTTATTATCAAGCGTATACTAGGTCATAGACAGCTGCATCTACTTATTCTGTCAGGCCTGGTAGTAGGGGTAGACCCAATAAGTGCTGGCTTGACGTCGTAAGTGACGATATACCAATAAGGGTTGCCGAAGATCGTGCGATGTGGAGTGGAGAAAATCGGGAAGCGGATTCCGGGCGCCGAAGCAGAAGTTTAGGTTGCAATTGGGATTTAACGTTATGATGATTTAGATTTTTTTTATTGCGTAGGACAGCAGACAGGCTGACAGCCCGCTTAAAATTTAGCAGTTACCGTCGCCTATAGGTGTTTGCAACGCCAGTGGCATCGCGAACACGCTGCTGTCCCATAAGGGTACAGGAACTTGGGTCACTAACGCCGGAACACGACACAAGGTTATTATGGCGGCATACTTAAGACCAAAGGTGGTCGCCATCCAGACGGGCTTGAGACCCTACCACGTAGTTAGGGTGGGTTGTTCTGTCGCCTTTTACGACAGGCCGACCCCGGCCGCAGAGGTTAGTATTCTTTCTCCGCCCCTGCATGTATGGTATCTATAAAATACTTCATATCCCTGTAATTAAATTATTCAAACTTATTTCCAATACATACCCTAAAGTTAACCTGATCGAATACAAAAGTTAAAAGTACAACATCGAATGTTCTGAAATGTAAAGTAGCTTACGTTTCCTGAACAAAAGGTGTTCAAAATATTCGCATGTACCTGCATTTAAAAAGGGTACAACTAAACAAGGGGAACAACCCTTTTTTTTTTTACTGGGTGGGGAAATCCTCATGGACTACCTCCGCCTGGGGAAAGGTGGAGGGGCATGCCGGACTCCTACCGGCTAAAACCACCACCCCGGTGTCTCCTCACACGTGCGCGCGGGGCCGCGGGAATCCAAATTCTTCCGCAGCCCCACACTAGTGCCGGCCCGGTCTGTTCGGGCCTCGTCTCCTGCACGGGGTAGTGAGGTGTTTAACTACCCGGTGCATCGCCTCAGAGGCGCGCGCCGTCACCCGCGCGCGCCTCCACCTCGGGTCCATCGAATAGGGGGCGGGAACTTCCCCAAGTCCCTCGCCCCTGGACCGGGGGCGGAATGTGGAATATGGGGGCCGGAAAAGGGCGTTGTCCGCCCTTCTCCTTCGCCCGGTGCACCTTCTGCGGCCGGGGAAGGGAGTCGAGATCTCCCTCTCCCGTTCCGCAGTTTCCTTCTGCGACATCACGTCCTCGCAGAAGGAAAGGGGAACAACCCACCCTAGCTACGTAGTAGGGTCTCAAGCCCGTCTGGATGGCGACCACCTCTGGCCTTAAGTTTGCTGCCATAATAACATTGTGTTGTGTTCCGGCATTAGTGACCCAAGTTCCTGTACCCTTATGGGCCAGCAGCGGTTTCGCGATGCCACTGACGTTGCAAACACCCATAGGCGACGGTAACTGCTAAATTACAAGCGGGCCGTCAGCCTGTCTGCTGTCCTACAGCAATAAAAAAATGATATTTTTATAACTATTTTCTTATTTTTGGACTATTATAACATACCTATGTTTTAGATTTGCTGCACATTGTTTATCATCTTTGGATTGTGGTGTATTGCGTCACCACATTCTCTTGTGTCTGCAATCCACGCATTCGGGAGACCTTCATTAATAGTGAGTATTTTAGACCAGTCTTCCAGAATCATTGTAATGAAATCTAGTATCTATAACCAAAGAGCTGGACTGGTTACTTTTTTTAAAGCTGTAGGACAGCAGACCGGCTGATGGCTCGCTTAGAATTTAGCAGTTATTGTCGCTTATTGGTGTCGTCGCCTATTGGTAAAGGTGGTCGCCATCCAGACGGGCTTGGGGCCATACCACGTACCCCAGCCGCAGAGGTCAGTATTCTTTCTCTGTGCAGGGGCGGAGAAAGAATACTAACCTCTGCGGCCGGGGTTGGCCTGTCGTAAAAGCCGACAAAACAACCCACCTACGTGGTAAGGCCCAAAGCCCGTCTGGATGGCGATCACCTTTGGTCTTGAGTATGCCGCCATAATAACCTTGTGTTGTGTTCCGGCATTAGTGACCCAAGTTCCTGTACCCTTATGCGACAGCAGCGTGTTCGCGATGTCACTGGCGTTGCAAACACCCATAGGCGACGGTAACTTCTAAATTCTAAACGGGCCGTCAAGCCTGTCTGCTGTTCTATAGCAATAAAAAAAACCTATGTTATGACATCACAACATGGCGCAAAGTCGATCCTATTCTTATTTGAAACGCGTTATACTTATTTATTTGTTTTATTAATTTATCATTCCTTTTGTAAACAAAAAGTTGTGGCATACGAGATGAGACCTTTAGCTATTATTGTTCTGTTACGGCAAATAAATGTAACTTCTTACGTGCATACATACACACACATTTTTTATTATTATTTATGTGTATATAAAGTGTATCATAGGCAAACCCGGGTTTATTACGTTCGAGCAACATAATTACAAAGCAATAATAGAAGTTCACGTTGACCCGGATATTCGTTATTATCCGAATATACACCGAGCATGACACGGATGAATTATTTGTTTTCAAAGTAGGTCACATGATGATTGGTTGATTTATTTTTACATTACTTTGTTTGTAATAGATGTCATTTTGAAAAAAAAGCTCTGAGACAAATCTCGGAAAGTCGGAAACCTCCCAAACTCGAAAAGTGCATGCGTACAAAGTACACATATCAGAAGTGAAACTTCTTTGGCAAACTAATTTTTAAATCTTCTAATAAATTTAAAAAGACAATTTATGAAATATTATTATTTTATATCTTATTAAACAAAACTCAACTGTATTCTATTGCAATAAAGTCGCAATTCGAATTGATATGTATAAATAATGCAATCATTTAAGACATGGGTAACTCAGCGAAAATCCTTGCGTTAACTCAGTAACTCAGGCGCAGTTAACTGCGCCGGCTCATTGAGTTAACTCAAAATTGCGCCATAGAGCAACAAAATGAAAACACGCCGAGTGAGCAACGAAATGCGCGCCAATGTCAATGTCATCTGTGAATAAATCGTTCTTCTCCAGGTCTTGTTTACTCCAGAAGTCCTGAATATCCAGTCTGGAGTTGGAGTAATCCTGGTGTCTTCTATAATATTCTTCATCTCTTTCATGGGGCTCCAAGGAGCTATCAGCAGATCTTCCTTCATGTTATTCATGGTAAGTACGCATTGAATCTCATTTGTAATCACAGCCCCATCTTGTGTCAGTAAGTAGCAGAACTTGTGTTATGGGTACTGGACAACTGATACTTCTAGACTTGAGAATAAATATACTGTGTTCATGTTCAAAATGCGGCAATAAATCGACACAAGGGTGTGACAATAGCTTTATTAGATAAGTATTAGTAGTTTTTATGTATTTTAAGTATAAAGTTTATGAAATATTTATTATTTACTTTAGTATATTCTTATATTTTATCTATACTTACTATTATAAAGAGGAAAGATTTGATTGTTTGTTTGCATTGAATAGGCTCCGAAAGTATTGAACCGATTTAAAAAATTATTTCACTGTTGGGAAGCTACACTATCCCCGGGTGACATAGGCTATATTATATTTTCAAAAAAATTAGGGATCCTTACTAAAATTCCAATAATGTAACCCAAGGTGTAAAAAAATTATCTAAAATATTATTTATATCGCGTGCGCTGCGAAAACTATTGATGATAGAATAAAATAATGTACTACGACTATGCAGAACACATCATTATTTACAAAAAGTGTCGCAACAGCATATGTCTAACTATTAAAGTTATGCTACAATAAGTGTTCTTTTATTTTAAAAAATTAATTGAAATGCTGCCGCTAGAATAGACTCTTTATTTGTATCTTGGTATTAATTCTTATCAAAATAAATTACTTCATAGTCAAGACTGCTTCAATACCTTTATATAACTTTTTGAATTATTCAATTCGGATATTCCATTCGAAAGATATCACGAGTTTAAAAATGTAAGTGTTAGAAAAATGTTGCGTGGTAGCCGCTCACCCTGCTCGGTTGTAGGCAGCACCAAGCAATGTAGGCGTCAGTGGGGTTTTAAAAAAAATTATAAATAAATAAAAATTAAATACTTATTAAAAATATCAAAAATATAAATAATAATAATAACAATAAAAGTCATTAAAATAAAAGTTCATTAAAATAATAATATTCATACTACGCAAATAGGGTTTATGTGTGTGTATTATAATTTTTAATTATGCAATTTTTGTTAAATACCCGTGCGAAGCTGGGGCGGGCCGCTAGTTAATTATATAGTTATAATTTTTAGTCAATAAATTTATTCGGATCGTTTTTGATACATAATAAGGGAAAGGTCTGCACTGAAAATCAGCGTTGTGTCGGATGTAACTCCGACACAGCAACAAGCTGAGTGCAAGCCTTGTTTGCTGAAAATGCGGCGTACAAATTTACAAATTCCTAAGGGGGCCGCACACCAGAGATAAATTTGTATTTAAATAATTGTGGCGCCACATTTGAAACGCGACACATTTATCGCCCCCGTATATTTGTATTTATGCACGCACACCAAGGACTCATTTGTAGTAGGTGCAGTTTGTGTCGAAACGCTTGTCGCGCCACACGAATTCAAGATCGGACACGTTTGTTTTATGTGGCGCCGCGCTCTAGAAAAATGAAAGACAACATTGAATTTTACGTTAACTTTATTGCAGAGGTTGAAAAAATCCCTATTATATACAATCATTTGATTGAACTTTTAATAATAATTGATGTCTTGTCAGACATTCTATAATATAAATGAAACATTTCTTCGTCGGATCGTAATTCTTGCGAATTTTTGAAATTTCCGTAAACTGTACAATTTTTATTAAACGGATGAACTCAACAGAGTCTTTTTTACTCATTAATCGCCACATCAAAAATTCGTCGTCGTCGGACGATGATATCGACGTTCTGTTGCTTGTGTCACGCCACAACTGTGTTTCCGATGTGAGCATACACGATACATTTGTTGTAAGCTGAATTGTAGCGTAGTAATTGTAGCGATGTAAATGTACGTTGCGTGTAGCGTGTGGCGCCGGTGTGCGGCCTGAATAATTAAATACTATTTATAAATATGTAAGCAATGTAAGTGCGTCGTTATTTCTTCAAATAAAGTATTTCTTTCGTTCTTTCTTTCTTTTATTTGTGTCATGGACAGTAAGACAACTGATTTGTTTTTTTTTTAACAAATATTATATAATCACTCAGACTTGAGACGGGAATCGATCCCATAACCGAGGTGCTCGAGGCTTTATCTGGACGTGATATGTATACCCTTATTTCATTTTTCCAGTACACATCTCTGATTATTCTACTTCTGCTGTTGGAGTGCGCTCTTCTTTTTTACTTCTCGAGCAGTCTTCTAGAAGTAAGTATGTTTGGAGAGCAAGAGAATCACATCATAGTCGTTTCGTGATTTCCTCGTTGCAGCCCAAACTATCGTTTCGGTGTCTTAAATCCGCTTTTTTTGTTGCTAGGAAAGCAGAGGCTGACGGCCCACTTAAAATTAGCAGTCACGCTATAGCTGTTTGCAACGCTAGAGGCAACTAACACGCTGCTAACAACGTAGTGGTACTGAAACTTGGTCACTTATAACCCGGAACACAACACAAGGTTATTATGGTGGCATATACACCAGGCGTGGTTGCTATACAGACGGGCTTGGAGCCCTTCGTTTTTTGATATTTTCGTCTCTTTGCACGGTTTGCGGCATCCTTGGAAGTGAGTCCATTGGCACGAATCTACGGCGTCAAGGAAGCACTTTCTATCCGTGCAGGGGCGGAGAAAGAATACTAACCTCTGCGGCCGGGGTCGGCCTGTCGTAAAAGGCGACAGAACAACCCACCCTAGCTACGTGGTAGGGCCTCAAGCCCGTCTGGATGGCGACCACATTTGGTATGCCGCCATAATAACCTTGTGTTGTGTTCCGGCATTAATGACCTAAGTTCCTGTACCCTTATGGGACAGCAGCGTATTCGCGATGCCACTGGCGTTTCAAACACCCATAGGCGACGGTAACTGCTAAATTCTAAGCGGGCCGTCAGCCTGACTGCTGTCCTACAGTAATAAAGAAAAATTACTTTGTATCTACTTGCCTGGGTTTGCCATGGCTAGACATTTGTTCCTCACGCAAGTTGCCGGTTGGCGCTAAACTTTTTTGTACACTGTACCATCGAAGGTGGCACTCATCCTCTTTGTTTTGGAGAAAGGTACAAAGTTAGCTTAAGTCCGTCTTATGGGCGGTTGCTTATAGTAAAACTAGTTGTGCCCGCGACTTCGTCCGCGTGGAATAGTAACTTTAGGCAGCATTTATAATTTTTTTAGGTTAATTATCTATATTCATTTTATTGTTTACGGTATAAACAAAAAATACCTCCTATTATGCATATGTCTCGCACAGTGCCCTCACGTGTCTGCTCGTTCGGCCCCCGTTTGGGTAGACACACTTAGGGCCTACGCAGACCGGGACGGCATGGCAAGGGATTTAATTTTTTATTAATGGACATTCAAACATATCGATATAGAAATACTATATAAATTGCTATGCTTTAAAATGATGCCGTGGCATCGAAAGGGATTTCATTGCACGGCATTGAAAGACGCGCCACAGGCTCCCGCGGCGGGATGCCGTGGCGTACTGCGGGTAGGCAACAGCATGCCAAAACCTCCGCTGCTCGTTTTGACTTGATCAAACGCAACTGAAGACTAAATGTGTATCGGGCAGCAGGAGCTACCCAGGCGTGCTTTGTCGCGCCGTGGCAAGGCGCTGGAATGCCGCAGTATCTAAGCGGCTAATCTGCGCTGACTGACGGCAAAATCCCTTGCCATGCCGTCCCGGTCTGCGTAGGCCCTTAGGCGTATTCCCCTAGGTTCCCTACCTACGCGGCGCCGCGTCACGTGACGCCTCTCGGCGCGACAGCGGCACAGCGCTTCGCGACGCTTGGCAAGTTTCTTACTTCCGTTAATTTAAGTTTCACAGTGTAATGACTCCGTAATTCTCTCTATATTTATTTATATTTTTTGGTCCGTAAGATTTTTTGCCGACGTCATCACATAAAAACTTTCTTCCCCTTCAGCGTGAAATTTTTACAAAATTTGAATGACGTATTTATTTATATTTAATCAAAAATATTAGTATGGATTGCCGTAACATGTCATAGAGGAGATTAAACCCGGATCATTCATAGAATACATCGCGTTGCATATAGTTGCAGCACATTCTCAGTTGTTGATATTTCTAGAAGGGTCTTCGAGAGGAAGACGGTCAATGGTCACACGCAATTAGATTGGCCTTCAAATGCTGTGATTACAATACGTGAGTATTTTTCTGAATAATTACATCTACACGCGCGAGTGCACATGTACCCATCCACACAGACACGAGTACACCAGTGGCGTAGCGAGCTTAACTCGCGCCCGTGGCACTATATCTTTTTAGCCCCCCTCCCCCAATTCTAAAACCATTTAATATTATATGTAAAATATACTCTCAAATAAAGTAAAATAAAGTCATAAGCTCAAGCTCGGCTATAAATTTGAGACAAAAATGTAGTTGAGAAAACAAGACTAGATTTTGAAATGTATATGATTAGTATGATTATGATAATCTAGAATTAGTTCGAAGAAGAAAGAAATTAGAGAAGATGTGCCATTTCTATTATAAATATTATGATTACAGTTTAATGAATATATTTTCCAATAATCAATTATAATAAAACTAAAAATTATCCAGCTATTTTTGGTTCATTTGGCGGACCTTTGTGAGTAGCGCCCGGGCCATGGTGACCCCCCCCCCCTTGCCCCCTCGCTACGCCACTGGAGCACACACACACACATGTACATCCAAAGATAGACAAACACACACAGCGAGAGAGGAAAATATAGAAAGAAATACACAGACAACCGTGTGTACACACACAATAAACAAGCACGCGCATGCATATGCATGTAAAGTATTTTCATTGTGATGAAACATTGACGGGGTATTTTTAACACGCTCATAAGAGTTTCCCATCCAAATCTAAATAAATAAATAGTTTGTGACGGTTGACAAAATGAGTCTACTCTCAAAAATAATGTTCGAAATAATTATGTAAAATCGTATAACCGTGTTTTATGCTAATAAAGATTATTATTAAAGTAGGCAGTAGAGCTTTTGTGTTATGGATACTAGACAACTGATATATACTTATATAATTTTTCCTTTGTAAATAAATATTTGGAGGTGCAGGGGTTCCTGGCCTCCAATAGGTTTGTTTGTTGAGGCAGAGTTCTTCTTCGGAGGTCTTCGTAGGAGTAGTGTTCCAAGTAAAAGTCACTTCCAGGATTCCATGGTTTAATGACAAAATGCACTATATATATTTACAGAAATGGTACGTGCATAGATGGTATGTTACAACGATATAAGTAAATATGCTAAGCTATCACGAAACAATATGCAAGTGTAAAATGTAACTGTGTGAGCGAGACAGAAGATATCTGCATGTCGTGTCGCACACCGTAAATATAAAACGTTGTTTTGCTGCGCTCGCGTCCCCCACCATCCCAATCCACTGGTGGTGGAGACAGTCAATTACACGCCCAACCGCCGAGCACCCCACGCATTCCGACCAGACGCCTCAGACCAAGTCAATCACCGACTGGTCCAGGGTCAGGGACTTACTCCAACATGGAGGATTCGATGACCCTGAGCAGGCTCCAGCCCCTATTAGGACCCTTCAGGACACGGAAGGGGCGATCGAAACCCTCACCGGCCACCTCCAAACCGTCGTTCGGGAGTCCACTCGGCAAGTTCCGTACGAGGACGGCCGATTGGCACTCCCGAGGGACGCGAGAGAGCTGCTGAGGAGGAAGAGAGCCGCCGCCCGAGCCTACGACAGCTTCCCATCAGAAGAGAACCGAGTCGCCTTTCGTTCACTTCATCGGGAAGTGAAAGCCCGCATTCAGGAACTCAGGAACCAACGCTGGGAGAGCCTGCTCTCGGAGATCTCCCCAACGCACCAGGCATACTGGAGGTTGGCGAGGTCACTGAGAGCGGAATCCCTCTCGACCATGCCGCCTCTCGAAAAACCCGACAACACTGTCGCGTTTGACGACGACGAAAAGGCTGAGTGTCTCGCCGAGAGCCTCAAGGAGCAATGCTCCCCCAATACCGCGCACGTCGACCCGGCCCACCTGCGCGAGGTGGACGCCGAGGTCGAACGGAGATCCTCTCTTCCCGCGGAAGACTCACTCGAGCCTGTCACGGTAAAAGAGGTACAGGACCTAATAAAAGGCCTCAAGCCCCGGAAAGCTCCCGGGGCCGACGGCATCCCCAACAAGCTGCTCAAGCTACTCCCGATACATCTGTTGATGATTCTGGTAGGCATCTTCAATGCCGCCATAGATAACTGCTCCTTTCCCTCCGCCTGGAAGGAAGCCGACGTCATCGGCATCCGGAAACCAGGAAAGCCCGCTGCGAAACCAAGCAGCTACCGTCCGATCAGCTTGCTCAGCGCGCTGGGCAAGCTGTACGAACGCCTCCTCTTGAGCAGACTCAGAGACTTCGCTTATGAAAATAAGCTGATCCCCGACGAGCAGTTCGGCTTTCGAGCCCGACACTCGTGCCCCCAGCAAGTGCTCCGCATCACGGAGCACGTGCTCGCGAACTTCAATCGCGCCCCCAAACCCTGGAAGACGGGTGCTGTCTTCTTCGATGTGGCGAAAGCCTTCGACAAGGTCTGGCACAACGGCTTGATTTACAAGCTGTACAAACTGGGAGTGCCAGATAGACTCGTGCTCATCTTACGAGACTTTCTCCTTGATCGGAGCTTCCGCTTCAGAGTGGAGGGCACGCGCTCATCTCTCCAGCCCATCAGAGCCGGAGTCCCCCAGGGCTCGGCTCTGTCCCCCCTACTTTTCACGCTGTACACCAGCGACATGCCCCGTACCCCACAGGTACATCTCGCCTTATACGCAGATGATACCGCCCTCTTCACATCCGATATCAATCAATATCGGATCTGCAGTCGTCTCAACACGGCGGTTGAGACGCTGGGCAACTGGTTCCGCACTTGGCGGATCGAGTTGAATCCGGACAAGAGCGCAGCGATCATGTTCGCTCGCGGTCCCCGCACTCAAAATGAGAGTCGGCCGACTCGCACGAGTCGGCACTCTCTTTTCCCCATAAAGCTATTTGACCGCGTCATCCCCTGGGTTGATGAGGTCAAATATCTAGGAGTCACACTAGATAGAGGCCTGTACTTCAGCAAACACATTAGGACGGTAAGGAACAGAGCACACTTTGTGCTCGGTCGCCTCTACCCAATGATATGCGGGAAGAGTAAGATGTCCCTTAGAAATAAGGTGACACTTTACAAAACCTGCATCCGACCGATCATGACGTACTCGAGCGTAGTCTTCGCCCATGCCGGCAAATGCTACATCAGTTCGATGCAGTGGCTGCAGAATAAGTTCTTGCGCATGGCAGTCCAAGCGCCACGTTACATGCGCAACGCGGACCTACACCGCGACCTGGAGCTCCTTCCCGTGAAGGAGTACATGGTATCCCTCTCGCGATCCTTCTTCGGTCTCGCTCCCCACCATCCCAATCCACTGGTGGTGGAGACAGTCAACTACACGCCCAACCGCCGAGCACCCCCCGCGCGTCGCCGACCGCAAAACGTGCTCACGGATAGACGCGACCCCATCTCTAGGACGCTGAAGCGAATGCTCTCGCGGACGCAATCCCCCCCAGTCCGGCATGGACCAGCCCGACGCAATAGGTTTAGGGACGCCTTCCGCCCCCCATAGCCTGTAGACGTACACAACCCACACAGTACATAAATACACGTAGAATAGATGTGTTGCGGGGGAGTTTCTTTCGCCGTTTCTTCTCCCCCAGCTATAAGCACTCCGAAACGGTAGTAGATTAGAATAGGATCGGCTTCACCGGTGAAGTCGATAGTCCCCAATTAATAGTATTCTTGCCATTCGTGGCTGCTATCAATTATCCCCATGCAGCGTTCGAGCCGGGAGCGCGCCTCACAGGAGGCGCGTGACCGAGCACGCTGCCACGGCTGATCGACCCCGCTCCCACGGGGTCGGAATGCCTTTTCCGCCCGGTGTCGCTGTCGTTGGTCGTCTGAGACGATGACAGCCTTAGCTTTAAGAAAAAAAAAAAAAAAAAAAGCACCCCACGCACGTCGCCGCCCGCGTAACGTGCTCACGGATAGACGCGACCCCATTTCTAGGACGCTAAAGCGAATGCTCTCGCGGACGCAATCCCCTTCAGTCCGGCATGGACCAGCCCGACGAAACAGGTTTAGGGATGCCTTCCGCCCCCCATAGCCTGTAGACGTACACAACCCACACAGTACATAAATACACGTAGAATAGATGTGTTGCGGGGGAGTTTCTTTCGCCGTTTCTTCTCCCCCAGCTATAAGCACTCCGAAACGGTAGTAGATTAGAATAGGATCGGCTTCACCGGTGAAGTCGATAGTCCCCAATTAATAGTATTCTTGCCATTCGTGGCTGCTATCAATTATCCCCATGCAGCGTTCGAGCCGGGAGCGCGCCTCACAGGAGACGCGCCCCGAGCACGCTGCCACGGCTGATCGACCCCGCTCCCACGGGGTCGGAATGCCTTTTCCGCCCGGTGTCGCTGTCGTTGGTCGTCTGAGACGATGACAGCCTTAGCTTTAAGAAAAAAAAAAAAAAAAAAAAAAAACTGCGCTCGCGTACCCACACAGTACATAAATACACGTAGAATAGATGTGTTGCGGGGGAGTTTCTTTCGCCGTTTCTTCTCCCCCAGCTATAAGCACTCCGAAACGGTAGTAGATTAGAATAGGATCGGCTTCATCGGTGGAGCCGATAGTCCCCAATTAATAGTATTCTTGCCATTCGTGGCTGCTATCAAATATCCCCATGCAGCGTTCGAACCGGGAGCGCGCCTCACAGGAGACGCGCCCCGAGCACGCTGCCACGGCTGATCGACCCCGCTCCCACGGGGTCGGAATGCTTTTTCCGCCCGGTGTCGTTGTCGTTGGTCGTCTGAGACGATGACAGCCTTAGCTTTAAGAAAAAAAAAAAACTGCGCTCGCGGCATTTGTCTCGCTCGCTTGTAAGGGTGAAGAGCAAATCGTGGTGCTGCTACAAATACATAAAAAGCCAGATTCGGAACGGGAATCAAAGCCGCGTCCTTCGATGTGTTCAGACGTACGAAAACCGGTAAAAAAGTCCAATACATTTTTCTGTAGCTCAAAACAGCTAAATATGTATATATTTTGTAGCTCTAAAAAGATAATGTCATGAAAAGACCCATCTTCTCAGAAGACCATAGTTTTTATCTTGCAATTTGATCCTGAAATCCTTCCCCAGGAGTCGTGAAGTCGACATGAAACTGCCATGGTCTTGCTGCGGGGAAGGTGGATACCCTGACAACTGTACTCGTATGGATGTATATAAAGAGGTAAATCCATCTCCTGTTCTAACATCGTTGAAATACACGTCGTTCTTCTGAATGGCAAAGTTATAAGTGATAGAGAAATTTTTGCGATTGAGAAAACCTCCTACATGCCTGCGTTAATGAAAAAATTCATTTACCGGGTCCTCCTCAACACTTCTTTTTTCATGCTGACCAACAGCAGCCAGAGGGCTATTTAAAAGTAAGCAGTTACCGATGCCTATTGACCAAGGGTGGTTGCCGTCCAGACGAGCTTGATGCCCTACCGCCTAGTTAGGGTTATGTCGCCTTTTACAACCCTTGTGCGTGGCCCGTCCCTTGTGTTGGAGCTAGGTGCAGCGTGTGAAGAATTTAACACCCCAGTTCCATATCGTGTTAAAGGGGACACGAAACAATCTTCTCACGGCACGCCGCTTTTTACGGCAGCCAGAGGTCTTTTGACGCCGCGGACTTTACTGTCTCGTAGAAAGTGACGACGATCCATTCCGTGTCTCGAGAGCCCGCAGACCGAGTGGACGTTAAAAAACGGCAAGCACCATGTTGTATGATGCTCGCGTGTTCCCGCGCTGCATTCGGTGTACTTTGTGGACAGGGAGGTTTTGGGAGCGTAGGTCCTCCAGGATATCGGAGGTTTCTAGCTCCTTCGGGAGTCCGCGTGCTACTACGCGGAGGCGTTTCTATTCTAGAACGTACGTATAATATCCGATGTATCAGGAGGAAGTCAAAATACGTTTATTTCAGACTTGGTTTACAATGCGTCATTGGGTAACATTTGGGTGAGCTTATATTACTATAAGCGCCATCTAGTGGTGTAATTTTTTACTAATCATTATTGGTGCGGCTGATGGACTGCAAAATAATCCGGGGGGTGGCGAACCCGTAAAAGGAATGGCTTAGCACTCGAAAGATGGTACCGCGGTGCGGGAAATAAAGGTAGTGCGGGTTCGATAATTATACATGGAAAGGAAAGGAGACGGAAATACCCAGCAAGTCAGAAAGAGCGGTGACTCGCCTAAGGTTCTCCGATCTGCTATCCTCCACGGCTGGTAAACACACACATATAAAAACTTGTGCGGATTTCATTAAGACTCGACGGTACGTGTAGTCGGCGCGAGCTCTCGCCAAGCAGAGGGGGGGGGGGGGCGTGGCGGTGGTCGAGTACTTTTATCGAAAACCACCGTCAGGCGCCGCAGCATCTAAACTAACTTGCGGGTAGGCAGGGAAAAAAGGATAGGATGAGGCGCCTAACCAATTATCTTCAATTTAAATTCAGGCGCAAACTTAGTACAACAAGGACTTGCCTTTATCAGCTTTAATTTCACTGGTTTTTTATTTACAGGATTGCAAAGAGACTATATCAAATTGGCTGGATCGATACTTATCAACCATATATATTTCTCTAGCGGTTTTACATTTAATATTGGCATCCTGCTCACTCATACGACGATCGCGTATTCCATCTCGCTCTGGTAGTTAGCGATTGCAGCGCCGCGGCGTCGGCGGTGAGTATCAAAGCGTAATTGCTGTTATGAGATCTGCAAATTTCATCATTCCTAAATACGAAGTAAGAAACACACCCTTTTTTTATTGCTGTAGGACAGCAGACTGGCTGACGGCCCGCTTAGAATTTAGGAGTTACCGTCGCCTATGGATGTTTGCAACACCAGTAGCATCGCGAACACGCTGCTGTCCCATAAGAGTACAGGAACTTGGGTCACTAACGCCGGAACACAACACAAGGTTATTATGGCGGCATACTTAAGACCAAAGGTGGACGCCATCCAGACGGCATTGAGACCCTACCACGTAGCTAGGGTGGGTTGTTTTGTCGCCTTTTACGACAGCCCGACCCCGGCTGCAGAGGTTAGTATTCTTTCTCCGCCCTTGCACGGATAAATTAGATACAGAGACACTTAATAGAAAGGAGTTACCGTCATTTATGAATGTTAGCGGCGCCAGTGGCATCGGAATCTCATGACGGAATACCATGCAAGGTTATTATGGCGGTATATTCAGAGAACGTGAGAAAAGGTAAATGGAATCCAAGAAGGAAGTAGAAGTAGTAGTTATAGTTGTAGTTAGTACTTATTAAATATTCCGCATTGAATAATCCCAATCCGATATGTTCATTACTTTTGTTGTGATGTTGTAATTGCAAATTAAAAATGCAAGAGACTCGTCACAATTTTCATTCCCTCTCGAAGCTTTCACTGCTTCCTTCTAAGACGCTTCAAATAAACGGTCATAATTTCAGCACAAAATTCAGCGAATGGAAGAAAAATATCCCCACATGGAAACAGAGTGACACCAGGAAATGAGGCTGAGAACGACGTCCTGATGGTAGTTCTTGGTAGGGCGAAGCTTGGGTGGATAGATAGACAAAACACTTGAATTGCAATTCTAATATTGAACGTTAGTTTGTGTCAACTGATCAACGAATTTGCTCACATGTTGATATAGATCATCCAGAAAGGCTTAGAATTATTTAGGTTTAAGGAGAAGTAGCATAATACAGGGTGACTTTGACAAAACCGTCCAAATTTTTTTACGCACTAAACATCATTTAAGGAACCTATTTTTGCAAAAAAAATTGTGTGTCAAATTTTCACCATGAAATATTTCATTCCAAGGTAAATATGGTCACTAATTCAATCGTACAAAATAGTCATATGGTGCAAATTTCGTACGTTAACCTGTTATTACCTGTCGCTGTCACTCCCGCGTAAATATCGTAAGTGAGTAGTGCGTATTCGCTCGCACAGATGCAATAACCGCCGTCCTCGGCCTCGTACTAGGTCATTGTAACAGTTTTTTGCGGTATCAATGGAGAGGTCATTGACACTAGCGCCGTATTATGTAAATTGCGAGTTCTTTGGATGACTTTGTGATGCTGATTACTCAACATTTTTGTACTATGTGATACTAAACTAAACTACATGTTTCTCATAACTTTTACTAAAGATTCTTCTGTGTGAATTTGGACGGTTTTGTCAAAGTCACCCTGTATATTTGGAAATGTGACCATATGTCGCTTGGGTAGTTTTTTTCGCCTTAAATATTATAACTTTCATGTATCGACGGCGAATGAAGTCATTAGAAAACCCACATACTAAGGCCTGAATCCGCCTTGGACAAGCGTCGAGTTACACTGTGCGTTAGCCCAACATTGGGACAATTACATACAACATTGGTTATTATTAAATAAAAAGTGCATAAAAACTATTTTCATAAATGACAGTTCATTATACTAGCTAGAAGTATTTATCGACTTACTCAAAGCATTCGATATACTTACATTCATATATCTGGAATAAATTTAAAAAATAACAGTATATGCAATAAATACTTAATTGTGATAAACAATATCTATCTATTAAAGAACTGTAATTAAAGTAAAAGTCTTATAAAATTTAATTGATAAGAGATCGCAAACATGTGTGCCACAAGGAGTTCTTTGTCACCTAAACTATTTATAACTGTTTTATAGAATGTATACAAACAAATCTAAATGATGGTCTGAAAATGTAAGGTTTATGGATGAATGAAAGTTAAGTATTTATTTATATTATATATTAAATAAGGATGCATGTTTGATAGTACAGTCTATAAGTCCAGTACCACGTCAAAGATCATATCTTCTTGCCCGCATCATGATCATATCCTATTGCGCATATACATGTGATTTCAACATGACTTTACTGAGACAAATGATTATACCGCACTCTTTCCGAGTGATGAAATCAATGTATATGAGATCGTGTCGAAAAGGTAGTAAGTGCTACTAAATTTGAAAAAAAAAAATGCGATTTGTGAATCTGCTATTGGACTTAAGGCCACTCTTGCTCATATTAGGGTGGGTCAAAAAAATTGTATATATTTTACTTTATACGCTCTACAAAAAGTCTCTCTTGTAATTTTTTCGTAATCCTCACCGTTTAAAAGATATTAAAGGTTGAAGTTTGATTATATTAAGATAAATTTTAAGACAAGAAAAAAAGAAACACTGGAGAAAAAATTTAAACCTTTAAGGCGAAGCATTTTCCTATTAAAAATTAAGAGCTCATATTTGCGGAGAATTTTCAGAATACAAAATAAAAAAAAATGACAACTTTTTTGACCCACCTTTTTGTATACATATATCACGTACATGCAGTGTACACTTTTCTATTAATAAAGCCATTGCTACATCAGAAAAAGTTTTTCTCTCTATTGATTTAAATGAATATACTAGGATAATTGACACAGCGCCTTCTAGTCCTGAAGTAAGCAGCAGAGTTCTTGTGTTATGGGTTGTAGACAACTGATATGCTACTTTTTATTTTAGTTCTGAAGAACAGCAGATAGGCTAACGGCCCACATTATAGTAAGCACTTACCGTTGCTTATGGATGTTTGAGACACTAGAGGCACCGTGAACACGTTGCTGTTTACTTAAGAGTACAGGAACCTGGGTCACTAATGCCGGGACATATCACAAGGTTATCATGGTGGCAAATACATTAGGGGTGGTTGGTTAGTATTCTTACTCCACCCCTGCATGGAGTAACGTGGAAGGAATGCATTAGGAACTCCCGCATTCGCCTTCACGTCCGTGGCATTGCAGATAAATTGCTGGAGTGTCGTTTTTGCTAGTATGGCCACGTTTTACGGCAACCGGCTACTTACGTGGGAGACACATGCCGCCTCCGCCAGGCCCCCGCAGGAGGGACCCAACAAGTGCTGGCTTGACATCGTAAAGGGTGATGCGTGGCAATGGACTAAGTAACTACTAGAACCGAAGACCGTGCGAAGTGGAGAAGAAAAAGTCGGAAAACGGACCACGGGCACCTTTTTTTTTTTTTGTTTTTTTTTTGGTCTCGGGGAAAAACCTGTATTGACGGGTTCCCCCGGCCCGGGGGGACCGAGAGATATGTGGGACTCCGGGAAAGATGTTTGGCCATCCGACAACCCACTAAAAAACCCCGCTGTTCTCCTATCGCCTACGCCCGGGCCCACGGATATATGGCCTGCCGATCTCGTGGCCCGGGCCGGCGCCGGTCCGCCCTTTGTCTTGAGGCGGGCCCCTTCTAAAGTGTTGGCGCCAGGGGGTCAGGGTTTCGTCCCCCCGGCGCTCTCCTAACAACTCTAGGAGTTGAGGGGGGCCGCGGAACAGCACGCAGCCCTCACCCTCGCGGCAAAAGTGCGGGCGGCGGATCCTCCCCCTTTTTACGGCGGCCGGAGGTCGTTACTTGACCTCCGGCGCCGCCGACGTGGCCTGCGTTGGCGGGAGGGGAGTGTGGTGGTTGACTCCCGCTCCCGCTCCGCCGTCTCCTTTGCGGACATGACTGCCTCGCAGAAGGAGACGACAGCCGTCCATCCAGGATCGCCCCCGACCATGGACAGAACCAAGGCCGGGAGCGACAGGTCCACGCCGATTTGGGCAACGAGGGCGCGGCGCTCCTCGCGCCACGCAGGGCACACGGCGACAGTGTGGTTCACCGTGTCCTCCTCGTCGCCCGCGCCACAGTGGTGGCACCCCGACGTCATCTCCCGCCCTATGCGATACAGGTACTTCCCGAAGCAACCGTGCCCCGAGAGGACCTGCGTCAGGCGGAAGGTCAGGGCGCCGTGGCGCCTTTCCAGCCATTCGGCCAGGACAGGCCTCACCGCTTCGATGGTGGCGAGGCCCGCGCTGGGGTGCGCGAGGCGCTCCTTCCACTCCACCATGAGCACCTCGTCCCGCAGCTCCGCCCGCTGACCACGGGCACCTAAGTGAAGGTTTGGATAGCAACCGGCATTTAACGCTGGGATGATGAGGATGATAAAATTTATTATTATTTACTTTTTTTACTTTATTAATTACTTTTGAATGACTTTTTTAACTTGCATTTAGATTATACTACATATTAAAATATTTACTCTTTGTATATAATTCTTGTGTGCGTGTGTGCATGTGACTAAACTCTTCTTAAACGTCCTTGCGTCCTTTTTTTATCCGTGTAATGGTGGAGAAATACTAACCTCTGCACTCTGCGGCCGGGGTCGGCCTCAAAACCCGTCTGGATGGCGACCACCTTTGGTCTTAAGTATGCCGCCATAATAACCTTATGTTATGTTCCGACATTAGTTCAGCGGGGCCCGGATAGCTGTCGAGTCCACCATGAAGTATCTGGGACTGGTGCTCGACAGCCGATGGGAATTCGGGCCCCACTTCCGGCGGCTGGTGCCCAAGCTGATGGGTGCAGCGGGCGCCCTTTCGACGTTGCTTCCCAACTTGGGGGGCCCGAGCGCCGCCTGTAGGCGGTTGTACGTGGGAATCGTGCGGTCCATGGCCCTGTACGGGGCCCCTGTTTGGGCGTTGGACATGACGGCCAGCACTCTCGCCATTCTGCGTAAACCGCAGAGGGCGATGGCCGTCAGAGTCGTCCGCGGGTATCGCACGATTTCCTACGAGGCGGCTTGCGTCCTGGCCGGATCCCCGCCCTGGGACCTAGAGGCGAAAGTACTCGCGTCATTATATCGATGGCTCGAGGAAGTACGGGCACGGGGCTCGAGGCCGGCGCAGCGGCAGATCGCGCTGCGCCGAGAGGAGCTCCGTCAGGTCTTGGTGGCGGAATGGCGGCAAAGGCTTCTGCGCCCTACCGCCGGCCTCGCTACCATCGAGGCGATCCGGCCAGTACTCGACGACTGGCTCGGGAGAAGGCACGGCTCCCTGTCGTTTAGGGTGACGCAGGTGCTGTCGGGGCACGACAGCTTCGGCAAGTACCTGTGCCGCATAGACAGGGAGCCGGACGCTCGGTGCCACCACTGCGTCCATTGCGGGGAGGATACGGCGCAACACACGCTCGCCGAGTGTGTAGCTTGGGAGGAGCAGCGCCGTGTCCTCATAAATGAAGTGGGAGGCGATCTGTCGCTGCCGGCCGTAGTGCGGAGGATGGTCGGTAGCGCAGAGTCGTGGGACGCAGTGGTGTCCTTCTGTGAGGACGTGATGTCGCAGAAGGAAACTGCGGAACGGGAGAGGGAGATCTCGACTCCCTTCCCCGGCCGCAGAAGGCGCACCGGGCGCAGGAGAAGGGCGGACAACGCCCTTTTCCAGCCCCCATGAATAGGTCCAGGGGCGAGGGACTTGGGGAAGTTCCCGCCCCCTATTCGATGGACCCGAGGTGGAGGCGCGCGCGGGTGTCGGCGCGCGCCTCTGAGGCGATGCACGGGGTAGTTAAACACCTCACTACCCCGTGCAGGAGACGAGGCCCGGACACACCGGGCCAGCACTAGTGTGGGGCTGCGGAAGAATTTGGATTCCCGCGGCCCCGCGCGCACGTGTGAGGAGACACCGGGGTGGTGGTTTTAGCCGGTAAGAATCCGGCACGCCCCTCCGCCTTTCCCCAGGCGGAGGTAGTCCATGAGGATTTCCCCACCCCGTAAAAAAAAAAAAATGTTCCGACATTAGTGACCCAAGTTCATGTACCCTTATGGGACAGCAGCGTGTTCGCGATGCCACTGGCGTTGCGAACACCCATAGGCGACGGTAACTGCTAAATTCTAAGTAGGCCGTCTGCCTGTCTGCTGTCCTACAGCAGGTTAGTATTCTTTCTCCGCCCCTACACGGATACAATAAGGTTGATTATAAAATTACTGTGATATGTTTCCTATATATAAGGATCACACATCACAAGATCTCTAAAACTATACTGATATGATATACCTAATTAACTTGAAATTTAGCACAGTAACTCATTACGCGATGTAGGCGTTCACTTTAAACTATTTAATTTATAACTATATAATAATAAAATTTGTTGCTGTTTCAATTTATATCTATTAGTAATTTACTTTTGTATAATATAATATGAATGGGGTATATATCATGTATGTATAGGATATATCATATCAAATATTAAAGGAAATCTTTGTTTAATGAACACTTCAAAATTATAAAATGTTAATTGTACATAAAATTTATTTGCTTAAGTCCTCACTTTATGTAACCAAACCATATCGATCGTGTCTTACTCATTTAATTTTATATAAGAAGGTAGTTGTAAAAATTTATAATCTATTATAACTATGTTGAAGTCACTGGAAGGAACTAATACCTAAGGGACAGGCCATGCCTAGTTTGGGTGTTAGTGCTAGAATAAGTTTATAATTATGTAAAACATGTGTCAAATAAAGAAATTTTTTATTTATTATTTTACTAAGAACGGAGTTCACGAAAATCCTATTCAAAATGCAATTTTATTAAATTTGTGAAGAATTTATGGCAGAACAATATTTCCTCAATTTGCTTATCTCTACAAATAAATAAAATTGGAGTGTCTGTTTGTAATATTAAAATAACCGCTTTTCACTAAGTGCATTCGGACGTATACACGGTACATATAACAAAACAACATTTATTACAATTTTTGTCTGTCTGTCTGTTTGTTCCGGTTTGTAATCTCTGAAACGGCTTAACCGATTTTAGCGGGACTTTCACTGGCAGATAGCTGATGTAACAAGGAGTAACTTAGGCTACTTTTATTTTTTAAGTGATTAGTTTCGGATTTTTTTTAATCCAATTTAAGTCATCAATTATATAAAATAGGGTTCAGCTTAGGCTGGAATTTGTAAGTTCGAACGCAGTTTGTATATTTCATTTATTTATATCTTAGAGTTTATACATACATACATACATATAATCACGCCTCTTTCCCGTAGGGGTAGGCAGAGACCACTTCTTTCCACTTGCTACGATCCTTACATACTTGTTTCGCTTCGTCCACTTTCATTATTCCCTTCATACATGCCCTTCGGTTTAGGGTACTCTTGACCTGGCCTTTTTTAAGACGTCCCTGATCTGGTCTCGAAACGTCCGCCTAGGTCTACCCCTTCCAACACTTCCATTCACACTCGCCTTATACACTTTTTTCGTCAATCGTGCTTCATTCATTCTCTTGACATGGCCAAACCATCTCAGCATACCTTTCTCAATTTTTGTCACTACATCTTCTTTCGGACCAGAGTTTATAGGGTTTGTAATTCAAAATAAACCATAAGATATATCCAAAAAATTCTGCCCATATTCACTATTCCACGCGGACGGAGTCGCGGGCACAGCTAGTGATAAATAAATAACATGTGAATTTTCAAAAACTTGCATTTTGTGTTAAGGAGGGGAAATATAGCTGCACGCAATATTTAGTCATGCTACGAAATAAGGTCACTCTAATCGATACGAACTAATCTTCTGTATGATTTCGTGTTTGACTGATTTCTGAGTTATAGATATTCCGGCATTAGTGACTCAGGTTCCAGTACCTATGCGCACAGCAACGTGTTTGCGGTGTCCATAGTGTCGCAAATATTCATATGCGACGGTAGTTGTTTATTTATGGGGTTCTTTTTTAACTAGCGTGGCTAGTAATTTGTTTTTATTGTTGCCGGTCATTTTTCTCTCTTTTTGATGTGAAAAATCTATAGCCGCACGTAAAACCGATTTCTGGCGTGACGACGCATGCCGCATACCGCTATATGATGGTATATTATATACAGTCCCGCTCGATCCGGAGTTATTTGTATTTATTGAAAATAAATATTTATTCAATAAATAGTCATTGTTATCTGGAAAAAAAATTGTAATATTTTATTTCATCATTATGATATATTTAGTTCCTATCACAATCTGTTCCTTTCTGCATATTATTACAAAATAATGTTTAAAAAATAATTTACATGAATATTAAATACTGCCATCTAGGATGTACAAGAACAATTACGTTCACGTGTTAAAAACCACAGAAGTTCGTTTGAATATTTGTTTAATTAGTATTGCTAGTGAATCATAGATGTAGCTGTTAATTTACAAGTGTAGAGTTTTAAGGTATGGTGGTCCATAATTATGAATTATAGTTGATGAAATTAAAAAGTTAAAAATAAATTATAGTAAAAAAAAACTAAAAAAACACGCTTTTATATTTTTTATTGCTAGGACAGCAGACAGGCTGACGGCCCATTTACAATTTAGCAGTTACCGTCGCCTATGGATATTTGCAATATATATATTAAATTTTATTATTTTTGTCGTCTTTTTGAAAGTTTTGTTAGTCTATAGTCCATAGTCCTTAATTTTCCGTCTTCATGTATTTCCCCTGGTTCCGTAATATTTCATTTAACACGATGATCTTGTGCTGTTCGTATGGGATAACCTTCGTCATCTGAAAAAAATATAGATGGCGTTATAAACTTTATATTTGGAAAGGACATTTGCTTACAAAGAAACAACAATATATTATTTTTACAAATAACGTTAATTAATTAAATTACTAATCAATAATGAATAAAATACACGCTTATAAAAAAACTATTACATTTTAGACAGCCACTGCATTGTACCTTTGTAATGAATCTTTGGCCAGCGAGCCCAGATAGGCCATGGCCATACTGACCATTCAAGGACAGAAATTTGCTATACGCTGTCTCCGAATGTGATTTATATCCCTTAACGGACTGAAATGCATTATTGTACTGAACCCTAATGGCGCAGGAGTATGCAATTAAACAAATTGAACCAAAAAATGATATATACTTAAAAAAAAACTGTGTGTGTCAGCTCCGACGCACGACTGGAGTTTACTACTTAAGTACGATTGTCTAAACATACGCAAAAAGAGTTTATTTAACTGAAAAAAGATTAATACCATATGAAAGGGTAAATTAACAAATTAATGAAAATAATATACATACCTATATAAAAAGTTTTAAAACAGCTTTAAGTTCAACCTAATTACAACAATGGCACCTAGTAATAAAGTCACAAATCTCCAAAACATTATATAACTAATAATACTTACGATCATTCGTCATATAAAATGAGCAAAGTAATAAATTACTCTTGTCACTTACAAATGAAAAGACATAATGTTAAACAACATTTATTGTGAACTCAACCTTAAGTTGTAACAAATAAAGTAATATTTGCCTCGCGCACCAAAAACGTAACGAGGTCATTCATTAGTAGATTTTACTCTCACATTTTTCTCATACCGGGCGCCTTATATATGAAAATCGATTCTTAAGGAGTAAACTCCAAAAAATTGTTTAAGCCTTTATTCGTATATAACACATTTTTAAAAGACTTGAATGCGTCATTCTTTCTGACGCCATCTTTCACAACTCTCCGTATTTTTTATTAGACCCTGTGCAATGTGCCCGTACGTCCCCTTCTCTAGGCCAGGGGATGCACGTCACTGGTATATCTACTAAAACCACCCCGGTATTACACACACCTTAAATGCCGGGGCTACGAGATAACGGCCAGTCCGGCCGCTGTTCCGACAGGCGCTGGCCCGTTTTCGCGGGCCTCTTCAAAGCCAGGTGCCGGATACCCTCTCTTGGCCATGTGTGTTCGGGCTGCAGTCTTTTCCCAAGGGGATCACTACGGCGGCCAGAGGCCTGTCGCCAACTTCCGGCGACGATTGGCCCTCCCTCTCCGCGGCCTCCTTAGCGGACATGACTATCTCGCAGAAGAAGGCGACGGCGTCCCAACAACTCTCCGTCTTATTATCCTTCGTATCTTTTTCACTTTCATACCTTTCGCTCACTCATTTTGCAAAGTTCCGTTCATTCCTATAGTCTACCATTCCACATATATTTTTCGTTTATACAATTTATAACATACTTCATTGTTTGTCTTCTTGTTTTTCTTTCGAAACGCTAGAATTATTTTTTCTATGACAAAATAGAAGATTTCCACAAAGCTGACGACGCTCGCCCCGAGGAACAGTCCAGCAGCGCCCCCAAACGATACTGTACAAATGCTGTGTTTTTAATTACTGTTGTTAATTAATTGTTGTAATTGTTAATGTTCGAGAGTTAATGAGTAATAATGGTGGATTATTACATGTTAAGTATTCGGTTATGTACATGGATGTAGGCAAGCGAAGCAAGGTGGTGAAAAGTGCATTTTCGTGTTTCCTTTCAATCTCCGCTCAAGTTCCAGTAAAGCATCCACCGGTTTTACTGGAACACTGGAGCTGTAGTCACGGAATGAAATGACTTCATGACGTGACTACACTACAGCTTGAATTGCGTAGTCGTGACTGTGGATAGTGGATGACTTGACTTTGTTTAAAACAACTGATACTGATAAGTAACGTATAAAGTAAAGCCTTGGACATTATGTATGTACTCAAGCGTTTTATTATAATAATAACTGTTTATTTATTTATTATGAAATCCAGCAAAAAATATCAATTAGGTAATAACTGAATAATCAATTCCGAATTTTAGAGAAGCGAAAAATATTTCTCTTGAGTGCAAAGGCTTTAATGTAAATTTGTTTCAGTCAAAACTATAAAATTTCAGCTTTTTTTTAACGCGATTTTACTAACTTGACCTGTGTGTGTATTAACGTATCTATGTACTGGAATTTTCGGACTCGATTTCCATCCACTTTGAACGATGAATAAAATTCCAAAATATGCACACTATTAGGTTCATCAGGATTAACGCTTTCTTTTCCTTCTGTCGGAAGATGGCGTTAAATTAATAAAACATTTACCGATTGGGAATCGACAACAAATAAATTATAGTTTTAAAAACTAAAAAAACACACTTTCATTGTTAATAAAACTAAAAAGTAAAAAATAATTCTTAAATTAAGAATAAAATTACTGACGAGGAAATTAATGTCATTTATTATTTTTTATTTTTTATTAACGGAGTCATCCCCTCTCATGTCTCCCCTCCCCTCTCACTTACCAATTAAGTCATGGAAGTGGAATACGATATCCCGAGTATAACGTACCCTCGGAGCTTGGATGATGTACTTCACCGAACCCCTGGATTTGATGTCAGTGGGATTTGATGAAAACCTGAAATTTAATTTATTAAGAGTTGCCTGCGAACATACTGATGGGTGTGAGTTAGATGGACAAGTAGTAACTCTAGCTTCCGCCCCTTCGCAATGTTAAAGAGAAGTAAGAAAATCACCTGTGTAACAATAGAATACAGCGACTAGGCTAACTACTAACGTGGTAGATTAGGGTAGACTGGCATGGTAGGATTATGGGAAGGAAAGCAGAGACTTCACAAAAATTACTTGAAGGAGATGGAGACAAAGAAGGAGAATAAAAACACAGAACAAAGAATTAGGGTTCGAAACGGTAATTCTAAATCGCTTTCTGCCGGAAACGTTCCAAAAACGCTGGCTGTATTACTGCGTTTGATGGCGGCAACACTTAACCTTCTAGGTAGAAGGAATTCATAAGTATTCAGGGAAATACAAACCAGCTTTTTGATCCCGAGTAAAGTTTATAGGAAAGAAGAGGGAAAGAAAAACTAACATTATTTGCCAAAGAAAACGACACTAATCAAATTATAATTATTAACATTATTACAAAAATATAAAATCAATGCCACAATCCTGAAAACGAGGCTGACCACTCAGCGTTTTGCTGCATCGAAATTGTTCCGACACAGCGCTGGTTTTCAGTGCCAACCCCCAGTTAAAAGCAATATCCAGCTATAGTACAAGGTATAGATGATACTGCAGCTAATATTATGTCAATGAGCGTTAGAAAATTATTATTACCTAAATGTTAATTATAATAAATAAATTAAGAAACAATACCTCTAATAACCAAGCGTCAAACAATAAATAGTTAAGCAATTACACAAATATGATCTTTTTTCTGTTCAGTCATTAAATCTTATATCTTTAAACGAGAAACTCTTGTGTATATATATATATATATATATATATATATATATATATATATATATATATATATATATATATATATATATATATATATATATATATATATATATATATATATATATATATATATATATATATATATATATATATATATATATATATATATATATATATATATATATATATAATTAGAATCTCGGAATCGGCTCCAACAATTTTCATGAAATTTAGTATACGGGGGTTTCGGGGGTGATAAATCGATCTAGCTAGGAATAATTTCTAGAAAATGTCAAAAGGTGACGTTTGAGTAGTCCCAATTTAAACTGAAAAATGACTTCCTGACATTTATCGGCGATTAATAATACTATTTTTTTAAATTGCTTTAACGACACAACAACACTAAAGCTATTCCAGCAGATGGCGTTGTTAAGTAACACGAAGTCAATAAGTGTTCGCTTTGAGGTTAGACTAAGAAAATCAATTGTTAATTTCCAAAAAAAATAAAAATACCGAGCAAAGCTCTGTCATCCGGATATTATTTTTATAATTTATCTTAAAGGCGATAGATTTTATTATTCTAAAAGGTGGTGGAATACTATTCTAACAATGAGTGGCAGCATATTTGAAACAACCCCTAAATGCTACTTTATGTTTTGATGTTACCAGGGGTTTAGTTACAACTCGGACACTAAACTTTCGTCTTATCACCTCTCCAATCAATTTTATTATAGGCTTGTGGTCTCACGACCCCAGAGTCTCAACACCAAAAGCTGCAGATATTAATTAAATTGCCAATGGGCGAATATTTGTGGCGTTTCAGGTTCTCTTGTTATGTGGCAGCAGCTAACAGAGCTATGTCTGGAAGATGCGAAGCTGCGAATATCTACGCATGTAGTGTCCCATACTAGATGGCATCCCATTCCAGGGCACCGATGTGATCCCTTCTAGTCTCTTACCTTTGTTGCGAGATAGTCCATTGGGTTTCAAAATGGTAGGTGCCCCGACGGTGGCAAGAGAACGATGGATGATGTCATTTATAGCAGCATGTCATGCTGTACGGCTAGCGCTTTTCATACACGATAAACTGTGTGTGCCCGAAAGAACTAACACTTTACTACATGTCTCCACCTGGCGGAGTATGCATAAATTATTTCCTACCCAAAAAGAAGGTACATAATATTGACCTCACCATTTGGTCTCAGTAGTGCCAACGTCCTGGAACACAGAGCTAATGCACTGAGGGGGGCAGTTGCATTGGGATGTAAATGGGTGGTGGAGCCTGTGGGAGTACTTGGACAAGCATGCCATGCCTGACGGATCACAAGGAGGACCCAGAACTGAAAGAATGAATAATCATAATATATTATATAACACTATATGCAGTTTTATCCAACTTCAAAGATAGGATATTTATATCTCAATTTATAATCGCAATTTTATTTTACTGCCAATTATTTGTTTATTAACTTACAAAGAGTCATAATTATCTGTTAGTTTGATAAGATTCTAACAGATGCCGGTGTAAGGTACTTAGTTGACTGGATTGTGTAAGTATCCAATAGATGGCGCTGTTTTTTAAATTTGTATGGCAGAACAACGTCTGCCAGGTCAGCTAGTATATGTATAACTAGCTGTGCCCGCGACTCCGTCCGCGTGGAATAGTGACTTTGGGCAGAATTTTTTGGATATATCTTATGGTTTATTTTGGATTACAAACCCTATAAACCCTAAAATATAAATGAAATATGCAAACAGTCAGTATTATCGAATGCAACTGTTACGCCATGCGCCTCCGGAATACGTACGTTCTAACTACAAAGTCCAGCCTAAGCTAAACCCTATTTCATATGATTGATGACATAAATCTGAGGTCAACTTAAATTGGAAATTCAACCTACAACGCCCAGCCTAAGCTGAACACTATTTCATATGATTGATGATATAAATCTGAGGTCAACTTAAATTGGAATATAAAATTTCCGAAACCTATCATTTTTAACAAAATCTATTTTTTTTCTATAATAAAAACAGCCTAAGTTACTTCTTGATACATCGGCTATCTGCCAGTGAAAGTCCCGTCAAAATCGATTTTGACGGGATTTGTTCCGACTAATCTCTGAAATCAGATTAGCCGGAACAAACAGACAGACAGACAAAATTTTTAAAAAATATTGTTTTTGTATACTTACCGTGTATACGTCCTAATGCACTTAGTAAAAAACGGTTATTTTAATATTACAAACAGGTGTTGAAGTATCGTGATCACCGATGTAACTCTCCAATCCACTTTGGACAATCGTGGCGGGTATAGTGTCCGTTCCCTTTCCTGGGAGGCTCCAGCGGTGAGATGCTATGGGATGCATTCTTTGGTCATCCAGTGGTCAAAATTCAACCATAATTCATATAACAGACCAATGTTATTAATCATTTTAGTTTTTAACCATAGACAAAAAAGTATGTAGCAGCACTGCGTTTTGTCGTGACTTTTGGAGGCGAACGCAACGAATGGAGCCACTCTATTCTATTATGTACATCCGGCGCGCGACACGTTATAGCATATCTTCTGTCTCGCTCATTCATTATCATTCAGTTATATTATTATCTTAGCATAAATTTAAACACAACTTTTATAAATACATATATAGGTACCTATAGAATAAAATAAAATATAGAGGTCTTGTTATGAAGTAGTATTTGATTTTTATTGTGAACACGACTCGTGACACGTGAAGAAGGTCTCCGAGGAAGAACTCTGCTTGAAAATGAAAAGGAGAATTCGCTAAGATATATTAATAATTACCATCAAAGAAGTAGTAGAAGGGTCTGCAACCGCAGAGCTGAACTGCTAGTCGACTTCGGCAGGTAGACCGGCACATCGTAGAGCTAAACACCTGGTAGAAGATTAATAAATTAAATCTTCTCTATTAAAGAAATAGCGATGTACTCATTATTACCGACGGTAAAGTAAAACATCGCGAAGATACATGCATACCGAAATCACCGGTGGTAGTTTTGATTAGTAGTAGAGATTTGCTAGGTAGGGCTCCAGCTCGACTGGATGACCACTGGTCTCCAAACATTCCTCCATAATAACCTTGTGTTCTGCCATAAGTGACCCACTTATGAGTGATAAGGCGGTTAGCTTTTATTTATTGCTAAGCGACAGAAAACCGGCTGCCCGTACAGTTAATGCTAAGCAGTTACCGTCGCCTATGGATGTTCGCGAGGCTAGGGGCAGCGCGAACACGCTGCAGTCCCATACTATAGGAACCTGGGTCACTAGTACCGTAACATAGCACAAGGTTATTATGGCGGCATACTTATAGATCAAGGATGACCGCCAGCCAGTAGTGTTGTTTTGCCGCCTACGACAGGCTGACCCCGGCCGCAGGGGGTTAGTATTCTTACTCCACCCTTGCACGAAGAATGATAATGTAATAATTATAATATAATAATAATAATAAATTTATTTCTAAAAAATATCATATACATATCTAGTTTAATTCTCCTGGCTCCTGAACTAGTTTACACTGTATCTCGGGGGCCAGGTTCCTCTCTTGTGATCAATAATATAATGCATATGATCATAAAATTACAAAAAAGGCAGAAAACAGAAACCAAACTATACTAAGCAAACCCATAACAAACTAATGAGCTCGCTTATGTTTGTGTATGTATGTGTGCGTGTGTATGTGTAAGTGTGTGTGCCTGCTTATATATCGTCGTAGTCGTAGAATAGTGACAGACAGCTTGCTCAGCGCGCTGGGCAAGCTGTACGAACGCCTCCTCTTGAGCAGACTCAGAGACTTCGCTTATGAAAATAAGCTGATCCCCGACGAGCAGTTCGGCTTTCGAGCCCTACACTCGTGCCCCCAGCAAGTGCTCCGCATCACGGAGCACGTGCTCGCGAACTTCAATCGCGCCTCCAAACCCTGGAAGACGGGTGCTGTCTTCTTCGATGTGGCGAAAGCCTTCGACAAGGTCTGGCACAACGGCTTGATTTACAAGCTGTACAAACTAGGAGTGCCGGATAGACTCGTGCTCATCTTACGAGACTTTCTCCTTGATCGGAGCTTCCGCTTCAAAGTGGAGGGCACGCGCTCATCTCTCCACCCCATCAGAGCCGGAGTCCCCCAGGGCTCGGCTCTGTCCCCCCTACTTTTCACGCTGTACACCAGCGACATGCCCCGTACCCCACAGGTACATCTCGCCTTATACGCAGATGATACCGCCCTCTTCACTTCCGACATCAGCCAATATCGGATCTGCAGTCGTCTCAACACGGCGGTTGAGACGCTGGGCAACTGGTTCCGCACTTGGCGGATCGAGTTGAATCCGGACAAGAGCGCAGCGATCATGTTCGCTCGCGGCCCCCGCACTCAAAATGAGAGTCGGCCGACTCGCACGAGGCGGCAGTCTCTCTTCCCCATACAGCTATTTGACCGCGTCATCCCTTGGGTTGACGAGGTCAAATACCTAGGAGTCACTTTAGACAGAGGCCTGTACTTCAGCAAACACATCAGGACGGTAAGGAACAGAGCACACTTTGTGCTCGGTCGCCTCTACCCAATGATATGCGGGAAGAGTAAGATGTCCCTTAGGAATAAGGTGACACTTTACAAAACCTGCATCCGACCGATCATGACGTACTCGAGCGTAGTCTTCGCCCATGCCGGCAAATGCTACATCAACTCGATGCAGCGGCTGCAGAATAAGTTCTTGCGCATGGCAGTCCAAGCGCCACTTTACATGCGCAACGCGGACCTTCACCGCGACCTGGAGCTCCTTCCCGTGAAGGAGTACATGGTATCCCTTTCGCGATCCTTCTTCGGTCTCGCTCCCCACCATCCCAATCCACTGGTGGTGGAGACAGTCAATTACACGCCCAACCGCCGAGCACCCCACGCACGTCGCCGCCCGCGTAACGTGCTCACGGATAGACGCGACCCCATTTCTAGGACGCTAAAGCGAATGCTCTCGCGGACGCAATCCCCTCCAGTCCGGCATGGACCAGCCCGACGAAACAGGTTTAGGGATGCCTTCCGCCCCCCATAGCCTGTAGACGTACACAACCCACACAGTACATAAATACACGTAGAATAGATGTGTTGCGGGGGAGTTTCTTTCGCCGTTTCTTCTCCCCCAGCTATAAGCACTCCGAAACGGTAGTAGATTAGAATAGGATCGGCTTCACCGGTGAAGTCGATAGTCCCCAATTAATAGTATTCTTGCCATTCGTGGCTGCTATCAATTATCCCCATGCAGCGTTCGAGCCGGGAGCGCGCCTCACAGGAGGCGCGTGAACGAGCACGCTGCCACGGCTGATCGACCCCGCTCCCACGGGGTCGGAATGCCTTTTCCGCCCGGTGTCGCTGTCGTTGGTCGTCTGAGACGATGACAGCTTTAGCTTTAAGAAAAAAAAAAAAAAAAAAAAATAGTGACAGATCTGACATATTATTATATTAAACTTTACAGGACAGCCATTTTAAAAATACACAAGCGTTTTTTACTATGAGAATCTATTATATGCGTCACTACCGACTGCTTGATTTGAAATCTAAAATACATGTAATTTTTTTTTAATGTAGCAATAATATTTAGACAATGTAGTGTCCAAATATGGTAAAAAGTGAATTTTGGATTTTTTCAAATTCGACGTTATTCTACGATCACGACGATATGTGCGTGCGTGCATGTATATGTGTGTAAGAGAGAGAGAGAGAAAGAGACAGAGTGTGATATTACATTTTTTGGTCTGGTCTGGATGTATTTACTGTGTTTTGACAAGTTTTCAAATAGTGCAACTGTTATAAAAAAAAACTAAGTTGATTCAAACCTTTCTCCTCTTCCCCTGAGGTTCGTCAGTGTAGAGACATCCTCGTCTGCTTCGGCTGAGCTCCCGGACTCCAGGCCCACAGACAGTCTCCATCACGCTCATCTCCTTAGTGAAGGTACTGCCTCCGACTAAATGGGAGCCCATCTCCGCCATGTTCATCACATCGTAGGGCGAATGTGGGTATACCTGTCAATGCGAATACAGTTTTTAACCAACCACATTCAACGAATCGTCGTTGCATGTGAAACTCCCCATGTTTTTTTATTGCTGTAGGACAGCATACAGGCTAACGGCCTGCTTAGGATTTAGCAGTTACCGTCGCTTATACCTCTAAGCACCTGCTTGCAACGCCAGTGGCATGGCGAACACGCTGCTGTCCCATAAGGGTACAGGAACTTGGGTCACTAATGCCGTAACACAACACAAGGTTATTATGGCGGCATACTTAAGACCAAAGGTGGTCGCCATCCAGACGGGCTTGGGGCCCTACCACGTAGCTAGGGTGGGTTGTTTTGTCGCCTTTTACGACAGGCCGACCCCGGCCACAGGGGTTAGTATTCTTTCTCCGCCCCTGCACGGATAGACGATGTTTGCGTCATAAATATTACTTGCTTATCCCATGACCTTGCGGAGGTCATCATCAGGCTGGGATATATCTACAGCTATTTTGACCATATTTTGGAAGCTATGTCGATCATTTCGAATGAATGGATGAATTTTTATATTGTTTACTAACCAAACTAACACAACATCTTTAAAAGTTATTAGTTTTATAGATCCCATACTACAAACGCTCTACTTCTTAATTAGGGACAAATGGTGTGAATTATTCCATTAAATTACTTACTGTGATATTGTCAAATTTCTCAGGAGCTTCCACCATAATGTAGCAGCTTAAGGCTATGTATTTACATCGCAATGGATATGCCTTCGTAAGGTTCGAAAGTACTTCCCTGAAGAAAGAAGTTTGTTGCTATATTTTTATCTATGATTTTCACACATAAAAAATAAAAATAAAATTCCAAGACAGCACCTGTATATTATTGGACCTGGGACTCCTTCTAGAAGGAATACACAGTATACCCGTCAGGACCAAGGCTTTCACAGTCAGTACGTGGCTATTATATGCTCATTTGACAAGAACTAAAACATATCTGTTGGTTTTTCATATATAGTTGCCAAGCCATAAATTATGTTTAAAAATGACACGTCATAAATGTCACACGCAACAAACGTATATACAATGCGATTCAAAATAAGAACAGGAACGTTATTGACCTAAAAATCTGTCAAATGTCACTAAAAAAGTTCGGTTTGGAACGAAACCCTATTTGCGTATCAATAATGGTTCGAATTGAAGTCATAAATACAGGTAACATACCTAATTTTATTTTAAACCAGCTGTGTCCGCGACTCCGTCCGCGTGGAATAATTTGGGCAGAATTTTTTGGATATATCTTAAGGTTTATTTTGGATTACAAATCCTATAAACCCTAAAATATAAATGAAATATGCAAACAGTCAGTATTATCGAATGCAACTGTTATACCATGCGCCTCCGGAATACGTACGTTCGAATCTACAATGTCCAGCCTAATCTGAACCCTATTTCATATGATTGATGATATAAATCTGAGGTCAACTTAAATTGGATTATAAAATTTCCGAAACTGATCATTTTTAACAAAAACTATTTTTTTTTCTAAAATAAAAATTACCTAAGTTACTTCTTGTTACATTAGCTATCTGCCAGTGAAAGTCCCGTCAAAATTGATTTTGACGGGATTTGTTCCGACTAATCTCTGAAATCAGAGATTAGCCGGAACAAACAGACAGACAGACAAAATTTTTAAAAAATATTGTTTGGTATATTTACTGTGTATACGTCCTAATGCGCTTAGTAAAAAACGGTTATTTTAATATTACAAACAGACACTCCAATTTTTTACATAAAATACTTATCGAGAACCGACTAAATTCGACTTATTAAAAAAAATTCTATTCCATCATCTGACAACTCTTACTGCATCTTTGGAAAAATCTGCGCCAAAAGCATTGAAATTATATATATATATATATATATATATATATATATATATATATATATATATATATATATATATATATATTTGTTTATAGCTAAAGTTTAGCAGACAGGCAAACGGTCCAACTTCGCAGGTGGTCACCATCGCCTATGGACGTTTGCAACACCAGAGGCATTACAATCGCGCTGCCGGCCTCTAAGAAATTTTATAAAGCCTTTTTTGAAGAACCCCATATCGTACCGCGCTGAGAAAACCTTAGCCAGAAGCTCATTCCAGATCCTGAGAGTACGCAATATGAGAACCGTTCTTGTAGTTCTTGAGAACCGTTTCGTACAAGAAAGAAGAGGCTACAAGAAATGGGGATGAATACCAAACCGATGACGGGCAGTGCAGTGGGAGAAAGATGACGCTATGCGACTACATACGATACTTATGCTAAAAACCAAACCAATACAAATTGTCACTGATTGACATCATGACATTGACAAACATGATAACACTTTTAATTGAAGATTTGCTTTAACAATCATGTCTCTGGCTCCCTTTGTTCGAATTTCAAACAAGCGTTACATACCAGACCATGACGGCTCAGTCTTATTCAATAGTAAAAAAAAACACTTTAAAAAGTTGTTTACTTGACTGCGACGTCATTCAATGCGATGCTATTGGTCGAATAGCATATCCCCACTTCCGTCATAACCGGAAACCAATTGAACTCCCCCTTTCCCGAAAAATGTACATTTACATCCATTTCTGGCATTACCTGATTAGAGAAAAGTCAAGATAAGTATATCAACGTTATTGGGTTGCAACCCGAACTTACGCTACAGCATCCGCTTTCCGACTTTTTCTTCTCCACTTCGCACGGTCTTCAGCTTCTCTGGTAGTGAGTCCATTGGAAATCATACCCTTTACGATATCAAGCCACCATTGGGTCTACGCATCCGGTCTGAGCCTAATGAAGCCATGGCTAGACATTTGGTCCCCAGATAAGTAGCTGGTTGTCGTAAAAAATTATTATATTAGATTTTTAAGACTTTTGGAGTATAATTGTAGTGGCACTGAATCCAATTATGAAGCTAGATGTATCAAGCATCACTTGATGCCACTGTGTGAAAGGCGTAACATAGCGGATATAGTAATGATCAGTAAAATAGCTCAATCAAAAGTAGATTCGCCTTATAAAGATAAGGCGGGATAAGGATATCACAAAAGTGTCCAAAATTAATATAAAATAACCTGTTGGCGCCTGATGTATTTATATGAAGACGTACAGTTTAGCTAATTGCTATACAATATATTCAGGCGTTCGAATATTTGTATTAAGTGAACAACGTTTGAAATGCATCTACCTTCATGACACTACTTGTAAAAATCTTTTTAACGACAATACAGCAAGCTTTTCACGTATCCCGAAATTTTATTTATTATTCCCGAAGTTCTCAACAGTACCCAATAAAGTTCTTAGGAATTCCTTGCAATTTTTAACACCGCGCTTATTCTGTTATTAGAGGGCAAATTCTTTTATTATTAGTGTATCTAGGAAAGTAAATGAACTGGTTATTTGTCGAGATTTAGATCTATTTAATGACGATGTGTCATGTAATCGAATTAAAAATATTCTTACGAAATGGTGGTTTGAAGCTTATGTTAAATATTTGCTTGATTTTGCTTGATTATGCTTAAACATTAACAGTTTTTTTTTATATTTAGTCATATATATGTGAAAACATATAATCGGTTATAGGTATATACTTAGCTATTTATTTAATTGTCAACTGTTTGTTTTCCGAATAAATAAAAAATAAATAAAATAAATATATTTATTTACATGAAGAACTGCTTCATTTTAAATTGAAGATATTTGTGGCGTATTCTGAATGTTTATAGATAGGATAGGAGTTACGTGACCCGTTTAGTCACGTAGAGTTCCTTTAAAGGAAATTTTACACTTTTTCGAGCTACATTCAAATAGGACACGCAGCGTTTAGTTTTTACTTGTACTTAACAAGTAAAAAAAACTATAGGCATGCATTTACTTTCAGCGTCACGCAACAAGCGCTGTATTTATAGATAAAATAAGTTTTTGAAGTGAAACTTCTTTCGCATCGTTTTTATTTTTAAATTCAATGAAACGACACTAAAAAGAGACAAAAATATTCATAAATAAGATTTAGCTTTTGAGAGAATGAGATAGCGTTTTGGCCATGTATATAACTAGGAAATCCATCCGTACAGGGGCGGAGAAAGAATACTGACCTCTGCGGCCGGGGTCAGCATGTTGTAAAAGGCGACAAGAAGGCCACTTTAGCTACGTGGTAGGGCCTCAAGCCCGTGTAGATGGCGACCACCTTTGGTCTTAAGTATGCCGTCATAATAACCTTGTGTTGTGTTCCAGCATTAGTGATCCAAGTTCCTCTACCCTTACAGGACAGCAGCCTATTCGCGATGTCACTGGTATTGCAAACACCCATAGGCGACGGTAACTGCTAAATTCTAAGCGGGCCGTCAGCCTGTCTGCTGTCCTACGCAATAAAAAAAAAGGTGACAAAAATTTGTTACCAAATAAGGGTGCATTCCCCAAGCGCTCTACTGCTTAGGTACTAAACAGCGTTGTGCGGATTCTCACAGTATGTTCAATAACTTACATCAACAGCAAGCTGGTAAAGGTCTACTTTTAATACGCCATTATTACGAAACTCTTCGAAGTCCCCAAGCTCAAGAACGTTCGATGACGTCACCACTTTCACGAACCTCGTATAGTATGGATAGTTGACGTCATTGGTGGTAACATTCCAGTACTTTTGTATTACTTTTGGTAATTTAATAGAGTCAAAACGATCCTGAAAGAAAATCTATTAAAGTTTTATGATTGTTCGATCCTAAGGGTATTTGAAATCCTGCCTTCTGATTTTTGTTATCTACCCTCACTCTCCGTGAGGTAATTGGTGAAAGTGAGGGTGCGATGAATAAAATAATGAGTAATAACGCGTTAGCTTCTAAACGTACGGGACTGTCGACGGGGGGTTAACTCCCTTCAGTCAATCCAAACTCTCATTGGCCGTGCCATAAAATTTTGTGTTCAGTGTGCGTGAATTTAGCTAGTGCCGTGTGAACGGACCTGAACCGATCTGGGAAGGGGTGGAATCCAGGTCAGTGCGAATTTCTTTGTCTCTTCTAATACAGTCCACAGCTCTCGAGCGATCCTTCTCATTCCTGTACGGTGCAATATAAGTCCGTGACCGGCATCGTACAATGATTGCATTATTGTTGCATTATATTTTAAGAACATAATTATCTCTTTCGCTTATATCATCATTATCATCATCATTATATAGTAATTTCATATCAAATCAAATATCATTTTTATTCAAGTGCATTTTACAATTGTTTAACTTAGCGCCTACAAACTAGGCATGGCCTGTATTTTGGAGACGTAGTAATACATAATAATATACGAATTATCTACTGTAATATTCACATTATAATTATACCTACATGATTTTTCTATTTTAGTCATTGTAACATTATATTTAAAACTTATACCATGTCCTATTAATTTCCTACAAAATAATAACTATAAATATATACATACACATATACATACATACACATATACATACTCATTATAATAATTATATATATACTAATACATTAACACATACACACATTACTATCATAAAGTATATGTGATAGCGAGTTAGCGTTTTGTGTGAGTGGATGTGTGCATGCGGGTGTGTGCGTGTTTTGTGTGTGTGTGTGGTTTCAATATATATCCTTTAATAGATTCTCTGTACATTCATAATTTAGGGTACTCAACCAATCAACTATGCATTTTCTAGCCTCTTTAACAGATTTAGTCTTAATATCACAAAATTTAGTCACTGCATTATAAATACGGACTCCGAGCAGGTCACCTACAAGTCTAGCAAGTGAGCAGCTTGCTGCAGGCCTTGGCAATCTGTATACCTGTCTGTATATCTGTATACCTGTATCTGTATATTTATTAAATCAGCAATCAGCCCTTGTACGATGCCGGTAACGGTTCGAGATTGCACCGTACAGGAATGTGAAGGATAGCTCGAGAGCAGTGGACTGTATGAGAAAGGATGGCTAGAGAGACGCGATGCCTTGCAGTGGGCAAAGAAACTCGCACTGACCTTGATTCCACCCCTTCCCGGCTCGGTTCAGGTCGCGGAGGAACTGTTGCACGGCACCAGCTAAAGTCACAACACTGAACGCACAGATTAATGGCACGGCCAATTGAGAATTTGGAGTAACTGAAGGGAGGTCGAAAGTCAACCGTTCCACGAGTTTATTTATTTAATGAAAATCTACAGCTAATACACATGAAAAAATACTTGAAATTATTATCAGACAGTCAATTACAGGTTTTCACGAACAATATCTTGAATAACTAACACGCAGATTTGCAAATCTATTACACTATAAAACTAGTCACAGAAAAATTTATTGCTTACACACCGCTTGGCTCCCGAAATAGATCCCAAATGGGTCGAAATTATGCTGCTTACTAATATTATTTAAATAGTTACTTGCTCGCACTAGGAATGCATTTTACCTATAGTTGGTAGAACTGGTTGGAAGTTGGTTGTTGGAAGTTGGTTTAGAAGCTCACGCGTTACTATGTGGCCAGGGAGATCGAACGTCAACCGTCTCGCCCGTTTAGAAGCTTTCGCGTTATTATTATATTATTTACGCACCATTTACCTCACCGACAGTGAAGGTAGGTAACAAAATCAGGAGGCGGGATTTCAAATACCCTTTATGCAAGGATTGGACAGCCCTATTCACGAACTCGTCCGCTTGCACTCGTACTCGCTCGCTTTCGCTCGCACTCGCTTTTACGGGCACTCACTCGAACCTATACGCACTTAAATATACGAAAATCGCATGCGCGTAATTTAATTCCATTGCGAGTATATGTAGCTTAAATGTTTAGCTTTACTTACCGAGTAACAAGCAGTTACTGCTGGCAAGCAATACTCCCAAGCTCTGAAGTCGTTCTCCAACGTAACTACCGTAGGGCTTTCGTTGTATCTCGCCCACTGGCCTCGCGAAAGAGCGAACGTACCCCAAGCGGCTGATGATATTAGAGCAAGCCACAACAATCTTGAAAAAGAAACATTTTGAAATGAAACTTCTTTACGCGCATGAAGGTAATAAACCTAGGTGTCAGATCCTACGTGGATGCAAGCGTTGTTATGGTGGCGTTGCAAACATCTATAGACAACGGTAATTGCGTACTTTACTGTCTAACGTTCTACAGCAATAAAAAATACCCTGCGACCTCAAATTTCAAGCATTTCTCATACAATTAGACCTCGTTAAAACCACTTTCAAAATAATCTTCTATCAGATGAATTATAATCGAACTGAAGGGCCTGACAATATAAATACTATATTTATACAAATAAATAAAATAAACCATAAGATATATCCAAAAAATTCTGCCCAGTCACTATTCCACGGGGACGGAATCGTGAGCACAGCTAATAATCTATACTCTATACAAATAACCGCTTTTTACTAAATGTATATGGATGTATACACGGTACATATACTAAAACAACATTTTTTACAATTTTTGTCAGTCTGTCTGTCTGTTTGTTCCGGCTAATCTCTGAAACGGCTGGACCAATTTTGACGGGACTTTCACTGGCAGATAGCTGATGTAACAAAGAGTAACTTAAATAAATAAATAATAAATAAATAAGCCTTTATTACTGTAGAATTACATTTACATCTGAAACAGGATGCCGACAACTAAACACTTATAATAAATATAATAAATAATAGAATAGATGTAAGGAGTAACTCAGGCTACTTTTATTTTAGAAAAAATTAAAAATGATAAGTATTGGAAATTAAAAAACCAATTTAAGTTGACCTCATATTTATATCATCAATCATATGAAATAGGGTTCAGCTTAGACTGGACTTTCTAGGTTCGAACGCAGTTTGTATGTTTCATTTATTTATATTTTAGGATTTATAGGGTTTGTAATCCAAAATAAAGCATAAGATATATCCAAAAAATGCTGCCCAAAGTCACTATTCCACGCGGACGGAGTCGCGGGCACAGCTAGTATAAATAAATAAATATACGGTAATGCATGCTTAAATTATAAATGTGACAATAACCTTGTCTGTCTGTTACGTTTTCACACCTAAAACGCTGAACCAATTTTGATGAATTTCGGTATATAGATAGATTGGACCTTAGAAAAAGAAGGACATAGGCTACATTTTTTCGCGAAAAAGAAACTCAAAACGGGTGAACGTAATTAAGATATGTTTTTTATTATTTCTAATTTTCAATGGCAGAACAACGTTGTCGGGTCAGTTAATATAATAATATACTACGACAATTCACAAAGCGCCATCTAGTCCCAAAGTTAGAAGCATACCACTTGTCTTATGGGTATTAGACAACTGATATACATATGTACTTTTTTTTGCAAATAAATATTTGTTAGACACAAAAAGACGCAAGACGGGAATCGAAGCCGTGACATCCGCAAGCGTGCTGAAGTGTCGTCGTCATTTACTACTTACTTCTTCCTGCCCTTATCCCAACTATGTTCTCTCTTTCCACTCTCCGCTACTAGTCGTCATCTGAACATTCATACCTTTTTTGCCATCTTTTCTTCTTTCTTCATCTTTTTTTTGGTCTATCCCTCTTTTTGTATTTATCCGTTCTCATTTCTACCATTTTCTTGGTCACATTTTTTAATGCTGTAGGACAGCAGATAGGCTGACAGCCTGCGTAGAATTTAGCAGTTACCGTCGTCTATGGGTGTTTGCAACGCCAGTGTCATCGCGAACACGCTACTGTCCCATAAGGATACAGGAACTTAGGTCACTAATGCCGGAACACAACACAAGGTTATTATGGCGACATACTTAAGACTAGGGTGGGTTGTTTTGTTGACTTTTACGACAGGCCGACACCGGCCGCAGAGGTTAGTATTCTTTCTCCGCCCCTGCTCGGATTAAGACATGAATTCTTCTCGTCCTATTGTATGGCCATACCAGGCTAGCCTCTTACTATTCAGCTACTCAATCACTGGCGCTACTTTCAAAGTTATATAAATCTATACAAATAAATAAAATTGGAGGGTCTGTTTGTAATATTAAAATAACCGCTTTTTACTAAGTGCATTCGGACGTATACACGGTACATATACCAAAATAACATTTTTTACGATTTTTGCCTGTCTGTCTGTCTGTATGTTCCGGCTAATCTCTGATATGGCTGCACCGATTTTGATGATACTTTCACTGGCAGATAGCTGATATAACAAGGAGTAACTTAGGCAATTTTTATTTTAGAAAAATAAAATAGTTTTTGTTATAATGATAAGTTTCGGAAATTTTACAATCCAATTTAAGTTGACCTCAGATTTATATCATCATTCATATGAAATAGGGTTCAGCTTAGGCTGGACTTTGTAGGTTTAATTTCCAATTTAAGTTTTATTTTTATTTTATTGATGCACAAAACAAATTACAACCAAAGAAATTATAAGTTTAGATATTCAACATAACAATCTGGATTGCAATTCAAAGCAGGTGCATACAGAAAAATTGTAACAACAAATGCTAAGTTGACCTTATATATCCAAAAATTGCTGTCCAAAGTCACTATTCCACGTGGACGGAGTCGCGGGCACAGCTAGTTCGTAAATAAATCCATATTATATAATTCACACACAGGATGCAAATCCATGACTCCGGCAGACGTTACGACATGAAACAATGGAGGTCGTCTAATGTAAGAAAGGGGAGAAGTTACCTTTCAATCCAGTGCCTTCGTGGTTCCGCGACGTGGCTAAACCCATGCATGCCTGTCTCTATGCAGAAGTCTTTTCCCACTTTCAGCATGGTGGTAAGTCCTTGACTGAAAAGTTTATGATCTTCCCGCGTATCGTATGATTCGTACATATGCTTGCTTCTTGTTTTGTGTGAATACATGATGACATTACCTCATTTACCTATAATTATAATAATATAGATGGATAGACAATTCTTGATAGCTTAATTTAAAAATTACTTAATATCTAAGGAAAATTAAAAATTAAACAATGCTAAACATAGGCGGTCAAGCTCACAGTGATCTCTTCCAGGCAACGGAATCGAGAATAGCTTTCTGGCGATGTATGTTAAAACATGTGCAGGATTATCCTTATCATTCAAATACATAAATATTTATTGATATACTCGTACTAATAAAACACATGACCATTAATTAAACACATGACACACATTAAACAATAATACACACTAAATAATAATAATAATATATATTTATTAACCTTAACAAAATATATAATAAGTAATATAACTAAAAATGTGCTTCTGGCTATAATTGAGTACAAAAATATGAGTGTTCCATGACTCTCAAACTAGGTACTGGCCTGTATTTTGAGTCGTTCAAAGGTGCCTCGCACTGATTGTAAAAAAACAAACAACAAATAAATAATAACGAATATCTTAAATTAATTAAGTTCTGTGTGTGTGTAATTATTAAGAAATAGCCCTTAAGGACCCTTTGCTGGAATTAGGGTTAGATTGGCGGGTTTCACTGATCTCGTGTTTTTACTAACGATTTGAAATTTAATTTAAAACAAACCACTTTCTGGCTCCGTTTAAATACTGTATTCCTACATTAGCGTGTTTTAATTTTAATTACATAAAACTAGATTCATGTTCTGATTATATTTAGTGTATAAAACATGATTTTTGCATGTCTAATTGTATTATAACGGCGTTGATGTATTAAAATCAAGCTGAAAAAGAGTATTTGTCCATAGAATTGTCGAGAATATACTATTAATAACGTACACTGTAATCTATTGAGGAATTTTCTCATTATATTGTAGTGTCTCTATCTAGCGGTAAAAAGTAAACTGTTGTCATTTATTGTATTAAATTAATATTAGTTTTACTAGATAGCAGTATACATAGGATAACACACAGATATTTCTTTATATAAGGGATAACAATAGTTAAACAAATCCAAATTAGTTTTGCTAGTCAACGCTAGATGGCTGTGTATTATCTCAGACAGAAATTAGGTCTATTAAAATTCATTAAAATTTCTTTTTGTATGATATTATTATATTTCAATGGATTTATTAAAGATTTGTTCTGTTTTTATAAATTTTTTTGTAGTTCTTATCATTTCAGATTTGTAAATATTTGTATTATCATCTGACATTTTATGAATTTATATTTATTATTTACATATTTTTTATTACATATTATTTTCTAACCAAATGCAATGTAGTATATTAAATGTTGTCATTGTATTGTAAACATGTTTAGCAAATAAAATATATCAGTATCATTATAATAGAACGAAAATATTGACCTTGTGTTAGTAAATTGATAAAGGGTACCTCATCCCTCAAGATGTCATAGACAACAAATTAATTGTAGGATGTCATGCGGTTTCCAATTAGAGGGATGTCAAACGGCAGTGCTTTTATAGGCCCAATGTTTATTATTTGTTAGGTTTATAAATTTATTTTCTTCTTCACTAAACGACTGCTGTAAATATGGGTGTAGAAATATTTTCTACGTGTTAGGGCTCCATGACTGTCTGGATGGCTATCACCGTTGGTCTATAAGTGTGCTGACATAATAACATTGTGTTCCGGCATTAGCGGTCCAGGTTCCTGTACTCTTATGGGGCAGCAGCGTGTCCGCGATGCCCCTGGCGTTGCAAACACCCATAGGCGACGGTAACTGCTAAATTCTAAGCGGGCCGTCAGTCTGTTTGTTGTTCCTCCGCAATAAAAAAAATTTATTCAGACTTGTGACAGTGGACGAAATTTAGGTGAAAGTAAAATAAAACATATAATATTTACATAATTTAATTCTTAAATATAATAAAAACGAAACATAAAATAAAATTTTCTAAAATTCTTGAAACAGTTTCTCACTATTTAATTACAATGACATAAATACTATGTACAAAGAAGTAGTTATCTAAGCGGAAAATCTAGGTTGCGTCCCAAGCTACTGGAGTATTCTTTTCTCATGTACATGTTTAGTGGGTCCCCTCAACCGCAATGGAGTCAGAGAGTAGTTTTCCGATCTACCCACAAAAAATTAAGCTGTCCTTCTACGAAAGATGGGCTATCGAGGAAAAACTTATTTGAGAGGCCCTCCGATCACGGGGAGTTGGGGGTATGCTGGACTCCGTTAGGCCACTCACTAAGACTGTCCTGTTCTCCTATACTTAGTCATCATCATCTTAGCGTTGAATCTTGGTTGCAGCCCAAACTCCCGCTTCGGCGCCCGGGGTCCGCTTTCCGACTTTTTCTTCTCCACTTCGCACGATCTTCAGCATCTATGGTGGTCAGTCCCCTGGCACGCATATCAATCCTCACGACGTCAAGCCAGCACTTTTTGGCGGGACTTGGCGGTGACGGCATGGCCAGACTTTTGTTCCCCACGTAAGTAACCGGTTGTTATAAAACGTGACCATACTAGCGAAGGCGACACTCCTGCATTTTATCCTTAAGGACACGAAGGCTGCCGCGTAGCAAGAGTTCCTAACGCGGTTCTTCTGCGTTACTCCACATATCTACTGCAACATATTCATCTTCGTGACTCGCAGTGCCTGCTTGTGTCGCTCCACCACTGGCCACGCTTCACATCTGTATAAAAGGACCGGCCTAATGATGGTCTTACAGACCTGTCCCTTCAATTTAACCGGTATTTTGGGGTCGCAATGACACCAGTCATCTCACGCCATTTGGCCCACGCGGCAGCAATGCGTGCCTTAACATCGCAATCAATGTCACCAGACGCGTGAAATACAGATCCCAGGTATTTCACATGTTCCGTGCACTTGACCGTATCGCTGCCTATGAGGACGGGTGTTGAATCTGTGGAGTTGAAGGCCAAGTACTCGGTCTTCGCCACATTGAGCTTCAGACTGACGTTCTCAAGTGATTCCTTCCACGCCTTCATACGCCCACCAACCTACCCCTGTCCGAATTTGCCAGCGCGACATCATAAGCATACATAAGCAACACTCATGTGAGTTTCAGATGCTGTCTGACAGTACGTCTAATAACACGCTGATCAGAAACGGACTAAGGACGGATCCCTGGTATACTCCGACAGTGATGGGTAAGGGTTTTGTGTCACCAACAGCGGTCCGTACTACGGAATCGGAATCGCGGTACATGTCTCGGATGATGTCAATATAGTCCTCGGGAACCCCTTTAGATTGCAATGCTCACCACATTATCGCGCGAGGAATACAATCTAAGGCCTTCTGCCAATCAAAAAATAGGCAATGCAGAGACTTATTCTTCGTCCTGTATTTCTCCTCGACAATCCTTAGGGCAAAAACAGGGTTCATTGTCCCGTGACCAGGGCGAAACTCATATTGACATTCCGAGACAGTGCATCCTGTCGAATCCGAGAGTCGATAACCCTTGCCAAGAGCTTCATGGTGTGGGATATGACCTTAATACTTCGGTAATTACCGCACTCCTGCACCGACCCCTTGCCTTTAAAGACTGGAGTAATGATACTGAGTCTTCATTGGCTCGGGATCGTACTGGTCAGGAGTGTCCAGTTGAAAAGGTCGCTTAAGATGCCCACGCCACGAGAGCCCATCGCTTTCCAGGCTTCAATGGGGATTCCATCGGATCCAACAGCTTTCCGATTCTTCATGCGGCGAAAACAATTCTGCACCTCTGTAGGCGTTATCAGTGGCACAAGTCCTTCATTCGGAGGAAGATCTGGCGGCTGCACCTCTTTATGCTGCTTGTTCAGCAGCTCGTAGAAATATGAGCGCCATCTCTCCTTCACCGCGAGGTCCTCGCATAGCAGGTTGCCCACAGGGTCTTTTACACAGCGGCACTTGGAAATGTCCTGTGCTGTTCCTATATTCGTCCGTAATAAGCAAAAGACATTATAGAGGACGCCACTGTAGCTAGAGTGAATTAAAAAAATCTAAGTATTTTGTTAATATAATTTTGGATTAAATCAATATTTGTTATAAGAAATATTAAAAATTTTATTAACATTCGACAACTTCTTCTAAAATAGCTAAGTTCATTTAATATGGACAGTGGCGCCATTGTGGTTGAATTTTAAACATCGTCAAACACATTATCTACTTCACACAAGATGGCGTTTTTTTCTACCCTCAATAGCAAACCATGTAATAATAGCGACATCTATCGGCGAATAGCGGTAATTTTAGTAAACTAAACTTTGACAGTAATAAAAAATCTTAAACTATAGATTATATAATTTGACAATTAGAACATCTACTAAATCTACACGATCTCAATATAATTACATATATATTAAATTTAATATACATTATATTGTCAAATAGAGGAACTTCGCACGAGATTTTAAAACTAACATATATCTTAAATTCTACCATTAATAACATTTCTAAGATCTTCGGTTTTTTTTTATTGAGGAACAGCAGACATGTTCGCGACGCTAAAGGCACCGCGAACACGCTGCTGTCCGATTATAGGAACCTGGGTCATTAATGCCAGAATATAAACCAAGAATATTATGGCGGCATAGTTTATCAGGGGTGGTTGGCATCCAGACGGGTTTGGACCACATAGCTAGGGTTTTGTAGTCATTTACGACAGGCCGACCCCGACCGCAGGGGTTAGTATTCTTACTCCACCCCTGCACGCAGTAAAATTGGCACGAATGTTTTATATTACATCGTTAAAACCGACTTATGATGTAAATAGTACTAATTAATTAATTCAAAAGCAGCTAAAATAACTGTTGAAGTACTTGAAAAGAGGATTAGTGGGATTGGTTCAAATATATAGCCTAATGCAAGTTATATTGGGATTTAAATAAAATTGAGGGTATTCGCACAAAAAATGTCTGTAAAATATGAAAGTTAAAGTGGGTATGCCAGTCACTTTACAAGTATCGATGAATAAATTGCAAAAGATTTCCGAGCAGAGCTGGATGGAATATAATTGTCTGTACAATAAAATGTATCATATCTTATTAGTATTATTACATCTAAATTAATTAGTAGGAATTCAAAACTAACGTGAACCTGTAAGGGTTTAGTTCGGGTTCCATCCAACACGTGGCGCTGAGCTAAAACGTTAAAACGTTAGCGTTTGGCGCATCGAGTTGGCTGAGTACGTGAACCGAAGCTTTATTTTGTAATGACACTATAATTTCATTCGCGTTAAGATAATAGTGAGTCATCGTTGTCCGCCGGCCTAGCCCCGGCTCCCGACCAATCACAACAAATTAAAAACTATTTTCACAGTGACCAGTTGACGGCAGATCATCTTTCGGAAATGATGACCTGATTGGTCGGAGGGCGGGGCTAGGCCGGCGGACAATAATGACTCACTATTTTCTTAACGCGAATGGACTAAAGGGCTACCCAGCAATGACACAGTTCCACTGGTCGAGCTTTCCAGGCTTTCTTTATCTCTGCATTATCAGCGTTCGGATCAGGAATCTCAACCTATATTACTTAAAGCTAAGTCTCGCGAAATTGTAATAACGCCCTTTCCGTAAAATAAACGACGTCATCCCACGTCGTTGTTTTTCTCGGACCACGACCCCGTTACAAAACTAATTTTAAATACTAAGTACTTTTTGTCGGGGAAAAACCGTATTCTTAACGGGTTCCCCGGCCCAGGGGGACCTAAGGATATGTGGGACACTGGGAATGATGTTTGACCATCTGACTACCCATTAAAAACCCCGCTGTTTTCCTATCACCTACGCCTGCGTCCACAGATATGCGGACTGCAGATCTCGTGGCCCAGGCCGAAATACTAAATACTATATTATTATTAAAATTATTGCTTATTTTCACATCACAATACTTAACTTCAATGCCCGTTGTTACAATATTCTAATAATCCTACGCAATGGAGAGTTGAAGAAAAAAGAAAAAATGTCCGCTAAAATGCGTTAAATCAAGATGGCGTCACAACAGAATCCGTGTACATTTTAAAAGAAATCGCCTGTTTATTAGACTGGGATAGAGAATTTCTAAAACTTACTTCAATTCGTCTACAACTACATTCATATCGTATCTACATTAGTGCCGTTCTGGTAGGTTTTTGAATCACACTTCTCTATATTGGCAAAAGCCAATCAGCAAAAGCCAAATGATATCATTAAAAATGATATCAATCCTCTTTTTCATTTAAATGCCGCCTGAATAATACTTGCAGTAGTATCTCGATTTTTTTTATGAGAAGAACATAATTTACAGCTGGATATTTTTCAACTTCTCCCCCATATGAGATGGTACTCCTTATTTACCTCTCCATACACTGCGCTTAAAATTGGATTCAAGTGTTCAAAACAATTTTCTTTACTGTTTCGATGAACTCCCATATACCACCAAAGTGAGGAGAGTTCGGAGGTCTTAATACTATAGATCACTTTGCTATTCTAATAACTAAAGTAACTAAAGAAGTAAGAAGTACCGTTTTTGTGATTTCCAAATGTATCAGCGACACCACTGTAACGAAAGTTAAATAAAGGTTTCCTGGAATTTATTTTATTTTCGGTTGAATAGACGAAGTTTTATACAACTTCTTTAATAACAATTGAGAATTTGAACACATCTATAAATTTCATACTTTCACCCCGTTCGCCAGTGGCGCCTTCTTTTTCAGATTTTGAATTTGATCTTTTAATCGGAGGCTTTTAAAATTTTCACATATTCATTATCTCTGCCTTCATTGTACCTTAACTCTAAAATAAGTACATCTAAATTTGTATTTACAATATAGGTAAAAATACTCAAATAAATTACTTAAACTAATAAAATTATGGTAATTTTAATAATTAAGACCAGACACAGAAATTACATTATATCAGACATTTTTTCATTGATACATTAACTGGTTTAACACATAGCGTCATGATCGTGGAATAATGTCAATTTTGAAAAAAATAGGAATTTCTTACTTACTTTTTACCTTTTTTGTCACCTATGGATGTTTGCAACGCCAGTGGCATCGCGAACACGCTGCTGTCCCATAAGGGTACAGCAACTTGGGTCACTAATGCCGGAACACAACATAAAGCTATTATGGTGGCATAATTGAGACCAAAGGTGGTTGCTATCCAGACGGGCTTAGGGCTCAACCCCGAAGCTAAATTGTTTGGTCGCCTTTTACGATAGGCTGACGCCGGCCGCAGAGGTTATTCTTTCATCGCCCCTGGACAGATAAGGACCATAATTAGATCCTACATAGTCTAAATATTATTGTTATATTAATGAAAAAATTATATGTATTTTGGATTTGAAATGATTCAGTCGGTGAAATGAGGGATTTGATAGGCTCTCTAGTAAAATGTCATTTCTGTATTTCTGAATGGCTATCCTATAAAGTTTAATATATGCCAGATCCGTCACTACTCTACGACTATAGTAATAATTTATTATTGTATCATTTCTTTGTTTTTAAACTGAACCTGTTTAAATATATGTAAACGAAGCTCTTTTGGCTCTTAATAAAATTTAAATTTCCCGCGCATTATCTTTATACATCAAAACATTATTTATGGTGACAGCTCTTTACACTATGTTCATTCTATAATGAGAAAAATACTCTCTCTCTCTCTCTCTCTGGCTTTGTATAATAACACATTAAGGTTTTCTAAGACAAATATTTCAGAAGCAATAGCTTTTAATGTTATTTTATAATATGAATTGAAATAAAAAACCTAAGCTGTTGCTCTGTAAAGAGATTTTTTTAAGAAACATAAAGTCATATCACAAATGACAACTTACTTCTACAATTAGTATTAAGTACAAATTATTATTACTTACCAATCTGTAAAGAGAAACAACATTAAAAGCTATTGCTCGAATACTATTTTACAATCTGTTAATGTCGAAGTTAATACCCGAGAAATTTTAATTTAATGAAAGCCAAGCTTCATTTACTTAAATAATGAGCAATTTATTATAATTTCATCGTGAATGTAAAAACTTCTCAACAGGCATGGAAAATATTATTGATTAAAACAGGATTTATTTCAGCAATGCTTCTCAAATTCCTCACAACGATATAATAGGACATTTTACTATCTTATTAAATGTGTTCTCATCAGCAAATGTTAACAAGAAAATGTTTTCGTCAGCAAAAAATGATCTCGTCAGCAACAAAGTGTTTATATCACAAACATTAGTTTGATTAACAAAAAAGTTTAGTACTGGAGATTGTCTCTGAGGAATGCTTGTTTCGTATATCTCTTCTCTGTGCACTTCCCCCACCAAGAGCGCTTTGTGCAGGCCTTTACTCTCTTCAGTAAGAAGCATTTCGTCTGAACCACGTTGAAGAACAGTTTGCCGACCAAATTTGAGACGGATGTGTCCGCTAGCTTCAGACAGGCACGAAATCTGAAATATAACATTGGTTAAATAAATATATTGAGAGATATACTTTTCTTTTGTATATAAATATAATTTATACATAAACACCCAGACATGACACGGGAATCGAACCGACTTCGGCAAGTGTACCGAAGGGCGTTAACAGCTACGCCACGAAGGTTATCCTCCTATCAAAGTCACATACACTATTTATCTGCATGGTAAAAATTCAAGGACCGAATCACGATGCCAGGAACTAGAATTCAAAGACGAAATAGAAACGAAAAGGAATCTAAAAAAATGACCAAAGAGCTGCATAACAATTTTGACGATGCCAGCCGTTTTTATACTTATTTTTTACTTATTTTAAAATACTAAATAATAATAAATAAATAAATATATTGGCACAATAGCCCGCAACATTCCACCGCTAGGCTTGGAATTCACCGTTGTTGTAAAAACTGCTTTAATGCATGCCGTCGTTGGATTAGAATCCGGGACATCATTTATTGTAATTAAATAATTATTTGCACACAGCTGAATTGTTTTCTTTCGGATCCAATTTAACACTTGAGCCGCATGATCTTAATTTATTTCAACAGTTGATTTTGCAAGGCTTGCTTTTAAAAAAGACTGGTTGATACCACGCTGTTTTGGTTGGTGCGTTTTCAAATATGAAAAGTGGCATTTTCGATATATTTTATTTTTTTGCTACCGAAAAGGTAAAAATGTTCTTCAAAAGGAGAAAAAATTAGACGATATGTGTGGAGAGGATGTATCGACAGTACACCAATGCCAAAACTGGTTTTCAAAATTACTTTCCGAATAACCCAATATTAAACTTGTTTTATTGTATTTAATATATTGTTTTAAGAAAATTGAATGCAAGACAACATGGCGGCTTAATTTCCCACCAAAATGACATGAATCCGCATTGGGTATTTATTAACTTTTTTATTTCCGGATACACTAAAAAGGTTTCACGCGTAGTTTATAGGTATTTTATGCTTCACACAGATTCTACATATTATTGGATTATTTCATAGTAATGGCGGCATTTTATTTATATGGCACGTTATTTTTGACAGCTGTGTTTGACATAACATCGCTTAACGATATTGTAAAATTTATTTGGTAAAATAAATTATAAAATAATAATAAATATGTTTTTTCCCTAAATGTTCGTATAAAATTGTATCATTCCACTTTTAAATTTAATAATATCGATGACAGCAAAGAAAAAAAAGTGCGTGCGTACAAAGTACACGTGTCAGAAGTTAAACATTTTTTTTATTGCTGTAGGACAGCAGACAGGCTGACGACGGCCTGCTTAGAATTTAGTTACCATCGCCTATGGGTGCTTGTAACGCTCGTGGCATCGCGAACACGCTGCTGTCCCATAAGGGTACAGGAACTTGGATCACTAATGTCGGAACACAACACTACGTTATTATAGCGGTGTACTTAAGACCAAAGGTGGTCGTCATCCAGACGGGCTTGAGGCCCTACCACGTAGCTAGGGTGGATTGTTTTGTCGCCTTTTACAACAGGCCGACCCCGGCCGCAGAGGTTAGTATATTTTCTCCGCCCCTGCACGAAACTGAGATTGTCTCCTTAGCTCACACTAATATGCAATTTTGTAGTGTTCTTCTGTCGTGGTTTCACTTTTGGGTTTAGCGGAAGACCAGCGTTAGTCAGTATAGATTAACATAGATGCTGAGCTAGATCCTTTATTGTGGACATGCACTTTCTTTTAATTACTTCTTGTTATCCAATTTTGTTTGTTTTATTTGTTGAAAATATTTTTAGGTAAATGATTGCGTGTGTGTATTTTTCTAAAATGAAAATAGTTGTTTCTTTCGTGTCTTACTTTCAATGTGAAACGAGAAAAGTAATTTAAATAAAAAGGATGACAGATTTTCCCCCAAAAAAGAGTTAACATCAGGCCGGTTGTAAAAACTAAGCCACAACTATTACAACATGTAACATGTTGTGCCGACCCCATATAATGTGGGATAAGGGCAGGAGGAAGAAGAGTTCTTTCTTTCTTCAAATACCAGAAAATAATAAGAAACTTATTAATAAAAAGTATTTACCGCCACCATTTAAAAACTAAAAAACTTTAAAGCAAGGCCAAACAGAAAAGTTGCATTCACAGAGAACAAATAAGGGCGTGAAAATAAAGCTCTACCATACTGCCAACTTAACGTAACGCTGACCGACCAATACCAACATTACAAGACTAACGAGGTATTAACTATGAACGGGGGAAATACAAAGAAAGCTTAGTTGAGTCGTGTTGCCAGGAACATGGTAAATTTTGCAAATATAGTAATTTTTGTTACAAATTTTTATCCATGGAGGGGTGGAGAAAGAACACTGACTTCTGCGATCGGGGGCGGTCTGTCGTAAAAAGCGACTAAATAACCCACCCTAGCCACGTGGTAGGCCCCAAGCCCATCTGGATGCCGACCACCTTCGGTCTTAAGTATGTCGCCATAATAACCTTGTGTTGTGTTCCGGCATTAGTGACCCAGATTTCTGTACTCCTAAGCTGACAGTAGCATGTTCACGGTGCCTCTAGTGTCGCAAAACTCCATAGGTGACGGTATCTGCTAAATTCTAAGTTGGCCGCTCCTACAGCAATAAAAAAATACTTTTAAAATAAATGTCTGAATTTAAAATAAATATTTCGTTATAATTATTTAAATAATTATTTAGTTTTTAACGATTTTGTTGTGAAAACAATTTATAATATTTTTTATAATAAATATTAAAATAAAATTAGATCCAAAAATAACATAGAAGAAAAATAATAACAAAACATTTGAATAAATAAGGTTGACGACCTCTGTGGCGTAACCGCTAACGCAAGTCAGTATGCTACGAAGGTCACTGGTTCGATTCCCGTCCAGCGTCTGGGTAAATTTATAAAAAAGTATATATATATATATATATATATATATATATATATGTATATGTATATATATGTATATATATGTATATATATATATATATATATATATATATATATATATATATATATATATATATATATATATATATATATATATATGTGTAGTATATCCGTTGTCTAGCACCCATAACATAAGTGATGCCGCCAATGCCACACTAGATGGCGTTGTGTGAAATGTCCCAATTTATTTATTTAATTAACATTATATTTGTCAATTTCTTCCGTTTCAGATTCAATTTAATTGAAAATATAAATAAATAACTATATATTGCGACAATTCAAGCGCCATCTAGTTTAAAAATAAGCACCAGCACTTGCGTTATGGGTATTTTTAGATAGATAGATAGATAATACTTTATTGTCACCAACTTAACCTAATGATATAATACAAGTTAAAGAGAATATTGTAATTATTGGAGACAATGGGCGGCCTTATCGCTCCAAGCGATTTTTTGCACATAAATACATATGTATTATACATAATAATTAACATTAGGGATGCGAATCGAACTTGAGACAGAGGCGTTGGGAACGCCAAAATAAAAATTATTAAACATGCTACAGACCTTCCTATCCTATCCGATTTATCGGAAATCCTAAATCGGATACATTCTCTACATACTTTCCGATCTGTGCTTCCTAAATTAATATTTTTTTTTGGAATTTTATGGCCTGGTTACTAGACCTATAAGCCAGCTTCCTAAATCAGATCGTTCTCTGTATGACACACTTCAGACGTATTTCACATGGCTCCTACTTTGTCTAAACTACAGAATATAGCAATAAGAGTAGCAATATCAAGTATCGTCGTGGAGACACGAAAACTGAGGAAAAAGAGAAGCTGATGGGCTGAAGAAATTTTTTTATAACTTTTTTCATCTCATCTAATGATGAAATTTTGCGAATCTTTTTTTAGATTTTTAAAAGTCTTATTTCTATAACTTATTTCTCAAATCTCTGTTCGAGTAATCTGGTGCCGAAGTGTCCCATAAGCAAACACATGGCATACAACAAATGACATGACGGTACAAATAGGCGACAGTAACTGCTAAACTCTAAGCAGATCAGCCTGTCTGCATTCTTATAGCAATAAAAAATATTTAAATACTATTCCTTTGTAAATAAACACCCAGACCCAGGAGGGGAATCGAGCCCGTGGCCTCTGCAAGCGTAGCGATATATGTTAGCCACTACGCCATGGAAGCCGTCAATGTAAACAAAGTGGGCCATTTATTTAATAGGAAATCGATGAAAAATCGCTTTCTTCGTTCGACATTTTAAAGCGCGCAAGTAAGTACGCGTCTGAACTGGGACGCTGATCGCGTGTGACTGAGGACGTTTAATCGGATGAATGCCCTACACACCTTCCGATTTAGGATACTATTTTAGGAAAAGGACGGTCGGATCATCCGATCTTCCGATTTTGTAATAATAATAATAAAGTTAGGACCTGTTGCCCTACACATTGTCCAATTTCATCCGATAATTAGGATCGGATAGGAAGGTCTGTAGCGTGTTTTAGTGTTGTAGTGATACAACCATAGATTATTAGGAGTATGACCATAGACCAACTATGGCCATATCGATTAACATCGACTAGTAACTTACCGTTACTTCACTGATTGTTTGGCCGCATTTTATTCATATATTTGGATATTAATCTACATTGTAAGGAGTTTACGTTAAATATAATTTTGCTATTATATAGTGTTAATATTAATATAAATATTCTTAAAAAATATAAGTACTAAATATTAATTTCAATTTCTATAATAGTGGTACCCATTTTAATATTAAACGTTTCAAGTTGGCAGCACTGACGAGTGGAGGCATTTCCCGCCGAATCGCGGCTGCAATGCAATCCGTCTTTTGTTCTTATTCCGTTCCGCCCGCATCGAGTGCTGTTTGCCACTTGTAGTGTAACTAAGCCACTTTTCTTTAAGCCCTAGGGATTTCTACATGTAATATCGATGAATTTGTTATAATTTTGTTTACTCCTCATTTTTAACTGACAAAAAAACGGAGGAGGTTCTCAAGTCGACGCGTATATATTTTTTCTTTTTTTTATGACCACACATAACTTTTTATAGATTTTAAAAATTCTTTTTTTTATTGGAAAGGGTACACACCGAAGTTGGTCCCATATAAATTTGGGAAAAAAATTCAACCCAACAGTACGAAAACAGAGAACGATTGATTGTTCACTTACTGATTATATCTATGACCACGCATACCTTTTGGCCGAATTTATTTAAGCATGTATTAATTAGTAGATAATAGCCACAAAAAATTATAAAATAAAAACTTTTTAACAAAAAAAAGTAACATAACATAAGATATATTTATTTGCTTTAACATGAAATTAAAATTAAACCGCCGAAAACACTGAAAAGCAAAAAATATCAAACCTTTTTATTAACCTTAATAACTAAGTTCTTATTACATATAATCTATGGTTCTCTTTATTATTATCTTTTTTTATCCGTGCAGGGGCGATGAAAGAATACTGACCTATGTGGCCGGGGTCAGCCTGTCATAAAAGGCGACAATACAACCCACCCTAGCTACGTGGTAGGATACCAAGCCCGTCTGGATCTCAACTTTCTGTTGTGTTACGGCATTAGTGAACCAAGTTCCTGTGCCCTTACGGGACAGCAGCGTGTTCGCAATGCCACTGGAGTTGCTCACACACTCATAGGCGACGGTAACTGCTAAATTCTAATCGGGCCGTCAGCCTGTCTGCTATTCTACAGCAATAAAAAATATATAAGTATCATGCCAACTGAAAGTGAATAAACAGATAAGCTGACGGCTCACGTAAGCAGTTACCGTTGCCTATGAATTTACGATGCAAGGGGCACTTCTAACACGCTGCCGTTCGCGTAGAGCAGTAGTCATCCACAAGAGCCAAATGTAGATAACACACGATTGAAATTTATTCAAAGAACTATTTTTATAACAAATGCTTTGCTTTAGTAGAAGTCATTATTTAAGGAAATAATTATATGCTATATAATAAATAATAGTCCGTGTCTGGACTAAACATTTCGCGGAAGAGCCGTAGCCGCGGAGTCAAAGAGCCGCGGGATTAAGACCACTGGCGTTAGGAGAACGTAGATGTTGCTTCAATGTTTAACTTTCATTCATTTATACATTCACGATCATATTTTATTTATTTATTTATCAATAACAAATCACAACATATACATAAAATATTGTCCAATGAGTCATGTCATTCTTACAAGCCTCTGCGGAAGACTAATGTTGGTTTCTTATAATCAGCTATGCTGAGTAGAGGACCTTTTTAAGGAATTTATATTTGTAAAGTGATTTTTATTTTAATTGTGATGTATTATAATTTTTTGCTTTAAATAAACAAATGTCTCTCTTTATTTACATACGTACTCCTACAAAAAGATATAGTATGCTTATTTTTTATTATTATTATAGCATTGGTTAATTAGTTGGCAAAAAAGTAAGCCATGTCCTTCTCCGAGATCCAAACTATCTCTATACCAAAATTCATCAAAATTGCTTCAGCGGTTTAGGCATGAAAACGCTGTGACAGACAGACAGAATTATTGGAAAAATACATTTAAAAAAATTCGTGGTACATAAAGTATTTTTATATTATTATTCGATAAAGTATTTTTACAATACTTGTCTTTTATCGATGTCGATAAAAATATTTAAGGGTCGTTACGCATCACAACTCACAAAAGCAGCTTGACCACAAGTTTGGCAAATGAAGCAGGAGAGGGCGCGACAAGTCGCCGCGGAGTGCACGTAGTATACGGAAAACATTCAGACGGTTGAATTATTAACGGGGAATTTAATTATAAATAATAAATTGAGAAGAAGGAGACTGGCATGGCGCGGGTACGTAATGAGAAGAAATCTGAGATTAAAGGTACAAGGGCAAAGTAAGGCCTTAAAAGCTAAGGAAATAATGTATGATGCATTTGTGAAGTGACAGATGAAGAATGTCAGGATAGAGTAAAATAGTAGAAAAAAACATAGCATCGACCCAAGTGATGATTATCATAAAATACTTCTTTGGAACAATTCTCACGGAAAATGTCTGATGTGAAAAGCTACGATATCATGATATCAGCGTTAATAGCAATCTCATAAAACATTTGAGGCTCAATAACAAACGCAATGCAGATGTGATGGGCATGATTCCCATTTCGAGTCTGGGTGCATGTAATATGTATTTATATGTATACAAAAAAATTATGCAGTCCGGGACACCGTCAGGTATGAAGTTCTTCGCAATATTTTTGGAGTATACTCCATAAGAAATCATTTTAATATTTATTTTATTTTTGTTTATTTGTGAAACATACAATTACGATAAATCACAATATAAAGATAACATGAAAATTAACAAATCAGTAAAGTTTCCACTTAAAGGTAATACACATAATTGCATCATCCAATAGAACAATAGTAATGTCATAAATTAAAATTATAAAATATATTAAAAAAGAATTGAGAGAACTAAACTTAATATTTTAGTCATTTGCATAATTCGATTATTTTTGATTTATAATTTACAATGTTAGAGCAAAAAATGTCTACACTGGTGTAAGATTTATTATATTCAAGACAAGATCCGTGTAAAAGAGTGTTTCTTGCTAGATTTGACTTTATTGAAAGTAATGAAAAAAGTGACGCCTTGAATTTAAACGGGGACACCTCAGGAATACTTGACTTATAAGGAAAGGGGAATCAATGTGATTATTGAGTAATTTGAATAAAAATATTAATATTTAGCCCGCAGTATGAAAATTTTATGAGGAGTAAAATCAAGCGTTAACTAAAAGTGAGGCTTTACGTTCCTTTGCGCAACGTACTTTGCGCACCTTTTACGTTTTAGCATACAATCGAGCTCCCGCGAGCGCTATGCGCGGACGTATTCACGCTCCATCCCCTGACAACGCACGCTCGAACGTCCTTGTGTCGTGTTATCGGTATAATATTTGAAGTTTACTTACTCCTTAAGAAACGATTTTCATATTTTTACATAATCTACACAATAATACTCGTAGTTTTTAAGGAGTAAACTCCAGTAGGAGCTGACATACTACGGTCTTTTTTAACTCAAAACGTGTTTACCAACGCCAGTGGCATTGCGAATACGCTGCTGTCCCATAAGGGTACACGAAATTGGGTCACTAATGCTGGAACACAACACAAAGTTATTATGGCGGCATACTTAAGATCAAAGGTGGTCGCCATCCAGACGGGCTTGAGGCCCTACCACGTTGCTAGGGTGGGTTGTTTTATCGCCTTTTACGACAGGCCGACCCCGGCCGCAGAGGTCAGTATTCTTTTTCCGCCCCTGCACGGATACACTGTTCGATTACTGTTATACATATTTTGAGAAAAAAAATGTTTTGTCTGTTATATTTACGTGGACTATATAGTAACAAACGTAGGTAAAATGCATAAAAGACCGTGGGCTTGTTAAAATACGATACGCCTTGGTCAGCGTACTATATTGTGTTGCCATGTATATTAAAAATACTGGAAATTCATGGCTTTTAACACGATATTATTAGCTTGGTGCTTACTGTTAATTATTATAAATTTCATCAGCAGATTTTGGTGAAAGTAGAAATAGGATTATAAAATACAAAACTTTTTAAATCAAATTGTAATATATAATAACAGTTTGGTTTTATTTTTTCTAAAGTAATTTGTGGTAAATTATTACCACGTTCTGATGGTGAAAGAAAATACTCATGATAGGTATACCGCGCGTCTCTGAATAGGGTAGCCCAAGTTCAAAAGTTGGGCGTTATGGGGTAATATAAAATAATTTTATTTGTGCAAGGGCAGAGAAAGAATACTGACCTCTTCGGCCAGGGTCGGCCTGTCGTAAAAGGCAACTAAACAACCCACCCTAGCTACGTGGTTGGGCCCCAAGCCCGTCTGAATGGCGACCACCTTTGGTCTTAAGTATGCCGCCATAAAAACTTTGTGTTACGTTCCGGCATTAGTGACCCAAGTCATGTACCCTTATGGGACCGCAGCGTGTTCGCGATGCCAGTGGCGTTACAAACACCCATAGGCGACGGTAACTGCTAAATTCTAAGCGGGCCGTTAGTCTGTCTCCTGTCCTACAGCAACACAAAACAAAAAATTTGTATTAAATATACATGTCGCATTCAGCGGGCCCTATAGAGGGCACAGCCAGTGTACACAAGTGGCTTGATGTAATAAAGAGATGCAAGCCAATGGCTTCATCATCAGAGCCCTCTGTTGCTCAGAATAAACTTGGGTGTGTGTTAAAGTTATACTTCTTTGACGTCACAAAACAAAAATAGCTAAAGATTTCATCTCGTCACAGCTCTGTTTGTAAAAGGAATAACAAAGAATAGTTTATAACGTAAACAAATAAAAATAATAAATACCGTCAATTAACCTCAAATCCCTAAATGCCCTTAATTTAGTACCATTTTATACTGATGGCAGCACTGTTGGTTCACGTCGCGCAATAGTTTCCAAATTATGTTTTATACACTATTATATGTACACTTATGAAAAATCGAGAGAATAATGTGAATTATTCGTACTTTAAAATACAATACGTAATTTTTATCCGTACAGGGGCGGAGAAAGAATACTAACCTCTGTGGCCGGGGTCGGCCTGTCGTAAAAGGCGACAAGACAACCCACCCTAGCTACGTGGTAGGGCCTCAAGCCCGTCTGGATGGCGACCACCTTTGGTCTTATGTATGCCGCCATAATAACCTTGTGTTGTGTTCCGGCATTAGTGACCCAAGTTCCTGTACCCTTATGGGACAGCAGCGTGTTTGCGATGCCACTGGCGTTGCAAACACCTATAGGCGACGATAACTGCTAAATTTTAAGCGGGCTGTCAGCCTATCTGCTGTTCTACGCAATAAAAAAAAATTGGTTTGGTTTTGTTTAGTCATTTCTGTACCACTGTGCAAGCTGTCATTAAATTCAAAATTGTAGATAATTTTGTTACATGGCAACACCGATCTAAGCCGCTTTTTTCCACTAAGAAAATGCTTTTCTTACACGAAAACCGTTGTTTTTATACGATTAACACGAAAAGGGCCCTATTAGTGGGATAAATCCACATTTGACGTAATCACGTACGTAAAAGATTTTCGAGTTAAGTCGTTTGTAGTTTATTTTGCTTGAACGATCTGAAGAGTCTGAAATTTGTGAATACGCACATGACAGACCCAACACGCACACGATTTGTTAAAAAACACTTGCGCGTGTGTACGTATATACTTCTTTGGTGTAACAGAAAAAATTAGGTAAAGATTTCATCCCGTAAAGTAAAATAATGATAAATTAAAAAAATAAACAACCGACAATTAACTTCAAATCTACGAATGCACTTAAAAAGTATTTTTTTAAACGTAAAAGTCATTTTATCACGAATTTTTACAATGGCCTATAATTTTTTCATCACCATTTATAATTTAAAATCCATACACATATGAATGAATGAATAAATATAATTTATTTTATCTCTACTGATAATAAAACACGTGTTATAGTTTTATGAATATTTGAGAAACTACTGTGAACATTTTTTCATACATTTTCATATATATTTTCTTCCTGACGGCAAGAAAAGTGCGCTTTAGAACTAAAATACGTGAAATTAATATATTTATACACTAGCTGTGCCCGCGACTCCGTTCGCGGTAACTTTGGACAGAATTTTTTGGATATATCTTATGGTTTATTTTGGATTACAAACCTTATAAACCCTAAAATATAAATGAAATATGCAAACAGTCATTATTATCGAATGCAACTGTTACGCCATGCGCCTCCGGAATACGTACGCTCGAACCTACAAAGTCCAGCCTAAGCTGAACCCTGTTTCATATGATTGATGACATAAATCTGAGGTTTACTTAAATTGGAATTTCAGCCTACAAATTCTAGCTTAAGCTGGACCCTATTTCATATGATTGATGATATAAATCTGAGGTCAACTTAAATTGGAATATAAAATTTCCAAAACTTATAATTTTTAACAAAAACTATTTTTTTCTTCTAAAATAAAAATAGCCCAAGTTACTCCTTGATACATCAGCTATATGCCAGTGAAAGTCCCGTCAAAATCGGTGGAGCCATTTCAGAGATTAGCCGGAACAAACAGACAGACAGACAAAAATTCAAACAAACAGACCCTCCAATTTTATTTATTTGTATGGATGAAGTCGATTAGAGACGACTAAGGGTGGAATCGACCAAACTTAAATTTATACACGACTAACTATACCAGGAATAATCTATTCCATGATTTTAATCTCGAGTAAATCCATAGTCGTTTTTCCACGTAATCGATAGTATACTTGCGCTAGGAATAACAATACGCGAATATCAGAGTGAATGGTGAACGAAAATAAAACCCGGCAAATAAATGTTGTTCTACAACGGAATAGTGTAAGAGCATATATCATGTCAACTCGATTTTGCCGTATTATAGTGTGAAAAAGTAGCTGTAGTGTAAGCTTTGAATAAATACAAATATATAATCAAAGATGTACACTTACCGGTCGGAAATATATTCCAAGTTACGTTCAATTTTCGATAGCAGAAACAAAGTGGCTTCTTTGCTCAAACGAAACCTCATCGCAAAATCATGGTCATCATAATATTTAAATAAGTCTTTTCCTTCTTTTAACCATCTTGGACGTCTAGGTATAATTTCCTCATCACTATCACTATCATCAATCAAATTGTTTAAACGTTGCATTATACAATGCCAGTGTATTAATTTAGTGCGTTGCGTTGACTTGAAATTAAAACACAGAATAAATATTTGTGAAATGACAGAAATCAGATGATTGGACTGACTGACGCCATTACATTATTCTAGGAATAGCTCCGTTTAGTGTTGCCAATTTAGCGACTTTGTCGCTAAATCTGGTGACATTTAGTTTTCTACAGCGGCTTAAATTATGTGTCTAGCGACAAAAAAATCTAGCGACTATTCTAACGACTTCAAGAGTTTAAATAAAAACATAAATAAAAATTTTAACTATCTTCATTAAATTAAAATATGACAAGATGTCAGCCCAGAAATCTATCTTCTCTATATTCGGAACGCTGCCATAAATTCTTATGCTTAAGCCGGGATTCCCGGCTTGTGTAATGGGGAATTTGAGTAAAAAAACACTCGGAGTCTAAAAAACACAAATCAAACTATTTCATTATTTTTAGTATTAAGTTTTTGACTTTTTAATTTGTGAAATAAGTATTTTTTCATTTGGTGGTAATAAATAATATTTTATGTTATATTTTATTTTTATTATTAATTTCTTGACTTTTCGTTTGTTAAATAATTGTTTTTTATAATTTTTAATTGTTTTATACCGATTACAAATATTATTCTGTGTAAGTAAATCAAATTATTTTCTTTTAATCCAACAGACCAAAAAACTGTGCCCCATTCTAGCGTGCGTAAAAAATATAGGATAGAGATACGTGAAAGAATTGCACTGAATTTTCATCCCTAGCGTTCAGAATACAGGGATCATTTAGCAACTTCTAACTTTTTGACATGTAGAGTTGGCAACACTGGTCCGTTATTCCGTGCGAAACGGCGGTATAGTAACAATTCCCGAATAGGCCCATTATTCTTAGAATTGTAGATGGTAAAACGTAAAATTGATTTATTCTCGATTAACTGACGATTTATTCTAAGATTTACTCTTGTATGGTTGAATCCACCCTAAGGAAGTTAAGTAGCCTGAAAATTATTTATGCGGCCCGGAACACTAACGTGTTTGCAGCCCTCCTTCCTGCCGCCATCCCAGCTATGTGGGATCGACACAACGTGTCCTCTATTTCCATTCTCCTCTATTAGTCATCTGAACATTCACACCCTTTTCACCATATCATCTTTTACGCTATCCATCCATCTTTTATTTTGTCTACATCTGCTTCTGTATCAATCCACTTTCATTTCTATCATTTTCCTAGTTATATGGCATCCTTCTCTTCGCATTACATGGCCAAACCACGCTAGTCAGTTATTTTTGAGTTTTTCAACCACTGCTACTTTCTGTTCGATCCTTGCATAAGGGTATTTGAAATCCCGCCTCCTGATTTTAGTTACCTACCCTCACTCGGTGAGGTAAAATGGTAAAAGCGAGGGTGGGACGGCAAACCACTAAACTGACAGGACGGTCGACGTTCGACCTCCCTGGTTACTAGAAACTAATTGGCCGTGCCACCTGTGTGTTCAGAGTTGTGACTTTAGCTGGTGCCGTGCAACAGTTCCTCCGCAACCTGAACCGAGCCGGGAAGGGGTGGAATCAAGGTCAGTGCGAATTTCTTTGCCCACTGCAAGGCATCGCGTCTCTCTAGCCATCCTCTCTCATACAGTCCACTGCTCTCGAGCTTTCCTTCTCATTCCTGTACGGTGCAATCTCGGTCCGTGACCGGCATCGCACACTTTCTCTAACACTCATTTCTAATTTTCGCATTGCACTTTGACTTTAAATTTAATATTCCCTTCTATTAATATTATCATTAAAGGCTATTAGACGAACGAAAATGGACGACATTTACATATTGGAAGATGGACCTCGCATCTGGACTTTTATCGACGCATTATCGCCGCCATTTTATGACATTCCGTACTTAAATTTCACGCGAAATTGCTAGAACATATGACGATTTGACAGTTAATAGTAATTTTTCTTTTATAATAACCGCGACGACGCCATCTTTTTATATAGGTATTAATATACTTAGATATTTTTAACACGCTTTAATTAGTTTCACCGGTACCGAAGACCGAGTACTTGGCCTGCAACTCTACAGATCCCACATCCGTGCGCATAGGCGGCGATACGGTCAAGCGCACGAAACAGGTGAAATACCTGGGATCTGTATTTCATGCGTCTGGTGACATTAATTGCGACGTTAAGGCACGCGTTGCTGCCGCGTGAGCCAAATGGCGTGAGGTGACTGGTGTTATTCGTGATCCCAAAATATCGGTTAAATTGAAGGGACAGGTCTATAAGACCATCATTAAGCCTGTCCTTTTATACGGATGTGAAGCATGGCCGGTTCAGGGGCGACACAAGCAAGCGCTGCGAGTCACGGAGATGAATATGCTGCAGTGGATGTGTGGAGATGTATTTTTTATTTGTATTAATTGAAGTAATCACCCATGCAATCAATGCATCTTTGCCAACACAGTGGCAGTTTATTGATGCCCTTCTTAAAGAAATCAGCTGGACGGGAGGCAACAAATTCTTTAAAGGCATTTTGTACTGCCTCTCGGGTATTGAATTTTTTTTCCGCCAAGAAGTTATCCAAATTCTGGAAAAAGTAGTAGTCTGTAGGCGCAAGGTCTGGTGAGTAGAGCGGATGACGGAGAACTTCTAACCCCAGTTCTTGAAACTTGGAGACCGTTTGCTGTGCAATATGAGGTCGCGCGTTGTCGTGGAGGAGCAGCGGAGACGAGCGATTGACCAATGCTGGTTGGAGATGTGCCAGCTTCTCCATCATTGTGTTCAGTTCTTCACAGTACACATCTGCAGTAATGCTCACCCCGTTTGGTAAGAAGCTGTGATAAATCACACCGGCGCTAGACCTCCAAACAGTGATCATCACTTTTCTAGGGGTAAGTTTTCGTTTAGGGCATTGTTTAGGTGCTGAACCAGGATCCAACCAACTTGCTAAGCGCTTGCGGTTATCAAACAGAATCCATTTTTCATCGCAGGTAACAATGCGGTTCAAAATTCCTTCATTTGTGTGTCTGTTGAGCAGTGCAAGGCACATCTCGACGCGTACTTCGCGCTGGCGATCATTGAGTTCGTGGGACACCCATTTGTAAAGCTTTTTTACCTTGCCAATTTGACGCAAATGGACCAATGTTGTTTTGACGCTAACGTTGAAAGCTGCTGCTAATTCAGCCGTAGATTGTGTATCATCAGCTTCCACAATCGCCTTCAATTCGTCATTGTCGACCAAAGTCTTCGGACGACCGCGAGGTTCATTTTTCAGGTCGAAATTCCCAGAACGGAAGCGAGCAAACCAATAACAGGTGGTGCGTTGGTTTGTAGTGTTAGCTCCGTAAACGTCGTTGACGTTGCGTGCCGCTTGTGCGGCGTTGCTGCCACGACGGTACTCATATTCCATAATTACTCGAATTTTTAACGTATCCATGATGACGAAAAAGATTGAAATGCGATGAAAATGTAACACTAATCAATAAACAAATGACTACTTTTGGAAAAAGAATTCCATGTTTTTAAAATAAAATTAATTTGAAATTAGAATTCTTAACCAAACAAAAATTATTTTGATTTGAAATGGCCAGTACTGCAGAACGGCAATTTCATAGGTAAAAACCTATTTATTATAAAGTAAAAAATAATTAACATTAACATAAGAATAAAATTACTGACGAGAAAATTAATGTCACTGTTCTAAAAGCGTGGAGTGCTCGATATTAATCGTTGTAATTTTTTTTTCACTAGTTTCATTCCGAAATGCAGTAAGTTTAAAAACATCGTACAAAACACTCCACTATTTTAGAACAGTGAAACTAATTTTCTCGTCAGTAATTTTATTCATATATTAAGAATTATTTTTAACTTTTTAGTTTGAATAACTATAAAATATTATTTATTTGTTGTCAATTCCCAATCGGTAAATGTTTTTATTAATTTAACGCCATCTTCCGACTGGTTTTTTGAAATTTAATACCGTCTTCCGGCAGTTTTGTCAATTAAGCGCCAGATAGCGTTTCGGTAGAAGAAAAAGAAAGCGTTAATCCTGAGGATCCTGATAAGGATAATGTTACAAAAAGTTTCTAATCAACCCATCGTTTTAAAGGGGGTGAAAATCACATTCAAAGATTCCGTTACATAGATACATACCAAGCTAATAAAAAAACGTGGGGCGCTCAATAAATCAGTTCTCGAAAACATTCGATCGGTACGATGAGTCCAGTAATGGTACGATATCCCCATTGTTTTTGTCTATCTAATATACCGGCACGCTATGATGGCCGTTTTGACGTTTGTCCACTCATGAAGTTTCTATTAATTAGTAATTACATTTGAAGGAGTAAATTGCTGTTCTTTATTGTCAATAGCGCCGTGCAGTTATTGACAATAAAGAACAGCAATTTGCTCCTTCAAATGTAATTACTAATTAATAGAAATTTTATGAAGTGGATAAACGTCAAAACGGCCATCATAGTGTGCCGGTGGCAAAGTATGAAACATAATTTGGAAACTAAAGGTGTGTAACTCAGGATAGATTAACTCAAAAGATATATATCCCAAGTGAAGAGTTATTTTATCTCTATATCTCTTGTACTCTAACTGTATCTTTATATCTTTATCTTTACAGTACATATTTCGATACATTTCATAACATATCTCACTTCACACTGAGTAGATCGAGAAGAAACGAGACAGAGGGATTAGCCAGGTGCAACGCGTATTTTCTTATAAAAGAATGAGTTCGAATATAGTAGCAAGCCAAAATAAATCGTATTGCTATAATGTTGTCGTTTAATTTTGTTTGAATATACGTATATATCAAACACTGGTATAAAAATATTGTTTTAATACTTTTTTCGGTTTAGTTTTGAGCAGCTTCAGCTTAGCAAAGCATTACTTGTTTTTGCAATAGATAAATTATTGTAATTGTTTCGTATATTCTTAAAATTTGTATTTAGTTTACGGCATTGGTCACGCCAGCCTAGTTCCAAAAGATTAATAAAAATAGATTTATGGACTTTTGTAACTAAGTTGACAGTCCTAAGCCTGTCAAGTATGAAGAAAAATCAGACCGCTGTTTCAGTTTTAATATTTAAATTAAAAAAAAAGTTAATATCACTAACTCATCTTGTCTGCAATTGATATTATTCACGGTAAAATAAAGAGTTAAAGATATAAAAGAATGATATATATCTCTATATCCAAAAGATATATATCTTTCTTTTCTCCTTGGTGAGTTATTTTGCTCAAGACTATTGGAAACTATTTGCCGATTTGAAACGACAGTGCTGCTGCCATCTAGTATCAAATGATACAAAACTATTTTAAGTTTTAGATTTTATTAGATTTAAGGGTCATTGTTAGTATATATTATTTTTTCACTCCGTTTACATACAAATAAAGCTATTATTTGTTCTGGTACGCTATAAGCACGCACACAGAAGATTTTTATTTATTTTACTAATTTGAAAATTAATATTCCGCTAACAACGCTTACAGGACTGGTTACCATGGCAACGGAATAGAACCGCCTATAATACTGGCCAGCGTGAGTGAACAAATAATATTGTATCCAGCCGCTATTGTGGTGAAGCGACAAAAACGACCTTTCCGATTCGATAAACAAGAAAATAGTTATCTTTTAAAGGCACGTGGAAGGAGACACCTTTGTTAGTAGGGCTGTCAATAAATTATATTATTTTATTGCGATTCAGACGGTAGCTGCACTTATTAGTTATGAATAATATTGAAAAAAAAAAACCATAGACTGTATTGACAGCTGTCAGAAAATTCATGCATCAAAATGTCAATTACTTATTTAGCTATACATATACAAATGTTTATGATGAAACACTCGCGGACTTCTTTAAAAGTCTTCCAATTTTTTTTAAATTATAATCTGATCACCGGATTCGGAAAGCATATACAGTAACCCAGTCTACCTGGGCGCAGGAATTCCTTTAGGAGGAAGTGGGCAGTATACCACCACGCTTTTCCAAAGCGTGTTGGTTGGTCACCGATGACCTCAACGCGCAGGTTTGCTAACGATATTTTCTTTGTGTACATGTCTTTTATACATATATACTTTTCTTTTGTAAATAAATACAAATTAAACAGCCAGACACGGGACGAAAAGCGAACCCATGACCCCCCCCCCCCGCAAGCGTACCGAAGTGCATTAGTCGCTGCGCCATGGAGATCGTTATGTACAATATGCACACTATAAAAGAAAAACTGCCTAAACCGTGCATTCTTACATCATTACGTATTAATTTAAGAAATAGTAATGTGTAGAGGATAATTACTTATTTTTATTCTTATACTAGCTGTGCCCGCGACTCCGTCCGCGTGGAATAGTGACTTTAGGCAGCATTTTTTGGATATATGAGGTCAAATTAAATTGGAAATTCAACCTACTAAATCCAGCCTAAGCTGAACCCTATTTCATATGGTTGATAATATAAATCTGAGGTTAACTTAAATTGGATACTAAAATTTCCGAAATTTATCATTTTATTTTAGAAACAAAAACTATTTTTGTTTCTAAAATAAAAATAGCCTAAGTTACTCCTTGGTACATCAGCTATCTGCCAGTGTAAGTCCCGTCAAAATCGGTGCAGCCATTTCAGAGATTAGCCGGAACGAACAGACAGACAGACAGACAAAAATTGTAAAAAATGTTGTTTTGGTATATGTACCGTGTATACGTCGTGTATTGTATACGAGTGCACTTAGTAAAAAGCGGTTATTTTAAAATTACAAACAGACCCTCCAATTTTATTTATTTGTATAGATATAGGTCATTATTTTCCAATACAAATAATATCTAATGAGATATTATTTATAATAATATTTAATAACCAAAATATTTATTTTTAAAATGTTCCTAGAGTGACTATAAAAGTCATAATAAGAAAACTATATCCTGTCCACATAAAGATTGCCTGGAAGAGATCGTTTCAAGCGATAAGGCCGCAATTTGTGCAATGTATTAATTTAAAATATATGTACCTGTAAGTTTTGGATACAATTAAGAATGAATAAATAAAATATATCAGTGGAAGCGACAGCCCTACAGTCCCTTAGGTGACGTTCATAATTTATGTATTGTCAGCTCGCGTATTTAGTGCAGATTCGCATTATTCACACATTATAAATCGCGCGAACGCACCGATAAAGGAACGCGACCCCAACAAGATGGCCGCCGGCTGTCACTTTGACGGTGGTTTCGGCGGGAAACTGGGAAGGTAGAAAGTTATAAGTACGTAAATGAAAAATAAAATATTCTTTACTTTCAAGGTTGGGTTATTATTCGTTATTTGTTTAAGGAATAATAAATTAATAAAATAGGAATAATACATACCGGCAATTAACCTCAAATCTGAATGAACGCACTTAAAAAGTTTTTTGAAAGATAAAAGTCACGTTTATCACGAATTTTCACAATTTACTATCATTCGTCATGTATAATTTAAAATCTCACACGCATATGTATATTTATGAATGAATAAATACAGTAACCCCTCTTATAACACGGTACTCTAACGCGATTTCAGTCCCCCGTATAACACGGTAATTTCACACGTTATATTTCTGTATGTACTGTGAACATTATAATGATTTGTACAGTTCATAATTAATTTCGTGTGCCTTAAAATGTTCTTAGTTTGATTTTAATAAAACGCACATATTTCGTTCATAACATAGTTTTTTCTTAATATTATAATTTAAATCCCTTTTAACGAGAAAAACTAAACGTGAATCATTTGTAAATAACGCGTTATATGGGGTCATACAAGCGCGTTATACGAGAATACTCAACGCATTTTCTATAACGAAGAATCAATCTATCGTGTTATAGGGGGGATTACTGTATATATTTTTATCTCCACTGATATAAAACACGTGTTGCTTTATGAATATTTGAAAAACTACCCTGAATATAGTCACGAGTTTTCACGGAAACTTGAGAGACAATTATTGGCTAACTTCAACATGTCGCTTTTTGGCTGTCGGTGTGCGCTCGCATTGTAAAATTTTACTCTTACACTGTTTTCCAATCGCACCAAGAGAAGTTTAAAAGAATTGAACAAAAGCGAATAAGAAAAGTCTGGTCCAGGTAATAAAACGAGACCTCAAGGCTGGTCTGGCCATGAGGGATGGCAATGAGTACCTGTTTTTCTGGCTTCAATGAGCCTCTTAGAAAATTCTCTGAAGAGGCCCTTTTAATCATATAAATGATTTTAAATTAACAAACATTGTCTTCTTGATGACTCAACATATTTAATAGATACTTAAAATAATTATTTTAACGCGTAATATAATAGTCGTTCATCATAACTAGCTTCTGTCATCGTAAATTGTGCAACATTCAAATGTTATTTGATTATTTCTGTGTCGAATTAAACTGTGAACATGTTTTTAAAATAAGAACTAGATAAAAATGTATTTATCGAATGCTTAATCATAAACAGACCGATTACGATTTAGGTCTAAAGTGAGATAATATAACGGGCAGCATTGTATCGATGCCCTCTATCGACCAAACTAAGATTTATTTCGATATCTCTTTCCCACACTGAGTTACCGCTATTTGGTTATAAGTCAATATATGGGATAAGTAGTAAATGACAAAACGTTTTTTGCGATTTCCCAAAAAACAGGTTTTTTGAGTTAGGTCAGTTTATGATTAAGCATGCGTTATGATGATTTAAGTTTTTTAAAAATACAGTAGAACCACTGTACGTGGAATTTGAAGGGAGACGCCAAACATTCGAGTTATAGAGTTTACGACTTGTGGAGGATTTCGACTTTGTAAATCAAACATTGCTACTCGTATGTTCGGAATTCTTCTTAGTCGGATACTCTTGACAGAGCAGTCGCGGTCACGCAAGACGCCCAGCAGCGCTTCACCACCGCGCGCCATTTGTCCCTAGCTGAAGCCTGTCTTGCGCAGTCGTTTAGGGATGTGTGTGTCATCGACTTGATTTGGTCCGTCCATCGCAAAGGCGAACGCCCTCGCGATCTGCTGCCATTTACCCGGCCTTGCACAACGAGCCGCTCCACTAAGTCCCCCCCCCGTGTCGCGTCACATGTTCAAAGAACTGGAGTATTCGGGATTGCACCACCGTTGACAATCTCTCGCTGATGTTAAGCTCCTTCAAGATGCATACATTGGTGCGGTGCTGTATCCAGGAGACATTAAGCAGTCTTCTCCAACACCACATTTCCAAGGCGTCAATACGCTGCTGCTCTCTTTCCTTCACCGTCCATGTCTCGGCACCGTACAGTAAAATCGGGAATACAAGCGCTCTTACGAGACGGGTCTTGGTGGTCTTGGTTATGTTCCGGTCTCGCCATACTTTCGAAAGCCTGTCCATGGCACTGCGGGTGATGACCATGCGCCGCTTGACTTCGTCTTCAGAACCGCCTCTGTTTGAAATTAAAGAGCCCAGGTAGACGTATGATTGGACGACTTGGCAATTCGCAATCTCAGTGATTTCCGGAGCATTGTTGCGACCACGGTCCACAATCATGTTCGGAATACGGAGGTCGAATTTAATTTTTTGAGTTATAGAGAGAAAATAGGCGAGAAACTTGCTTATAAGGACTAAATAATTATTTCGACTTATAAAGGGTTCAGATTTCGAGCATCGGAGGTTGAAGGGAAGGGTACATTTAGTAGAGTTAGGAAGGTTTTCGACTTATCGAGGTTCTACTGTAGGAAACCATGAAATTTAAAAGGCTAACTAATTTTGTGGGCTCTTGTTCATTACGCAATGGGAATTCGAACTATAGTATTGAACAAATTAATCAACTCTACACATGCTACCTTATAAGATTTCAGTATTTTTAACAAGCTTTATATAATTTCACCTGTATGTTTGTTTAGTTTACTCCTTTGAACTTTAAAAAATAAATATAATTTAAAGCGTGTTATTTAAGTATATTTTTTAAAAACAAACTGCAATTTGAAACAATTTTTTGTGTTTCGTATACCAGAATGTTACGTGTTTCCGCTTACAGCCTCGCTTAAGCTTTATTTTAAAACAAAATTAGATTCCAAATTTGAATCAAACATAGACAAACGACACATTAAATTCAAACTTCTTTCTAATAAAGCCATAGAGGTTTTATAAGGTTCTTTTTATAATAAAAAAAATACTTTATGATACGGACTCCTCAATAACGCGACTATCATTGGATCCAATCTACGATTTTGACCGTATACAGCGATAAGGATACTTGTTTTGGCTATCAGAAAAAAAAGATCATTTTAAAAAGTCGTGAGCCATAAACACCTAGTTAAAATGGAATGGGATTGTATTTTTTATCAATTATCTGTTGACTTTTAGCGAGATTGTCAAAGCTTTTAATCCGTGCAGGGGCGGAGAAAGAATACTGACCTCTGCGGCCGGGGTCGGCCTGTCGTAAAAGGCGACAAAACAACCCACCCTAGCTACGTGGTAGGGCCTCAAGCCCGTTTGGATGGCGACCACCTTTGGTCTTCAGTATGCCGCCATAATAACCTTGTGTTGTGTTCCGGCATTAGTGACCCGAGTTCCTGTACCGATGCCACTGGCGTTGCAAACACTCATAGGCGACGGTAACTGCTAAATTATAAGCGGGCCCTCAGCCTGTCTGCTGGCCTACAGCATGTAGTGCCGACCCCATATAGCTGGGTTAAGAGCATAAAGAAGATACTTTTGTTAAGTAAATATATATAAATAAACACCAAGACACGAGACGGGAACCCGTGACCTCCGCAAGCGTACTGAAGTGCGTTAGCCGTTAGGCTATGAAGGTATAATAGAATAAGAGCAGTAAAGAGATAAAGAATTTACTCTGTGTGGGGATAGAACCCACAGACTTAGGTGGCTACTAAACAAGTGACATATCTAAGCGAGGGCAACAACAAACATCGACGCGGCCATCTTGATTTTATTTACGACACACAATTAGGCGGTATGCCGGTATCTATTCACCTTTTTATTTACTGCGTATAAGAACTGAGATGGCGTTGAGTAGGTTTATATTACACGGATGGAGACTCTTTTTCTTTATTGCTGTCGGACAGCGGACAGGCTGACGGTCCATAAGGGTACAGGAACTTGGGTCAATAATGCCGGAACACAACACAAGGTTATTATGGCGGTATACTTAAGACTAAAGGTGGTCGCCATCCAAACGGGCTTGAGGCCCTACCACGTAGCTAGGGTGGGTTGTTTTGTCGCCTTTTACGACAGGCCGACCCCGGCCTCAGAGGTCAGTATTCTTTCTCCGCCACTGCACGAGCTACGTGGTAGGGCCTCAAGCCCATCTGGATGGCGACCACCTTTGTCTTAAGTATGCCGCCATGATAACCTTGTGTCGAGTTCCGGCATTAGTGACCCAAGTCTGTACTCATAAGGGACAACAGCGTGTGCGTGATGCTACTGGCGTTGTAAACACCCATAAACGACGGTAACTGCTACATTCTAAGTGGGCCGTCAACCTGTCTGCTGTCCTACAGCAATAAAAAAAAATGGCCACGTTTTGCGGCAACCGGCTCGTGTGGAACAAATGTCTAGCCATGCCGCCTCCGCCGGATCCCGGCAGAAAAGGTTACCCAAAAAGTGCTGGCTTGAACAGACGATATGTGTGCTAATGGACTCACTACCAGGGATGCCGAAGACCGTGCAAAGTGGAAATGGATGATGATGTCAATGATGGTGAAAAATTTCATCATTAAAAGTATGAAAGGACGAAACATTTAATTCGACTCTATACATCCTAGTTTATAACGATCTTGTCCGACGACAGGGAGGTGATGCGTTTCCATTTTATTTATTTCATTTATATCCCATTAATTTTAATTTTTTTTTAAATCCATCCCTAGCAAGGACTTCATGGCTCTATTAATACACCGTGGTAATTATATTAATTGTATGTCATATATTATGTCTGCCACGCTTAGAGTTAGGTAATGAATATTTTAAATTGTAAGTTTAATTTGTGCTACAAACATAATATGTTTATTATATTTTACTAGGTATTTTACCATATATGTTATAAATGTGACAGTTAATTGATGTGTTTTTAGCATTGCGTATGTTATTCTACTTTTTTATTTTATATAGGTATCTATATATATAATTCTTATAGACGACCTCGGTGGCGTAACGAATTAGCACGTCGGTACGCTCGCGGAGGTCACGGGTTCGATTCTCGTCTCGCATCTGGGTGTTTATGTATAATATGTATTTATTTACAAAAAAAAAAGTATATAAGTAGTATATCAGTTGTCTAGGGCCCATAACACAAGTGCTACTTAGTTTGGGACTAGATAACGCTGTGTGAATTGTTACAAAATACTTATTATTATTATGTGCGTGTGTAAGTTACTGAACTCCTCTTAAACGGCTGGACTGGATTTTGTTGAAATTTTTTGTGTGTGTTCAAGAATGGTTTAGATTCACAATTGGACTCAGTAGGTGGCGTTGCGATTGAGTTCTGGGATTTTTACTTTTCGCATATCAGAACATAACCCCAAAATTTTAAACAGTTCATTTTCTTTTTTCATCATCATCATCCTAGCGTTAGTCCCGGTTGCCACCCAAACTTTCGCTTCGGTGGCCGGGGTCCGCTTTCCGACTTTTTCTAGTTCATTTTCTTTTTTGTATGGCAGATAAACGTCTGCCAGGTCAGCTGACGGTCTACTTATGCAATAGTAAGCAGTTACCGTCACTTATTATGACAGCATACTTATAAATCAGGGGTGGTTGCCATCCGGACATGTTTGGGACCTTACCACGTAGGTAGTAGTTGTTTTGTCGCCTTTTACGACAGGCCGACCTCAGCCGCAGTACACGGAGAAAAACTCATCTAATATATTGCAATGATCCAACAGAAAATAATCATTTCAATGCAACAATTAGGTGATTTTTTTAAAATATTTAAACTAAAAATCACTTTCCTGAGAAGTTTACTTTATCGCTTAGTAAGGGTTGCCTTTAAAACGTCGATATTTATATGTATTGAAAATTTTATTAATCTATAAATAACGAAGAAAAATATTTGAATTTCGAATAATAAGTATAGGAAAAAATTACACGACATAAATGCAACAGTAAGCCATCACTAGTTTATTTAAAAAAGAAAACTACAACATCGACAGCAATAAGCACAGACAACAATCGTACAGCCATCTCAAAATCCACCAACCTCTCATCGCAGCGACAATGCATGAGCGTGTTCACCCGCCAATTGTAGAGACCGTATTTCTTCTCCATGCCACCAATCCAAAAGGGGCATCTCAAATCGTGCACTCTACAGCATCTGTCCGTTCTGGTGTACCCTCCCAGCTGTGAATAGCTGGTCGCCGAGAAGCCTTTGCCGCACCATTTTGTTCCAGGGACGCGAAGGAGCTCCATTGCATCACGCTTTGGTCTGTCAGGGTATTATATTTTAGTCGTTTATCAAAACAGTGTTACACTACTGTGATTTTATTGAAATAATTTAGTCGATTGTAGGTTAAATATTAATTTAATCGATTTAACTGATTATCCGAATAATTTTGGAGGGTATACTTCTTTTGGCACGTTTGGATAAAAGTATGGAAGTAAATTTTTTACCATGCGACATGATGAAGTTAGAATATAGTTAGTAACTATACTCACAGTAGTTTCTCAAATATTTACAAATCTACAGGACGTGTTTTATATCAGTGGACACAAATAAAATATTTATTCTAAAATACACATGTATGCGTATCTGATTTAAAATTATATAGGTATAGATCATTCCATCTTTTATCTTATTTTTTATTTTATTTTATTAATTGAGTTGAGTTTTTTTTTCTCTCTTTATATGGAATCTACTTTGAGGAATGGTTTGATTTAATATAGTTTTGAAAGTTTTTTGGAAAAATTTGTAATTTGTAAACTTTAGTTAACTTTAACACTGATAATTTCACCTCAAAGTTCGAGCGATTTGTAGCTCTAAGTTGCATAACTCAATAAACTTTTACTTTTCTGTTTATGTTTTTTATTACATTGAGGTTTACATTTTTCAGGGTTTCACTTCTATCATGTGTAAAATGCACATGTGTTATTGTGGTTATTGTGTTATTGTGTATATAATGTTAGTGGTGTCACTTAATGGCCCCAGCGGAAGATCAGCGCTGGTAAATTCCATCAGCAAATGCTGAGCTGGGACCAATTTGGGACAAATATATAGTATATAATTATAAATTGTAAATTATAAATTTAAGTCCTAAATAAATATATTTTCTTTCTTCTTCTTTCATCTAATTCATCATTTTTTTTACAACAAAGAGTTGTGGCAAACGGAATTAAATTTTTAGCTATTTTTGTTCTGTTACGCCAAAAATGTATAACTTCTTACTTGGGTACATACGTACACACACACACACACACACACACACACACACACACACGTTTTTTTAAATGCTGATCAACAGACATGCTTACGGCACTTACTGTCACGTTTACACGTAACCGTTTGAGTAGGGTATCTATAAAGATCAAGAATGGTTGTCATCTAGACAGACTGGGGCTTACCCAGCTTGGGTCTAGAAAAATTATGTATTTAACTCAACAATTGATAAAAACCGGTAATTTTGTAATTTTTTATTGGTATAATTTAATCGATTAATTAATCGGTAATAATACAACACCATTTTCAGAAACGAATTTGAGTCAAATTATTACAAACGGAAAGAATAAACATTGTTATCTTATAAATAGATTGCTCCATCATAAAAGGTAGTCGTTAAAGACCTGTGTTTATAGCGCACAAAGGTTTAAGTGTAACATTTAAACATAAGTATAATATACAAGTTCAAACATTTCACGAGTGGTGTAAGACTTAACAATGGCTTAATATAAAATAGCGTGCAAGATAAAACAGAAAGTTTATAATTATTATTTTTATGGTGTAAACATATAGTTTGCTAGGTGGTTGGCTCCAAGCCCGTCTGGATGGCAATCATCTCTGGTTTATATGAAATGAAATTTATTGTTCAACTTTTCAACCTTGTAGAGTACGAAAGTGTTTACATTGAACAAAAATGGTTTGATTTTTTATTGCTCTAGGATAGCAAACAGGCTGGCGGTCCACTGAGAATTAGTTACCATCGCCTATGGGTATTTGCAACGCCAGTGGCACCGCGGACACACTGCTGTCCCAAAAGTGTACAGGAACTTGGTACACTTTTGGGACACTGTTATACACACACACACACACACACACACACATATATATATATATATATATATATTATATATATATATATATATATATATATATATATATATATATATATATATATATATATATATATATATATATATATATAAAATATATATAAAAATCTTGGTGTCACGATGTATGTTGCCAATAAACTCCAAAACTACTGAACAGATTTCAATCACATGTACCCGTATTTTGGTCTAACTTACTGGATAGGATAGTTATTATCTCAATTATTCGCTTATGTCGTGAATGTAAACGAATAAAATGTATCAATTAATTGTTTCTTAAGCAAGTATTTATTTACTGTTTAGTATTATGAAGTTCTTATAGATGGCGGTGTACGTTGATTCATCGATAAAATTCTTCAATATTGTTTGACATCTAGGTTGCAAATACACCCAATAGATGGCGCTGTTCGATTTTACCGGAAGGGTTTTATTTACTCAGTTGCGATTAGAGAAATAAAATATGGCGGTACGAAGTTCGCCGGGTCAGCTAGTATATATATACCTAGTCAGGTCATAAATTCTGTCACATGTTTAATGTAAAATAATTGTAACAAGTTTATTCATTATGTAACCATTTATATACCAAAATGAACCTAACAAAACATAGATTCTTATGACATTAAAGTTTATTCAAAATGACCTCCGTGATTTTGAATACAAGCCTTCAATCTGCGCGGCCAGTCCTCTATCGCAGCACGAACGAGGTCCATGTCAATATCGGCGGCTGCCTTAATCAAGGATGTCTTGAGTGACTCCAAATTGGGATGAGGCTTTGAATACGCCTTTTCCTCCAAGTGTTGCCATATCTTGTAATCTAACGGATTCAAATCTGGACTGGAGGAGGGCCAGTCTTCGTGCCGGATGAAGTCGATTTCACGCGCCGCCAGCCAGTCTTGTGTGCTCTTCGCTCTATGAGCTGGCGCCGAATCTTGTTGGAACACCCAGTGCCTGTTATTGAACATGGTATGAGAAACAGGTTCCATAAGGTTCGTCAGGACTGTATTTTGATACACAACAGCATTCGTTTTTACACCTTTCTCACAAAAATGTACCTCTGTTAAGCCCCAATAAGAAACTCCCAACCATACCATGAGCGAGGATGGAAAATGACCTCGTTGGACACGCGGAATACGGTTGCTCGCTTCTTCACTACTGTGTGCGTACACCTTATCATTTTGTTTGTTGTAGCTCTCTTCTACGGTAAACATTTTTTCATCCGAAAAAAATTTACAAAAGAAAAGTATATAAATAGTATGTCAGTTATCTAGTACCCATAACATAAGTGCTATGCTACTTACTTTGGGACCAGATGGCGCTGTGTGAATAGTCACAAAATATTTGTTTATTTATTATTATTTATCTATGGGAGGTGAATTGCCTTCCCAAGCACCCTCTGTAGACCACCTATACTTTTATTATATCGAAAATATAAAAATAAGATAGCACGTTGTAAAACAGTCATAGATCACTGATCTATAAAATCGTAATACTGAATGATCTATAGATCACAATTTTTTATTACATTATTGATGGCTTCGATGTTTTGGTATGTAGCAATGTTTTGACTTTTTAAAAATGTCTACTGTTATGAGAATTTAGCGTCGTTTTATTAGGTCGTAAAAGGCGATAAATGTATTCTGTCAATTAGTATACGGGAAACAAAAAGGTCAGGTCGTTGTACATATTATCTAGCGCAAAAATGCTGAAGAAAAGTCCAGGCAAAAAGATGTGCAGCTTCTTTCTTTGATAATAGTCGATAGAACCTTGGACTTCAAAAGCTGTTACCGCTTACATCTGATGATCGTTGACCAACGCTAATGCGTTGGCGTTAAATCCTGGTCGCAATTTTAACTTAATCTGTGCAGAGGCGGAGAAAGAATACTGACCTATGCAGCCAGGGTCAGCCTGTCGTAAAAGGCGACAAAACACAGCCCGCCTGGATGGCGACCACCTTTGGTTTTAAGTAGTCTACCCTAATAACTTTGTGTTGTGTTCCGGCATTAGTGACCCAAGTTCCTGTACCCTTATGGGACAGCAGCGTGTTCACGATGCCACTGACGTTGCAAACACCCATAGGCGACGGTAACTGCTAAATTCTAAGTGGGCCGTCGGCCTGTCTGCTGTTCTACAGCATTAAAAAAATAAAAACTTCCGTTTCGGCTTGGTATCCGCTTTCTAATCTTGTATTCGTCACTTTGTACGGTCTTTGACATCAGTGGTTGTCAAGTGCTGGTAGTTGTCACTTGTATAAAAGACCAAGCAACGATGAGGACGCGTCGACTATATTATGTAGTAGACGTAAATACAACCTAAAAGGGAACGTTAAAATCCAAATTATAGTTTAAGATTTAAGCAAAAGAGAATTATAGAGGTAAAAAACATTTGTGAAAGAAATCCGTGCAGGGGCGGAGAAAGAATACTAACCTCTGTGGCCGGGGTCGGCCTGTCGTAAAAGGCGACAAAACAACCCACCTTAGCTACGTGGTAGGGCCTCAAGCCCGTCTGGATGGCGACCACCTTTGGTCTTAAGTATGCCGCCATAATAACCTTGTGTTGTGTTCCGGCATTAGTGACCCAAGTTCCTGTACCCTTATGGGACAGCAGCGTGTTCGCGATGCCACTAGTGTTGCTAACACCTATAGGCGACAGTAACTGCTAAATTCTAAGCGGGCTGTCAGACTGTCTGCTGTCCTACGCAATAAAAAAAAAAGAAAGAAAGAAACAAAATATTTATTTGAATTTGTATTAAACAATATGCGGTCGGGGGACCTCCGTCAGGAACGAAGTTCCTTACGTCTTTTCTTCAACTCCAAATGTAGTTCGAAATGAAATCTGTTTATATCAATTATTAATTTTAAACAGAAAAAGAAAAATCACTAGTACCATAAACAAATGTAAACAGTAAATACTTGTTAGTTATTTAATAACTTATGTTAATAAGTTAGTATTAATAACTAATGAAAGTTGCTGAATCAATTTTGATGAATTTCGGTATAGAGATAAATTGGACATTGATTAATATATATTCATATCCTTCGCGTTATCTTACGTTTGTAGAAAAAAATTGTTGTAGTTTATGATGTAAATAAATAAATCATCATCATCATCATCATCATTTCAGCCGGAAGACGCCCACTGCTGGACAAAGGCCTCCCCCAAAGATCTAAAGAAAGAAATAATATTAATAATTAATAATAATAATTTAAATAATATTAATAATAATAATTTAAATCTAGAAAGAACGGAGGATGGGCAGCAGCATCTTTCCGTGAGAGCATCACCAACTGCGAATACTGCGATCGCCAACCCGCCTGCCAAGCGTGGCGATTATGGCAAAACCCCCCCCCCTAAAATAAATAAATACATACCGTCAATTACTAACCTCAAATTCTACAAACGTACTCAAAGTAGTATGTAAAAAACAACTATTATCACTTATAATCACAGTAAATTATTTTTAAATCAATAAATTGTTAAAAATTTGCAGATAGTTATCAGCCACACCATGTCACTGTTTTAAAAATTTTCCTTTCTGTGGAATTGTAAAAACAAATACTATTTTAATTCAACAATATATTGTAAAAACTATTTAACAAAAAATAATAAACCTTTTTTTATTAACCTTAATAACTAAGCTCTTAAACTAATGTAAGTATACCTAAGTAATTTTGAATCCGCGCCGCGCGCCCTCACGTGTATGCCCGTTCGGGTTGCTGTCTCGCTGACATTAACTTCGTAAACGCTCGGCATTTTCCGGAGAAAGAGGCGTGTCACGCGTGCATCACGCTTTACGTAATTAATTAATTTGCTTGTTGGCGCCAACTCAAAATTGTTTAGTTATACTTACATACTTAGTTATTAAGGTTAATAAAAAAAGGTTTATTATTTTTTGCTTTTCAGTTTTTTCGGCGGTATAATTTTTTTGTTAAAAAGTTTTTATTTTATAATTTTTTGTGACTATAATCTACTAATTACTACATGCGTAAATAAATCAATTCTGTCAAAAGTTACGCGTGGTCATAGATATAACAGTAGGTGAACAATTAATCATTCTTTGTTTTCGTACCCTTAGGGTTGGATTTTTTCCCAAATTTATATGGGACCAACTTCGGGGTATGCCCTTTCTAATAAAAAAGAATTTTTAAAATCGGACTACTCTGTAAAAAGTTAGGCGTGGTCATACGGCCCTCAGGGGCGCTCCTCTGTCCGAGGAGTGCACGGGTGTGCGTACCCGAGGTGCCCGAGTATCCGTCGCCTCACTCCCTCTCCCGTCCGAGGCGACGGAGTCCTACCTTTCTTCCCGTCTACTTCCCACATCCTTCCCAACTTCGCTCTCTGTTCGTGGCGCGGTCCCCGGTGGGATGGTTGCGAATACTGGTTGGGGTCCCGGGTTCTGTCCCGTGCCCTGATTTGGTATTTGAAACCATTCCCATTTCGACTGCGCCTGCACAGAGAGTGATCCTGGGGCGGGAACAGCATCTCCGCTGTCGGTCGGTCTTGCTGGGCAGGCTACGTCGCGAGGCGACTCCCTAGGTTCTGTCCCGGGGTGTCGTCTGGCGTTCGTACCCACGCCTGACTGACACGCGGCGGAAATGCGAGTCCCGCCGTCCGGAATCCCCCAGCTTTGGGGGCTGGAGCTGGGGGACCCATAACAGCCCTCCCGAAGCTCAAGGTCCCGTGGCGCGCCGATGGGCTGCATGGCCGGGGGGTAAACCCGGTCCCGAGCGCCACACCCAAATAGCGTAAATGATGAGTTCGAATAGTGAAAAAGTATTACCCCAGGGGGGTACCACCCGAAAGGGTGGAGAATCCCCCCCTGTGCCTTCGGGTGCAGGCAAGGGCCCGTCGTATTCTGGGGGGGCCCACATTAGTCGAAGTCAGGCACCGAAAGTGGTGCTGGAGAGGTTGCCCGAGCAGGGCGAAGTACCAACTAAGAGAAAGGGAAGAAAGGGTTCGAGTACTGTCACGAAGCACCCTGAAAATATTGAGAAAGAGGGGGAGTCTAGAACTCCCAGTCAGACGTTACGGCCCGTCGAGGAGACTAGTGACGTCGAAGAGTGGCGTGACGTTGAGTCGGCCGGGCCGTCTGGGGAGTCGGTGAAGAGGGGAAGAGGCAGGCCCCCCACCACCGGCGAGTATGTTGATCTGGCGAAAGCCAAGAGATCGGCCAACGAAGCCGAGCGGGAGAGAATGGAGCTCGACTTCGAACAAGGTGTGATCGACAAAATGAAGAACCTTGTCGATCTAAGGGTCAACAGGAGGCCGTTGTTAACGGCCAAAGACCCTTTTGAGAAAATGTCGGCCTCCAGGGACTTGATGGATATCATCTTCGAGTCCATGAATGTAGTGGCACACGTGGCCAAAACATCAAAGGGCCTTAAGGGCACTTTTATGAAGGCCCTTAAAGATTCGGCGGAAGCTGCGACCGAAGCGGCCAAGGAACTCTGCGGCCGAACGGCGACAGACGAGATCGCGTCGCTAGAGGCCAAGAATCTTCGGTTGCAGTTGGAGATGAATGTTGTGCGTGAGGAGCTGAAGATAGCTCTTGGTGCTCCTCCGGATGATGTCGAAGATCCCTCAATCGAGACCATCATCATGAAAGGGACGGAAACGCGCATCAAAAACATGGTCGAGTCCATCACGGCTCAGATGACGACAGTGATGGATTCCCGCCTCGCGGCCTTTGAGGCGCGTCTGGAGGCTGCAGCAACACCAGCAGCCCCTCAGCGGTCTAACTCCCCCCGTAGAGCCGAGCTCCGGGAGGACAGGAATTTTCCGCCCCTGCCTGTCCCTCCATCCAAAAGGGCAGGCAAGGGAAAGACGGCAAAAACTGCCGCCGCTACCGAGAGGTCCGTTCCCGCCACTGCCACGGTGGCCCCGGTGAGCGGCCAGGAAGATGGTCCGGAGCCCGGTGACCGAGAGGAGTGGGTCACCGTGGCCAAAAAGCCGAAGAAGGCGAAGGGGGATCAGGCCAAGAGTCAAGGCAGACCCCCACAAAAACAGAGAGCACAGGCCAAGGGGCAACCCAAGGCCCACCCCAAGGCCCAGAAAGGGCCAACAGAGAGGGCACCGTCAAAACCAAAGGCGCCGCCCACCAAGAAGAAGGCGAGGCGAGTTCGCCCTCCAAGGACATCGGTAGTGGTCCTCACTCTCCGGCCAGGTGCGGCAGAGAAGGGGGTGAGACTATGCGACCTGGCATTGGAGGCAAAAGAAAAGATTCGCCTCGCAGACATCGGCATAAAAGGCGGTGTCAAAATGAAGACGGCCCGCACCGGCGCCCGGATGCTCTTGGTTCCGGGTGGTGCGGCTAGCGGGCCCTTGGCGGATGTCCTCGCCGAACGGATGCGCTCGGTGTTGGACGAGACGGTGGTAAGAGTCTCCAGACCCATCAAGACCCAGAGCGTAAGGGTGACGGGCCTGGATGACTGCACCGCCGCCCACGAGGTGGTGGCTGCGATCTCGCAGGCCACCAACTGTCCAGAGGAGAAAATCCGCTCCTTCGGGATACGTGCCGGACCAGACGGGCTCGGCACTACCGTGGTGGCCTGCCCGACGGCGGCCGCAAGAAAGTTGTCCGGCACTAAATTATTGGTGGGGTGGGCCTCAGCCCAAGTGAGGGCCCTGCCCGCACGCGCCCTCCGATGTTTTAAGTGCCTCGAGCTGGGCCACGTGGCGGCCCGATGCTCATCAAAGGTCGACCGCAGCGAGGTGTGCTTCCGCTGCGGTCGGGCCGGCCACCAGGCCGCTACCTGCAAAGCCTCCGCTCCGCACTGTTGCCTGTGCGAGGGGGCGGGCAGGACGGCCGAGCACCGGCTCGGAGGAGGCGCCTGCGGGTCTCGCCCCCAAAAACAAGGGGGCAAGCCCAAGACGCCTGCGGCGGCTTCTGCGCCGCCGCAAGAGCAAGAACTGGGGGAGAGTGAGGCGGCACCAGCTCCATCGGAGCAAGCCCCCTCCCACCAGGGCCAGCGACGGCGGGGAAGAGTGAAATCCCCGTCGACGCAGGCCAAGGCCACGCGGCCTGACGGCTAGGGGAGCCGTAGGTCAGCGGGCCGGAAGGGGGGCGCGACGTGTTCCGCGCGCTCCTCTCACCTCTGTGAGAGGCCAGAGGCGGCCGGGGTCAGATCCACACACCCCGGCCGACACACAAGAGAGGCCGGCCGTCGTCACCATGGCCGGCCCAGCCCGCTCGGGCGGGAGGCGCAAGCGAAAGCATATCCCACCCGCTCGGGCACCGGGCAGAAGAGGAACACTGGGGTGGTTTTTAGTGGGTATACCAGCGACGTGCGTCCTCCTTGTCAACTGTGGGGGGCGCACGGGCGCATTGCACGGGAGTCCTACACTACCTCGTCGGCAATCCCCAGGCGGCGGGGTGTGCGTCAAGCATTTTCCACCTCATACCAAAAAAAAAAAAAAAAAAAGGCGTGGTCATACGTAAAAAAAAAGAAAAAAATATATACGCGTCGAATTGAGAACATCCTCCGTTTTATTCGTCGGTTAAAAATCACTTTTATCACTTATAATCACAGTGAATTATTTTTAAATCAATAAATTGTTAGTAAATATCAATCACTATGATATATATTATTATGAATTTATTTCAATATTTTGTTGAATTTATTGAACCAGTATGGCTGCCGTCTCCGTTGCTAGGCAACGGAAAACGTCTTGAAGTCTTTATACTTTAAATGTATAATGTACAGTTCATTTTGGATTACGGAGATTTTATATAAAAAAAGAGACAGGGACAGAGCGGCTGCGCAATTACTTACTGGTGTACTCATTTGCTTGTAATAGGCTCGATACACACACGCATATCCACACAGCATACGGCATTTTGTTACGTGACGATTCCTACTAAAGGTACGCGTCCATTGGCCTGATGGTAATCACCCCTGGTGTATAAGTATTCCCCCATAATAACCTCGTATTGTGTTCCGGCATTAGTGACCCAGGTTCCTGTACCTAAATGCGGACAGCAGCGTGTTCGCGATGCCACTGGCGTTGCAAACACCCATAGGAGACGGTAACTGCTAAATTCTAAGTGGGCTGTCAGCCTGTCTGTTGTTCCTTAGCAATAAAACACCAAGATGTGATATATACATATACTGACGTACTTATAAACTGCATCAAAGTTCAGGATTACTTTGAAATGATTTTTTTTTAATAAGTATGCAAACTTTTTAGATTAAATTATGTAAATATGGAGAGACTGGCTCTTAATCTCAAAAAAAAGGAAAATTTAAAAATAGAACTGCAGTAACAAATGAATATAGCAAGGAAAAGAAAATTTACTCGTAGTATCAGATTTGCGTGTTATTTATAGCAAAGTTTTAAATTGATTCTCATTGATTTTTTATTCTTTTGTCAAGTGAATTATTACTACCAGCAGAATTGTTGGGTTAGTTTTTTTAACTCATCGAGAATTTTTGAACCATAATATGGATACTTCGTCCGAACAAGCGGCTCAAATTGTAGCATTGGTGCGGGAGGGCTTGGATCAACGAACGATTGGTAGAAATTTAAATTTAAACCAGTCTACGGTTTCTAGAATATACAGAAGGTTTGTGGAGATAAGTTCTTACAGAAGGAGACGTGGTACAGGCAGGACTCGAACAACCACCGGTCGTGAAGACCGATTTATTGTTACAACTTCCCCGCGAAATCGTTTCCTCGTGTCAGTTAACATCAAAACAGAGCTTAATGAAGTGCGTGGAGTAAACGTGAGTGCACGAACAATAAGAAGAAGGTTAAAAGAAGCTGATATTACCCCTTTTAGACCAGAAATTGGTCCAAAGTTGTCTGTAACTCACAGACAAGCTCGCTTAAGATTTGCGCGTGATCACCTGAATTGGACAGAAGAGCAATGGGCCTCCGTATTGTTCACGGACGAGTGTAGGACATGTTTATAAGGTGCAAATGGTCGCAGAAGAGTCTATCGTCGACATGGGGAGCGATATGCTCAAAGTTGCATTGAGGAGAGTGTTCCTTTTGGAGGCGGTTCGTGTATGGTCTGGGGTGGCATATCGATGAACGGGCGAACAGAACTTGTATTCATAGACATGGTCCGTCAAAACGGTAATAGAGGTGGTTTGACTGCACATTACTACATAACAGAGATCTTAGAAGATCACATGGTGCCTTACATGGGATTCATAGGCGAAAATTTTACTTTAATGCAGGATAATGCCCGGCCGCACGCTGCTGCACAAGTTCAACAATATTGTGAAGAGGTTGGGATACGTACAAAGAATTGAGCAGCACGCAGCCCAGATCTTAATCCCATTGAGCATGTTTGGGACAATTTAAAAAGAGCTGTATATGCGAGAAACCCTTTGCCCACGACAGTGGCAGCACTAAGAACAGCACTTTCAGAAGAATGGGACAATATTCCGCAAGATATTTTAATAACCCTAATAAAATCTATGCGGAACCGATTAGAATCCGTAATAAGGGCACGTGGAGGTAATACACCTTATTAAAAGATAAATAAACCCTTGCATAAAGTTTGTGTCTATTGTTAAAACCAATTTTTTAATTAAACCAATTTTCCTTAAATTTCTGGTTTTTCTTCAAAAAAGTCTTATGGTCCTTTCCAGTACACAAACTTAAACTTAAGGATATGACCCTACGCTGTTTTAAAGTTCACGAACCAATCTAGAGGTTTCAATTTAAATCTGTATAGAAAGTTTGCATACTTGGTTAAAATATTTATTTCAAAGTCGTCTATTACTTTGATGCAGTTTATGAGTCCGTCAGTGTATATACTCTCAGATAAAGAAGTTCTAAAAAAAGTTAACAAAGATTCCGATCCATCATCTCATGGTTGAAACATCAATTAGGTGCATTTGACATGAAGATTAAATAGTTATGAAAGGATTCTTAATTAGGTCTATACATCACTATATTTATAACGCGTTGTTTTATATTTCTAAGACGGCTACCGGCGGCCATCTTGCTTTAATTTTATTGTCAAGGAACTTATTTCAAATTGGCTTGTTTACTGGTTATTTCGTATACAAAAGTTTTGAGTTGAAAAATAAGAATTTGTTATTTATAATATTTTTTTATAGCTGAAAAAAGGCAGACAGGGTAACGGCTCACTGAATAATAAGCAATTACCATCGTTTATGGATGTTTGCGACGTTAGAGACATCGCGAATACGCTGCTGTCCCATACAGGAACCTGGGTCACTAATGCCGGAAATCAACACAAGGTTATTATGGCGGCATACTTATAGATAGGTTGGTTGCCGTCCAAACGGGTTTTGGGCTCTACTATCTAGCTAGAGTTGTTTTGGCGCATTTTACGAAAGGTCGCAGGAGTTGGTATTTTTACTTCACCCCTGTACGGAAAGTACTATATTAAATACAATAATTACTTTTTGTACGTCATTTACTAAAATAAAGTAAAAAAAATTATAGCTGGTCTCCAAGGCCTTTGGGAGACGAGGAGTATGTGGGGCTATCGGCTCAACTGTGTGTGTATCTATCCACTTTCATTCGTATTGTTTTTGCTGTCACAAGACATTCGTCATTTCTTTAGTAATGGCGCTAGTTTAAAACTTTTTCTATTTTCGTAACTTTACACATTCAGATGAGCATTCGCATCTCTGCAGAATGTAACAACTTTTAATCTTTCCCTTTCGCTTTGCATTTCGTTCCATACAATATGACAGGCCTTATTACCGTCTTAGTCAAGGTGTATTTTTTAAATTACTTAGTATTTTATTTATAAGTAAAATATTTCGTATTTACACGTGTGCCTTATAATTCACGTAACGCGGCAATTGGAAAAGTACGAATATTTAAGCCGTATACGCCATGCCATAAATTATAATAATACGATGACACTACAATGTCAAAGTGTTCTTTTATTTATTAGAATTCGTGACAGCTGTTTATGTGAGTGCGGCATAAGCGAGGTTCAGTTGAACATATATTCTTCGATTGCCTAAAAATTTCTACTTCCTTATATGACATCCTTCCCAAAGACATCCCACGTCCCATCAATGTAAATTTTTTATTAACTATGGTTGATAGTCAGTTTATTAATGTTTTAAGTAAATTTTTAAGTTTAAATAATATTAGCGTTTAGTGTAATTAGTAAATAAAATAAATATTTAAAATAATATGTAAAATAAATATGTATTTTTCTGTAAATATGCATATAAAATTGTATCATTTTATTTTTAAATTCATATATTTTTCATTTCACTATAAACTACCATTTTCTCTTGGTTTGCAGTTAACTTTTATCCGTACAGGGGCGGAGAAAGAATACTAACCTCTGTGGCCGGGGTCGGCCTGTCGTAAAAGGCGACAAAACAACCCAACCTAGCTACGTGGTAGGGCCTCAAGCCCGTCTGGATGGCGACCACCTTTGGTCTTAAGTATGCCGCCATAATAACCTTGTGTTGTGTTCCGGCATTAGTGACCCAAGTTCCTGTACCCTTATGGGACAGCAGCGTGTTTGCGATGCCACTGGCGTTGTAAACACCTATAGGCGACGGTAACTGCTAAATTTTAAGCGGGCTGTCAGCCTGTCTGCTGTTCTACGCAATAAAAAAAAACTAATTAAAATGACTGTCAAAATTATTTCCTGATCCTTGCAATTATGCTCCGCTACCTGCCTTTTCTATAAATTATATACTTTGACATTGGCAAATCAGTGCCTAAAGCATTGGAGCCACATTAAAAGAAAAAAAAATAATACGGTACACCAACAGCATACATAAGATTAAATTTACACAACATTTACAATACTAAAATTCATATATGTATGCCAATTACATTGCGCACAACATTTGCCGTCGTAGTAGTTGTTTAACATTAAATCTATAAAATGCAATAATAAATAAGTCAAACATTAATAACAATAATCACAAAAAACAGGAAAAATTTATATACTGATGAAAATGACAATCTATAGAAATTGCCATTAAAATTATTTTTATTTCTGTAATTAAACAGTGGTAGCAAGAAAGCGAACAAAAACAAAATTAAATCCGATGCAAACATTTCTAAAACCTTATTTTATAGAATGCATTGAGTGTCATATTGTGAACATTAGTGTTGAGAAACCTTCTGCAGAAATCATTATATTTACTACATAGTCGTGATAACGGTGAATTCGTGCCAATGTTTGTCCTGACGGAAGGTTTAAGGAATAGCTTAGTTAAAGGATGACGGTTTTATAAACGCGCATAAGACCTACAAATTTGCTAATCAGTGCCTAAAGCATTGGAACCACGTTATAAAGAAAAAATCCAACCCTACGCGACGAATCCGCATTCCGGCCGCCACTTTGAAAAGTTATTTATAGACAGTTTGTTTTAATTACTTTTTTATTTCATATTTGATATTACCAATTTTAATATCGATAATAATTCTAGTTTCGACTTTAGAATTAATTCTAATACGGTTTCAATTTTGAAATTACACTTATATTACGGTACTAAATCTGACGATTTTGTGTAACGGTAAAATCTGACGCTCAGTACGGATAGATTGGCCGCGCGGCGTCTATATGCGAGCGGCCCGAACGTCTGTATAGAAGCTTAGCTTCAAAAAGACCTACAAATGCATCCAGAGTCGCTGTTACGTTATCTGAGATGCACAATCTTATTTGATAAAAAAAACATTTTAGATAAATTCCAGCTCTGTATCTTTGCTGATGTAGGACGTCTCCTTTGCAATATCTGATAATCTTATTGAATAACTAAAACACCTCAACCAATTCAAGATCAAGATCTACTACATAAATGCAACCAGCAAACTGCGTGGAAGGAATCCGCAATAAGCGAAGGCGTATTCTCTGGAACCATAACTTCAGAGGAATAAGATAAGTATCTATCCAAAAAAAACAACTAACCTCCTATCACAGCTACAGTGAGATATCGTGTACGGTCGAAAGTTGTATAGTCCATATTTTCTCTTAAACATTCCAATATTTCTTCTGCAGCTATCGTGAGTTCTACAGCACCTGTCTTCCCTCCTACTCGAACCAAGTTCAGAGTAGTCTTCAGCCAGTTGACCAACCCCGCACCATTTCGTACCCGCCATTATGAAGTTCTCGCGAAGCCATCTTCGGGACCTGTCCCCAAAATCTATGTCAACCTCTTTATTTTATAGTGGTCGGTAAAATTGTCATCGAGGAGCCAATCATAGGTTATATACATTTGAAATCTGATAGTTTATTAAAGAATTTTATTTATGAAAAGATATTTATTAACAAGGATTAAAATTATAATATTTAGCACACACTTTTTGGTACAGGCACATACGACCAAGAAAATGACAGATCAATCTGTCAAATATAACATAGAGTAAAAAATATATTTTATTTTTAAACATTAAAGCTGCGTTTACTTTCAATTAAATTTATTCAAAGAAGCATTTTTTAACATATTGCTTTAGCAGGATACATTATTACGGAAATAATAGTAAATAATAAGTAATTAGTAAAATTCCGTAGTAGGGACTAAACAATAGGCGGAAGAGCCGTAGCCGAGGAGTTAAAGTGCCGTGAGTTGCGTTGCGACCACTGTTGCCACTTTATGTTGCATGCTTTAGACCTCAAGGTCCACTGTTAAGAACTGTCATAATGTGACACTTGATTATAATGATACTCACTTAACATCGATATATCGAATTTACTCGATGTCTGCCATACGATATATTGGATTGATTCGATATTTTGGTAACTATTTGCTATGTTCGAAATATTTATAAAACCTCTAAGCTTTTTAAATTTATAAAAATAATATTCCGACTAATAATTACAGTAAATTTTACTTTTGTAAATTAAACATTACTTGATGCTTTTACTAGAGTAAGTGAGTGAGTTAAATTATCTATTTTAAGTGATCGACCGTTCTCGATGTAACCGTCAATGTAACAATACTAGTAGAAAATCACCATTATTACACTACTAGTACAGCTGTGTCAGCGTTTGTCTATATTCACACATATGTAATCAAGAACAGCAAACTTTCTGCACTGAAAAAAATATAAAATAAAACTTGTGAAAAGCAATTTGATGTAGCAAAAATATCGATGTTTTCAATCGAATATATATCGATACATTTTTAAGTGACCACACCTATTTGTGTAGTTAGACAGTATCTATTTATGAGAGTTCCTTAAAAAAAAAGCGCTACAAGAAGGGATTTAATTTGCTTTGGTTTATATCGTCATTCCAACTCCGAGAATAAAGCCTTTGTTCAGAGCCTAGTCTTATCAAGATGTACCAGTTTGCAGCACCAGAATTTTTTTTATTGCTGTAGGACGGCAGACAGGCTGACGGCCCGCTTAGGATTTAGCAATTACCGTTGCCTATAGGTGGTTGCAACGTTAGCGGCATCGCGAACTCGCTGCTGTCCCATAAGGGTACAGGCACTTGGCTCACTAATGATGGAACACAACACAAGTTTATTATGGCGGCATACTTAAGACCAAAGGTGGTTGCCATCCAGACGGGCTTGGGGCCCTACCACGTAGCTAGGGTGGGTTGTTTTGTCGCCTTTTACAACAGGCCGACCCCGGCCACGGAGGTTAGTATTCTTTCTCCGCCCCTGTATGGATCTTCTCTTTTGAGGTAGACACAAACCATTACGTGGTATTGCCACATATCATGATTTAGGTCACCTGACGTATCAAAAATTGAGAGATCATCACAATAACCTCATAATATATACCAAGGTCAGACAGGTCAAGACAGGCCACAAAATTTTGTAGTTGTTAAAACTGAGCGAAGTTTAAAAATATTTCTTAACTAGAGTGTAAGAAAGAACCACCTCTGTGCATCAAATGTCGAAAATTAAATAGATGACGCCACTGTAATATAGAAACTATAAGTTTTAAAATTAAAATTCGTGAATAATTAAAGTTTTGCATTACGTTAGACAATATCATGAAATACTACTATACTAATCACAAATATTTCTTTTTCGAACTAAGCATACTTCACTCTATTTGACAGTGGCGCCATCTTGTTCGGATTTTGAACTAAAGTTTATAGTATACATGCGATGCTAGATCCCCACTTGAGGTGGTCTTAACCACAGAGATGTAGTGATGAAGCTGCTAGTAAGCTTTTACTTTATAAAAGTTCTTTTCATTAGCTTTAGATGAGAGATTTTCACCCAAACAGTCGTGCTATGAGCTCAGAAATGGATATAAAAACATGCGTAATGACAACCCATCCACAAAAGTTGATTTACATCGTTTATCCACAAATAGAGGAGATTGTGATGTACATAATAATTATATGTAAAATTAAATTTATGTTACTTATAAAATGAAAATTATATTTAATATTATATAACATTATCATATTTTTACAAAGTTTTAAAATTTTCTTATTGTTATATAAAAGTAATAATATATTATAAATAAATAAAATCGCTCGCCGCTTATGTTCCGAACCGCCGCCGCTCACCTGCCAACATTGAGGCTGTGCGCGTGCGACGTAGGTAGTCGGAGATTTTAACCGTTTGACGTATATGCACTTCCAGATTTCAGGTCCTATCCAAACAAGGTAAGCAGCGCTATCGCGCTGTCATTTCAGTGCGAGTCTGTATCTCTGCGCGTGAGCAAATATTTTGCCGCTCTTGCGTTTTCGTATAGAAAATGTGTCTTTTAAAGCATAAATAGCGTTTTTAATTAGTTTTAATTCCAGAAAAATATGAATTGTTTTACGTATTGAAAATACCTAATCATGTTGAATGATGATAATATTTGGATGGACTTGACATACTTGAACATACTGCCTGGACGTAATTTACGGCAGTGTGCGGTCTGCAGTAATAGGAAGACCGGAATAAAGCGTTCCTTTTTTTTGGTCTCGGGGAAAAACCTCTCTTGACGGGTTCCCCCGGCCCGGGGGGACCGAGGGATATGTGGGACTCCGGGATTTTTCCGACTACCCACTAAAAAACCCCGCTGTTCTCCTATCGCCTACGCCCGGGCCCACGGATATATGGCCTGCCGATCTCGTGGCCCGGGCCAACAAACTCTGAAAGGAATAAAGCGTTCCTATCCTATCTGCACTCGATATAAGAAGGGGCTACATGGCATTTGCGCGGAAAAACACAGATGTTAAACTTTTTTTTATATATAATTTTATTTAACTTTTTTTTTTTCATTTACCATTGATATCTTTATTAATTGCTTTAAATAGTTGTGTTCGTTAATTCTGTATCCGTAAAAAGTTAAGAGAAATATGTAAATCTATGTAAAATTGCAAAATTTATAAAATTTTCAATAAAAACACATTTTTTGTAATATCCAAATTGTCTACAGCACTTTTGGAATGTATGAGGATTTTTATGTATAGCTGTCAAACGGTCATTCGAGCAGTACGGCTACGCGATTCGAACAATAAACGGCATTTTTATTTTCGTCCACACAATATACCAAAAGATAAATAATTATACTGTGTATTAAATGACACTTGCTTGTTTTTGGAGGAAGGTAGTGTGGGATTCCCCGTGCTAAGCGCCCGTGCGTCTCTTGATTAAACTCTCTGGTATATTTAAAACCACCGTTTGCCTTAAGCGCCGGGGCCACGAGACATAACTTTAGTCTCGTTTCCGAAGAGCAACTATTTTCTGGGGTTTCTTTCAATTCAATTTATTCATGCTAAATAATATCCGTGTAGGAGCGGAGAAAGAATACTAACCTCTGCCGCCGGGGTCGGCGTATCGTAAAAGGCGACAAAACAATCCACCCTATCTACGTGGTAGGGCTCCAAGCCCGTCTGGATGGCGACCACCTTTGGTCTTAAGTATGCCGCCATAATAACTTTGTGTTGTGTTCCGGTATTAGTGACCCAAGTTCCTGTACCCTTATAGGACAGCAGCGTGTTCACGATGGCACTGGCGTTGCAAACATCCATAGGCGACGGTAACTGCTAAATTCTACGCGAGCCGTCAGCTCGTCAGTCTATATATTTATAATTTTTTTTTGTATAATAAGTCTTATTTATTAACCGACCAAAAAACGAGGAGGTTATCAATTCGACACGTATATTTTTTCTTTTTTTTATATATGACCATGCATACCTTTTTACAGAGTAGTCCGATTTTAAAAATTCTTATTGGAAAGGGTATACCCTGAAGGTGGTCCCATATAAATTTGGAAAAAAAATTCCAACCATAAGGGTACTAAATCAGAGAATGATTGATTGTTCACTCACTGATTATATCTATGACCACGCATAACTTTTGACATAATTGATTGATTTAAGCATGTAGTAATTAGTACTACTATAATCTATAGCCATATAAAATTATGAAATAAAAACTTATTAACAAAAAATTAAACCGCAGAAAAAATAGAAAAGCAAAAAATAATAAAGCGTCTTTTTATTAACCTTAATAATTAAGTTCTTTAACTAATGTAAGTATACCTAAGTAATTTTGAGTCAGCGCCAAACAAGCAAATTAATTAATTACGTAAAGCGTGATGCGTGGTGGCGGCGCAGCGTGTTGCGCGGCGGCGGCGCAGCGTGACACGCCCCTTCGCCGGAAAATACCGAGCGTTTACGAAGTTAATGTCAGCGATACAGCAGCCCGAACACGTGAGGGCACTGGCGCCGACTTAAAATTACTTAGGTATACTTACATTAGTTTAAGAACTTAGTTATTAAGGTTAATAAAAAGGAGGTTTATTAATTTTTACTTTTCAGTTTTTTCGGCGGAAACTCAATTGGTTTGAAATTTAGAATGGTTACTCGTTTTGCAATGTTGACACTCACTAAGAACGGATTGTATTGAAATCCTATACAAAATTATTTAATTATTTATATGACAATAAAAAGTTTGCCGTGTCAGCTAGTTTATTATAAGTATACAGTATTGTCTCTTTATACAAGGATGTATTTAGGAAAATATTTCATTTATTTTTGTTTACTTTTCACCTCCATTGAAGACGCTTATTGCTGTGTAAAGCCTACTTAATAATGAGCAATTTCCGTCACCTATGAATGACACCTACCGCTTGTGTAGAACTGAAACCTTAATTACGGAACACAAGTTTATTATGGCGTTATATTTAGATACAAGGGCTGGTTGCCCGACGGACTTATAGCTCTACCGACAGGCCGGTGCATATATCACTTTATTGCATTACTTATAATACGCACGGGGGGAAACGCGATTAAATTGTTACATGTTTATAAAGTTACCATGACAACCCAGAATGGTAAGAGAAAATGCGTATTGTATGTAGTAGTCAAAATGGTTGTATGACATCGTGCAGGTTACAAAATATCATATATGATTATTTGACGGGAAACGTTACATAACAAATGGTTCATTTGTCTCACCAAATTTTTATATTTTTATCCGTGCAGGGGGGGAGAAAGAACACTGACCTTTGCGGCCGGGGTCGGCCTGTTGTAAAAGGCGAAAAAAAAACCCATCTTAGCAACGTAATAGGGCCCCAAGCCCGTCTGGATGGCGACCACCCTTGTTCTTAAGTATGCCACCATAATAACTTTGTGTTGTGTTCCGGCATTAGTGACCCAAGTTCCTGTACCCTTATGGAACAGCAGCGTGTTCGCGATGCCACTGGCGTTGCAAGCACCTATAGGCGACGGTAACTGCTAAATTCTAAGTGAGCCATCAGCGTGTCTGCTGTTCTACAGCAATAAAAAAAAAACAAAATATAGCCAAGATGGGCCAACGTAGAGCTGTGGTGAAGCCACACCAATCACGTGGACGTGCGCTCCCGCGGCCCGTGTTTATGCCGGTTTAAAGAGCACCAACTCGAGGCCCCAAACCTCCCCAAGGAAATGGTGTGTGGAAGAAGACAATCAATCAAGTCAAACTATTGTTTTCTTCATTATCTTAAATGTTGCATCTTTCAGTAATAGGAGTTTTATTTAGCCCTTATACTTCGTCATTTTTGACTCACGCTATCGCTAATAACTTTAGTTCTCTTTTATACGAGACGCGAATATTTTAGCGGTCATTTAAAATGCTACATCCAATGTCAAATATATACATTCTATTAGCGACAGTCGATATCTATAATCGAAAACATATGTCTAATGTTTGATCACATATGGTTTACGAGGAAGTAATTCTTTATAAAGCCTTAATCTGTTTATTAAATAAATATACTATTCTAATTCATACAGCGCCATCTAGTCCCGTAGAGCATTCGTGTTATGGGTACTGGACAACTAATACACTACTTATATACTTTTGTTAATAAATACATATTATATGTATATTAGCACCCAAAGTCGGGACGTGGATGGAAGCCGCGTCTTCCGCAGGCGTTCGGACGTACTTTAGCCGTTGTGTCATAGAGGTTTTTTTTATCGCTGAGAAACAGCAGACAAGCTGACGGCCCACATATAATAGTAATCGTCGCCTATGGATTTTCGCGACGTTAGGGTACGATGACAGAGACAGAGCCAAATGTAAGAGACGTTATCTTTTTTTTTGTAATAGGCAATGAATGTTTTGTAACGTATCCCGCCAAAAATATAAGAAATACAAAACCCTCGACCAAATCATTTCAATAAAATCACGCGAATGCAAAAAATTTTTTACCTTATTCCAGTGCTATCTGAATTTCTCTTATATTGCAATGAAAATTTCATTTCTTCATGTTTTTCTAGGCATTGCATTTTTAGTCTATCATAATCGAACCAACTAGCGACATCTCTAGGTAGTTTCTCATTACCTTTTAATAACCTCAAACTAACATTTTTATATTGGCGGTAAAACTTTTCCTCATCTGGATTGTGTTGTTTATCGAATATTCTAGAAATTTCTTCGTCCAAGACACTTTTCAGCTCTTTTCGCAATGATTTCAGGAATTTTCGAGCTGATTTTGATTGGGTTATGTATTCGCAGTCCTGAATTTCCCCCGTAGGCGTGTAAATGACTTGAACAATATGGCGACCGTCTGTTAATTGCCGCAGTTTTAGACCAGATCTGAAACAAAAATAATTTTAAGATTTTTTTTTATTGCGTAGGACAGCAGACAGGCTGACAGCTCGCTTAGAATTTAGCAGTTACCGTCGCCTATAGGTGTTTGCAACGCCAGTGGCATCGCAAACACGCTGCTGTACCATAAGGGTACAGGAACTTGGGTCACTAATGCCGGAACACAACACAAGGTTATTATGGCAGCATACTTAAGATCAAAGGTGGTCGCCATCCATACGGGCTTGAGGCCCTACCACGTAGTTAGGTTGGGTTGTTTTGTCGCCTTTTACGACAGGCCGACCCCGGCCGCAGAGGTTAGTATTCTTTCTCCGCCCCTGTACGGATAAAAGATTATTCTCCGTACAGGTGCGGAGTAATACTAACCCCTGCGGCGGGGGTTGGCCTGTCGGAAAAGGCGATAAAACAACCCCAGCTAACGTGGTACGTCTGGATAGCAACTTTGGTCTTAAGTATGCCGCCATAATAACTTTGTGTTGTGTTCCGGAATGAGTGATCAAAGTTTCTGTACCCCTATGTGACAGTAGTGTGTTCCTCTAGCGTCACAAACATCCATAGGCGACAACAGTAATTGCATGCTATTAAGTAATTAGTCAGTCTGTCTGCTGTTCCTTACTAATAAAAAATAATATTACATAGATTATCAATTATTTATTTAACTTCATAAATTCTAGACAAGGATTATTTATTCAGTATGAAGGAATTATCTTAATATTATTACTAGCTGTGCCCGCGACTCCGTCCGCGTGGAATAGTGTCTTTGGGCAGCATTTTTTGGATATATGAGGTCAACTTAAATTGGAAATTCAACCTACTAAGTCCAGCCTAAGCTGAACTCTATTTCATATGATTGATGATATAAATCTAAGGTCAACTTAAATTGGTTTATTTAATTTCCGAAACTTATAATTTTTAACAAAAACTATTTTTTTCTAAAATAAAAATAGCCTAAGTTACTCCTTGTTACATCAGCTATCTGCCAGTGAAAGTTCCGTCAAAATCGGTGCAGCCATTTCAGAGATTAGCCGGAACAAACAGACAGACAGACAGACAGACAAAATTGTAAAAAAATGTTTTGGTATATGTACCGTGTATACATCCATATGCATTTAGTAAAAAGCGGTTATTTTAATATTACAAACAGACCCTCCAATTTTATTTATTTGTATAGATAAAAAAATATTACATAGATTATCAATTATTTATTTAACTTCATAAATTCTAGACAAGGATTATTTATTCAGTATGAAGGAATTATCTTTATATTATTTTTAAAGTGAAAGCTTCTTTAGCGGCGCTGTGCACTTTTTTGTTATGGGTAAAAACTGTTAAACTCGCGTCAGGACACGTGACCTGATCGAAAATTCGTAAGTCGGAGGGAGTTTTGCTCCAGTAATACCAACCTTATTAATAATGACTTAAGGTTTATTTTATAATGTCACTTTTAAATGATTGCATTACTTATACATTATCTATTCGAATTGCAACTTTATTACAATGAAATACAGTTGAGTTTTTTTGAAGTGAAAACTTCTTTAGGCGCTTTGAGCACTTTTTGGGTGAATAATTTTTGATTTGTAAAGAAGTGTTAATGACCAATTTAAACTTTAATCCTTGATCATAAACACTTCTTTATAAACCGAAAATAATAATCTAATAGCTCGACGATAGAATTCACAAGTTACTTAGTTTTCACTTCTATCGGCGGACCCCAAAGACTGCCCCGCATGTTTCTTTCCTATTATCGCATAGTAGATGACACCTTTAATCTCAAAATTGTGAACGCACGGGTGTTCCAATAAACTACAATTGGACGTAGTTACGCAAAAAGGATCCAACCCACAAAATGTTACTTTTGAATTATTAAAGATTAAAGTTTTAGCTGTATTTCCGCATTGATGTATTTGTTAGTGTCTATGGGTTCTTAGGAAAATATAAGCGTAAATGTATCATTTCTCATACAAATAAGTTTAACTGCTCTTATTTTAGGCCCAGAATGAGTACTTTGTTATACTATCTAATTATTCTACCATATTGTGGGTTGGATCCTTTTTGCGTAACTACGTCCAATTATTCTTTGACATATTTTCGGCTTAGTTATTAGAATGCGTAACTCCACAAAATATCGAATTAAGACTTTTAACGCCATCTAGTGGAGTATTTTAAATCCTATGTATTGAATTACTTCGTATGTCCTTCAAAAATATGGCTAAGTTGTTTTGAGTGACAGTGTTATGTATAAAAACCTTTGGTCTTAAGTATGCCGCCATAATAACCTTGTGTTGTGTTCCGGCATTAGTGACCCAAGTTCCTGTACCCTTATGGGACAGCAGCGTGTTCGCGATGCCACTGGGGTTGTAAACACCCATAGGCGACGGTAACTGCTAAATTCTAAGCGGGCTGTCAGCCTGTCTGCTGTCCTACGCAATAAAAAAAAATTCTCATGCATAGCAAACGCATAGTTTTTACTTGATCCTGTAAAGTTTATCCAAATGGTGTTACGCATTCTGATAATTATCTTATATCTGAATATACAATTAATTTTGGCGCCAAGAACCATCCGAATAGGTATCTAGTATTCTTTCTTTCTTACAAGAGCTGCGTGTCACGGAGATGAATATGCTGCGGTGGATGTGTGGAGTGACGCGTAAGGACCGCGTTAGGAACTCCCGCATTCGCGGCAGTCTTCATGTCCGTGACATTGCGGATAAATTACAAGAGTGTCGGCTCCGTTGGTACGGCCACGTTTTACGGCAACCGGATGCTTACGTGGGTAACAAATGTCTGGCCATGCCGCCTCCACCGGGCCCCGGCAGGAGGGGTAGACCCAAAAAGTGCTGGCTTGACGTTGTAAAGGGTGATATGCGTGCCAATGGGCTCACTACCAGGGATGCTGAAGACCGTGCGAAGTGGAGAAGAAAAAGTCGGAAAGCGGACCCCGGGCGCCGAAGCGAGAGTTTGGGCTGCAACCGGGATACAACGCAAAGATGATGATGATGATGATTCTTTCTTTCTTACTTCCAGAATATTCGAAATTCAAATACTATTCATAGTTTTACTAGCTAACTCGTCAAAAGTTCTTTTGCATTATAAATATTTATTTCATCCTCTTGAAATTTAATTTTCACGACAAAAGTAACTTTGTTCTTCTCCAAAGTCCTATCTATCTCTATACCAATTAGTTCAGCGGTTTAGTCATGAAAACAAAACAGACAGATATACTTTCATATTTATAATATTAGTTTGGATATGTATACACGCCTCATTGTGTATCCAAACGAACATTTCATATAATAAATTATATCAATTAATTTGTTCAAAGGTAATTTAAAAACGCCTCATTGGTGTTCATGTAGAATCTCATAAAATAAAGCCAATCCAATCAACTCGATGCTCGTTTAGTAGCTTTCACCTGATTATCGGATTATAATGGTCGTGTGATTTCGGGTTTATTTCACATATCCTATTCTCATAAGCAACAAGACAAGAAGAGACATCATACGGGTACGAACAAATACGATTGATGCGCTATCTAAGGCTTTAAGACTAAATGGAACACATTTCAAGATTGATATACGACAGGTGGACCAAAAAAACACGAAACCAAACCACCATTAAAACGGTGGGCGTAACAAGATAAATATCTTTCTAAAATTTTTATCCTTCGCGTTATCCTACGTTTGTAAAACGTCTGCGGCAAACAATCAAACAATGATAAAAAGACAGCATTTATTTAAGCACAAAGTTCATACATTTTAAAAGTTCAGTTTAATAATAAATATCCGGATGACCGAGCTTTGCTCGGTATTTTTTTTTTATAAATTGTGTTTTTTGGAAATTAACAATTGATTTTCTTAGTCTAACCTCAAAGCAAACACTCATTGACTTCGTGTTACTTAACAACGTCATCTGCTGGAATAGCCTTAGTGTTGTGTCGTTAAAGCAATTTAAAAAAAATTGTACTATTATTCGCCGATAGATATCAGGAAGAGTCATTTTTAGTATTATTATTCGCCGATAGATGTCAGGAAGAGTCACATTTTTGTTATTTTTCTTCCAATAAAAAAAATCGAATAAAATGACATTTTCTAGAAATGATTCCTAGCTAGATCGATTTACCGCCCCCGAAACCCCCCGTATACTAAATTTCATGAAAATTGTTGGAGCCGATTCCGAGATTCCAATTATATAAGTATATATATATATATACAAGAATTGCTCGTTTAAAGATATAGGATTTTGTCCTAAATTGGACCTAATTCAGCATTAATGCTGATTTAATAAAACCAGCGCTAGTCTTACATTAGGCGCTTGGAGTGACGTCACATTTTTTCTGTAGGACAGCAGACAGGCTGACAGCCTGCCTAGAATTTAGCAGTTACCGTCGCCTATGGGTGTTTGCAACCGCAGTGGCATCGTTAACACTCTACTGTCCCGTAAGGGTACAGGAACTTGAGTCACTAATTACGGAACATAATAGAAAGTTATTATGGAGGCATACTTAAGACCAAAGGTGATTGCTATACAGACGGGCTTGAGGCCCTAACACGGTAGCTAGGGCATAAATATATCAAAACCTTAAAGAAAATAAACAATAATAACAACAACAAACATCCATGGAATTATACAAATGCTCACATCATCAAGCCTATTTCGCATATGTATTTTTTAAAATTTAAAACTCGACACTAGCTAATAGCATAGTCGAAGTTAAATTATTAAAGAAAAAGTATAACAATTTATTATAAACAATTTATTAGGAACTAAAAAGATTTATTACAAAATCATTTATTATTAAAAACAAAGTTTGTATGTCAATATCAAATATATTTAATCAAACAATAATAAACCGTATTTTGTTAATAATAAAAATTATTATATTGTTATTAAGGATATAAATAAGTTAGTATTACTTCGACGGATCATTAATTCATATTAGAAAAAATTTTGAGTGATAGATTTCTTTCTATTTCAAATCACAAAATAACGACAGTACAGAACTTTAATAGCAGCATGCAGCGTTCGATTTATAAATTTGATTTATTCATAAAAATAGTTATATGTAGCATTAAGAGTTTTAATAATGTGTCTAAAAGATGCTATTGTGATAGATCTCGCGAAAATACCCCGAGACGAACTTCTACATACATACAACAGTTCGCATGTCCGTCACGGAGATTTAAACTGCTGTATGAAAAGCAGGAGTCAATTAAATGGATAAATTCTTGGTAAATTCCTTGAACTGGTTCCTTTTATGTGTAAGGACGGTGTAAAAATACTGACCCCTGGCGGTCAGGGTCAGCCTGTCATAAAAGGCAGCAAAACCCTAGCTAGGTGGTAGGGTCCAAGCCCATTGGATGGCAACCACCCCTGGTCTAAAAGCATGCCGCCATAATAACCATGTGTTGTATTCCGGCATTAGTGACTTAGATCCAGTACCCTTACGTGGACAGCAGCGTAACAGCTTACTAATAAGTAGGCCGACAGGAAAGACCGTGCCAATTGCACATCACAAAAGAAGAGAAGAAAATTATCAGAAGACTTGAATAGTAGTTTAAGACGACTTGAAGAGAGCAGCGTAATACTTCTTCCGAGTTCCAGAAAAGATTTTTGCAATTTATCATTATCTTTCTAACGAGAAATCCTGGTTGCAACTAAAACCTTTGCTTCAGTGTCCGGTCCGCTTTCCAACTTTTTCTTCTCCACTTCGCACGGACTTCAGCATTCATGGTGATCAGTCCATTGGCACGCATATCACCTTTTAAGACGGCAAGAAAACACTTTTTGGATCGACTCCTCCCGCTGGGGCTCGGCAGAGGCATGGCTAGACATTTGTTCCCCATGTAAGTATCCGGATGCCCTAAAACGTGGCCATACCAATGAAGCGAAAGCTGCAGTGAATGGAACTCTCGTCCTAACGCGGTCCTTCCGCGTCACTTCAAACATTCAAGCGACAAAACAACCCATCCTAGCTACGTAGAAGGGCCTCAAGCCCGTCTGGATTGCGACCGCCTTTGGTCTTAAGTATGCCGACATAATAACCTTGTGTTGTGTTCCGGCATTAGTGACCCAAGTTCCTGTACCCTTATGGGACAGCAGCGTGTTCGCGATGCCACTGGCGTTGCAAACACCTATAGGCGACGGTAACTGCTAAATCCTAAGCGGGCCGTCAGCCTGTCTGCTGTCCTACAGCAATAAAAAAAGCATATTCATCTCATCTATATTATATATTTTAAATGTAACAAATATGAATGTTATTGAACCGTTTGAGAGCGTAATGTATGAGTATGCATTTCTGTATCATATCCAATACGTATGAACCTTATTCGATTTTTGAATGTTATCTTTTTTTAAATTAGTTCGTCGAATACTTTAGTTAATACTGCCTGTATTTTTTATAGTTTCAAATGGATGACGCTTGTAGCCAAACTCGAATATAGTTTTCCACGTGGTAGGTAAACATCCTTGTTCTATAGGTATGCCGCCATAATAACCTTGCGTTGTGTTCCAGCCTTAGAATAATTTCTAAGATTCCAGCATTATTGACCCAGGTTCCTGTACGCCTGTACTTCCTTATGGGACAGCAACGTGTTCGCGTGCTCCTAGCGTTGCAAACTGAGCAACGGCAACTGCTTACTATTAAGTGATTACAACCTTTTCAGTGATCATAAGAATTTCACAAATTTATTCTATTTTTTTTTATTGCGTAAGACAGCAGACAGGCTGACAGCCCGCTTAGAATTTAGCAGTTACCGTCGCTTATATGTGTTTGCAACGCCAGTGGCATCGCGAACACGCTGCTGTCCCATAAGGGTACAGGAACTTGGGTCACTAATGCCGGAACACAACACAAGGTTATTATGGCGGCATATTTAAGACCAAAGGTGGTCGCCATCCAGACGGGCTTGAGGCCCTACCACCACTACCTACCACGTAGCTAGGATGAGTTGTTTTGTCGCCATTTACGACAGGCCGACCCCGGCCACAGAGGTTAGTATTCTTTCTCCGCCCTTGCACGAAATAAAAATAATGGCATATGATGTGGTATATTTTTATAGCAGATCACCGTCGGCTTGCAACGTAGACGAACAAACGTAGACAAACGCTTGCAACACCGTGGGCCTTGCCAATGCGCTACCACAATTGAATAGATATTACTTTTTTAGAATAGAATATAATAGAATAGAAATAAGTTTATTTTAGTACAATACACACATACGCACACACAATATTTAAAAACTACTAAAAAGAAGTGTATGTCCTAAAAAGGATCTAGCTCAGCATGTATGTTAGTCTATACTGACTAACGCTGATCTTCCGCTAAACCCAAAAGTGAAGTCACGACAGAAGAACACCACCCAATTTAAATAATAATAAATAAATAAAAATGCACTAATAAATACATAGAAACATGAATAAATAACATAAACATTAATAGAAAACTCAATGAACAGCGTCAATTTAAAAAATAATTTAGGGGAAGATAGTAAGTTGTATTGTATTGGTAACAATAAAAGAAAGGCAGAAGCCAAAAGGCATAAGGCAGTAAACGTTTTCAAAGCGATGGAAGTTGCTCATACAATATATTTTTAAATATACATTTAAAAATCTCAGCTGGAAACTCATTCCAAATGAGAGTATGCATCATGAACGTTCTCGAGAACCAGGAAAGAATAGGCTTCGGGAAAAGTCACTGCGGCACAGATGTTGTTAGAGACCCTAATAAATATCTTCACCAGATGCACCATCTGAACTGAATACAGACCTTGGTTTTGTTGCGTCCCCTAACATCCCTTAACAACGACATATACAACTAATTCCCGAAGGTCATCAATCGCCGCCATTAAAGTACAGTTGTGCAGAAATTAGATTACTAAACATATCAATTTACGAGTGGAGTGGCGATGTCAAAAGTTTGAAGGGTGAAATACTGTTGAATCAAAAAGTGTTTAGTTTTTTTATTATTGCCGAGGAGCATCAGACAGGCTGATGGCCTATTTAATATTAAGCAGTTACCGTCGCCTATGGATGTTTGGGACGCTATGTATGCAACACAAGGTTATTAAGGCAGCATACTTAACACTTTATCGATCGGTCACTTTTGAGTCTGCCCTTTTCTAAGTACCGGCTTAGTCGCGCACGCTTTTACTCCCTTCTTCTTCTTAAGGTGCCTCTCCTACAGGAGGTTAGCTGTCAGCTTTAAGAATCTTTTCCTGTCCTGGGCTAAGCGAAACAGTTCTTCTACGCTTGAGATATTTGTCCACTCTCGGATGTTGTGGAGCCAGGACTTTTTCTTCCGTCCAACTCGCCGTCTACCGCAATTTACTCCCAGTACCGGTCATTATGTTTTTTTATAGCGAGAGTTCAGCAGACAGGCAAACGGCTCACCCTGGCAGGTGGTCCATGTTATTATGTTGTCCTTTTTCCTTTTGTTTCAAAGAAATGTAATTTTATTGATATTTATACTTTATTTTATATAAAAGGGCCTCATAAACTAACATTCATAACATACATAAATTCAAGGTTATAGTTAACCGTCATTAGCTAAAAGCAGATTAATAGGCTAGCAGTCGATAAAGTGTTTAGACTAAGGGTGGTTAGCATCCAGACGGGCTTGCGGCCCTACCACGTACCTATTGTTGATTTGTGGCCTTTAGGCCGATCCCGGCCAGGGTCGAAGTTATAAATAATATTTTATTATATATATTCATTCAGATACGTGATAGCCAAATAGTGTCACACTCGGAGAGCAACTTTACGGGGTCTTGGGTTCGAGTCCCATGGCACGCGTCGCTTAAACGATTTTCCTCGCCTAATGTACATAACATAATTACCAGGTACTGATGGTGAAAAACACATCGTGAGGGAACGTGCGCATAGATATCAGTTGTGTTATTCGCCACACCGCTCTGGAGAAGCGAGGAAACGCCAGTCTCAATAATAAATAAACCAGACAAAAGTGCCACACTGCACACCCAAACCGACACTTGGATGTTGTTTACTCAAGAAGAAACCAATAAAAGTGTCGCTTGAGAATATATTAGATGATTGACAACGAAATTTCGTGTCCTACTTTCAATGTGAAACGAGAAAAATAATTTAAATAAAAAGAATGACAGATTTTCTCTAAAAACGGGTTAACGTCAGGCAGGCGGCCGATTGTAAAAACTAAGTCACAACTATGTATTACAACATGTAACATGTTGTGCCGACCCCATATAATGTAGGATAAGGGCAGGAGGAAGAAGAAGAACCGATTACTATATTAAATGCCGTCAGTATATCTACTGTTTAGTAATAAGAAAAATAATAGGGAAAAAGTATTTTCTATTCAACTGTACCATAAATAATATCCGACTTAAAAGTGTGCGGTTTGCGAATCTAATACGTTAAATGAACCGTGTATTTAGGGATGAGACGATTCAATAGTTCTGGTTCCGAGTACTTTTTTAATCGATTCTTTTTTATGAATACAGCCGAACATACCGTCAAAAAAACCGACACCCTGAAGTTAGCTAGTCAACATTTTTAAAATCTAAAATCTCCGTAATCCAAAATGAACTGTAATAATACATTTAAATAGAGTATAAATTGCAATTTAATAGATTTCAAGATGTTTTCCGTTGCCTAGCATCGGAGACGGTAGCTATATTGGTTCAGTAAATTCAAGAAAATATTAAAGTAAATTTATATAATATATATCCCAAATTATATAGGGTCGGCACATGTTACATGTTGTAATAGTTGTGGCTTAGTTTTTACAACCAGCCGCCTGCCTGACGTTAACCCCTATTTGGGGAAAAATCTGTTAAATTTTATTTCATCTCCTTCAACTTTGCAAAAAGAGTATGAAATGCACCATATTCTTCTCTTTCCAATAATATAGACGCACCCACAATGACCTTTTACTTTTTTCTTTCTTCTTGTACAAATAGTAGGCGAATATAAGTTTTTTTCTTATTACTCGACCTTATCACACGTGTAATCTATACGAAGACCAGTACAAAACTAGCGCATATGGACGGCAACGGCACTCGCAGCTAACATCCATCCGGAAAAAATAAAATAAGACTGAAAAAATAACTTATTCTAGAAAGAATAAGAGTGAGAACACTCGTTTATTCTCTAGCGTTTTGTAACGGTGCTGGTTTATTGATATTCAGTGATCTGTAAGATTGATACAAATAGTTTTCATTCGATTTACGAAAGATACTGTATCGTTTAAATGCGAGTGCTATTACGCTTCACTGTGTGGGTTGGCAAAAACTATCAAACGAACGACATTGGGGCTATATTTGTAATACAATGTTTAATGTAGCGATATAGGACGGCATTGTCACCAGCATGTCGGGTGATCGAAGCTTGTTTATTAGAGCTTGAGGACAATACAGTCTTTATATAAGCGAAATACCACTTATTAAGAAATCTCTAAAACTATACTCACTGCACTCGATTAACTTGAAGTTTGGCATACTTATTTTGCGATGTAAACGCTCATTAAGAACGAATTTTACAGAAATTCTATCCAAAATGTACCTTTTTTAATTTATATGGTAGAATTTTTGAAGTGAAAACCTCTTTAGCGGCGTTGTGCACTTTTTTGTGATGGGTGAAAAATGTTAAACTCGGGTCAGGTCACGTGTCCTGATCGAAAATTCGTAAGATTCGAAAGACGGAGTTTTGCTCCTGTAATGTCAACTTTATTAATAATGACTTAAAGTTTATTTTATAATGTAACTTTTACTTGATTAACAAAACAAAAGTAAGTGAGATGTCCTTCTCCAAGGTCCAATCTATGACTATACCGAAATTCATCAAAATTGGTTCAGCGGTTTAGGCGTGAAAGCGTAACAAACAAACAAACTCACTTTCGCATAATTATACAATATTAGTTAGGATTAGGATATATAAGTGAAATAATACTTATCACGAGATCTCTAAAACTCTATACCCTTGAAATTCATCATAGTTACTAATTTTGCGATATAGACGCAAAATGTATTTTCTATATTTATATGGCAAAACTCCACGGCAGGACCGGACTAGACCGATCTAGCTGACCCGGCAAACCTTGCATTTTTCCAATATAACAAACAAATCTTTAACCACCTTTCATAATAGACTTAAGTTTGATGTAAACAATGCACAGATAATAAAATATAGACACTACTGCCATCTAGATGTTGGTGCAAATCTGTTTAATCTTTATTGCAAGGGAGCGCGGCTGACCGCGCATTGTGGTTTTTGTACTCAACTGTACTGCATTGGTAAGCTCCTTTGCGATCTTCCAATAGTTTTAATTAAATAAAAATCAGCACAAAGAGTTATTTAAAGTTTATTATAATTGAGCGTCAGTAAAAATACTAACCCGTGCGGCCGGGGTCGGCCTTTTGTTCGCGACAAAACCACCCTAGCTAGGTAATATGGCTTCAAGCCCGTCTAGATGATAATTTTTTAAAAATTCCACCATAATAATCTTGTTTTCCAGTTCCCTTACGCGGGCGGCAGCGTTTTAAGTGTGTGCCTGTCTGCTTGCTAGGGTTCTTTTGTCGCCTTTCACGACAGGCCGACCCCGGCTGCAGAGATCAGAATTCGTACTCCACTGCACGGAGAACATTCAAACCATATTTATACAGGGTGACTTTGACAAACCCGTTCAAATTCACACAGAAGAATCTTTAGTAAAAGTTATGAGAAACATGTATTTTAGTTTTGTATCACATAGTACAAAAATGTTGAGTAATCAGCATCACAAAGTCATTCAAAGAACTCGCAATTTACATAATACGGCGCTAGAGTGTCAATGACCTCTCCATCTGACCTAGTAAAAGGCCGAGGACGGCGGCATTGAACCGGGCGAGCGAATACGCACTACTCATTTACGCGGGTGTGACAGAGACAGGTAATAACAGGTTAACGACGCTGTTTGCACCATATGATTATTCTGTACGATTGAATTAATGATCCTATTAGAAATATTTTATGGTGAAAATTCAACATACAATTTTTTTGCAAAAATGGGTTCCTTAAAACGAACATTTTAATTTTTTTAAATATGTTTTTGCCTTTACAATCAGATTTTTTTTTTCTCTTTGTAATAAATTATATAACTGCATAATCGAAATTATATATTAGTTTATGTGTATATGTGTGTGTATGTACATACATACATATAATCACGCCTCGTTCCCGTAGGGGTAGGCAGAGACCACTTCTATCCACTTGCTACGATCATTACATACTTGTTTCGCTTCGTCCACTTTCATTATTCCCTTCATACATGCCCTTCGGTTTAGGGTACTCTTGACCTGGCCTTTTTTCAAGACGTCCCTGATCTGGTCTCGAAACGTCCGCCTAGGTCTACCCCTTCCAACACTCACATTCACATTCGCCTTATACACTTTTTTCGTCAATCGTTCTTCATTCATTCTCTCAACATGGCCAAACCATCTCAGCATACCTTTCTCAATTTTTGTCACTACATCTTCTTTCAGACCACAACGTTTCCTTATCTCACTATTTCTTATCCTGTCACTCAGTTTAACTCCTATCATACTTCTTAACGCTCTCATCTCAAGTGCATTTATTCTGCTTTCATGTTTCTTCTGTCATACCCAACTTTCACTTCCGTACATGAGTGTCGGAACCAACACCCCCTCATGCACAGCCAGACGAGCCTTATTAGACACCTTCCGACTGTTCATAAAGGAGTGCAAAGCTCCATTCACCATGTTTCCTGCATTCACTCTTCTTTCAATATCACTCTCACACTTTCCGTCTCTTGTAAACTTTGAATCCAGATACAGAACTCATTCACCTGTTCAATTTGTGTGTATGTGCACTGTTATTCACGGACCTATGTAATGAACACCAGTGTATGGTATGTATTTAGTTTTACTATGTTGATTGGGGGAGGCCTTTGTCCAGCAGTGGGCGTCTTCCGGCTGAAATGATGATGATGATGTTGTTGTTTGGGTCATAAATTTTTTCTCACTTTCAGGGCTGTGTCGATTTGTTTTGATGCAGCAATTCACTGAGCTGTGACCTCGTTTGGTGCTAATTGTTGCAATTTAATATAAATAACATTTAAATGTTTATAGCTGTAAATCACCAAATCAATAGTGTTTCTTTCTTTCTTAAGTCGCGACGATGTCAAGAGACCGGACGGGATGACATTGGTGCCCTGGAGGATGAGATGTCCTCTGGTATGGGATGCTACCTGCGTAGATATATTAGCGGCTTCCTATCTTTTAGATACAGCTCTAATAGCTGTTGCTGCTGCTGTACAACAAGAGGACGTGAAACGTCACAAATATTCAGTCATTAGCAGCGGATTCACATTTGCAGCTTTCTGTGTTGAGACTCTGGGGTCGTGGGGTCCACAAGCATATAGCCTTTATCGAGACCTTTCAAAACGCTTGATAGAGGTCTCACGGGATCAAAAAGCTGGTTTGTATTTAGGGCAAAGGATAAGTGTTGCCATCCAACGCGGTAATGCAACCAGCGTTTTGGGAACGTTTCCGGCCGAAAGCGATTTGGAATCAATTTATTATTTATATTTTTCGTGTTTTTGGTTTCTTTTGTAATTTATTTTTGTAATATAGTCCAGTTTTAAAATTTATTTAAGCATATTTATTGAAATAAAAATTTATATCATTATAAGATTTTTTTAAATCAATCAAATATTATTTTTATTTGAACTCATAAAAGCCACATAAATGCATTTTAATACTTCCGTTTGACTTTGACGAGTTGTCATAAAGCTTAATAAGATCCGGCGATAATTTACCAGCGGACAAAGTCATGAGCGGAAGCGATAAGATATTTTTTAAATTTATTAAATACTACAAAAAAATTGTTGTAATGTTACTACAATAGTTACAGGAATGTGTGCTGCAGCTTCATTATCTACTTCCGGACATTATTTGATATAGACAATGTAAAAAGCCTTTGTAGGCGCGCGCGTGTGTGTGTGTGTGCTTTATTTAATTTCATATAACAGAATTTCACTATTCTATTACTTTGTAAACGTTTTGTCCAAGATGTATGGCGCATCCTATGCTTAAGTTAGCTCCTCAACAGCTTAGAGGAGGTGGCGAGGAAGTCCAGATTGGTTGGAGGGACGTAGTTTCCATTCCATATGTTAATACATGAAGCGAAAACTTTGTACCCATTTTACGAAAATTGCGCAGACGGAGGAGTATGAAATTTAGCACAGTTAAAGTTTATGTGGAGGAGAAATGCAGAAAGCTGTTATTTTTGCCTGAAATTTATTATAAATGTATTATGGTTTGGCCATGTTGAGAGAATGAATGAAGAACAATTGACGAAAAAAGTGTATGAGGCGAGTGTGAATGGAAGTGTTGGAAGGGGTAGACCGAGGCGGACGTTTCGAGACCAGATCAGGGACGTCTTGAAAAAAGGCCAGGTCAAGAGTACCCTAAACCGAAGGGCATGTATGAAGGGAATAATGAAAGTGGACGAAGCGAAACAAATATGTAAGGATCGTAACAAATAAAGATTATGATTATGTAGCAAGTGGAAAGAAGTGGTCTCTGCCTACCCCTACGGGAAAAAGGCGTGATTATATGTACGTATGTAAATTAATCAAAATAAACATTACACACACTACTGCTCGAATGATACACATCATACACACATACATACTTACGCTTTTGTTTTTTTATAAGAGTTTATGGCCTGGTAAAGATCATTAAGATTAATTTTATATACATATAATATTTAAATTCACTATATATATATTAGTAAATACTTAAATAATTAATTAATAAATAACAGTAATATATTTTATATAATTATGAACCTTAATAAAGTTCAAACTTAAAAATTAAATGAATTAAGATCGAATTTCAACCACTGGCCGAATAGTAGTTTCGTAGTATAACATGTTTTTTATTGCTATAGAACAGTAGACAAAGGCCCACGTAATAATCAGTTACCGTTGCCTGTGGATGTTTGCGAAGCCATCGCTACATGGCTGCCATCCGCATAGGGGTACTGGTACCTGGGTCACTTATGCCTGAACACAACACAAGGTTACGGCGGCATATCAAGTGACTAGAGATGATTGTCATCCAGGGCTTGCAGCCCTAGAGTTTTCGGTTTCCGGTTTTCAGTATTCTTGCTCAGCCCCTGTACAGAGAAAATAAGCTTCTCTTCGTTTCATTTTAAAACTCCGCCATTTTGTTACTCACTAAGATGTTTATATTATCACCGAGAATTGGCTGTCAGAGATGATCCATAATTGTAGCCCACGGCGTGCGGCTAACTACCGTTAGCCGTAACGTGGCGCTTTAACGTGGGCGAAGGTATACGACGCTCTAATCTATACAAATAAATAAAATTGGAGGGTCTGTTTGTGATATTAAAATAAATGCTTTTTACTAAGCGCATTCGGACGTATACACGGTACATATACCAAAACAATTTTTTTTACAATTTTTGTCTGTCTGTCTGTTTGCTCCGGCTAATCTTTGAAATGACTGCACCGATTTTGATGGGACTTTCACTGGCAGATAACTGATGTATCAAGGAGTAACTTAGGCTATTTTTATTTAAAAAAAAATAACTTTTGTTAAAAAATATAAGTTTCGGTAATTTTATATTCCAATTTAAGTTCACCTCTGATTTATATCATCAATCATATGAAATAGGGTTTAGTTTAGGCTGCACATTGTAGGTTGAATTAAAATTTAAGTTTACCTCAGATTTATGTCATCGATCATATGAAATAGGGTTTAGCTTAGGCTGGACTTTGTAGGTTCGAACGTACGTATTTCGGAGGCGTATGGCGTAACAGTTGCATTCGATAATACTGACTGTTTACATATTTCATTTATATTTTAGGGTTTATAGGGTTTGTAATAAAAAATAAACCATAAGATATATCCAAAACATTCTGCCCAAAGTCACTATTCCACGCGGACGGAGTCGCGGGCACAGCTAGTTTAATATAAAGTTATTAAAGTATTAAGAAACGACGATTTTTATAAGCCTTAAATCCTCTGCAGCCGGGTTCGGCCTGTCGTAAAAGGCGACAAAACAACCCAACCTAGGTACATGGTAGGGCAACCACCCTTGGTCTTAAGTATGCCCCCATAGTAACCTCTTGATGTGTTTCGGTATCCCTATGGGACAGCAGCGTGTTCGCGGTGCACCTAGCGTCGCAAACATCCATAGGCGACGGTAACTGCTTACTGTTAAGTGGGCCGTCAGCCTGTCTGCTATTACTCAGCAATAAAAACAGTTAGACGCGAGACGGGAATCGAACCCGTTAGGGTAACCCGAAGGGCGTTAGTCGTATCAAGTCGAAGGGATGCAAAAAACCATTGATACAAGCAATAATAGACCTAAAAATAATACATTAATGACTTAAGGCTACTTTGTCTAAACGGATCATCCGAAACCTCACAATGTATTGTAATTCAAAAGTCGTTCTCGTCGCAAAACAAAAAAAAATACATTCACAAAAACCGCGAGAGCTTTGAACTTTCTGGGCACCTAAAATTGTGCTAAAATTTTTCCAGTTAAAATACGGTTATAAAATTTAAATTAAATAAATAAACGTTTGAACTGTGAAGTCATATATTTTATAAAACTACTTTTCGACGTGTTATGGCTCCAAGCCCGTCTGGATGGCAACCACCCTTAGTCAATAAGTATGCCGCCTTTTTTTATTGTCGCTTATAGGTGTTTGCAACGCAAGTGGCATCGTGCTGCTGTCCCATAAGGGTACAGGAACTTGGGTGTCTAATGCCGGAACACAACACATGGCGGCATACTTAAGACCAAAGGTGGTCGCCATCCAGACGGGTTTGAGGCCCTACCACGTAGCTATGGTGGATTGTTTTGTCGCCTTTAACGACAGCCGACCCCGGCCGCAGAGGTTATTCTTTCTACGCCCCTGCACGGATAATACCTATAATTACCTTGTGTTGTTCCGGCATTCGTGACCAGGATGCTGTACCCCTATGGAATAGTACTGTTCGCGATATTCCTAGCGTCAGAGACATTCATAGACTATTTTTTTTTTGTGTAAGTATAAGGCTCTCATCGTCTCAGACGACAAACGACAGCGACAACGGACGGAAAAGGCATTCCGACCCCGTGGGAGCGGGGTCGATCAGCCGTGGCAGCGTGCTCGGGGCGCGTCTCCTGTGAGGCGCACTCCCGGCTCGAACGCTGCATGGAGAACAAACGAAGAGCAGCCACGAATGGCAAGGATACCTTATATGGGGACTATCGGCTCCACCGGCGAAGCCGATCCTATACTAATCTACTACCGTTTCGGAGTGCTTGTAGCTGGGGGAGAAGAAACGGCGAAAGAAACTCCCCCGCAACACATCTATTCTACGTGTATTTGTGTAGTGTGTGGTTGTGTGCGTCTACAGGTTATGGGGGGCGGAAGGCGTCCCTAAACCTATTGCGTCGGGCTGGTCCATGCCGGACTGGGGGGGATTGCGTCCGCGAGAAATTCGCTTCAGCGTTCTTGTGATGGGGTCGGGTCCGTCCTTGAGCACGTTTCGCGGGCGACGACGCGCGTGACTAGCTCGGCGGTTGGGCGTGTAATTGACTGTCTCCACCACCAGTGGGTTGGGGTGGTGGGGAGCGAGGCCGAAGAAGGATCTTGAGAGGGAATTAATAGTCTACGGTAACTGCTCACTGTTAAGTAGCTTGTCAGCCAGGAAGTTGTTTCTTGCAAAAAAACTTCAAGAGCTAACGAGAACAATGGCTTAGTCAAGCTTAGAGGCAGCTTGCCTTCCTTGACTACCGTGATCCAAAAGCTAACGCACTATGACGAAACTACGTGTTATACATTTTTAAAAGCACTACGTGTTCAGTAATGTGTATTTTCGTGCCACGGAGAAGTGGGGCAAGTGATGTAGTGCACATTCGTAGCATTCGTCTCTTCTACCTCTAACATGACGAATTTTTTCGTAAATTGTTAATTATCACAATAAAGAATGCTTTTACAGGGGCGAAAGCCATCAAATTTAAAGTTTTTTTATAAAGAAAATATGAAAAACACAACCCTAGCTACGTGGTAGGGCCCTAAGCCCGTCTGGATGGAAACCACCCCTGGTGTATAAGAACATTCTAATTAATTTTTTAATATAAATTAATTTTCTAATTTTTTTTTTAAAAATTCTTTCTCTCTTTTCTTTCATATAAATTTTTTCCAGACAGTTTCATTCCAAGAACAAATCTCTAAAAATATGAAAACAAATCGGCATGCGCAGTAAAGTACTGTTTTAGTTACCCAGCTATCCAACGGTTCAGTTGGCTTGTTTTTGCTTCAGAAATCTTGACTCATTTGTAAAAGAATTCATAAAAATTATCGTTTAACTGATCGACATACTGCCAATCGAAAATGGATTGATGGCACAAAATACTACAGAAGTGAATTACAAGAGACGAACTTTCGAAGATGATTGGAGAAAAGAATATGAGAGTAAATTTTCTACGATTCGCGCGCACATCACAGCCATAAAAGCGACACGATGAAGTTAGCTAATAACTGTCTCCTAAGATTCCGTGTAAATTCGTTACTATATTCACAATAGTTTCCCAAATATAAATGTCATCAAAAACAAAACTTGTTAAAAAACCAAGTCTCGCAACTCAGTTCTTCTACGGTAAAAAGTTGCGAGATCCATACCACTTAGTACTATATTGGATCTCGCAACTTTTATTATTATTTTAAACTAGCTGACCCGGCAAACGTTGTTCTGCCATATAAATAATAAAATGTCAAAAAATTAAAAAAAATTTTTTGGGGGTGGGTCACCCCTAACATTTAGGGGGATGAAAGATAGATGTTGGCCGATTCTCATAGATACCGGATAAGCACAAAAAATCACTAACTCAATTTAGTTATCTGCCTACTGCCTACCCCCTAAGAACGATGGCGTGATTATTTATAGCCTATGACCATTTCTAGGTTATCATCTATCACCGTACCAAATTTCATCAAAATCCGTTCAGCCGTTTAGGCGTGAAAGAGGAACAGACAGACAGACAGACAGAGTTACTTTCGCATTTATAATATTAGTATGGATTAAAACTTAAAAGATTTTTTAATATAGATATGGTCACTACAAGATGTTGTTACGTTAGCTAATTACATAATAACTGAAGACAGAAGGTCCTTTAGGACTTATAAAGTAACCGACTTGGTACTACATGGATCTCGCAACTTTTTACGGTAGAAGAACTGAGTTGCGAGACTTGGTTTTTTTACAAGTTTTGTTTTTGATGGCATCTCATTTCTTTTTGTAGATATACATGTACATTGAAACTGCAAATGTAACTTTGTAATCCTATACATTTATATGGGATTACAAAATTATTTATGTAGTTGGTGTATCTAGAAAACTAGACCGAAATTACAAAATATTTTAGATTTTCCTTGATTTATACACTAAACACTAATTGTGTTCTAAATTTGAAGCTTGTATGTCTGCTAGAAGTACCTTAGAGTTTTGACGATCAGTCAGTGAGTTAGTGACAAAATTAAGAAATTTGACTAGTTATAATTCTTAAACTACTGGGTCAAATTGAATGAAATTTGAAATATACCGTGTTTATACAATCTCTACTTGGTTACTGAAAATTTTTGATTCTAGTTTTATCAACAACGAAGTTATAGGGGCTCGATAATGGCTGAACTGCTTCGAGAAAAGGATACGGCCGTGCCACTTTTTTGCTCGACTTGGCCAAGGCACTGCCGTGTCCCCAGATTTACAACAAGTGTAGGCCATTGTAAAAATTGGTGATAAAAGTTACTTTTATCACGTATTTATCATTTTTTTTAGTAATTTATCACCTGTGCACACGCGCGCATCGTGAAAATTTTATTCTCCTATTTTTTTATAGCTAGAGTTCAGCAGGCAGGCAAACGGCCCACTCTAACAGGTGGTCACCGTCGCCTAAGGGCGTTTGCAACACCAGAGGCATTACACACACACTGCCGGCCTCGAAGAAATTTTATAGCGCCTTTTTTGAAGAACCCCATATCGTACTGCGCTGAGAAAAACTCAGCCGGAAGCTCATTCCAGATCCTGAGAGTACGCAACATGAACGTTCTTGAGAACCGTTTCGTACAAGAAAGAAGAGGCTCCAAGAAATGGAGATGAAAACCCAGCCGATGGCGGGCAGTGCAATAGTAAAAAGACGACGAGGGCACCATTATATTTTTTCCAAACGTGCCAATTTTTTCCAAAAGAAGTATTCAAAATCAATGAAAAAAAGACGGGACAAAAATGAGTTCAGGAGCCAAACATAGTGTATAAATAAAGTGAATACTACGTTCGTGATCCCCGGACTCTAGTGGGCAAACTTGAAACACGTCAACCAGATTAGCGCGTCCATTTGCGGCGGCCATCTTGTTTTGAATGTCAAACTTTCAAAATGGATTCCAACCATCAGTGACCCTAGAGAATTGTTTCTAGAACTTGTAAATATAAATACTATATGAACGGAGCATTTACTAAATATTTTTATACTTTTAAAACTATGTTCTCGCTGTGGAGGGGCGATATAAGAATATAGACCCCTGCGGCCGAAGTTGGTAAGATTCCTAGATGGCAACCACGCCACTTTAAGTATGCCGCATGGAACTCTACGGTATGCCGTCATAATAACCATGTATTGTATTGCAGTGTTAGACTCCGGTTTCAAATTGCATATAGAGTAATGGGCGTGACGTCAATAATCTAAGATATCCGGTCGACACAGTTTTGATAGCATCCATACAGGCTGAATTGCAACCAATTATCAACCAACCTAATGGGCATTGTTCATTTTTTTTTTAAATGTTGTAATTGAAAAACCATTTAGAGGAATAAGGTTTACTGATCATTACGGACTAATTAATTATGAAAAATATTCACATTTATATTGATATTTTTGATAAAATACGGTTGACCTTCTCTGCCTGTAAAATTTCACTGTATAGTTTATATCGTTGCCTCAGAAAATAAAAAGTAAGTGGAAGTATTGATAATCTTTTGACATCGTTTGACAGCTTTCAATTTTTTAAATTATTTCTAATGAGGCAATGGCACAGTCCATTGTGCCGTGTGATGACGTCACTTACCTTTAAAATTGAAAATATTTAAAAAAAATTTAAATAACTGTTGAGCCAATCTTCAAAATATTCAAATTAGTTTTTCAAAATGCTCTAAATTTTCAAAAAATAAGTTAAAATCGAATGGTTAAAAATTTTAGACAATCCCCATTATAAATATTAATTATAAATGAATATTTTCCCCTATCGGACAGCAGCGTGTTCGCGGTGCCCTTAGCGTCGCAAACATCTATAGGCGACGGTAACTGCTTATTATTAACTAGGCCGTCAGCTCGTCTGCTGGCCTCAATAAATTTTTGAAGTGTAAACTTCTTTAGCGGCGTTGTGCACTTTTTTGTGATGGGTAAAAAATGTTAAACTCGTGTCAGGTCACGTGTCCTGATCGAAAATTCGTAAGGTTCGTAAGACGGAGTTTGGCTTGAGTAATAACAAGCTTATTAATAATGACTTAAGGTTTAATTTATAATATAACTTTTAAATGATTGCATTACTTATACATCTATTCGAATTGCGACTTTATTACAATGAAATACAGTTGAGTTTTTGTAATGTACTACGTATGAATGTGTCAAAGACGAAAATCATGGTGGTCACAAAGAGAGAGGTTTTGGATCGTATGATTTATGTAGAGGGCAAAGTACTGGAACAGGTGGGTAAATGTAAATACTTGGACACATGGATGGATCTAAAATATACGATAAAATAAATATATTGGGATATTTCACACAACACCATCTAGTCAAACTAAGTTTTTTTTATTGCTGTAGGACAGCAGACGGCTGCCGAGGCCACTGGTGTTTGCAACGCCAGTGGCATCGTGAACACGCTGTCAATAATGCCGGAACACAACATAAGGTTATTATGACGGCATACTCAAGACCAAAGGTGGTCGGCATCCAGACGGGCTTGGGGCCCTACCACGTAGCTAGGGTGGGTTGTTTTGTCGCCTTTTACGATAGGCCAACCCGGCCACAGCGGTTAGTATTCTTTTTACGCCTCTGCACGGATAATAAGTTGTATAGCACTTATGTCCCCATACACAATGAAAGAACCAATTTTGATCAACTTCGGTATGGTCATAGTTTGGACCTTAGAGAAGGACATAGGCTTAATTTTTTTCATTATGGCAGAACAACGGGTCAACTAGTAATGATTAAATTATAGTTAAAAGAAGCTAAAAGACACGCTTTTATACTTAATCACACGAAAAAGTAATAATAATTCTTAATATATGAATAAAATTAATAATGAGAAAATTAATGTCACTGTTTTAGAAGCGTGGCATGCTTGATATAAATCTTTATAATTTTTTTTAGGTACTAGTTTCATTCCGAAATACAGAGTTAGTTTAAAATATGGTACAAAGTACCCCACGCTTTTAGAACAGTGACAGCACTTTTTCGTCGGTAATTTTATTCATATACTAGCTGACCCGGCAAACGTTGTTCTGCCATATAAATAATAAAATGTCAAAAAATAAAAAATAAAATTTAGGGGTGGACTACCCCTAACATTTAGGGGGATGAAAAATAGATGTTGGCCGATTCTCATAGATACCGGATAAGCACAAAAAATTTCATCAAAATCGGTCAAGCCGTTTCGGAGGACTATGGCAACGAAAACTGTGACACGAGAATTTTATATATTAGAAGAATTATTTTTTACTTTTTAGTTTCATTAAATATAAAATTAATTAATTTGTTGTCAATTCCCAATCGGTAAATGTTTTTATTAATTTAACGCCATCTTCAGGCAGTTTTATTTGTTTCGGCAGAAGGAAAAGAAAGCGTTAATCCTGATGATCCTGATAAGGACTATGAACAAAATTGTAAAATTTGTGTATTGTCATCATCAGGTCTTAACAAGTGTGCAAAATTTTGAATTTATGTAATCGTTCAAAGTGGGTAAATATCGAGTACGAAAATTCCATTACACAGATACAGGTCAAGTTAAGTCATGTAAGAAAGAAATTATTTATAAAAACTTTATATTACAACTAGCTGTGCCCGCGACTCCGTCCGCGTGAATTAGTGACTATAAGCAGCATTTTTTGGATCCTCCTCCTCCTCGAGTCGTAGTCCTCACGTCTGAGGGTCGTGACCAACACCCTCCAGTCTATCACTTATGGTAGTTTTCCACTGCTTCCTATTCTCAGCACCGTGCAGCGCCTCGTAGACGGATGTGCCTAGTGCGGTGCGAACTTGATCCGACCAATGTGTCGGACTACGGCCACGCGATCGGCTGCCCTCGACTTTACCGGTTACAACTAACTTTTCCAAGTTGTCATTGTCTTTTCGGGCAATGTGGCCGAAGTACTCCAGTATCCGCTTGAGACAGATGGTGGAAAGCCTCGTCCCAGCATTTTTTGGATATTTGAGATCAATTTAAATTGGAGATTCAACCTACTAAGTCCAGCCTAAGCTGAACCCTATTTCATATGATCGATGATATAAATCTGACGTCAACTTAAATTGGCATATAAAATTTCCGAAACTTATCATTTTTAACAAAAACTAATTTTTTTATCTAAAATAAAAATAGCCTAAGTTACTCCTTGATACATCAGCTATCTGCCAGTGAAAGTCCCGTCAAAATCGGTGCAGCCATTTCCAAGATTAGCCGGAACAAATAGACAGACCGACAGACAGATAGACAGACAAAAATTGTAAAAAATGTTGTTTTGGTATTCGTGTATAGATTTAAAAGTAGTCCTAAAAAGAACTACGCGATGTCGCGGTTAAACTAGTTGTATAGCTTTGTGCTTTCGTAAACATTTAGTGCGCTGACCGCGAATGTTCCATTCTGAGGCACTAATTGAGCAGTGCACGCGAGATCACGCGCGTGGTGTAGGATTATTCAACGTACTGGTGGGGAGAAAAGTGCTTTCATTTGCGGGTTCCGCGCATTAATTATTAAGAAGTGCCTTATATCTAGTATGTACAGCACATTAGAGAACGTACCTATACGTCACCTATTTTTATAAATTTTTTTAAATATATACTGGCACAATTCACACAGCGCCACCTAGTCCCAAATTAAGTAGCATAGCACTTGTGTTATGGGTACTAGACAACTGTAATACTACATATATACTTTGTTTTTTGAAAATAAATACATATTATACATAAACACCCAGACGCGAAAAGGGTTCTTCTCATATCACGGGAATAGAACCCGTGACTTGAGAAGAACCCCTCTTTAGTACAGAAAATTTAATTTGATCCATATTTGTCTTTATTAATACAGCGCTTGCTGCGTTTTTTTTATTGCTGTGGGACAGCAGACAGGCTGACGACAGGCTTAGAATTTAGCAGTTACCGTCGCCTATGGGTGTTGGCCAGTGGCATCGCGAACACGTTGCTGTCCCATAAGAGCACAGAAAGTTGGATCACTGATGCCGGAACACAACACAAGGTTATTATGGCGGCATACTTAAGACGAAAGGTGGTCGCCACCCAGACGGGCTTGAGGCCCTACCACGTAGCTAGGGTGGGTTGTTTTGTCGCCTTTTACGACAAGCCGACCCCGGCCGCAGAGGTTAGTATTCTTTCTCCGCCCCTGCACGGATACATATAGTTACAAGTAAAAAATTAAACGCTAAAATCGCTATATTTAAATATAGTCCAAAAAAGCGCGATATCTCCTTTAGAGTATATTAACTACCGTGACAAACCCAACCCGTGACCTAGCATGGTATTGTGAAGACCTGCCCCCTGAACGGGTCAAATCTGTTTTCATACCTATAGTTATGTAGATTCTCATGTTTTCTCCGTCTACTCTCCACACTGTTGGTCGTCACTCACGCCTTGAGAAATTAAAAGTACAAATCCATTTATCCAATAAAAAGCACTTTTGTGCACAGTGTTACTTTCCAAGGAAGTAACCCGCTCAGGTTCTGTAAAGGTTAAATGTTTACGTAATAGTAACAGTATACATATATCACTATGTCGACCATTACCCAAATCAAAGAAAGGATGGCTGGATTGCGTAAGAGATGATGGCAAAAACGGGTGCGAATTATATAAAATTAATTATATAAAAAAAATATTGCGGTATCTTCATTCATTATCATTTCAGCCGGAAGACGCCCACTGCTGGACAAAGGCCTCCTCCAAAGATCTCCACGATAATCGGTCCTGCGCTGCCCTCATCCAACCTATTCCAGCGATCTTGACCAGATCATCGGTCCATCTTGTGGGGGGCCTACCAACATTGCGTCTTCCGGTACGCGGTCGCCATTCGAGGACTTTTCTGCCCCAACGGCCATCAGTCCTTCGAGCTATGTGCCCAGCCCACTGCTACTTCAGTTTTGTAATCATCCGGGCTATGCCGGTGACTTTGGTTCTCCTGCGAATCTCCTCATTTCTGATTCGATCTCGCAGGAAAACTCCGTGCATAGCCCTCTCCACTGCCCTCTGAGCGACCATGAGCTTTCTCATATGGCCCATAGTTAGCGACCATAATTCATTCATTCAATATAAAGTTATTAATATTTAAAAAAACAACGATTTTTAGATGCACTACGTATTCACTGATGTTTTCTTGCCAAGTAGAAGTGGGACAAGAGGCTTAGCGCGCATGCGTCGGATATCTTCTCATATTTTTTCCATTTACTTTTTTCTGGTATTCGAGCAGCGAAACGGGCGGCAACGGCTGGTTAATGTATAAATTACAAGTACAAAGTACAACAAGTACAACTTGCTTTTACCAATTACTGGATTTTGAATCATCAATCTGCTATAATCCGTTACCTTAAGTAGCACTCAAACCCGTTACGTGTCGACCGTTAATTAAAAATTAACTCGCATGAACATACAAAACTTCAATCTGAATTGACGGATTGTAATGGCGGCTAACCATAAGGGCGCCTTCAAATTAGCCGCAAAGTGTCGCGCTGCAGCAGCGCGGCTGCAGCGCTGCGGCCGCGCGGCTGTCGCTTGGTTCGAGTATCAGTGTTGTATACACGATGGACTCAGACGAAGAAACACTGCTCTTAGTGTTATGATTTTTCTCGTCATATTTTTTGCGAAAAATGCCTAAAGTGAAATCTAAATCAATTATAAATTTTGTAAATCAGAATTATGATTTATTAGCAACAGATGCAAAATAAAAATAGAATTTTTTTTGGTCACATATTCTGTCTGTTAGATGATTATTTCTTAAGTACAATTAATGCGATTATTTAAAAAAAAAATAAACAATATTCTTGTGATTATATTATAGTAGAGTATTTTGGTTTTAAAAAAATCCTTAAGAAAACCGGTTTATTTTCAAAGTAATCAGTACATACCGGTGTTGAAAATCGTAATCGATTCACATCACTAGAACTGATGCGCGGCCGCAGCGCTGCAGCCGCGCTGCTGCGGCGCGACACTTTGCGGCTAATTTGAAGACGCCCTAACATTGGCGGGCAAGGGTGAGGAGAACTATCTTTGTGTATGAAAAGTCCGTCAAAATGCAGTGTAAATAGAATAAAATTAATAAATTTGCAAAATATACATTAACGTATATACAAAAATTTTCCTGGCTTCTGAGTTAGACCAGTCTCCAGTAAAGAATGGGGGTGGCGTTGAACAAGATGGAGGCCTTCATATTCTACAGGCCCTGCCAGAGGCCGCCACTGGGCCTGAGCATAGCGGTGAGAGACGTCCGCGCCGTCCATGAAATACCTCGGACTGGTGCTCGACGTGCGATAGGACTTTGTGGCGCACTTCGAGCGCCAGCCGCCGTAGAATGCGGGCGAGGGTGAGCCCCGCGTGCTGTTACGCGGCCCCCCCCTCAACTCCTCGAGTCGATATAGGAGAGCAGCGAGGTTTTTTAGTGGGTATTCGGATGGTCGAACATCTTTCCCGGAGTCCCACATATCCCTTGGTCCCGTCGAACCCGTCGAGAGAGGGTTTTTCCTCGATACAAAAAAAAAGTCTCCAGTAAAAAAGCTAATACCCATAATTGTCCAAATATTTTACAAAATTATAAGTGCTTGCGTGCGTGTCAATTTGTCACTAAAGTGTGTTCTTTAGTTTATTTAAGTTTTTTATTGCTGTAGGACTGCAGACAGGCTGACGGCCCACTTAGAATTTAGCAGTTACCGTCGCCTGTACCCCTACCCAGCCCTGCCACGTAGCTAAGGGCCACCCTGTATAGGGTCATTGGGATGTCTGTATAGACATCCCAATGTTTTGTCGCCTTTTACGACGCCTTTCTACGTTTTTTCCCTGCATGGATAGACTATATTTATTCTAATTAAATTTTGCTTTAAATATTTAATCAGGCGTAATATATAATACGTCACCATTTTTTAAATTCTGGCGATTCTAATCAGGACAATGAGATGATCTTATCGAATTAATGTATTGTCATCGGTCTTTGATAAGTCTATAATCTTTAAATGAAATCGGACCGTTTAAAGTGGGTCATAATTGAGATCAAAGTAGTCTGCTACAAACATACAGGTGAAAGCAATAAAAGCGTGTTAAAAGTAATTTAAACGGTACAATAAATTCATACAAAATTATGCGCTACAAAATTACATATAACTGATCGCAATTCATGTGATCATATTTAAAAAACGCAACGTCATTACTTGCTTTAACTTTCTATTAATTCTATACACCAATAAGTGTGGGTTCACACCCAATTTACGAGTCACTCATACGACAGACTAAAAATCTTCCTGCCGGTATACTAAACTATAAGCAATGCTATCCGTGCAGGAGTGGAGAAAGGATACAAACCTCTGCGGCCGGGGTCGGCCTGTCGTAAAAGGCGACAAAACAACCCACCCTAGCTACGTGGTAGGGCCTCAAAGCCCGTCTGGATGGCGACCACCTTTGGTCTTAAGTATGTCGCCATAATAACCTTGTGTTGTGTTCCGGCATTAGTGACCCAAGTTCCTATACTCTTATGGGAGACAGCAGCGTGTTCGCGATGCCACTGGCGTCACGAACACCCATAGGCGACGGTAACTGCTAAATTCTACAGCAATAAAAAAAATAACTATGTGGGGTCACATTTCCTCTCCTTACACTCTCCTCTGTTAGTCGTCATCTCAACATTCACACCTTTTTTCATATCATCGTTCACACAATGCTTCTTTTCTTTAGACTACCCCACCTTTTGTATCCATCCAATATCATTCACAGCATTTTCCTTGTCATAGATGTGACAGACTAAAAATCTGATATATTTTTATTTATTCACTGCAAATTTTTATTTCTGAACTTTTGAAAAAACTATTTGAAGATCATGTAAATATTTAGTCCTTTAGGAATCAAACTCACAGATACCACTAAGACTTACGACAAATATAAAATAAGACTTAAAATCATCATCATCCCAGCGTTATGTCCCGGTTGCAACCCAAAATTTCGTTTCGGTGCCCGTGGTCCACTTTCCGACTTTTTCACCTCCACTTCGCGCGATCTTCAGCATCCCTGGTAGTGAGCCCATTGGCACGCATATCACCCCTTACGACGTCAAGCCAGCACTTTTTGGGGTCTACCCCTCGTGCCGGGGCCCGACGGAGGCGGCATGGCCAGACATTTGTTACCCACGTAAGCATCCGGTTGCCGTAAAACACGGCCGTACAACATTTCTCATTTTACCAAAGAAGTATAACAATAGATATTTATATGTTTATTAATTTGTGCAGAAAATATTTATACAATAAAAAAATTACGTACCGCGAACAAATTTCTATGTATAAAAATCCGTCGTATGCGATGCATTTTAATCGATTCATTACCAATAGTTTAAACTGACACATTGCCTAATGGAAGACCTTGATCTTGAGTAGTTAATACACGGGCTGATGCGTTCAATTAGAACACAAAGTTATTAAATACAACCGGTTTCAGAATTTTACAATTTAGATCCAAAGGGTCATAAATCCAGTAGCACCTCAACGATCGTATTCGCCTGCTACTACTTCGCGTCTCCGTGTGGGAGCGGATTAAGGATGCGACAGAACCCTAGCTACGTGTTAGGGCCCCAAGCCCGTCTGGATGGCAACCACCCCTGGTATATAAGTATGCTGCCATAATAACCTTGTATTGTCTTTCGGTATTGGTCAATTACAAGGTTCCTGTACCCTTATTGGACAGCAGCGTGCTCGCGGTGCTCCTAGCATCGCAAACGTCTATAGGCGACGGTAACTGCTTACTATTAAGTGAATCGTAAGCCTGTATGCTGTTCTCCTCAGCAATAAAAAAATAAAAATAAAAACAATTACCCCTAATAATGTGTTTTTTATGAAAATCGTTTGTTTCTCTAAGAAAATATAAAAAAAAACTGTGTGTGTCAGCTCCGACGCACGACTGAAGTTTACTACTTAAGTACGATTGTCTAAACATACGCAAAAAGAGTTTATTTAACTGAAAAAAGATTAATACCATATAAAAGGATAAATTAACAAATTAACGAAAATAATATACATATATAAAAAAGTTTTAAAACAGTTTTAAGTTCAACCTAATTACAACTATGGCACCTAGTAATAAAGTCACAAATCTCCAAAACATTATCTAATGAGCAAAGCAATAAATTACTCTTGTCACTTACAAATGAAAAGACATATGTTAAACAACATTTAATGTGAAATCAACCTTAAGTTGTAACAAATAAAGTAATTTTTGCCTTGCGCACCAAAAACGTAACGAGGTCATTCATTAGTAAAGTTTACTCTTACATTTTTCTCATACCGGGCGCCTTATATATGAAAATAAACTTATATATAAAAATATACCGAAATTCATCAAAATCGGTTCAACGGTTTAGGCGTGAAAACGTAACAGAGTTATTTTATAATATTAGCATGGATTTAAGAACTTTTTCTTTACATAAAATATTTACATTAAAATTAAATAACCCAACCTACTTATTTCTCTGTAAGGTTTTCCCGCCCTGTCACTGTCAATGAGCATAGATAATTTATGATTATGCTAAGCTATGCTTGGCTGCAAAGCGTTTTGTTCACTGCAAACGCCGTGCCGGCGAGCGAAAACAATGTGCTTGAGAGATTAAAAGCGTAGAATAGTTATTTTCAGATAACAAGAGACGGAAGTCCCATCGAATTATTTCTTCATGTATGGAGTGATACAGGACTCTTAGGAACCTTCTTGTCCTTGATGACCACTATGGCATAACGTTTAACGCATTTTCGTACGTTTGCGGATGTCACGGGGTCGATTCCCGTCTTGGGTGTTTACATCTGTTTGCAAGTAATTAGTTATTCTAGTACCCATAACACAAGTGCTTTACTTACTTTGAGACTGTTAAGTACTGTTAAGTGTTGCGCTGTTTGTATTTATCCGGTATATTTATTTATTTATTACAAATAATTTGAAAAAAAAAATTAAATTAAATAGTTTTTATCGCACCAAAAATTATAAGTGAAACTTAAATACTACAAACTTATATAAAACGACTAAAAGTAGATAAAATAATTAATTTCACTTGCTCCAGATTGCCGCGAGGGTGAGGGCCGCGTGCTGTTCCACGGCCTCCCTCAACTCTTAAAGTTATTACAGGAGAGCGCCGGGGGGACGAAACCCTGACCCCCTGGCTGCAACACTTTAGAAGGGGCCCGGGCGTAGACGATAGGAGAACAGCGGGGTTTTTTTGTGGGTAGTCGGATGGTCAAACACTTTACCCGGAGTCCCACATATCCCTCGGTCCTCCCGGGCCGGGGGAACCCGTCAAGAGAGGGTTTTTTCCCTGAGACCGAAAAAAGCTATCTGCCAGTGAAAGTCCCGTCAAAATCGGTGCAGCCATTTCAGAGATTAGCCGGAACAAACAGACAGACAAGACAAAAATTGTAAAAAATGTTATTTTGGTATATGTACCGTGTATACGTCCGAATGCACTTAGTAAAAAGTGGTTATTTTAATATTACAAACAGACCCTCCAATTTTATTTATTTGTATAGATTTCGATTCACATCCAACCTTAGCGAAAATAAATTCTCTGCACTCCACGTATACTGTGCTGCGAATTGCAAAGAGTCAACCCTATGCGAAGAGTGACCGCCTTGTTTCTATTAATAGAAAGATTATTATGGATATCGTCGGCTTAATTATCAGAATGCGTAAAGATATGATTCCGAACTATGTTGCACGCAGCAGTGCTGCCACGACACTGCTGCCGCGCGTTTAATCCACGAAAGATCGAAATAAGGCTTTTAACGCCATCTAGTGGAGTATTTTAAATCCTATCTATGGGATTACTTCGTATGTGCTACACGAATATGGCTAATTTGTTATGGATGACAGTGTTATGAGTAAAATAATTCCCGTGCATAGCAAAACAAAGTTTTTACTTGCTCCTGTTAAGTTTATGCAAATGGAGTTACGCATTCTGATAATTCTTCTTCTTCAAGTGCCTCTCCAACTAGTGAAGGTCGGCTACCAACTTCTGAAATTGCTGTCTGTCCTTAGCGAGTCGAAATAATTTGGATACGCTCGCTATTCCAGTCCACTCTCGGATGTTACGGAGCCACGACTTCTTTCTTCGACCAACTCGACGTTTACCGGCAACCTTGCCCATCATTATAAGTTGCAAGAGGCTATATCTATCGTGCCTTAGCACGTGACCGAGATATGCAGTTTTTCGTCTCTTGATGATAGACAAAAGTTCCCTTTTCCGTCCAGCTCGCCGCAGAACCTCCTCATTTGTGACTCTATGCGTCCAACTTAACCTCAACATACGCTTAATTCTGATAATTAAGCCAACGATATTGTAACCTTTATGGTGCGCTCTTCATTATAACTGAAGATGTACTAAGAGCACGACTTCTAAAATCGTGAACCGTTTTATTCCTATGGAACTAGTAGACAGGCTGACGGCCCATTTAATAGAAAGTTGCCATCCGCTTCTTGGAATTGGAACCTGGATCACTACCGGCACACAAGGTTATCATGGCTTATTTTTATCCGTGCAGGGGCGGAGAAAGAATACTAACCCTGTGGCCGCGGTCAGCCTGTCGTAAAAGGCGACAAAACAACCCACCCTAGCTACGTGGTAGGGCCCCAAGCCCGTCTGGATGGCGTTCCCTTTGGTCTTAAGTATGCCGCCACAATAACCTTGTGTTGTGTTCCGGCATTAGTGACTCAAGTTCACCTATATGCGACGGTAACTGCTAAATCCTAAACAGCACCCGTTAGCCTGTCTGCTGTCCTACAGCAATAAAAAAAATGGCGGTATACGTTGTTTTATTGTCATTGCGACAGACCACCCCGGCCGCAAAAGTCAGTATGGTTATTCCGCCCCTGCACGGAGAAATTTTCCTTTTAGATCTATGACATCCTTGGTAGAGAAGTCTTGCGTAGTGTGTCTGTGCGTAAGTGCGCTCGTGCTTGGTTATGACTTGAACATGTTGCATTAGTTGTCATATGTCATAAATATTTTAATATAAGCTTAACTTTTTGAAGTGAAACTTCTTTGCGCGCATGAGGGAAATTTTTTTACGGATGAAACGCAATATTAGCGTTACGAAGATGTGAAACGTCTTTTTTTGCTCCAGTAATACCAACCTTGTTAATAATGGCTTAAGGCTTATTCTATAATGTAATTTTTAAATGATTGCATTACTTATACATATCTATTCGAATTGCGACTTTATTACAATGAAATACAATTGAATTTTTTCGCTCCAGTAATACCAACTTTATTAATAATGGCTAAGGATTATTGAAATGTTCTATAATGTAATTTTAGAATGATTGCATTGCTGCACTAATACATATCTATTCGAATTACGACTTTATTCCAATAATATACAGTTGAGTTTTGTTTAATAAGATATAAATAGATTTACTAGAAGATTTAAAAATTAGTTTGCCAAAGAAGTTTCACTTTTGACATGTGTACTTTGTAAGCACGCACTTTTTTCTAGAATGTTCTACACGTCAATTGTTAAGTATATCCATACTATTCTTTACTCAACAATAAATGTGCAGCCAAGTGTCGAGACGAATAAGAAGTCACATGTTCCCTTTGCAGTTAACACTATTGTCCCGCGTCACATGTTAAAAAAAAAACTAATTTCACATTTTTTTGCTTAGAACCAGCAGACAGGCTGACGGGCCAGTTAATAGTAAGCAGTTCCACCGTTGCCTACGGGTGTTTGCACCGCGAACACGCTATTCTCCGCGTAGGGGCACTGGAACCTGGGTCACTAATGCCGGAACATAGCGCAAGATAATTTTTCAAGTGGAAACTTCTTGTGCATCGTCGTGGTCTGAAACTCGATGAAACGGAAAAGTCACAGTAAAAAGACACCTATATAAACATTTTTTTTTCTTTTCAAAAAATTTTACTTATTTCGGGAATAAATTTTTTATTTTGGAATAGATTTTGGAAAATTTGTAAATTTAAATTTAAAAACTTAAAAACTTAAATAATTTCAACGTAAACTTTGGGTTTCGGATCGATCCGTGTTCGAATCCTGACTTGTTTAACTTCAAAAACTTCCTGTTTTTGTTGTGTTTTTATTTTATTTATTCTCTTTTTGAAAATTGAAATTGAGAAACTTAAACTTAGATTGTGAAACTGAAATGGTTAAAGCACGATGCGCGGCGGCGGCGCAGCGTGACACGCCCCTTCGCCGGAACATACCGAGCGTTTACGAAGTTAATGTCAGCGAGACAGCAACCCGAACGGGCACACACGTGAGGGCATTGCCGCCGACTCAAAATTACTTAGGAATACTTACATTAGTCTACGAGCTTAGGTATTAGGTTAATAAAAAAAGGTTTATTATTTTTTGCTTTTCAGTTTTTTCGGTGGTTTAATTTTTTATTATCTGCTGTTCCTCAGCAATAAGTAATAAGTCATCATCATTTATTTAAAAACTATCTGTGCCCGCGACTCCGTCCGCGTGGAATAGGGACTTTGGGCAGAACACGTCTGGTGACATCGATTCCGACGTTAAGGCACACGTTGCTACCGCATGGGCCAAATGGCGCGAGTTGACTGGTGTTATGTGACCCTAAAATTCCGGTTAAATTGAAGAGACAGGTCTATAAGACCATCACTAGGCCTGTTCTTTTAAGCGGATGTGAAGCATGGCCGGTGCTAGAGCGACACAAGCAGGCATTGGAAGTCACGGAGATGAATACGCTGCGGTGGATGTGTGGAGTAACGCGGCAGCCTTCATGTCCATCACATTGCGGATAAATTGCAGGAGTGTGGCCTTCGCTGGTATGGCCACGTTTTACGGCAACCGGCTACTTATGTGGGGAACATATGTCTGGCCACGGCTTGACGTCGTAGGAATTGATATGCGTGCCAATGGACTGACCACCAGAGATGCCGAAGATCGTGCGAAATGAAGAACGAAAAGTCAACGCTAAGATGATGATGATGATCATTCGTGTACCAGCATCTGTCCTCTTCTCAATAAGTTCCTTGTCTCTCGCCATATTCAGCACTTCCTCATTTGTTCTTTTCTCCGTCCAGCTAATCTTCAGCATTCTCCTCCGAGACATATCAAATGCTTACCATCTGGTATCTTTAACAAATTCGTTTTTAAAAGTTTATTTTTAAAATATTCTCGCTAGCTTTGTACATTACGTGAATATCTATAAATAAAATAACGTGCGAAACGAATCGCGTAACATTGGCACACATTTACTTCGAGAGTTTGTTGAAGGTCAAACTCAATTTCTCTTCGTACAAGGACAGAGTACAGTACATACCCCTGCCAATACAGACCCCTGCAGCCAGAGGCTGTCTTTTTTATTGCTGTAGTACAGCAGATAGGCTGACGGCCCGCTTAGAATTTAGCAGTTACCGTCGCCTATGGAGTTTGCAACGCTAGTGGCATCGCGAACACGCTGCTGTCCTATAAGGGACACAACACAAGGCTATTATGGCGGCACAGTTAAAATCAAAGGTGGTCGTCATCCAGACGGGCTTGGCAGGCTGACCCTGACCACAGGTGTTAGTTTTTTTACTCCGCTCCTGCACGGATAATGTTTGACCTGTTGTAAAAGGCGACCAAACCACCCATCCTAGCTACGTGGTAGGGCCCCAAGCTCGTCTGGATGGCGACCACCTTTGGTTTTATGTATGCCGCTATAATAACTTTGTGTTGTGTTCCAGCATTAGTAACCCAAGTTCCTGTACCCCTAAGGGACAGCAGCGTGTTCGCAATGCCACTGGCAAAACAAACACCTATAGGCGACGGTAACTGCTAAATTCTAAGCGGGCCGTCAGCCTGTCTGCTACCCTTCAACAATAAAAAAAGCGATAAGGCCGCCTATTGTTCATGCTATGTATAGTTATATAGGTATTTTATTTTTCTCGTTGATGCTGTATTACTTTAGTTGATGAACAATAAAGAGTTTCATTCATTCATTCACTCTCATTTCTAGCATTTCCCTTGTTACATGGCGCTCCTCTCTTCGCATTATATGGCCATACCAGGCTAGGCTAGCCTATTACTCTTCAGCTTCTCAATCACTGGCGCTACTTTCAAACATCCCCTAATATACTCATTTCTAATGTTATCCATCTCAGTATTCGCATCCCTCCATCCTTCTCCTTGTGACCTAGCATTCTGTTCCATAAAATATGACAGGTCTTATTACGGTAGGGTTGCCAAGTGTCCTGTTTTCCCAGGACATGTCCTAGTGTTTGTGGTGTCCTGGGATGTCCTGGATAGTTTTTAAGTAGCATCCTGTTTTTTAATATTCAAATACTTAATATTAAATAATATTTGTAACTAACTTGTTATACTCTCCGTGCAGAGGCGGAGTAGGAATAACCTCTGTGGCTGGGGTCGACATAACCACTCTGGCTACGTGGTAGGGTCACAAGACCCTCTGGATGACTACTATCTATCCTTGGTTTAGAACTATGCCGCCATAATAATCATGTGTATGTCTATGGGATAGCAGCGTGTTCGCGGTGCCCTTAGCGTCGCAAACATACATAGACGATAGTAACTGCTTATTATTAAGTGGGCCGTTTGCTGTTCCGCAGCAGTAAAAAAAACTAATTCTAAGTAAACCTACTTTCACTACGAATTAATATAAGTATTGCAACTCTATTACTGCGTCCTGTTTTTAAACTAAATTGTCCTGGTTTTTCCAACATCATATCCTAGTTTTTTAAATTTGGGGTTGGCAACCCTATATTACGGTCTTATAAAATTTCAATTTAATTGTTTTACTAATAAATTTTGACACTACACAGTATATCTTTATAAATTTAAAATTTAATGATCGAATGAATAAGTGTATGATACCAAAACAATTACGGTCAAAGTGTATACCGGAAAAAGTTAAAAATAACTTCGACAGTTTAATTTTAACTGAGGCTAGATCACGCCACTGCGAAACTTGGCACTAACACGCGTGACGGCTGTCCAGACTAATTCAGTTATATAACACGCATTTGACACGGTGAACAATAGTTTTTATATTGTGGACTAGCTGTGCCCGCGACTTCGTCCGCGTGGAATAGTGACTGGGCAGCATATTTTGAATATATCTTATGGTTTATTTTGGATTATAAACCCTATAAACCCTAAAATATAAATGGAATATGCAAACAGTCAGTATTATCGAATGCAACTGTTACGCCATGCGCCTCCGGAATACGTACGTTCGAACCTACAAAGTCCAGCCTAAGCTAAACCCTAATTCATAGGGTTGATGACATAAATCTGAGGTTAACTTGAATTGGGAATTCTACCTACATTGTCCAGTCCAACTTGAACTTTATTTTATATGATTGGTGATATAAATCTGAGGTCAACTTAAATTGGAGTTTAAAATTTCCGAAACTTGTCATTTTTAACAAAAACTATTTTTTTTTTCTAAAATAAAAATAGCCTAAAATTACTCCTTGATCGGTGCAGCCATTTCAGAGATTAACCGGAACAAACAGAAAAAAATTGTAAAAAACGTCATTTTGGTATATGTACCGTGTGTGTATACGTCCGAATGCACTTAGTAAAAAGCAGTTATTTTAATATTACAAACAGACCCTCCAATTTTATTTATTTGTATAGATTATTATTATAAAGTAAAAAGCAGTGTATCTATTTCTATCGGATTACAAGCATTTCATCGTTGTACGGAACTCGTCAATTAACAGGTTGGCTGCAATTATCTAAACAATGTTTTAGGGTTCGTTGGCGGAATATATTAGTTTTCGTTTGACCACCGGCTTTTACGGCAGCCGGCTACTTATGTGGGGAACAAATTAATAGCTATAACGCCCCCACCGGGGTCCAGCTGGAGGGGAAGAACCAAGTGGTTTTGGTAGCGTCGCTAACACCTATATTATTATTTCGAAAGGTGGCTATGCTAGTTTATTCAACTTAATATCACTGCGTACAATTTAATGTAACGAAGCAGTTAAATACATATCTCAAATATGTTTAGTTATTTATGTTTTACTCTGTTGTTTCATATGGTTTTTTTATACTTATACTGTTAAATTTAAGTTCTTATAATTTAAATATTTTGTACTTAAACAATTATCCTTTCACTTGTTTTTGTTGTTAAAATCGATAGTTTCTGTAAATATACCAGTATATAGTTATTTTTTGTGTGGTTATGTGTTTTTAAGCGTAATTTTTGTTTTGTTTTTATTGATATTTTTATATACTTACGTTAATGTTTCTCGTCTGTCCATGGCATTACTCCGTGGACCTATCGGAAGACCAGCGCTGATTTTAACTTTTATGAAATCAGCACATGCTGAGCTAGGTCCAGTTTAGGACGTACGAGTATATATGAAGCCACTGTATTTATTACATATGTGTTTAAATTAATGTCCAAAATAAAAAATTATTTCTTTCTTCTTTCAGTTTTTTGCCGGAGCTGCTCGTATCTCACCTGGTTCCAGCATATGCTTTTCTATTATGAGATTACGTTACTCTCCTTAGTCATATGTTGGCGACGCCCTTGAATGCCTCTGGTGTTGCAAACGTCTATAAGTAACGATGACTACATGCTAGGGTGAGTCATTTGCCTGTTAGCTGTTCCATGAATTATGTTGAACATAATTTTAACTACTTTCAAAAATAAATTTGCTGGTTCCTTTAATTTTTATCCGTGCGGAGAAAGAATACTGACCTCTGCGGCCTGGGTCGGCCTGTTGTAAAAGGCTTCAAAACCACCCACACTAGTTACGTGGTAGAGCCCCAAGCCCGTCTAGATGGCGACCACCTTTGGTCTTGAGTACATCGCCATAATAACAATGATCAATGGTGCTACTATCAAACTTCCCCTAATATACTCATTTCTAACTTTATCCATTTTTGTAACTCCACTCATCCACCTCAACATTCGCATCTCTGCGGCATGCCTTACCTTTCCTGTCACCACCTATTGTGGTTAAATGTAATAACTCACCGCCGAACTATGTAACTAGGGCGATGAAGTAGCGACAAAGTCAAATCTTGATAACAGTATCGTTTGTTCACAGTCCGCCATTAATAACTGCAATCGATGACTGATGAATGACCCTTAACGTAACGACGTATAAGTTAACAGTGTCACAATTCTTAGACTTAAAATAAGTAATCTAAAGACGATAAATAAATTAATCTATTCAAATAAATAAAATTGGAGGTCTGTTTGTAATATTAAAATAACCGCTTTTTAATAAGTGAATTCAGACGTATACACGATACCAAAACAATATGTTTTACAATTTTTGTCTTTCTGTCTGTCTGAAATGGCTGCACCGATTTTGACGGGACTTTCACTGGCGGATAGCTCATGTATCAAGGAGTAACTTAGGCTATATTTATTTTAGAAAAAAAAAATAGGTTAAAAATGATAAGTTTCAGAAAATTTACGATCCAATTTAAGTTGACCTCAGATTTATATCATCAATCATATAAAATAGGGTTTAGCTTAGGCTGGAATTTGTAGGTTCGAACGTACGTATTCTGTAGGCGCATGACGTAACAGTTGCATTCGAAATACTGACTGTTTGCATATTTCATTTATATTTTAGGGTTTATAGGGTTTGTAATCCAAAATAAACCATAATATATCCAAAAAACTCTGCCCAAAGTCAATATTCCACGCGGACGGAGTCGCGGGCACAGCTAGTATAAATAAAATAAATATAAATGGTCAATTCAGAAAAAGAAGTAAAATCCAAATAAAAATGGCGTGCTTTTATCCTGAGGACTGCGAGCAATTTGCAGTATGTCCGATGTTAGTGGCCCCTTGTCCAACAACGTGCTGTGAAGATCCACCTATGTGCTATCCCTGCTTGCCACGATGTCCTTCACCATAGGTTATGTATTGTTGTGAAAGAAACCGCGAGTTTCAAGGCCTCTAACTTGCCAAGAGGAAGATTGCTGGGAGCCACCACCAAAATATACGAAGATGGACGCATCGTGCGCAAGCTGCCTGTGTCTGCATTCAAGCATAACGGAATGCAGGACCAAGAGCATTCGAAGACGCTCGGAACTGCGAATTTCCATTTAGAAGACCTCGTGACGTAGTTGTCAAATGTGAATTGTGCACGGAGCCCGTAAAAGTCGACGACCCGCCAAAAATGCCACCCTGCACACCTAAACCGACACTCGGATGTTGTTTACTCAAGAAGAAACCAATAAAAGTGTCGCTTGAGGATATATTAGATGATTGACAAGGAAATTTCGTGACCTACTTGCTATGTGAAACGAGAAAAATTATTTAAATAAAAACGATGACAGATTTTCCCCCAAAAAGGGGTTAACGTCAGGCAGATGGGCGGGCGGTTGTAAAAACTAAGCCATAACTATTACAACATGTAACATGTTGTGCCGACCCTATATAATGTGGGATAAGGGCAGGAGGAAGAAGAAGGACAATTCGCACAACGCCATCTAGTCCCAAACTAAGTAGTACGGCACTTGTGTTATAGGTACTAGACAACGAATATACTAAATATATACTTTTCTTTATAATAAATATTATACATAAACACCCAGACGCTGGACGGGATTCGAACCTATGACCTCTGCAGGCGTACCGACGTGCGTTATCCGTTACGCCACAGAGGTCGTCAAGTAAATAGATATAGTTTAAAAAACTAAAAAATACGCTTTAATGATAAATCTAATTAAAATTATATACATATCCGTATAATTTTTCACTGAAATAGCAATTTTCACCGAAATACACGGATATAATTTTTACGGATATAACAGCTACGTAGTAGGGCCCCAAGCCCGTCTGGATGGCGACCTTTGGTATTAAATATGTCGCTATAATAACCTTGTGTTGTGTTCCGGCATTAGTGACCCAAGTTCCTGTACCTTATAAGACAGCAGCGTGTTCGCTATGCTACTTACTGGCATTGCAAACACTAATAGGCGATGGTAACTGCTAAATTATAAGCGGGCTGTAAAAAATTAAAAAAAAAATCTTAACGTAGGGATAACGAACAAAAAATATTAGTATTATTGTAAAAAAGCTTTGTGCCTTGGAATAATCGTACCGATCGAATATTTTCGAGGACTGCTTTATCGAGTGCCCCAAGCTCTTTTCACAATTATACTAATATTTTTGTTCATTATTTTACTAAGAATTATTTTTCGTTCGTTCGTTTAGCCGCTATGTCACGGAGATCGTCAAAAGAAAATGCATTATGGATTTTGAACGCGTGACTTTAATCTTAAAAGTGTGATAGTAGTACGTAAGTTACTATGCTTAATGTTTCACTTAGAACTTTCAACCGAATAAGGGTAGGTTCGGGGGCGGTAGCTCCACCCACATGGGCGTGACGCGATAATGTTGAACCAGATTAAGAAAACTCCGTGTGTACAAAGCTTTCGGTACTAGCCTTGGTTATAATTCCATAATGTCCCACTGGTGGGATGCATAAAGAACAACTGTCAGTTTGTGTGCTTGCGTGTGTGTTTTTTATCTGTTGTGTTACTTTTTGACATATAAAAGTCTTTTTTTCTTTCACTTGCTCTTCATGCAGTGGCTGAGTAAAAATACTAACCTCTGCGGCCGGAATCAGCCTGTCGTAAAAGGCGACAAAACAACCCCAGCTGTAACCGTATGTGAGCTTGTGTGTAACCGTGGTCGCCATCCAGACGGGCCCCAGCCCTACCGTCTAGCTAGGGTTGTGTTGTCACCTTTTACGACAGGCCGACCCTGGCCACAGAGGTCAGTATTCTTTCTCCGCCCCTGTACGGATAAAATGGGTCTATCTCAAATTACGTTTAATTTCACAATTTTTTTTACCTTATATGATATGTATTGTTGTGAAGAAGATAAACTGATTTTGTTGACTTCTCTTGACTGCAATTAGTTAAAACTTACTTAAACTTACTTTTAAAATATGTTTAATTTACATTTCCGGCCACTCATGGCAAATCACAATAAAGCGCGACGATTAAAGCGTAAAATACCTCAAGATCTAATACAACCACAGTAAACACAGTTACTGTTTTAACAATGAGGATGTGACGCAGGCCACATACCGAGCGTGTCAGCAATAGCACCAACCAACATACTGCTGAATGTCCCATAAAGGAGACAGATTGTAGTAAAAAAAGGAAGAGAAAAAAAAAATTTACATTTCATCATTGTGTGTTTTGTGTGCTATTTTTTTTAATATTTTTCAACGTAATTGTATATTATAAGTGTCGTTTTTTCATGAAGCCACTCAATGGGCCCTGCGGAAGAACAACGCTTTTTTGTTAACACATAAAAACCACCATATGCTGATAGATCAGATTATTCTTATTGTATATATTGATTTGTATTAATATGTCATCATCATCATCTTAGCGTTGAATTCCGGTTACAGCCTAAACTCTCGCTTCGGCGCCCGGGGTCCGCTTTCCGATTTTTTCTTCTCCACTTCGCACGATCTTCAGCATTTCTGGTGGTCAGTCCATTGGTACGCATGTCAACCGTACGATGTCAAGCCAGCACTATTTGTGTCTACCCCCCCTGCCGGAGCCCGGCGGTGGCGGCAAGGCCGGCATTTGTTCCCCACATAAGTAGCCGGTTGCCGTAAAACGTGGCCATACCAGCGAAGGCGACACTCCTGCAATTTATCAGCAATGTCACGGACACGAAGGCTGTCGCGAATGCGCCATCGCAGCATATTATTCATCTCCGTGACTCACAGTGCCTGCTTGTGTCGTTCCAGCATCACTTCACATACGGATAAAAGGACAGGCCTAATGATGTTTTGTATTAATATGTGTGTCCAGTATGGTAGTGGGCTGGGCACATAGCTCGAAGGACTGGTGGCCGTTGGGGCAGAAAAGTCCTCGAATGGCGACCGCGTACCGGAAGACGCAGTGTTGGTAGGCCCCCCACAAGATGGACCGATGATCTGGTCAAGATCGCCGGAATAGGTTGGATGAGGGCAGCGCAGGACCGATCATCGTGGAGATCTTTGGGGGAGGCCTTTGTCCAGCAGTGGGCGTCTTCCGGCTGAAATGATGAATGATGATGATGTGTGTCCTAAATAAAGAATTTCTTTCTTTAATCGGACTCCACCCCTACATGGACAAAATATTTAAGATATGTCATCGTGAGGTTTGAACTCCTGACCTCCGTTAATACTACTTGGTCATCATATACCTCCCAACACTATATCATTGTTATTAATAAGTTCCTTATCAAAGCTTATCAGTAAACGTTATTTTATTATTCAGTATACAAGAATACATTGTCAGGATGAAATAAAGCGCTTTTTGTATTAGTCCATGACTCATATTAGACATACATATGTATAATGTAAATTTTTTATTACAAATACTGAAAAAATATATAGAAAATGAATACAATATTTTAGAATATGAATTTTTTAAAGGTGAAAAAGCAGCACGCACGTACGAGGGGTGTTCAATAAATAGTGATACAATATCCTTGGAAAGAAATAAATACCGTTTGTTTTATAGCAAAAGAAATGAAGATTTCTATAGGAAGTGTCCATACAACACATTTGGGTATGAAAAACGTGTTGTATGAAAAGATGCTTTCTGACGCGCAGAAACAAACGAGACTGAGGATTTCACAATGCTGTTTGGGTTTGTTACAAGATCTTGACCGATTTTTGGCTCAATTCATAACTATGTACGAAACATGGCTTCACCAATATGACCAGGAACCGAAAAAACAGTCTATGACTTGTAAGAGACCGTCATCTCCAACTCCGAAATTTAAGGCAATTACATCCACAGGTAAGATCATGGGCTGTTTTTTTCTGGAACAGCCAAGGGGTGGTAATGATCGAATACCTTAATCATGGAGCCACTATTACGAGAACTTTGACAAATAACAAAGTTGCGTGAGTAAATACGCAAGCAATGGCGTGGTAAACTCGCTAAAGTTGTTCTGTTTCACCAAGATAACGCCCCCGCGCACAAGTCCAGAGTTGCGATGGCTACCATTCAAGAAGCTGGCTTCGAATTGATGGAACTTGTTCCATGTTCACCAGACCTAGCTCCTAGTGATTTCTACCTATTTCCGCGTTTAAAGGAACGTCTCAAGGGCCATAAATTTGAAGGTGGTGACGCAGAAGAAATATAAAAAAAAGAATTTTAGCTTTAGAAAAACCATATACAAAGTGTATAGCTCAAAGGTGACTACTTCGAAAAATAAAATAATGTTTAATAAAAGATAATTGCGTCATACTCATTATCACTTCTTATTGAACACCGTACGCTTGCCGCCAGATATTTGGCGAATGTAACGGTTTAAAAAGAAATTGGATAGAATGAAGTGAAGCTGCTAAAATGCACATTATTATTTCCGAGTTTTATCAAGAAGTAAATATAATTAATGAATATTGCACATCAGTTGGACACAAAAAGTCAGAAACGAAGTGCTTCAGCGTGTTCACGTGCCATGGAAATTAATGCTAACCGTGACAATCAAATCAGAACAATTTATTATCGTGTAAGATCTTACAGATCACTTAATGAATGTTAAGAATCTACTAGCGTTCGAATTCAAAACGCTGGCTAGAGAAGAAACGGCGTAATAAACTCTTCTTATCTGATATTTGTCGTTTATTCTTTACAACTTTAATTACAAAATTAAAATGAAATTGGAGGAAAAAACTGAAGAAAGATTAATACCATATGAAAGGGTAAATTAACAAATTAATGAAAATAATATACATATATAAAAACTATTATTGTGTTGATTATATAAAAATAAGAAAATCGTTTCTTATGGAGTAAACTCCAAATATCATACCAATAAGACGACACAAGGTCTTTCGAGCGTGCGTCGCGCGTCATCTTGATACAAAAAGTTTTAAAACAGTTATAAGTTCAACCTAATTACAACTATGGCACCTAGTAATAAAGTCACAAATCTCCAAAACATTATCTAATGAGCAAAGCAATAAATTACTCTTGTCACTTACAAATGAAAAGACATATGTTAAACAACATTTAATGTGAAATCAACCTTAAGTTGTAACAAATAAAGTAATGTTTGCCTTGCGCACTAAAAACGTAACGAGGTCATTCATTAGTAGATTTTACTCTCACATTTTTCTCATACCGGGCGCCTTATATATGAAAATCGATTCTTAAGGAGTAAACTCCAAAAAAATATGACTTCAGTCAGTTCGGTCGTCAATATAATCTTTAAATCTTTTTTACATGTCCTTTCCACACAGACATTGTATAAAAGGGCGAAAAATGGAATATATCGGCTCAGGCACGATAAATATATGCTTCAGCTAATTATGAAGAGCAAGGTGGAGGGAAAGAGACGCGCTGGACGCAGAAAGAATTCCTGGAAACATCAGGGAGTGAACCGGTATAACTTCCGTCGAACAAATGTTCCGTTTTGCTTTTGCTATTAATAAAGACGAGTACAATAAGCTAACGGGCCACGGCTAACGGCAACGGCCAAGAACAAGAACTTCAAGAAGAAGAAAAGAAATGTAATAAAGACATGGTGAAGTGAAGTTAGTGAAGTTAGCAGATAACCGTCTGTCACGTGTTCCGTGACTATATCCAAAGTTCTCCCGATACTCATAAAGTTATAAATCTACAGTGAAACATAATTCGGAAACTATTGCGCGATGTAAAACGATAGTTCTGCCATCTAGTATCAAATAATATAAAACTATTTTAAGGGTATTTATAGATTTGAGATTAATTGTCGGTATGCATTCTTTTTATTTGTCTAGATTATAAATTATTTTATTATAATCAATCATTTCTTTTACAAACAAAGAGTTGTGGCGTACTCGATAAAATCTTTAGCTATTTTTGTTCTGTTACGTCAATCAAGTCTAACTTCTTGCACAAGTTTAGTTATTCTTTTTTAAATAAAAAACAGACTCACCCCTCTCCTACAGATGTCTCTTTCGCAGAAATTCCATTAACATGTATCCTCTTCTCTTCTTCGCCATCCATTAAATAATCAATCATTATAAAATTTATGATCTCCCCATTCAAATGCCTCCGTAAGAACTTTATTTCATTTCTAAATAATGTCTGATTCATTCCGAGTGTTATCGGTTGGTTCTTTAATGATCCGTTGTTTGGTGGATCGACTTCGTCATATGAATCACAGTTCGTGGTGCCCAGGAGGAGGAGTATAAACAGTGGAGTACGGAGCATTTTGCTCCAACATATCAGCTTCGTTATGCTAGACTTCTTTTTCGTTTTCGGAGATTTTAATTCCATCTCGTATCTGGAAAAGAAAATAAACAAATTTGGTGACAAAATGTAATGAAGTTGAGGGCGATGCTACGTGGATGGTACATATGCGACGTGGCCGACGATGATGTATGATGACTTTTCAGAGCTTCCCTGTTCCTTATTAATATGATATGGTGGCTACACAAATATACTAGAACAATTCCTACAGCGCCGTCTACTCCTAAAATAGTAACGTACTTCTTTTTTATTGCTGTAGAACAGCAGACAGGCTGACGGCCCGCTTAGAATTATTTAAAAAAAAATTTTGCAGTTACCGTCGCCTATGAGTGTTTGCAACGCCAGTGGCATCGCGAACACGCTGCTGTCCCATAAGGGTACAGGAACTTGGGTCACTAATGCCGGAACAAAACACAGGTTATTATGGCAGCATACTTAAGACCGAAGGTGGTCCCATCCAGACGGGCTTGAGGCCCTACCACGTAGCTAGGGTGGGTTGTTTTGTCGGCTTTTACGACAGGCCGTCCCCGGCCACGGAGGTTAGTATTCTTTCTCCGCCCCTACACGGATAAAAACATAGTACTTGTGTAAAGTGTATTAGAAAGCAGGCGGCGGGAGTGGAGAGGTCCCGGACTACACTGGAGGGCTACATCCGGCCACCGTAGACCCTGTCCCGGGCAGCCCCTCGGGGGAAGGATTTATATTTCGACTGTTTTCACTATATGAGTACTAGAAAACTAATATACTACATACATTCTTTTATAAATGAACACATATTTTACCCGGGACGGGATTCAAACCCATGACCTGCGTAGGCGTACCGACGTGCGTTAGCTGTTACACCACGGAGGTCACTGAGATAATGAGTGACCAACAGTTTGCCTTGGACAGGCGTGCCAGGTGTAGTCCGTTCTCTTTAGGGGAAAACTTAAGCCCAGCCGTGGGACCTTTTGGGCTGTTATTATTATAGTATGATATACAAACAGGTCTTCGACTCTACCCTCATATATAAGAACTCCCGAGCACTAAAATTGAAACCTTTAATTAAACCGAAACCAACTGACAAGTGAGTATGAGTTGGACACAAAAGCTTTGGTGAGACCCCTTACACCACATATGACGGCTAATTAAGCAACGATCTCATTTGGGTTATATTCATAACCTTATCTTGATTGACGACAGGCTATAGCGCGTTTTATGAATAAATAATTTGAATTTGGAACAAAATATTCATTACACTTCTTAATTCAATTGCCTTACAAGTAAAATTCTTCTTGCGATGCTTTAATAATAATAACAGACCGTAACAATAATTTGAATTTAGAATAAAATATACGTTACAATTCTAAATTCAAATTGCCTCTTCTTATAAGTTAAATTCGAAATCTGATTCTTCTTGTGAAGATAAAACAATAACAGCCCATCTCTTCTATATCGTCCCATTGTTATGCTCCGGTTTCGTCCCTATAGGCAATATACCCACCACGCTTATCCATGATCTCGGTGTGCAGATATATTCACGATATTTTTCTCACTGTCTCATCATCATCATCATCATTTTCATTTCAGCCTATTGCTGTTCACTGCTGAACATAGGCCTTTCCAATTTATTTCCAGCGCGACCGGTCCAATGCCACCAGCATCCAACGAGACCCAGCTATCTTCACCAGGTCGTCGGTCCGTCTAGCATGCGGCCGTCTTACTCTTGTCATCACTGTCACTACTTGACAGTAATGTACATTAGACGATAAAAACTCCGTGCAGAGGCGGAGTAAGAATATTGACTCGGCTTTACGTAAAATGCAACCACCTTATCGAGGTGCTCCAAGCCCGCCCGCAATCCAATCTAAATGTGCCGCCATAATACATAAGACGGCAGGTGAGTAACTGCTTAATAATGTTTGATTCAAGTTTAACTTAAATACTCTGGTATTGACATTTCTTAAGTTTATGATGTCATCGTGATAGGTTTCCTTAATGTAAACTAACAAAATTAAAACAAAAATACTTATAGAAATTTGGAGGATTAACCGGACCTCCTATGGGGTAGATTCTCTAAGCGAGAGATTTAATCAAACACGTATATTTCACTGGCTCACTATTTTTAATGATGGTGTGTATCATGTTATTGTGTGATAACTAATTAAACACTACAAAACTTATCTAATATAATTATAAAATAATTTAGTGACAGACTCCAATATTATTACATTTGTATTTTACATATCATAACTTCTCGAAATGTCTAAAAAGTATACATATATCTGGAAAGAAGAATATATAAGAAAGTATACAATTCTTAGATTTTATCAGTGTTACAAATCAGGTGGCGAGTGAGGTGCCACAGAAATAATGTAATAATTAATGCCTAAATAATTTTATGTTCACATTTTTAATTTAATATTATACTAACATAATTTTGCTATAGATACATATTAACTAGAGGAATTGTTTCTGTTTCTGTTATAAATATTTTGGTAGATATTTAATTTTGGTTACTGGCAAGTAATGGCAGGAGTGGAGACACCTGTCGACGGGATATAAAAACTAGAGACAGAATACTATAAAAGACGGTGTAAAATACTAAGAAATACACAGTTTAAGAGATATAATGGAGAAGTAAAGAATATATTTCAATATTTATGGTGATTAACGTTCAATTAGTTTTATTTTGCAGTATTAAGTGGGCCAGCGCGTCTATTCTTCCGCAGCAATAAAAAAAATTGCCAAATTATATCACACCAGTCTATAGGTTAGTCTCCGAGTGTCCACATGGCTACTCCGTAACTTACATTTATAATTAATCTAACACAACTAGACAATTCAAAAGGCTTATCACATAGGTATATTTTGATTATTTCAATGACTTTTTTCTTTATCATTATCATCATCATATAAGCGTAGTGTCCCGGTTGCAACCTAAACTACCGTTTCGGTGCCCGGGGTCCGCTTTCCGACTCTTTCTACTCCACTTCGCACGGTCTTCAGCATCCCTGGTAGTGAGCCCATTGGCACGCATATCACCCCTTACGACGTCAAGCCAGCACTTTTTGGGTCTACCCCTCCTGCCGGGGCCCGGCGGAGGCGGCGTGGCCAGACATTTGTTACCCTCGTAAGCATCCGGTTGACTTTTTTCTTTATATTTGATGATTAATGAATTTACCTAAAATTAAAGTAAAAAATGTAATTATGATGTAAATTTAATTTTGAGTTCGAATAACTATTAAACTCGTTGGTTTATCGAAAACTAATAAGAGACATTTTTTGAAGAGCGTTCAATTTCCTACGAGTACAAAAATACACACATCAAAAAAGTCTAAGCAACATGTACTAATTTAAATTTTAGGATGGTGAATGAGCCGCTGTATGGATGAACTTCCTGAATGCACCTGAGCCTTTCAGTATTTCCGGGCCGACGGTACACTCGCACCCCTGAATTTTGTAGCCTCAAACTTATCTCTTGTGTAAGGATAAACGGGGCACACACTGAAGGGTTTAATATCGAAAAAGGTGTTAGACAGGGATGTGTAGCGTCACCGTGGCTGTTTAATCTGTTCATGAACAATTGCTTGACAGATTTAAAAGAGAATGAAAGTGGGTTGAGAATGAATGAGTTACTCGTCAAATGTTTTCTCTATGCTGATGATCAAGTATTACTTGCGTCTTCGGCCGAGGAGTTGCAGGAGATGGTAACTGTTATGAGTGGAGCTTTTGTTAGAAAGGGAATGAAGATGAATGTAAAGAAGACGAAAGTGATGGTGTTTGAAAGAGATGAAACAGTGACAGACTGCAATATTGTGATTGGAGATGAACAAATTGAAAACAGGTGAATGAGTTTGTGTATCTGGGTTCAAAGTTTACAAGAGATGGAAAGTGTAAGAGTGATATTGAAAGAAGAGTGAATGCAGGAAACATGGTGAATGGAGCTTTGCACTCCTTTATGAACAGTCGGAAGGTGTCTAACAAGGCTCGTCTGGATGTGCATGAGGGGGTGTTGGTTCCGACACTCATGTACGGAAGTGAAAGTTGCGTATGGCAGAAGAAACATGAAAGCAGTGACCTCTAAATATTAAATATAAGAGCTCTAGCTGACCACGTTCCAGTACCAATACGTGGAGCAGCGTGTTAGCGATGCCAAAGGCGATACAAACACCCATAGGCGACGGTAGCTGCTAAATTCTAAGTGGGCCGTCAACCTGTCTTCTGTCCTACATCGATAAAAAAGTGTGTGTGTACTTATTATTTACGCACGTAAGAAGTTGTGCTTCTTTATTTTGTTGAATTTATTGAACCAATATGGCTGTCGTTTTCAAATTATAAAGACGTCAACGTCTTCAAATCTATTACATTGCAATTTATTCTCTATTTAAATGTATTACAGTTCATTTTGATGACGGAGATTTTATATTTTAAAAATGTTGACTAAGTAGATAACTTCAGGTTGTTGGTTTTTGTGACGGTGTGCGCGCGCAATTTAAAAAAATTACTCTCATCATTTTTCCCTAACGCGCCAAACGAAGTATAACTTCAAAAAAGCTGGCGCTCGACTTCCAAACCTTGAAACCTTGCATCAGTCCGCTCGTTGTTTAGCAAATTCATGTGTCGTTTTAATTATGTATTTGGGGTCACTTATATAGAACGTGGACTGACCGTTGTGTCATTGTTTTTTTATGGGTGACGAAACTCACATACTTATTATGTGTATGTTCTTTTATATAAAAGAACTAGCTGTGCCCGCGACTACGTCCGCATGGAATAGTGACTTTGTCTGGATTTTTTGGATATATCTTATGGTTTATTTTGTATTACAAACCCTAATTTATCTAAGTTATAATACGATATCTCAATTAAGATTTGTTTCAATTTGTTTTAAAAAGAATGTTCCGAAGTAATATATATTTTGTATCAATTTGGGTACGTGGTTATATATTTTGGAGGCCATACGAAATATGCTTTTGTTCAAGTAAGTTGTATTACTAGGTGGACAACAAATATATGGATATAACTAGCTGTGCCCGCGACTCCATCCGCGTGGGATAGTGGCTTTGGGCAGCATTTTTTGGATATATCTTGTGGTTTATTTTGGATTATAAACCCTATAAACCCTAAAATATAAATGAAATATGCAAACAGTCAGTGTTATCGAATGCAACTGTTATGCAATGCGCCTCCGGAATACGCGCGTTCGAACCTACATTGTCCAGCCTAAGCTAAACCCTATTTCATATGATTGGTGACATAAATCTGAGGTCAACTTAAATTGGATTTATAAAAATTCCGAAACTGATAATTTTTAACTAAAACTTTATTTCTAAAATAAAAATAGCCTAAGTTACTCCTTGTTATATCAGCTATCTGCCAGTGGAAATCCCGTCCAAATCGGCCCAGCCATTTCAGAGATTAGCCGGAACAAACAAACAGACAGACAAAAATTGTAAAAAATGTTGTTTTGGTATATACCGTGTATACGTCCGAATGCACTTAGTAAAAAGCGGTTATTTTTATATTACAAACAGACACTAAAATTTTATTTATTTGTATAGATATATATTTATATGTATTTATACACGTGTAAAGCAATAATGGCGGGTGATGTGTGGAGTTACGAAAACCTATTAACCAGGGTATAAACTTTTGTTCAACTCGTTTCACAATGCTGAGTTCCTTCTTCATAATTATAAATATTATCATCACACCTCAAGCAATGGAAGGAAATGGTCTTTTTAACTTATTGATTTTATTTACTTCGACTAAATATTTATAACATATTAGCTGTGCTCGTGACTCCGTCCGCGTGGAATAGTGCCTTTGGGCAGCATTTTTTGGGTATATCTTATGGTTTATTTTGGATTACAAACCCTATAAACCCTAAAATATAAAAATGAAATATGCAAACTACTGTCAAACCTACAAGTTCCAGCCTAAGCTGAACCCTATTTCATATGATTGTTGATATAAATCTGAGGTCAACTTAAATTGGAGTATAAAATTTCCTAAAGTTATCATTTACAACAAAAACTATTTCTTTTTTCTAAAATAAAAATAGCCTAAGTTACTCCTTGGTATATCAGCTATCTGCCAGTGAAAGTCCCGTTAAAATCGGTGCAACCATTTCAGAGATTAGCCGGAACAAACAGACAGACAGACAGATAAAAATTGTAAAAAATGTTATTTTGGTATATGTACCGTGTATACATCCGAATGCACTTAGTAAAAAGCGCTTATTTTAATATTACAAACAGACCCTCCAATTTTATTTATTTGTATAGATATACATGCAGTGAATAATAAGCCATTGCATTTTAATTATTTTATCCGTGCAGGGGCGGAGAAAGAATACTAACCACTGTGGCCGGGGTCAGCCTGTCGTAAAAGGCGACAATACAACCCATCCTAGCTACGTGGTAGGGCCGCAAGCCCATCTGGATGGCGACCACCTTTGGTCTTAAGTATGCCGCCATAATAACCTTGTGTTGTATTCCGGCATTAGTGACCCAAGTTCCTGTACCTTTATGGGACAGCAGCGTGTTCGCGATGCCACTGGCATTGCAAACACCTATAGGCGACGGTAACTGCTAAATCCTAAGCGGGCCGTCAGCCTGTCTGCTGTCCTACAGCAATAATAAAATATATATATAAACAAACCCACGTGTCAGACATAGTATATCCAAAACAACACACCTGTAATTGACGTTCATACGGTGTGAAGTACCTACACGAAGTGGTCGAATCAAATTTCAACGATATTAATTTATTTTATAAAACGATGGTAATCAGCTCGTCGCTATTCATTTACCGAAGCTTCGTTATTTTTTTTTTATTTTTTTTTTATTTTGTGACAGTTCACACAGCGTCATCTAGTCCCAAACTAAGTATAGCACTTGTGTTATGGGCCCTAGACAACTGATATACTACTTATATACTTTTTTTTTTGTAAATAAATACATATTATACATAAACACCCAGACGCGAGACGGGAATCGAACCCGTGACCTCCGCGAGCGTACCGACGTGCGTTATCCGTTACGCCACCGAGGTCGTCAAATACATATATCGTCGTTATATGACATATATAAGTGTAAAATTTAATATTATTATTCTTGCTAGGTAGTTAGAGCTTCAAGCCCGTCTGGATGGCCACATGGCTCATATCTATATTATGTGTGTGTGTATTTTGGCCATTTACATGTACATTGGCCAGGAGGCGAATGAATCTTTTGGAAGTAGGATATCCGACACCGGAAGACTACATGCTCCTATCTCCATATCTCATTGTTAGGCTCATGAAGCAAATCTTCAATGAGATTGGAGAGGAGTGATTGCTATCGAGGGGAACACAAAAGATCCCATTGGGTCGAAGTGTCCGAGATATTTCTCGGCCCTGAAATAAGATAAGATGTGTGTGTGTGTGTGTATGTCCATCCTGATTTCCAATTACCATGTTTTTATTATTTCATCTTAGGTTTTTTGGGTCATGGATAATGGATGGCCATTAGCGATTAGACCGCCAATCGTACTGTCTATTATTTGAAATATGTCATCTATCACGTATCCTAGATATAGTATCACAGAACAGTCTTCCGTGCAGGGGCAGAGTGAGAATCCTACGAAACCCTGTGGCTAGCCCCGTGGCAGGGCATCAAGCCCGCCTGGATGTCAACCAGGTCTATAAGTATGTCGCCGTAATAACCTTGTGTTGTGTTCCGGCATTAGTTACCCAGGTTCCTGTACCCCTATGGGACAGTAGCGTGTTCGCGGTGCCCCTAGCATCGCAAACATCCATATGCAACGGTAACTGCTTACTATTAAGTGGGCCGTCAGCCTGTCTACCGTTCAGCAATAGAAAACAAGAATTACTAATGTCACAATTTAAAATAAAAACAATTAAACATATGGTTACTTGATACAAGTACGTGGTAGGGCCTCAAGCCCGTCTGGATGGCGACCACCTTTGGTCTTAAGTATGCCGCCATAATAACCTTGTGTTGTGTTCCGGCATTAGTGACCCAAGTTCCTGTACCCTTATGGGACAGCAGCGTGTTCGCGATGCAACTGGCGTTGCAAATACCTATAGGCGTCGGTAACTGCTAAATTCTAAGCGGGCTGTCAACCTGTCTGCTGTCCTACGCAATAAAAAAAAAGTACACACACCAAACGCACATCATGAAGGGAGCAGAGGGACAAAGGGAATGCGAACACAAAACAACACTCATACATCGTGCTCAATAGTTAGGGGGGGGGGGATAAAAAAAATCGGACATAAGTTGAAAGAAAGTCATAATAATATTAATAATTTTGTAATCTCACCAATTGAATTACACTATAACAAACTATACCTTATCCGTTTTACCAAAAAATAAACAAATCGTAAAAAGGGTTTTTTGGATGTCGATTTTACAATAATCAACGTGATATAAAAATTATCATTGCAACTTTTAATTATTTATTAGAAATATCTCCTATATTCTTATTTTTTTATATTACTATTCCTTACTTTTAGAAAAAAAAACTTAAAATAATTTTATTTTTATAATTATGAATGATAAATATATTGCGTATAAAATTTACATATTTACAACATTCATTGTATCATAACTAACTTACAATAAAAAGAAACTAAAAAGACAATGTTTCCAATTCTCTTAGTGGTTTTATATGCTGGTAATTATAAGTGTACTGTTCAACGTACTACTGTCGATTGGAAGGAGTGTTTTATTATTACGGTCGGATTATACCCGCCATGTTGTTATTAACTAATATTTTCAAGTAATAACCTCATAAAACCTCTTTGAATGTGCAGTCGGTTGACAAGAAAGTTTGAGAAACATTGGTTTGTTTGTTTACATTTTATTTTTTGGTAAAGTGGATAGAGTATAGATGACCTGACCCGACAAACGTTGTCTTGCCATATAAATTTAAAAAAATAAAGTTTTGGACAGGATTTGTTTAAAATCCGTTCTTAGTGAGCGTCTACATCGCAAAATCATATGCTAAATTTCAAGTCAATCGGGTGTATAGTTATCCGTGCAGGGGCGGAGAAAGAACATCGACCTCTGCGGCCGGAGTCGGCCTATCGTAAAAGGCGACAAAACAACCCACCCTAGTTACACCGCAGAGCCTCAAGCCCGTCTGAATGGCGACTACCTTTGGTCTTAAGTATGCCACCATAATAACCTTGTGTTGTGTTCCGGCATTAGTGACCCAAGTTCCTGTACCCTTATGGGACAGCAGCGTGTTCGCGATGCAACTGGCGTTGCAAATACCTATAGGCGTCGGTAACTGCTAAATTCTAAGCGGGCTGTGAACCTGTCTGCTGTCCTACGCAATAAAAAAATAGTTTCAATGATTTCGTGATGAGTTATATTTCGCTTATACATATTTTATTTTCATTTATGTATTTATTGTTAGAACTGTGTGCATTATATGGTATATATGTACATTGGTTAGTACATTTTGTATCAACGTTTGCCTTTTTAACGCATACAATATATATAAAGGTATTTTTGTGCCTCAATTTATTAGAAAATGAAATGATTTCATTGCATTACTTATACATATCTATTCGAATTATTACAATGAAATACAGTTGAGTTTTTGAAGTGAAAACTTCTTTAGGCGCATTGAGCACTTTTATAACAATTTTTGGTTTGTAAACAAGCGTTAATGACCAATTTAAATTTTAATTCTTGATCATAAACACTTCTATAAAAACCGAAAATAATAATCTAATAGCTCGACGATACAATTCACAAGTTACTTAGTTTTCACTTCTATCGGCAGTCCCCAAAGACTGCCCCGCAAGTTTTTTTTTTTTTTGCTTTCATTGCACCTGAGATTAATAACAGAGCTATTCAGGATTACGTAACATAAAACTGAGACATCCAAAAATTAGTACAATACCAAAAAATTTTGTACATGTATTTTCGTGATTTAAAAAAAATTATTGCAAGCACTTCGAGATCATATTTTTTATGGTTCTCATAATCGGGTTTACATCTTATCGTTGAGTTCTGGGACACCCTGTTAATAGATAAAGTGATTTGATTTATATTTCCTAATTAATCGGAATGGTGGACACGGAGCCGCGGGGAGGCCCTCAGCCCTGGCATTATCATTTTAAAATTGCTCTTTAAATGCTATGTTATGCAACGCTCAGTTTATGTACCGGTTCACATATTTTAAACTTTCATACACATTTACATTATGTACTTACTAATTAAAAAATACTACGCTTTTCTACACAGACTGTATACACAAATATTAAGTTATCTTTTTTCTATTGCTGTAGGACAGCAGATAGGCTGGCGGCCCGCTTAGAATTTAGCAGGTACCGTCGCCTATGGGTGTTTGCAACGCTAGTAGCATCGCGAACACGCTGTCCTATAAGGGTACAAGAAATTGGGTCACTAATGCCGGAACACAACACAAAGTTATTATGGCGGCATACTTAAGACCAAGGGCTTGGGGCCCTACCACGTAGGGTGGGTTATTTTGTCGCCTTTTACGACAGGCCGACCCCAGCAGAGGTCAGTATTCTTTCTCCGCCCCTGCACGGATAAAAATAGTTACTGATTTTGCGATGCAGACACTCATTAAGAACATATTTCTACGGAAATTCGGTTTACAACGTATTTTTTTTTTAATTTATAGGGCAAAGCAACGTTTGCCGGGTCATCTAGTTAATAAAAACTATAATCATTTAAGACTGTTAACCGTACAGGTTGGTTACAAATTATAGAACTTTTTGTGCTTTTACTGAATTGTATGATCTGGGATGGGTCCCATTAAGACTATGCTTATGTCCATATATCGGAAAACCGATAAATATAGAAAGAAAGAAAGAAAAGCATTTATTTAGGAACAAAATATACATATGATACATATTATAAATTTAAAAAAGTTCACTATAATAATAATTTTGTCCTAAATTGGACCTAATTCAGCATTAATGCTGGTTTGTAAGACCAGCGCTGGTCTTCCATTAGGCCCTTGGAGTGACGTCACGAACACTCCAAAACCTTCATCAAACCCCCAAAAAAAACAATAATAACAACAAAAAAACATCCATAGCGTTATACAAAAAAAAATACATGCATGAAAAAGGTATGAAAATATGTATACATATGAATGAAATTAAATTTCCAAAATACTGCATGAGGGTAATAATTTTGTTTAAATTTGATTAACACCTAAGATATAATTTTCTTTTCTATAAAATATATCGATATGTCGACGCTTAAAATATGTCGATATCGACGATACGCCGATATATCGATATTTTTAAATAATCTTGCATCCTTAAATGCGGTTAATTAATTAATACATTCGAGACTGAAGTCGTTACAACCCCGTTAGCTGGCGTATGTTACTTGGTTAAAAACTGACGGAGCTTTGATGTAAAGTTTCCAGTAGCAAATTTCGTCAGATCTTAGTTTAAATATTTTGGCTCAAAACAGCATGTATACGGATGGGCAACGTCCAATATTTCCCCCATAAAACTAAGTATACCTCAATCTTGTTCCTTCCACTATATGATAATTGATTTTCTATCCGTGCCGAGTAGGACCGTAGGGGCCGGGGTCGGCCTGTCGTAAAATAACCCTAGTTAGGTAGCTAGCCCGTCCGGACGGCAACCAAACCAGGTCTATAAGTTTATGTTATAGTTTTTAATTAATGTGTTTCCTGGTCTATAGTTAAGTAAACTTTTTATCCGTGCAGGGGCGGAGAAAGAATACTGACCTCTGCAGCCGGGGTCGGCCTGTCGTAAAAGGCGACAAAACAATCCTAGCTACGTGGTAGGACCCAAAGACCATAATAACATTGTGTTGTGTTCCGACATTAGTGACCCAAGTTCCTGTACCCTTATGGGACAGCAGCGTGTTCGCGATGCCACTGGCGTTGCAAACATCCATAGGCGACGACTGCTAAATTCAAAGTGGGCTGTCATCCTGTCTGCTACCCTTTAACAATAAAAAATGTTGCTAAATAAATGCATTTGCTTTTCTAACGGATGGCACCATCGTTTTTCTGTAGGACAGCAGACAGGCCCACGGCCAACTTAATGATAAGTAATCACCGTTGCCTATAGATATCTGCGACGCCAGATATCGCTAACACACCATCATCCGTATATGGGAACTGAAACCTGGGTCACTTATAAAGTTACGGATCACAGTATAAAGTTATTTTAGCAGCATATTTAGGTTTTCGGGGTCAGGTAGAACTACATTTCATTTACTTTCCTTTATCTCTTAGGTTAAGAAAGTGCTTTATGATACGGAGTGTAATTAGATAAGATTAAAAAAAAATATATAATAATTTTTAAAAAGACTAATAAAAAATACCTGGTCAGTATATTAATCCAACATCCAGAAAAAAATACCACACAAAATTATCACTCAATAAATGTGTAATAATTACAAAACAATATTAATTAAACTTCACATAAATTAATAAATATAACCACTTAATTTATTATTCAAAAGTATCAAATACAAATTTATGTTGAGAAATTTCATTCGTCACTTCGCGAAAAGTTAGTTTTATGAGAGTGATACACAACTTCTCTCAACAATGGCTTACGCGGTACTAAAGAATTTTTGTCTCGGACTCCGTCTTGATTCAGCGAACAACCAATCGTAAGTGTAGGCACGATATTTTCATTAGAACCAGAATATAATTTTGAAATTAGAATATTGGCTATACGGCTATACGAATTTTGAGCATGACCTATGTTTCATACTTCAGTGATTTTGAGCACTAACTTTTAAAATTTTTTTTTCTTAGCTTGATGACAATGGCAAGTTCGCAAGCTGCGACATACCAAAAAAAGACAATTTTTTTTTTATTTAAACAAAGAGCAAGCAAGCAGCAGTTTTTTATAATTGAAGTTGTTTATGGTATTCATATTATTCTTAATGAAACATAGTCACATTGTATTATATAACAGAATATTTTAATAAGTTTAAACTTAACCTTAACCTTATTTTTAACGTACATTAAGTTTATATACATAGAAAAATATCATCCAGAACTATTTTTTTTAAATTGAATTTATGAAATAAAATTATTATTGAAATGGAAATTGTTATTTTTCCTGCCCATATCCCTCATTATATGGGATTAGCACATTATGTTCTTCCAGTCTCCTCTGTTAGCTGTCTTCTTTTCTTTTCCCGCCATATCATTTTTCCATGCCTCTTATATCTATTTATTCTCATTCCTGGAATATTTTTCTTCTTCTACCTGTCATTATCCCAAACTATGTTGGATCAGCACAACATGTTCTGTTTTTCCGCTTTCGTCTATTAGTCGGCATCTCAACATTCACACATTTTTTACCATGTCATTTTTTATACAATCCATCCATCTTATTTTAAGTCTATCCCTTCTTTTGTATCCTTGTCATATAATATTATACTTTACCAGCTGTGGCCGCCCGCGACTCCGTCCGCGTGGAATAGTGACTTTGGGCAGAAATTTTTGAATATATCTAATGGTTTATTTTGGATTACAAACCCTATAAACCCTAAAATATTAATGAAATATGCAAACAGTCAGTATTATCGAATGCAACTGTTACGCCATACACCTCCGGAATACGTACGTACGAACCTACTTAAATTCGAAATTCAATCGACAATGTCCAACCTAAGCTGAACCCTATTTCATATGATTGATAATATAAATCTATGGTCAACTTTTTCCAAAACTTATCATTTTTAACAAAAACAATTTTTTTATATAAAATAAAAATAGCCTAAGTTACTCCTTGATACATCAGCTATCGGTCAGTGAAAGTCCCGTCAAAATCGGTGCAGCCATTTCAGAGATTAGCCGGAACAAACAGACAGACAAACATTGTAAAAAATGTTGTTTTGGTATATGTACCGTGTATACATCCGAATGCACTTAGTAAAAAGCAGGTATTTTAATATTACAAACAGACCTTCCAATTTTTTTTATTTGCATAGATGTATAGATGATGTGGTATGGCGAAAAAGTGTGTGAACGTTGAACTGACTGCTAAAAGAGGAGATTGGAAGAAGAAAATATAATATTGTACTGACTCTAAATAAGAGCAGGAAAAAGAACATGGCATTCTCTTCGCATAAAATGGCCATACCACGCTAGTAGTTTACCTTCTAGTTCGTCATCACTAGCACCACTTCTCCTGATATCATTTTTAATTACTATATCCATTTTCGTAACTGCACACATCCATCTCAGCATGCGTTACCGTCGCCTATGGGTGTTTGTAACGCCAGTGGCATCGCGAACACGCTGCTATCCCATAAGGGTACAGGAACTTGGGTCACTAATGCCGGAACACAAGGTTATTATGGCGGCATACTTAAAACCAAGGGTGGTTTCCATCCAGACGGGCTTGAGGCCCTACCACGTAGCTAGGGTGGGTTGTTTTGTCGACTTTAACGACAGGCCGATCCCGATCGCAGAGGTTAGTATTCTTTCTCCGCCCCTGCATGGATGAAATTGAAACATTTGGATCTTTACTTAGTAGACTACGATAAAGACCTTAATGGAAGATCAGCTCTGGTTACAATAAACTGCATCGCTGAATAGGCCCGTAAGGTCTGTCTTCTCTACTATGTTCTCTTTTTTTTTATTGCTTCACAACGGCAGACAGACTGACAGGTTACCCAATACTAAGCAGTTACCGATGAATGTTTTCGATGCGAAGCCATCGGAACATAAGGTTATTATGGCGGGTTGTCTAGTCTTTTACGAAAGGCCACGGCTGCAGGGGTTTATTTTTTCGACCCTGCACGGATAAAAATGATATTGATTTTTATTTTAGCTCTAAAATACTATTTTTTTAATGATGATGATTTAACTCACGCTTTCGATAAAAATGATCGCCATTTTGTTGGCATTAGCGTGACCAACTCGATTTGGCTAATTAAGCTTAGAGACTGGGATAAAATAAATTAATATTATATAATAAGGTTACTGACATGGTTTTGTATTATATTATTTCTAAAATTCTAAAAACTACGCGTTCCATTGACTGATCGGCCATTTGCAATGCAAGTTAGCTTGTGACGTCACCATCGTGCGATGTGTTTTGGATTCAACCTTAGAGTATACAATAAGCTTGCTTATGTATACTCTAATCATAAGGATTCGACCGAGTCTCTCTTCCCTTTTTATAAATTACTAGCTGTGCCCGCAACTCCGTCCGCGTGGAATAGTGACTTTGGGCAGAATTTTTTGGATATTTAATTTATGGTTTATTTTGGATTACAAACCACAAAAACCCTAAAATATAAATAAAATATGCAAACAGTCAGTATTATCGAATACGTACGTTCGAACCTACAAAATCCAGCCTAAGCTAAACCTTATTTCATATGATTGATGGTGATGACATAAATCTGAGGTTAATTTAAATTGGAAATTCAACCTACAATGTCCCGCCTAAGCTGAACTCTATTTCATATGATTGATGATATAAATCTGAGGTCAACTTAAATTGGACAATACAATTTCCGAAACTTATGATTTTTAACAAAAACTATTTTTTTGTTCTAAAATCTAAATAGCCTAAGTTACTCCTTGATACATCAGCTATGTTCTAGTGAAAGTCCCGTCAAAATCGGTGGAGCCATTTCAGAGATTAGCCGGAACAAACAGATAAAAACTGTAAAAAATATTGTTTTGGTATATGTACCGTGTATACGTCCGAATGCACTTAGTAAAAAGCGGTTATTTTAATATTACAAACAGACACTCCAATTTTATTTATTTGTATAGATTGTAATTATTTAATGAAAATGGAAATGAAAATATATTTATTTAACTACAAGTACAATTGTGCGATTTAACAAATATTGCAATTGCTTTATTGGCCAGGCATGTATTAGTATATTAGTTGTTTAGTACCCATAACGCAATTGCTATGCTACTTACTTGGGCACTAGATGGTGTTGTGTGAATTTTCCCAGTGTATTTACTGTTATTTGCATTCTGCCGGTGCCGGTGCCGTGTGGTCCCGGCCGAAGAAAGAATAGGACCATCCTAAATCGTCCCAAGAGAGTAGTAAAAGGGGACTGATGGGTTACGCCTTCTGCCAGCTTGCATGCGGCGAGGGAAGGACACGTCTAGATTTTCCTTTAGAGGTTGGGAGGTCGGACGGCAGTCGCTTCCGTAAAAACCAAAACCAGTTAAAAACACGGAAAGGATGTGTCACGGATAGGGCGTCGCTGCAAAACGACGCGCAGGAACTTCACCCGACTCCTGTGACAAGTGGATTAGGGCTGCTCCAACAACATCCAAAAGGAAACTCAGATTCGCTACTTGGAATATTATTTTAATGAATATATATTATTAATAAACGACTATACGACTGATTTGGTTATTAGGTTTACATAAAGAATATGTATCTATGTGATATGCATTCTATTTTTTTCTGAATGTTTGATTTGTAAGGGAGAAGAGATTGAGAAAGAAAAGGACAAAAGTAACCAAATAAAGATACACCTATAGAATTTTTATTATTGCTGTAAATCATCAGACAGGCTGCAGTCCACTTAGCAGTTAGCAGTTCTCCGCGTAAGGACCTGGAACCTGGTAAATTATGAACTTAAACGGGGAACACAACACAAGGTTATTATGGTGGCATATTTATAAGGAGTGGTTTTAGTCCAGACGGGACTGGAGCTCTACCATCTAGTTTGGGTGGTTTAGTCTTTTACGACAGTCCGACACCGGCCGCAGAGGTCAGTATTCTTTCACCGCTTCTAAACGGATAAAAAATAATTTAAAAAGTAATATTTGCAAAATATAACTTATTCCCTCGTGTGAGAGATTAATTGGTGACGCCAGTGCTTCAACTACAAACACCTCTACTGCATTGTCCCACTACACCACTCGGACCGAAGGATCCTGCCAACTTCCATAGACCTCGTCAGGCACTCGCCAGACAGCCGACAATCGCCGAGGCTATACCAGGCCAGGCCCCTAACTAATAACTTTAGTTATTTAGTTACTGTCATGATGACCTTCGGGGGGTCACTACCCATAGGGGGCAACGAGGCTACAGGGAGGCAAATGCCCTCCAAAATATACCTATATTGTATACTGGTTAAACGATAAGGTTCAATCCAAACTAATTTGCAATACAACCTGTATAGTTGATTTTGTTTTATTGTGTTGGCTACATTGTTGCTTACAAAATAAGAAAAAAATGGAAAAAGCAAGCAAACAATTCGCATTCCTCGATCTTAAATATAGCTTTAACACGCGGCTTGACTTGTTTTTTTAACCTCGCAACATATTCAAACAGATGGCCATTGGTTTTTGTTTTAATAATTGTTTCTGGGAATTCAAAATAGCCGTTTCTTGGAATTTGTTTACCATAGTACAATACTTATTTATAATAATATTTATACTTCTTTTTATGCAAAAACTTTAATATTGATAAACAACCTGTTTAATCGTTTTTATAAATCAGAAGAAAAACTGTAATTTAAAAGATATTTTTTTAAATAAATTTTTGATATTGCATTTTTGACTTTTTTTGAAAAAAGCTAAAAAACATGATAACTCAAAAATGGTTCACTTTTGCATAGTGTTTAAGGGCGGTTAAAATTATCGCAAATAGTCACCCCTATCACCTCCTTACGGGAATACGTTGAAATACCAATAATCCTATATTTTTGTAAGGTTAATTTGCCAACTTCAAAGTATTAAAACATGATCGGTGTATAGAAATATATTGTTACACTTTTAAATACCTAGAATAAACAATGGAGTAAGGATATTCACCCCTGCGGCCGGATTCAGCTTGTCGTAAAAGGCGACAAAACAACCTTAGCTACGTGGTAGAGCCTCAAGCCCGTCTGGATGGCAACATTGGCAACCACCTTTGGTCTAAACTATGTTGCCATAATAACCTTGTGTTGTGTTCCGGCATTATTGACCAAGGTTCCTGTAACCCCTATGGGATAGCAGCATGTTCGCAGTACCCCTAGCGTCGTAAACATCTATAGGCGACGGTACAGACCTGCTTACAATTAAGTAGGCCGTCAAGTTATTTACTGACAGTAAATTACTGTTCCTTAACAATAAAAAAAAAATGAAGAATACATATCAATTGACCAGTCTCCATTGGTATAAAGAAAACAAGTAGAACCATAATTCAATTTTAAAACTATAATAACCTTTTTGACAGATAATAGCCATTTGAAAATGGAACATTATTTGTTCAATGCGCATGAGTTGACGACTTCGAGATGACTGCAAACACTCTGAAACCAATGCACCTTCCTACCTGGGAGGCCTTTATATACAGGGCGGTTTGATTAATCGTTGTCCGAGCATTTAATCCCAGTTACATATCCAATTAACGCCGTTTTGCGTAGATGCTTTAATAAAAACAAAATTGACAGTCATAAGGACTGCCGATAGAAGTGAAAACTTATGGCTTAGAATTTTAGTATTAAATTTTGAAGTTTCATAATGTTTAAATTAAAATTATCAACATCATTACATAATCCATTTAATTTAACTTGTAAAGATATACACAGCTCTAATGTTGCACAATACGTCACCTGTATAGCTACATATATACTTTTATTACTTAAGTCGGTGACGCGAACTCACAAGATTTGACCCATCCAAAAAACGCGCACAGCCTAAACGCGGCTAAAAAAGTTTTCACTTCAAAAACTCAACTGTATATCATTGTAATAAACTCGCAATTTGAAAAGATATAAGTAATGCAATGCAATCATTTAAGTTATATTATAGAATAAGCCTTAAGCCATTATTAATAAGGTTCTTTTGCCGTTTTTGGCATGTCGCGGCTTGCGAACTTGCCAGTGTCAAGTTAAGGAAACGAAAAAGGTGAACTTTAATGGATATTTTGTTAAATATGATCAGAAAAAGTTAGAAGAACTAAAATAAAAAGGAGAGAATACAACGGAACAAGATTAAAATTAGATTTTAATGTTATTAGAAGTAATATAATTAGAAATTAAAGAATATGTAGCAGCACCACGATCTGCTCCTCACGCTTACAAGTAGAAAACCGCAATGTTTTATATTTACGGTGTGCGACACGATACGCAGTTATCTTCCGTCTCGCTCACACGGTTACATTTTATACTTGCATATTGTATCGGTATAACTTAGCAGCTATTCACACACTATATTTGTAAATATATACAGTGCATTTTATTAATAAATTATGGAATCCTGGAACAGTGTCTTAATACAAACAACTAAGAAGACCTCCGAAGAAGAACTCTGCCTCGACAATAAACCTATTGGAGGCCAGGAACCCCTGCACCTCCAAAAATATATATCATAACTATTATAAGACAGTAGTATGAATATATTAGTAGGTAATGGGACATGACAGTTTATAAGATCTGATAAAAATTAATAAGATTAGTATTACTGACATTAGTATGTCGGTGAAGCGAACCCATAAGATTTTCCCCTACCAAAATGTGTTCAACCCTGATAAAGATGTTTTCACTTCAAAAACAAAAAAATACTTCGATACAGCGTCATCTAGTTTCAAAGGTAACAACGTAGCGCTTGTGTCATGGGTACCAGAGAACTGATATACTACCACTATGGAACAGCAGCGTGTTAGCGGTGTCCCTGGCGTGGCAAACAGACGACAGCAACTGCTTACTATTAAGCTCATGAATAAAAAAAATTGCATACTGACGTACCTTGGAATCACACGCGGAATGCCGGAGGTTGCGAGTTGGATTCATCTCTTCAATCAAGTTCTTTATCTATACAAATAAATAAAATTGGATTGTCTGTTTGTAATATTAAAATAACCGCTTTTTACTAAGTGCATTCGGACGTATACACGGTACATATACCAAAACAACATTTTTTACAATTTTTGTCTGTCTGTCTGTCTGTTTGTTCCGGCTAATCTCTGAAACGGCTGGACCAATTTTGACGGCACTTTCACTGGCAGATAGCTGATGTAACAAGGAGTAACTTAGGCTACTTTAATTTTAGAAAAAAGAAATAGTTTTAGCTAAAAATTATCAGTTTCGGAAATTTTAAAGAGACCAATTTAACTTGACCTCCGATTTATATCATCAATCATATGAAATAGAGTTCAGCTTAGGCTGAACTTTGTAGATTGTTATTCAATTTAAGTGGACCTCAGATTTATATTATCCAACAAATGATGCCCAGTCACTATTCCACGCGGACGGAGTCGCGGGCACAGCTAGTGTTTAATATTTTATTTAAAATAAGTATTTAACTATTAGTTATGTAATAGCCATAACACATACGCTCTGATTACTTTGGAACTAGATGGCGCTGGGTCCGTAGTTTATTTATATTTATTTAAATTCAAGGCGTAACCGCATTTCGGTACGCTTGCGTAGGTCTAGTCATCAAGTACCCATAAAACAAGAGCTACGCTCCTCATTTTAAGTATTGAGGCCTAGATGACGATATGAAAATTGTCACAGTGTATTTATTTTTATTTACAGACAGGCTGACGGCCCGCTTAGAATTTAGCAGTTACCGTCGCCTATAGGTGTTTGTAATGCCAGTGGCATCGCGAACACGCTGCTGTCCCATAAGGGTACAGGAACTTGGGTCACTAATGCCGGAACATAACACAAGGTTATTATGGCGGCATACTTAAGACCAAAGGTGGTCGCCATCCAGACAGGCTTGAGGCCCTACCACGTAGCTAGGGTGGGTTGTTTTGTCGCCTTTTACGACAGGCCGACCCCGGCCACAGAGGTTTTCAAAGGAGAAGAGAAAGAAATTGGAACGCAGGAGCTGGTCACGGCTAAACATCCTGTATATTTATTCTAATTCGTGCCAGTCATTTCGCCACCCTACTATAAGCCCTGCACACGTGAGAAAAGGTGTCAATCCTGTAATGATCGTTTGTGCCGTGCTTTATGGGGTGAAAAAATTATGGGCGCGGTCAAGGGTGTTCGTTGCTACATGGTTCCGTATAAAATAAAACACCTGTCTATTTATGTACGTACGTAAGAAATTATACTTATTTGGCATAACAGAACAAAAGTATCTAAAGATTTCATCCCTTATGTCACCACTCTTTGTTGGTATAATGAATGATATTTTTTTATGGCTGTAGAACAGCAGACACAGTTAATTGTCGGTATGGATTCTTTTTATTTATATCCGTGCAGGGGCGGAGCAAGAATACTATACTAACCTATGCGGCCGGGGTCGGCCTGTCGTAAAAGGCGACAAACAACCCACCCTAGCCACGTGGTAGGGCCCCAGCCCGTCTGGATGGCGACCACCTTTGGTCTTAAGTATGCCGCCATAATAACCTTGTGTTGTGTTCCGGTTAGTGACCCAAGTTCCTGTACTCTTACGGGACAGCAGCGTGTTCGCGATGCCACTGGCGTTGCCAAAAATATACAGTTACGAGCTTTCACAGAAACTTAAGAGACAGTTATCAGCTAACTTCATTATGTTTAAACATTTTAATTTTTTTAATATTTATATACACAACATATCGATATCATGAATATATTTCAATTTTTGATATTTTTTACCATATTTTAAACCCATATATATTTCTTGTTTTTTATAAATAATATTATAAAAATTGTTTTATTATACGAATACATTTAAATAATTCTTATAAAAACAAAAGAAAAAGCTCTTAAAAGGACCCTGTTGATCCCTAAATATACAACAATAAGCTGTAGACAGTTTAAAGACAGCCGCCGCGCAGAAAAAAGAAAAAAAAACATAAACATGGCGGCGCGCAGTCAAGTGGAAGGACATTGATAGAAAGAAAAGATCTTTTGCATGGATTCCCGCCGTATTGACAGTTTTGTTGCATTAATTTTTGTTATTATATTTCCAATCGTACTTATTGTTCTTTTGTATGGAATCTTAAAAATTAATGAATGCAAATTGGGTTTACAAATGTGGATACATGTAAATCTACATGTACCATAGGATAATTACTCATTTCATGACGTATACGCTCATTATGAACGTATTTTACAGAAATTCAACCCAAAATTATATATCTATTTATATTAATATTTATATTAATTTATCCGTGTTGGGGCGGAGAAAGAATACTAACCTCTCCGGCCGGGGTCGGCCTGTCGTAAAAGGCAACAAAACAACCCACCTTAGCTACGTGGTAGGGCCTCAAGCCCGTCTGGATGGCGACCAACTTTGGTCTTAAGTTTGCCGCCATAATAATCTTGTGTTGTGTTCCGGCATTAGTGACCCATGTTCCTGTACCCTTATGGGACAGCAGCGTCTTCGCGATGCCACTGGCGTTGCGAACCCATATGCGATGGTAACTGCTGAATTCTAAGCGGGCTGTTAGCCTGTCACAACAATAAAAAGCACTCATCGCGAGATCTCTAATACAACCGATTGACTTAAAATTTAGCATAGTTACTCATTTTGCGATGTAGACGCTCAATAAGAATGGATTTTCAATTTATATAGCACTAGCAGCCCGTCCCAGCTTCGCACGGGTATTTAACAAAAAATTAAAAATTAAACCCTTCTATTTTTTTTTCGGTCTCGGGGAAAAACCTCTCTTGACGGGTTATCCCGGCCCGGGGGACCAAGGGATATAAGGGACTACGGAAAAGATGTTCGGCCCACTAAAAAACCCCGCTGTTCTCCTATCGTCTACGCCCGGGCCCACAGATATATGGCCTGCCGATCACGTGGCCCGGGCCGGCGCCGGCCCACGCTTTGTCTTAAAGCGGGCCCCTTCTAAAGTGCTGGCGCCAGGGGGTCAGGGTTTCGCCCCCCCCGGCGCTCTCTTGTAACAACTCTAGGAGTTGAGGGGGACTGTGGAACAGCACGCGGCCTTCTCCCTCGCGGCAATAGTGCGGGCGGCGGATCCTCCCCCGAGGGGCCGCCCGCGGCCGTTTTCTACGTCGGCCGGAGATCGTTGCCCGCCCTCCGGCGCCGACGACGCGGCCTACGTTGGCGGGAGGGGAGTGCGGTGGCGGACTCCCGCTTCCGTTCCGCCGCCTTCCTTGCAGACACTACTGCCTCGCAAAAGGAGGCGACGGCCGTCCATCCAGGATCGCCCCCGACCATGGACAGAACCAGGGCCGGGAGTGACAGGTCCGCGGCCAATTCCGGACGGGACTCGCATCCCCGTCGCGTGCTAGTCAGGCGTGGGTACGACTACCAGACGACACTCCAGAAAAAGCAGAGTCGCCTGACGTCGTAGCCGGCCCAGCAAGACCAACCGACAGCGAGGATGCAATTCCCGCCCCGGGAACACTCTGTGCAGGCGCAGTCGAAATAGGCATGGTTTCGACTACCAAATCAGATCCCAGGGTAGAACCCGGGACCCCAATCAGTATTCGCAATCATCCCACCGGGGACCACGCCACGAACAGAGAGCTAAGTTGGAAAGGATGTAAGAGGTAGACGGAAAGAAAGGTAGGACTCTGTCGCCTCGAACGGAGAGGGGAGTGAAGCGACGGATGCTCGGGCACCTCGGGTACGCACACCCGTGCACTCCTCGGACAGAGGAGCGCCCCTGAGGGCAAACCCTTCTATTTGCGTCAGGTTACTAAAAAAATGGATGATTGCAAAACTGAAGTGGCAGTGGGCTGGGCACATAGCTCGAAGGACTGATGGCCGTTGGGGCAGAAAAGTCCTCGAATGGCGACCGCGTACCGGAAGACGCAGTGTTGGTAGGCCCCCCACAAGATGGACCGATGATCTGGTCAAGATCGCCGGGATAGGTTGGATGAGGGCAGCGCAGGACCGATCATCGTGGAGATCTTTGGGGGAGGCCTTTGTCCAGCAGTGGGCGTCTTCCGGCTGAAATGATGATGATGATGATGATACTAAAAAAATAAAATTATAAAGAAAGTTTGAATATTATTATTTCTATGAGCTTTTGCCAATGATGACAATGTGTGTTGCCAGTGATGACATACGGAACGCAGACGTGGTCGCTAACTATGGGCCTTATGAGAAAGCTCATGGTCGCTCAGAGAGCAATGGAGAGGGCTATGCTCGGAGTTTCCCTGCGAGATCGAATCAGAAATGAGGAGATTCGCAGGAGAACCAAAGTAACCGACATAGCCCGGATGATTGCAAAACTGAAGTGGCAGTGGGCTGGGCACATAGCTCGAAGGACTGATGGCCGTTGGGGCAGAAAAGTCCTCGAATGGCGACCGCGTACCGGAAGACGCAGTGTTGGTAGGCCCCCCACAAGATGGACCGATGATCTGGTCAAGATCGCCGGGATAGGTTGGATGAGGGCAGCGCAGGACCGATCATCGTGGAGATCTTTGGGGGAGGCCTTTGTCCAGCAGTGGGCGTCTTCCGGCTGAAATGATGATGATGATGATGATGAGCTTTTATTTTAATGATTTTTTTTGTTATTACTTTTTATTTATTTCTCGTTATTTTTTAATAAGTATTCTAATTTTTGTAAAAACCCCAGTGACGCACGCCTACATTGCATAAGGTGCTGCCTAGCCAGCCGAACAGGGTGAGCGGCTACCACGCAACATCTTTCTAATACTTACATTTTTAAACTCGTGATATCTTTCGAATGGAATATCCGAATTGAATAATTCAAAAAGTTATATAAAGGTATTGAAACAGTTTTGAATATGAAGTAATTTATTTTGATAAGGATTAATACCAAGATCCAAATAAAGAGCCTTTTCTAGGGGCGGCATTTCAATTAAATTTTTAAAATAAAAGAACACTTATTGTGGCATAACTATAATAGTTAGATATATGCTGTCGCGACACTTTTTGTAAATAATGATGTGTTCTGCAAAGTTGTAGTACATTATTTTATTCTATCATCAATAGTTTTCGCAACGCACGCGATTTAAATAATATTTTAGGTAATTTTTTTACACTTTGGGTTACATTATTGGAGTTTTAGTAAGGATCCCTAATTTTTTTGAAAATATAATATAGCCTATGTCACCCGGGGATAGTGTAGCTTCTCAACAATGAAAGAATTTTTTAAATCGGGTCAGTAGTTTCGGAGCCTATTCAAAGCAAACAAACAAACAAACAAACAATCAAATCTTTCCTCTTTAAAATAGTAGTATAGATAACAACGTTTGCCGAGTCAGCTAATATACGTATATAGGATTTTGATAGTGTCCGTCATGTTCAAGGCGGATTCCACACGATATTTTCCCGGTCGGTGCGTGGCAATTCTTTTTATTGTTGTAAAACAGACAAGCTGACGGTCTACTTAATAGTAAGCGTTACCGTCGCCTATGGATGTTTGCGACGCCAGGGCATTCAACACGCTGCTGTCCGCGTACCTGAAAAAAACATGCGGGGCAGTCTTTGGGGACTGCCGATAGAAGTGAAAACTAAGTAACTTGTGAATTGCATCGTCGAGCTATTAGATTATTATTTTCGGTTTATAAAGAAGTGTTTATGATCAAGGATTAAAGTTTAAATTGGTCATTAACACTTCTTTACAAACCAAAAATTGTTCACCCAAGAAGTGCTCAACGTGCCTAAAGAAGTTTCCTTTTCAAAAACTTAGCTGTATTTCATTGTATTAAAGTCGCAATTCGAATGGATATTTATAAGTAATGCAATGCAATCATTTAAAAGTTACATTATAAAATAAACCTTAAGTTATTATTAATAAGGTTGGTATTACTCGAGCAAAACTCCATCTTACGCCTTACGAACTCTTACGCTCAGGACACGTGACACCTGACGCGAGTTTAACATTTTTTACCCGTCACAAAAAAGTGCACAACGCCGCTAAAGAAGTTTTCACTTCAAAAAATTTGAGAAACTGCTTTGAATATAGTTATACAAGTTTTCATGGAAACTTGAGAGATAGTTATCAGCTAAATTCATTGTCTCTTTTCAGTTGGTGCGCGCGCATCAATAACTCGCATAATTTTTCCAAACGCGCCATCAGAAATACAACTTCAAAAATTCTTACCACGCAGTCGATCTGTGCTTTTTAATAGGTAATAAAGACAATGACGCTGTCTGTCATTTAATATTATTGATATTAATTGTCGATGTGCCCGTCAGATGGAGCGATGCCTGGCAACCGAATCAACTTGTTACCGTGCAATTGTTTCAGATTGATTTCCTTTTTATATTGTAATGATCTGGCAACTGATTTGGCAAACGCTGTGCTGCCATATAAATAAATAAAAAAGTGCTTGTGTACAAAATATACATGTCAGAAGTGAAACTTCTTTAACAAAACTAATTTTTAAATCTTCTAATAAATTTAGAAAAGAGAATTTATGAAATATTATTATTCTATATCTTATTAAACAAAACTCAACTGTATGTTATTGCAATAAAGTCGCAATTCGAATAGATATGAATAAGTAAATGAGAATAAATCTTAATATAAGAAGTTATAATCTTCTATATAAATAAAATGATAGATAAACTATTGGATATGTGTCAATAAAAAAAACTAAGTTTTATTTCTTAGACACTTGGCCATTATCAAAAAAATATTCCGATATCTTCATTCAATATAAAGTTATTAAAGTTTTAAGAAACATGTGTTTTTTGCCGCGAAGAAGTGGGGCAGTGTAGCGCGCATGCGTATGAAAACTTCTCATATTTTTCGATTTACTTTTTCCTGCTATTCGACCAGCGAAGCGGGGGGAACGGATAGTTAATAATAAATGAGTAGAAGTACAAATTAAATCGAAAACTATCAAAGATGTTTGATAATTATTCAGGATTAATAAAATGAAAAACCATTAAACAAACCAGCCGATTTTACTGTAAGGCGCGCCAATTAATGTTTTAAATCAAAATAAATTTTGGATACGATTTCCGTAAAATTCGTTCTTCGTTAACAATTGGACCGTCTGAAGGAAGCAATCCCCCAGAAACGGCTAGCTGTAGTCAATAAGAATTGTGTTCCATCAGGTCAATGCAAGGGTACATACGTAGATAGTGACTCGCCAGAAGTTTCAGGAACTTAGTTAAGGGGTTAAAAAACCCCTTAATGGCTGCATAAATATGGATCAAAAGGAAATAAGGACCTGGGTCCAAATAAATACCACCTATTATGGCTAACTATTTTGCTGGTAAAATAGCATCTCAAGAGAGAATTGTGAAAATTAACCGTTTTATTTTTTTGACTTTTATGAGAGAGAATTTAATAGTTACCGTAGCCTATGGGTGTTTGCAACCCCAGTGGCAATTTTAACACGCTGCTATCTCCATAGCGGTACTGGAATCTGGTCACTACACAAGCCGGAACACAACACAAGGTTATTATGGTGGTTGCCTCCAGACGGGTTAGGAGCCCTATCACTTAGATTGGGTTGTTCAGTCGCCTCTACGTCAGGCCGACGAATCGAATCATTATAACTATGCTTGTGTTGTGTTCATTAGTGACCCTGGTTTCTGTACTCCTACAGCAGCGTCAAAAATATCCAAAGGCGACGGTAACTGTAATATGCAGGCCGTCAGTTCAAAAAAGGTAAATTAATTTTAATTTCATGCCAAATAATGGATTTCTTTTTACCACACCTAATATATATATATATATATATATATATATATATATATATATATATATATATATATATATATATATATATATATATATATATATATATATATATATATATATATATATATATATATATATATATATATATATATATATATATATATATATACATAAACCACCACACAAATGCTCTGATGTTTTAGTACTACTTGGTGTTTTTTAATTGCTCCAATATATTCGTATTTCAAAAATCTGGCACTCTCCATTACAGAGTCACTTCAGCGTAGGACGTAACCAGGATTTATAAAAAGAATGAAACAATAATTCTATTTGCTTTGATCATTATTTATGACTGTCTGTCCTGCGGCATCAAAGCTTGAAGATGTTTTATGATCATTCCATCATCGACTTTACTTAACTGAGTTACCGTGTTATGAACATTTCCCGAGATTTTAGACTTTTTTCTGGCGACTTCAGTTGCCTATTATCTATATCACAAGCGCTCTACAAAAGTCTCGTTATTAAATTTCCTATAAGGGGCCGTCCATTAATCAAATGATTTTTTTTTTGGAATTTTTTTATAACCCCTCCTCCCCCTTGGTGATACATGGTGAGGGTTAAGTCTAAACTATATCACGTGTATTATTTAGTACCTACAAAGGATCTTAATTTTAAGTATCATCTAATTTTATTATAGAAAATTAAAGATAACGTTTAGAGGTAGACAGAAAGGTTGCAGGTTGTTTTTGACTGACACAAAAATAATGAAAGAAATGCGAAATACTTTTTTATACTAATACATGAACAATGTACATAATTTAATGTACAGTATCCTCGGACCACGGATTAGCAAGACTTTCTTCAACACTAACAACTGGATAAGCATCTTGCAAGTCAGTTGTTGGCACAGTGCTAAATTCAATATTGTTCGCGTTTGCCGAAAAAATAAATACACGTGATATATTATTACACCCCCCCTCCCCCTTGTGATATTTCGTGATTTTTTATGGACCCATCCCCTTTCGAGCCTCACGTGATTAATGGACAGCCCCTAAGCCCGACATTCACATTGTGTAACTACTGTATGACAGCAGACAGGCTAACCGTCGCCTGTGGGTGTTTGCAATGCCAGAGGCATTAATTATTAATCATGACGGTATATTTAACTCCAGGGGTGGTTTCCATCCAGACGCACTTGGAGCCCTACCAGCAAGATTTTTCTGTAACTCTTGTCATTTGCAAGATAATGGCTGATTAGGTGTGAATGTCGCGACGAAAACTAACAGAGGAAAGTGAAAGGAGAGAACATGTTGTGCCGACCCCTCGTAATCTGGCATAGGGACAGGAATAAAAAGAACAAGAGGCTCATATCATGAAAAAATTAGGTTTAGTGACTCGTACTAACTTGTCTAGGGATTTTACTAAAGCATTTAATTCTGAGTAAAACTTATCTTTGGCACTAAATGCCGCTGAGTTAAAAAATAAAAAAGGTACTTAGATTTACATAATTTATAATATACAGGCTAACTTTGACAACACCGTCCAAATTCACACAGAAGAATCTTTAATAAAAGTTATGAGAAACATGTATTTTAGTTTAGTATCACATAGTACAAAAATGTTGAGTAATCAGCATCACAAAGTTATCCAAAGAACTCGCAATTTACATACTACGGCGCACAAGTGTCAATGACCTCTCCATCGATACCGCAAAAAACTGGTACAATGACCTAGTACGAGGCCAAGGACGGCGGTCATTGCATCTGTGCGAGCGAATACTACGCAATACTAATATAATTCGCACGGGAGTGACAGAGACAGGTAATAACAGGTTAACGTACGAAATTTGCACCATATGACTATTTTGTACGATTGAATTAGTGACCATATTTTCCTTGGAATAAAATATTTTATGATAAAAATTTAACATACAATTTTTTTGCAAAAATGGGTTCCTTAAATGATGTTTAGTGCGTAAAAAAATTTGGACGGTTTTGTCAGTCACCCTGTATACATTGTTGTGGGAGCGAAAGAAATTGAAGTTCAAACAAATCACCCTAGTGCTTACATTTTTAGTCACACACATAATTTATATATAACTATTTTTGTATTATTTTCATATAATACGAAATAAATATATTTTCAATATACATTAAATTTGTGGAATTTATTTTTCGTCACCTAGCAACATTATTTTTCGGACAATATTAACCTATTTATCAGCATTCCTTGTAAAATTGTGTTTATTGGCTAAGAAGTGTTTTTCATGGAATGATGTCCGCCATTTTGCGAATCATTTCTTATAACAGTGTTACGTAAACTATTCATTTCATTGGAATTTTAAACCGACATATGAGGGGTGTTCTATAAATAGTGAAATGCGATACATTTATTTTGAAAGGAAAAAATACTCGGAACAGTCTTTGGGGACTGCCGATAGAAATTAAAACTAAAAACTAAATAACTTGTGAATTGTATCGTGGAGCTATAGGATTATTATTTTTGGTTTATAAAAAATTGTTTATGATCAAGCATTAAAGTTTAAATTGGTCATTAACACTTCTTTACAAACCAAAACTTGTTTACAGAAAAAGTGCTCATCGCGCCTGAAGAAGTTTTCACTTCAAAAAACTGTATTTCATTGTAATAAATTCGCAATTCGAATAGATATGTATGTATCAGTAATGGAACGCAATCATTTAAAAGTTACATTATAAAATAAACCTTAAATCATTATTAATAAGCTTGGTATTACTCGAGCAAAACTCCGTCTTACGAATTTTCAATCAGGCACGTGACTTGACGCGAGTTTAACATTTTTTACCAAAAAAGTGCCGTTAAAGAAGTTTTCACTTCAAAAGCGCGTGCGTACAAAGTACACTGGTTGGCATAGAAAAACAGCGCCCAGTTTCTCAACACGACATAATGCTGAGGGCTAACCTTATTTGTTGGAGAAGCGACATGCATTTACAATATGTACATTAATGTTTTATAATTTATTTTTTATCTTACATGTTTGTTCTTCTTGACCAATAAAATATTTTTCTTTCTTTCTTTCATTAATTATTGACGAGCGCACAGACTGGAAACAAAAATATTGCCATTATACTAACTCATATTTCTTCCTTAATTTTAGTGGTACCCGAACTTGGGATCTCTATGTTGCTCTGCGGGAATATCAGTGTGCTTTCTCTCAGGCGACAAAACAAATCTAGGGCTTTAAGCCCGTCTGGATGGCAACCCCCTGTGGTTTATAAGCATGCTGTCATAACCTTGTGTTGTGTTACGGCATTAGCGACCCAGGTTTCCGTACCTCTATGGAACTGCAGCGTGTGTGTCTGCTGTTCTTCAGCAATAAAAAAGGCAACAAAACAACCTCAACTACCTTTTTTTTGTGTCGGGTTGGAAAATCCTCATGGAGGCCCTCCGCCCTCGGGGAAGGGCGAAGGGGACTGTCAGACTCTTACTGACTAAAAACCAACCCGTGTTCCTCATGTACCCGTGTGTCGGAGGGGCGGGTATCGCCGAAGCATTCGTCGCCACCCCCCGACGGGTATTCGCCCGCCAGATGGTCAGGCGGGCCCCTTCACCCACTGCGGCCGTCACCCCGGCCGCAGGACTCCACTATGAGGCGCGCGTGGAACAAGACACCGCTGCCTCGAGGCCTGCCACTGATCGGACGACAAGACGCCCCGAGTCTGCCGTCCGCAGGCCGCGCCCTACAGTGGCCGGAAGTCGGCCACCCTACGGCGCCCAGTGCGTCTGCTGCGGGAGGGGAGAGAGGAGGCCGTTTCTCTCTCCCTTTCCGCCGCCTCCTTTGCGAGCATCACGGCCTCGCAAAAGGTGGCGACGGCACTCCACCCTGACTCGCACCCGACCATGGTAGACACAACAGCCGGAAGCGAGAGGTTTCCCGCAGAACCTCAGCTCCCTGGCTCTGGGTTAGGTTCCAGTACTTTAACGCGAATACCGTGTCATTGGTGCTGGCATAGCAATTCAATGGCAACTGCTTACTAATACTGTCAGCCTGTCTGCTGTTCTACAACAAAAGAACTCAATAATTTCCAGGTCTTTAATATATTATAAACTATAATATGTAATAATTAATGACAAGTAAATATTGTGTACAATTATGTAAACATGCCGAGCAGGTTTACAAGATGGCGACCTGAGCAACGTGTGCAGACGTGGTAAAAATTACAACAAACCTATACAGTTGTGCACATAAAGACGATCAATAACTAAATTATATTGTTAAAAGACGTAATATAGCGGTAGTTTCTTTCCGTACAGGGGCAGAGAATGAATACTGACCTCTGCGGCCGGGGTCGGCTTGTCGTAAAAGGCAACAAAACTACCCTAGGTTGGGCGGCGTGGTATATACCCAAGCCAGCGTTGCCAGATTTTTTTGCCATGTCGGGATTTTGGAACTTTTTGAGTGAAAAAAAAACGGGATTCTTTCGTCGAAAGCGGGACATAGTAAAAAAAAAGTATATTATCAAAAAAATTTGAATATTTATCCTAATACATACTAGCTGACCCGGCAAACGTTGTTCTGCCATATAAATAAATAAAAAGTAACTGATATCCTTTCCCGAGGTTAAAACTATCTCTATACCGAAATTCATCGATATTGGTTCAAAATTACGTTTACGTGATAATAGATAGCAAAAATAGGCATTGTACATTTATTTTAATAAAATATGATGTTTTAAATCAGATTTACCCTATCGTTAAATAGTCGAGTCTTATTCGTCTACTGAATTAAAAAAATTTAAAATCAAAAATGTTTTATTCAATATAAAAATATGGCGTTTCAAACAATAGTCGGAGGAGTGTGTTACAAATTGCAATATTGTATTCGTTGTTCCTCCGTACGTAATTGTACGTTCTCGCGAAATAGAACGAAATGGGAATAAGAAAAGATCGAAAGAGAAACAGAAGAAACAGAAGTCTGATTTCGTAACGCACGCTTCTTTCTCTAGCACAGTGCACACTTTTGTCTGTACCCTTAGGCCAAGGCTCCACCGCAGGTAGTACGCTTAGAGGCTAGCTAAGAAGCACGCTTAGTTGTCGAGACGCTTCGATACATAGTGGCCATACTGCCTGGCTACAAAACTCGTGTCTGGTGATCTAAAGTGTGTTTGTAGACGTATATTTTGTTGTGCTAAAATGTCTCTCTCAAAATTATTTAAAAAATTGCTTCTTACTGGAAGCACTATCCTCAGATTTCATTCACTTAACCAAAGGTATCGAACATGTTGGGTACGTGATATTAACATGTTGAGATCCAGTGAAGGCAAATTCGAAATTTTATACAAAAACTGCGTAACTACCCTGACAAATTTTTTGACTTACGTATGACACAAGATACCTTTGATCTTTAAACAGAGGCTATTATTAATTCTTCCATGATGCATGCCAGTAATCCATGTAAAAAACCAACACGACCGTTCACGTCGCTAACCGCTAGGCGACTATCGAGGCGTCAAGCAGTGTTGTTCCTGACAAATTTAGGGATGCCGTATTTAAATTGTAAAATTGCCGGATTTTTAGGGAAAATTAAGAAAATTGCCGTATTGTACAAAATGTTTATTTTGCAAAGATAAAATTAATAAAAAAAACACGTTTTTATAAAAAGTCAAACTAAAAGGTAAAAAATAATTTTCAATAAAATTAAATTAAGGATAGGGGGATTAACAAAAAAAATGAATTTTATTGTAAAAAAGTGTGGAGTGCTTGTTGTCCATTGTTATTTTGAAAATATCTTAAAAAGTTGCTTTCTATACTTCTGTTTTATGTGTTTACTTTTTACCTTTTTTGCGGTGGAGGTAACCCGTCGTCATGCATTGTCACACTCATTATCACTCATTTTCAATTTAGTAAAACTTATAGAAATCTTATAACTTTCACTGATAGATCGTGTCATACAGCAAACCAAAGAAGCAATGAGACTCTAATAATGAGAGAATCACAGTCACAGTAGTTACAGTACAATAACGATTATACCGGGGATTCTCACACGTCCCAAAAATCAAAGATTTTAGACTTTAACGTCTTAGAGATACGATTGCATTTGATTCAATTCTGTTGACGTTTATTTTTGTGGGGCTTCTACTAAATCTATGGTTTACAATTTGGTGCGAGAGATAGAATGATATGTTTTTTTTTTGTTCACTTTAGTCAATTACCGTATATTTTAATACGGTAATCAAAGAGCTGCCGTATACCGTATTTATGATGGTTAAGATGCCTGAATGCCGTATATTACGGCAATTGCCGTATCAAGAACAACACTGGCGTCAAGCGACCCACACAGCGAGCGGGGGGGCCGCGCACGTAACGTGCCTTGTGTTGGTTCACTAGGATAAGTCACCGAAGCGATCAGGTAACCTCTTGCTGCTAAGCGTGACACCTGCGGTGGGGTCTTGGCCTTAGAGTATACATAAGCATAGCTTGCTTATGTATACTCTAACTCTGTACCACCCGCCCGCGCTTCCTCAGGACGCTGCATACACGAACGAGTTATCCCCGAAAGCGGGACTGAGCCTGTCCCGTGCGGGACATTTAATTTTTATGTAAAAATCATCTGGCAACGCTGACCCAGGCCCTTGTGGATGGCAACCACCCTTGATCTTTATACGCCGCCAGAACGATCTGTCATGTTTCGGCATTAGTGACCTTGATTCCAGTATCCCTATAGGACAGCAGCATGTTCGCGGTGCGTCTAACGTCGCAAATTCATTGACAACGGTAATTACTCACAGTTAAGTGGGTCGCCAGCCTGTCTGGAAGAACCTCAGCTGGGAGTTATAATTTTCTCTCCCCACACTTTTAGACACGACTGTACATGCGCGGGCGCATGTTTCCGCGCCAGTATCGAACCATATGACGTCATGGTCGCTTACCGGAGAAATGGCATTCTTTCGCAGTTAACAACCGGTCGTTTGAAAAATGGAAATATTATTTAACATCGCTGGATACATTTACAAACTAGGATAAAAGGGCCAAAGCAACATAGTACCTCTAGATATCCTATCTATAGTGGGGGTTTTCTATAACTTATTTCTTGAAACATGTCACAACAGGTTTTTATCTGTGCAGGGGCGGAGAAAGAATACTAACCTCTGCGGCCGGGGTCGGTCTGTCGTAAAAGGCGACTAAACAACCCACCCTAGCTACGTGGTAGGGCCTAAAGCCCGTCTGGATGGCGACCACCTTTGGTCTTAAGTATGCCGCCATAATAACCTTGTGTTGTGTTCCGGCATTAGTGACCTAAGTTCCTGTACCTTTATGGGACAGCAGCGTGTTCGCGATGCCACTGGTATTGCAAACATCCATAGGCGATGGTAACTGCTAAATTCTAAGCGGGTCGTTAGCCTGTCTGCTGTCCTACAGCATTAAAAAAAAAGGTACCTATTTAAATAAATAAAAAAGAAAGACCGTAATAAATCACATCATATTGTATGGATTGGAATGCTGGACCACAAAGGAGAAGCATGAAAGGTGATATTGCATGCTACGGAGATGCAAATGTATGTGTAAAGTTACGTAAAATGGATGGAAATTAATATATCAGAGGAAGTTTGGAAGTAGCACTGGTGAAAAGTAATAAACTGGCCTTGTATGGTCTTGTAGTGTGAAGAGAAGAATGTCAAGCAGCAGGCGAAATGCTAGAAATGAGAATGGATGGATACAAAAGGGAAGTAGGACAAAGAAAATATGGAGGATTGCATAAAATATGTTATATTGACTAATATAGGAGAGTAGAAGAATAGAATAGAATTCGTACCTGGGTCACTTTTATCGGAACACACAAGGGGCCGTCTATTAATCACGTGATGTTTTTTTTTTGGAATTTTTAACCCCCCCCCCCCCCCTTGGTGATACATGGTGAGGTTTAAGTCTAAACTATATCACGTGTATTATTTAGTACCTACAAAGGATCTTAATTTTAAGTATCATCTAATTTTATTATAGAAAATTAAAGACTACAATAATAACGTTTAGAGGTAGACAGAAAGGTTGCAGGTTGTTTTTGACTGACACAAAAATAATGAAAGAAATGCGAAATATTTTTTTATACTAATACATGAACAATGAACATAATTTAATGTACAGTATCCTCGTACCACGGATTAGCAAGACTTTCTTCAACACCAATAACTGGATAAGCATCTTGCAAGTCAGTTGTTGGCACAGTGTTAAATTCGATTTTGTACGCGTTTGCCGAAAAAATAAATACACGTGATATATTATTACACCCCCCCCTCCCCCTTGTGACATTTCGTGATTTTTTATGAACCCCTCCCCCCCTTTCGAGCCTCACGTGATTAATGGACAGCCCCCAAGGTTATTAGGGCGGCGTGTTAAGAGATCGGTGTGGTTGCCATTCAGAAGGGCTTTTACGAGTACAACAGGCCGCCCCAGCCTCTGGGGTTAATATTCTTACTCCACTCTTACATGGAGAATAAAATCATTCCAACTTTATTATTTTTAAATGGATTAATTCAAATTCAAATTCAAATATTTATTTGCACATCTAAGTGTTTACAATAACATCTTACATTAAACATATGTATAGCACTTAAAACTTAGAGGGTCATCTTCTGACGCTGCAAACTAGTGGTCACAATATTAATAATTAAAAATTATTCATTATTATTAGAAAATGGACTATAATAAAAAGCAAAATAGGAAGAATGAGAATCAAAAAATTACAATACAAGAAATGATAGTAATAAAAAATATAACTCAACAAAACTCAATTGTCTATTTTTCACTAAGTATTAGTTTGTCATACATATTATTTGTATTATTAAATTTTCCCAGTGGTAAATTTATGTTTCAATCAAATTAATTATTCTTAACGATTAAGTTTGTATTTATGACTAGATTCCCCCCTTATTTGTTACCGTTACAGTACCATTATTTTTGCATTTTCAAAAAGTCAGAAATTGAATAATAACAATTTTCGATTAGGTAGGCTTTTAATTTTTTGCTAAATATTTTTAGTTTACTTTCCCTTTTTATCTCCTCTGGAACTTTACAGCTTGGATACCAGGGCCTTTGGGTTCGATTCTAAAAATATGCCAAATATATTTGCAATAATAGAGCAGTTAAGACGAGTGTCTGCCATATGTCATGCGGCGCTGCAACCGAACGCAGGGGAATCTTGCGCGGTTCATTTTATAAGCTGAAGCGTGTTTATTTAATTTTATTAGCGAGGTGAAAGACGCCAGCCTAACAGAATTATATATATGTACTATAACAACTCATGCAGCGATATCTAGTTTCAAAATCGGAGCACTTGTGTTATAAGTACTAGGCAAGTGATAAATTATTATATATATTTTTTTCGGAATCGAAACTGAGGCTATGGAGATTGTTCATCCTCAGATTCGCCTGTCAATTTGAAAAAATCTTAACAGACAAATATTTTGCCTTCCGTGATTATCGAATACAGGAACACGACCGTAAAAAGGCAAGTTATGTTACTGCTCCCAGCCGCATCTTAATTCTGAATCAATATGACAGCTTTCGGTATTCAATTTTATTGCTATGTAACAACAGACAAGGTCATTGCCCATTTAAAGTTAACAGTTGCCGCTAACACGCTGCCGTCTGCGTAAAGGGACTGATACCTGGGTCACTTATGCCGGAACGCAACAGAAGGATATGTTGGCGCCATATTTAGAGACTAAGAGTGGTGCCTATCCAGACGGGCTTGGTGCCCTACCACCTAGCTCTTGTTTTGTCTCCTTTGGTGACAGGTTGAACTCGGCGGGCCAGGTCAGTATGTTTAAGAAGAAAGAAAGAAAGAAAGAAAAATAATTTATTTAGAGCTTAAAACTATAACAAAAAAATATACATTAACAAATCACTAACACATTTGTCTTAGCCCTAAAAAGGTGCCTCACTCAGCAATGCAAGGAGCTGTTTAAAGAGCATCCTGCGCTGATCTTCCGTTAGGACCCTTGAAGTGACGATATAACAATTATTTATATCACGTTTATTAACAATAAGCAATTTAATTATTAGTAATTTATTAACAATAACCAAACATTTATAAATACTAAATATTAAGGAATACAAAAAATATTAGTATCATAAATAATAAAGAAAAAAAAATCAGACAGAAAACATCATCTTTATCTACTGCATTATCATCGTCATCATCTTAGCGTTGAATCCCGGTTGCAGCCCAAACACTCGCTTCGGCGCTGGGGTCCACTTTTTGACTTTTTCTTCTCCACTTCGCACGATCTTCAGCATCTCTGCACGCATATCAACTCCTTTGACCTCAAGCCAACACTTTTTGGGTCTACCCCTCCTGCCAGGACCAGGTGGTGGCGGCAAGGCCAGACATTTGTTCCCCACGTATCCGGTTGCCGTAAAACGTGGCCATAACAGCGAAGGCGACACTCCTGCAATTCATCCGCAATGTCACGGACATAAAGGCTGCCGCGAATGCGAGAGTTCCTAACGCGGTCATTCCGCGCTACTTCACACATCCACCGCAGCATATTTATCTCCGTGACTCGCAGTGCCTGCTTGTGTCGCTCCAGCACCGGCCACGCTTCACATCCGTATAAAAGGACAGGCCTTCTATATTATGAACTACTGAAAATTTCTTCATAAATATATATATATATATATATATATATATATATATATATATATATATATATATATATATATATATATATATATATATATATACCTAGTCAGGTCATAAGTATTGTCACACAGTAAAAACTTTTCTTTTAGAATGCTGGCCACAAAAAAGTTTATTGAATTAGAATTTCGAATTGTTCATGAAAATAAAAATGTATAACTTTTAGAATTTTACTCATTTTTAAATATGGAGTGGACGCTTAAAGAAGATCGTGTTGCAGTTATTGCGTTGCATCGTTGCGGTTACGCGCCAATTCAAATTTTTAACATACTGAAAAATTTGAATATTACCAAAAGATTCGTTTATCGTACCATCAAACGATACAATGAAGACTCTAGTGTAGATGACAGGTCAAGAAGTGGTCGCCCTCGGTCTGTTAGGACTCCAGCAGTGATAAAAGCTGTGAAGGCATGAATTCAAAGAAATCCCAAACGTAAGCAGAAACTGTTGGCCCTTCAGATGGGGTTAAGCAGAACCACGGTGAAAAGGGTGTTAAATGAAGACTTAGGGCTTCGGGCATATCGAAGAAAAACAGGACATCGTTTGAATGCTCGTCTAATGGACCTGAGACTGAAGAGATGCCGCGCTCTGTTGAAGCGGTACGCGGGAAAAAAATATCGGGAAATTCTTTTTTCGGATGAAAAAATGTTTACCGTAGAAGAGAGCTACAACAAACAAAATGATAAGGTGTACGCACACAGTAGTGAAGAAGCGAGCAACCGTATTCCGCGTGTCCAACGAGGTCATTTTCCATCCTCGCTCATGGTATGGTTGGGAGTTTCTTATTGGGGCTTAACAGAGGTACATTTTTGTGAGAAAGGTGTAAAAACGAATGCTGTTGTGTATCAAAATACAGTCCTGACGAACCTTGTGGAACCTGTTTCTCATACCATGTTCAATAACAGGCACTGGGTATTCCAACAAGATTCGGCGCCAGCTCATAGAGCGAAGAGCACACAAGACTGGCTGGCGGCGCGTGAAATCGACTTCATCCGGCACGAAGACTGGCCCTCCTCCAGTCCAGATTTGAATCCGTTAGATTACAAGATATGGCAACACTTGGAGGAAAAGGCGTGCTCAAAGCCTCATCCCAATTTGGAGTCACTCAAGACATCCTTGATTAAGGCAGCCGCCGATATTGACATGGACCTCGTTCGTGCTGCGATAGACAACTGGCCGCGCAGATTGAAGGCTTGTATTCAAAATCACGGAGGTCATTTTGAATAAACTTTAATGTCATAAGAATCTATGTTTTGTTAAGTTCATTTTGGTATATGAATGGTTACATAATTAATATATATATATATATATATATATATATATATATATATATATATATATATATATATATATATATATATATATATATATATATATATATATATATATATATATATATATATTTAGCTGTCATATTGATAATTAATCCGCTCCTGCATGGAGGAAACATTAATTTACAAAAAATCTTTAACCACTTTCCGCTTATGACTTACATCGCCTGCTTTTAAGTGGCTTCCGAGGTACGAGGTGCCAAATAGCCGAAAAAATTCTCAGCGCATCTATAGGGTTGCCATTTTTTCTAGTTTTTTTTTTCAATGTTAATTATAGGAATTATTTTACACTTAGAGACGAAGTTCAAGCTCTAAAGAAGCCTAAGATTCGATAGAAAAAATATACCCGTCGAATTGTCCAAGACGGATTGGTGAGTTACACATACCTATATACCTATAATATTTCACCGTCGCTACATGCCAATTATCGCGTATTATGCACATTAAGTTAGATAAACTAAGCGGAGCATGATATTTTTTTATTGTTGTAGGACAGCAGACAAGCTGACGGCCCGCTTAGAACTTAGCAGTTACCGTTCCATATGGATGTTCCAACGCCAGTGGCATCGCGAACACGCTGCTGTCCCATAAGGATACAGGAACTTGGGTCACTAATGCCGGAATACAACACAAATATGGCGGCATACTTAAGGTCTAAAGTGGTTGCGGTTGGTAGCTAGGGTGGGTTGTTTTGTTGCCTTTTACGACAGGCCGACCCCGGTTGCAGAGGTTAGTATTCTTTCTCCGCCTCTGCACGGATAGCCTGATTAGACCACGCGCTAAAGGCAAGTTATTTCGGGAAATGGTGGACCATCGTGGCACGGGGAACAAACAAAGGCTGCGAAACGATGGACACCTGTTAGGTACGTATTGGAAAGAATTTGTGAAATATTAACAGGAGGACCCACCACGGGTAACTCGACACATAAATTTCAAGTGCTCAAAATTCCGTCTCCTTTCAAGAGAGTTATAACCAAGACACTGGCGTTGCAAAGACCCATAGGCGACGGTAACTGCTAAATTCTAAGCGGGCAGTCAGCCTGTCTGTTGTCCTACAACAATAAAAAAAGGCTAAACGAAATGTTAAAATCGTCTCTAGAAATTGATATATTTACCAATAGTCTAAAAGTTTTAACCAAGTGTCTGGAATTCTGTGAGATAGATGAAAGATTGAGTTATGTTGACAGTTTAAAATGTTTCTATGACTTGTAACTTTATATCTATACAAATAAATAAAATTGGAGGGTCTGTTTGTAATATTAAAATAACCGCTTTTTACTAAATGCATTCGGATGTATACACGGTACATATACCAGAACAACATTTTTGACAAGTTTTGTCTGTCTGTCTGTTTGTTCCGGCTAATCTCTGAAATGACTGCACCGATTTTGACGGAACTTTCACTGGCAGATAGCTGATGTATCAAGGAGTAACTTAAGCTATTTTTATTTAAGAAAAAAAAATAGTTTTTGTTAAAAATGATAAGTTTCGAAAATTTTATATCCAATTTAAGTTAATTTCATATTTATGTCATCAATCATATATGAAATAGGGTTTAGCTTAGGCTGGACTTTGTAGGTTCGAACGTACATATTCCGGAGGCGCAAGGCATAACAGTTGCATTCGATAATACTGACTGTTTGCATATTTCATTTATATTTTAGGGTTTATAGGGTTTGTAATAGAAAATAAAGTAAGATATATCCAAAAAATTGTGCCCGAAGTCACTATTCTACGCGGACGGAGTCGCGGGCACAGCTAGTATTGTATAAATTTTGAAAAACAAAAGTATATATATAACATACATAATACGCCTGATGAAATATTTAAAGCAAATTCAAATTAGAATAAATCGTCGTGATCGTAGAATAACGTCGGTTTTGAAAATAGTCCAAAATTCACTTTTTACCATATTTGGATACTACATTGTCTAAATATTATTGCTACATTAAAAAAAAAATTACATGTATTTTAGATTTCAAATTATGCGGTCGGTAAAGTGACGGATATGATAGATTCTCGTAGTAAAATGACGCTTGTGTATTTTTAAAATGGCTGTCCTGTAAAGTTTAATATAATAATATGTCAGATCCGTCACTATTCTACGACTACGACGATTTAAAGTATTAATTGTCTATTACTCGTAACACAAGCGCTATGCTAATTGGGAATAGATGGTGTTACAGTTATGAAATGTCTCAACATATGTATTACTTTTTTTGTTTTAAATTAGTTGTCTTGTTTCCATAACACAAGCGCTATATTGCTTTGTGACTGGATGGCGCTGTATGAATTTATCATAGCAGATTTATTAATATTGCAAGTAAAATTATTACTATAAAACTAATTACTGCTGCTTCGAAGCTGAAAAGGGTTTTACGTGATTTTTTAAAAGTATTTTTACTGATAAAACAGTGAAAGGTTAACAGCATACCGTCTGCTGCCTCACAGCAAAAAAAAATTACAAGATAGGTGGCAACCCTGTTTCAGATGCATGTTACCATCAATTGTGCAGGGCCCTGCGGAAGACAGGCTCGCGTAAACTGCACATCGATGTCCTTACAGATTTGTACTCCAACTTCCTGGTATAGTTCGCATTATTTTATTTATATTCTAGAAACATCTCTTCTCCGTGCAGGGGCGGAGGCGAATACTAACCCCTGTGGCCGGGGTTGGCTTGTCATAAAAGCGTTGAATTCCGGTTGCAGCCCGAACTCTCGCTACGGTGCCCGGGATCCGCTTTCCGACTTTTTCTTCTCCACTCGCACGATCTTCAGCATCTCTGGTGGTCAGTCCATTAGCATTCATATCAACCTCTATGACGCAAGCCAGCACTTTTTGCGTCGACCTCTCCTGCCGGGACCTGGCGGTGGCGACATGGCCAGACATTTGTTCCCCACATAAGTATCCGGTTGCCGTAAAACGTGGTCATAGCAGCGAAGGCGACACTCCTGCAATTCATCCGCAATGTTACGGACATGAAGGCTGCCGCGAATGCGAGAGTTCCTTACGCGGTCCTTCCGCGTTATTCTACACATCCACCGCATCATATTCATCTCCGTGGCTCGCAGTGCCCGCTTGTGTCGCTCCAGCACCGGCCACGCTTCACATCCGTATAAAAGGACAGGCCTAATGATGGTCTGTCCCATAGACCTGTCCCTTCAATTTAACCGGTATTTTAGGGTCACAGATGACACCAGTCACCTCACGCCATTTCGCCCACGCGGCAGCAATGCATGCCCTAACATCGGAGTCAATTTCACCAGACGCGTGACCCTTGCTCTATAAGTATACGACTATAATAACCTTTTGTTGTGTTCTGGCATTAGTACTCCTGTACTCGTATGGGACAGCAGCATATTCCCGGTGCCTCTAACGTCGCAAACATCCATAAGCGACGGTAACTGCTTCTTATTAAGTGGGCCTTTAGCCTTTCTACTGTTCGTCGGCAATAATAGAAACGTCTTAAGTGTCAAGGAACTAAATCATCTTCTAATCATAGCTCATATTTTAAATTATCAATCACCTTAAAGCTGTATTGCTAAGCTGTCCAATTAGTGAAAAGATATTGAAGTGATAACTTCTTATTCCCATAAGAAGTTATCACTTCAATATCTTTTAAACCGGGTAAACCGCTTCGTTACGTAACGCGTTACAGCGCCAGTCTGTCTTGCTTCCCTTTCTCTCACGAATACGGCAGCGGTACAGGCTCTCACTCTAACCCACAGTGCTAGATCTATTCGAATTACGACTTTATTACAATGAAATACAGTTGAGTTTTTTTGAATTTTCTTTATAAAGAATCTACATTAGCGAATAATTTAATTTAATATAATTTTGAAACAGTTTTTGAAAAAAAAATTAACCCGCCGAAAAAACTGAAAAGCTAGAATTATTAAACCCTCTTTTTATTAATCTTAATTTAAGTTCTTAAACGAATGTAAGTATAAAAGTTATCGTGGTCATACATAAAAAAAAACAAGAAAAAAATATATACGCGTTGAATTGAGAACATCCTCCGTTTTCTTCGTCGGTTAAAAATCGGAAATTCGTAAACATTAGTAAATTTTGAATTATTTTTGATTTAATTAATAAAATAACCTTTGCTTACATTATCATATTAATATACATAAAATAATTTAAGTAATAACCTAAGCTTTTCTCAAGTTAAACAATTTCAATATTAAATAGATTTAGTTTATCACTTCTGTCGGGCATCTCGAGACGCACGCGTTTTTTTTTTTATATTATTTTTAGCATTAGTTTGCATGCTTTATGAACGATACCAAGGTAGAGTTATATTTATTAATATAAATTTTATAAAAGTACTAGCGCCATCTGTTGTTGAATAGTTATTACTAATTATGAAAACCTGTCTTCTAATATTTACTATTTAATAATAGATGGCTATGCCTTAAGTTTAAACCTATAAATACTATTCCAATATAAATGTCATCTTTCAGCGCAATCTTTTGAGTTTTATGACGAACATATTTATGAAAGTCTAGTATAGATGGCTCTTAATCTTTTCTTTTATTCTTTTCACAATTACATCCCCATGGTTCATTCATTCAATATCTGATGCGATCTCTTAGAAACGAGATGGAATGATAGTAATTATGTCTTATTTTTCGACGTGAACTCTCCGTGCAGAGGTGGGCTAAAAGTACTGAACGACCAGGGACAGCCTGCTATAAAATATGACGAAAATCCCTTCTAGGTAGCAGGGCTCCAACCCCGTCTAAATCGCAACCACACTTGGTCTGTAAATATGCCGCCATATCCTTGTGTTGTGTTCCAGCATAAGTGACCCAAGTTCCTACGCGGACGGCAGCGCGTTCCGATGCCAGGCCCTACTACGTAGCTAGGGTGGGTTGTTTTGTCGCCTTTTACGACAGGCCGACTTCGGCCGCAGAGGTCAGTATTCCTTCTCTGCTCCTGCACGGACTACTATTAATTGGACCGACCGTTAATTCGCGCGAAATAACCAACTAAATATTTTAAGTACAACGTCCAACCTGTAACAAAAATTTAAAAAACCATTTTAAGACTTATCATTAAAAAAACAAGATACGTTTTAAACTTTTAAAAACATTGTAGATTAATTATTATGTTAATTAATTAATAATAATTCGGTAAAAATAATAATTCGGTTATGGGTGTTTTGTATTTATAAATGGGTTCTGTCTATATCCGATTTATTGAAGCAGTATTTATATATTTGTACCTTGGCAGTAATACACTCGGATTCTAGAGGTCCCGGGTTTGAATCCCACGATGGTATGCACGGCGTAGGAAGCTTTTCTCGCCTAATGCGTAAATTTGCGTAATTACCATGTAGCGACGATGGATATCACCGGTATGTGTATCAATCCATCTTGGACAAGCGTGGTGGGTATACCATCCATTCCCTCTAGGGAGGGGCCCGAGCCCAGAGGGCAGAGAGGAAACTGGGGAGTTGTTGGCTCTGTTTGGGGAGGCAGTCGCGTTGTCAACGTCTGGAATTTTCTGACATCCTAATCAACCTATTTTTTAACCTACTCTACTGCGTGTATTTTCTTCATGTGTGTAACATTATAATGTACACAGTTCTAACAATAAATGAATAAATGAACGTTTTTTCTGCCATATGAATTTAAAAAAAGTAGCCTAAGTCCTTCTCCGAGGTCCAATCTATGACTGTATCGAAATTCATCAAAATTGGTTCAACGGTTACCCCCTTAGAGATGAGACCATTTACAATCCTAAAGCGTCAAACTATTTACGGAATCCCATTATCTAAACTATGTAAATATTCGAACACTACATAAAGAAGTTGTCAAGGTCACGCGTAGATCACAATAGTGATGGGATATGTATGGGACAACGATAATTGTGATTTCAACAACTAATATTTCTTCTTCGGCGTTACACTCTTGCCAGAGTGGTCGTGGCCGTCACGTCGAGGTATTTGTAGCCTGTTTAACAATACGACGCCACTCTTCGAGAATTGCCGCTCTCCTTGTGCATTCGTGCAAAGGACCGTCGACGGCGCTTTTTATTTGGTCCGTCCACCTCATCGGTGATCTTCCGCGTGGTCGGATGCCTTCAACTTTTATGATATGGAAATAAATTTTTATTTATATGTATACTATAATTAAACATAAAATTAATGAAACTTATTTTGAATAAAAAAATAAAGTTTGAGTCTGAAAAGTGATAAATTTACCCTATATCTATATAAATAAAATTATAGAGGTCTGCAGTTATGCGCGCATCTCGGCTAAACTATTGGATAGAATTCAATTAAAATTTCTAAGTTTTATTTCTTAGACGTAGTTCAGTGATGTGTGTCTTCTTACCACGGACAAGTGGGGCAAGCGGTGTAACGGCCATGCGTAGGAGAGGGGAAGTCTTTTCTACCTCTGCCTCATGACGAAATCTTTGTTAATATATTAAGCATCGCGTAAGAATTCGTGGGTGTCAGTTAGTTTCAAATAGTCTTATGAAAAAATAACTCGCTCTATAGGCCTATGATCGACTTGAAAATTGTAAACAAATCCCGCGTCAGTGTTCACCTTTTAGCTCCGAATGACAATAGCGGTTGAGCCACAGGTGGGATATACGAACATAATCTATACTATGATTTTTCAAGCTTTAGCTACTGACTGTCAAAATTATAATTATACGCTCACCGGGCTTGGGAGATAAGTGACTGACGCAGAACCATCAAGTAACAGACTCACAGACAGGCCAACAGAAGCTACTGATGGCCAGCAATAGCCAAGATTGGCCCACCCAGTCAAGATGGGTCAACTTAAAGCTACGGTGAAGCCACACCAATCATGTGGGAGTGCATTTCCGCGGCTCGAGCCACGTCACCGGGGGGTCCTTGCCTCCTCAATTTACACGGAAGTAAAGATTCTGAACTGGAGGCTCCAAACCTTCCCAAGGAAATGATATGAGAAAGAAGATTTAGACCATAAACTTCAAACAAGCTCAATGTGAGTAGTCATGAATACATAGTTGCATAATGTATCACTTCTCTAAATCATTCGTACTCATGATACTCGTATATAAATTGTTAAAATTCATGTCTCATCACTAATTAAGTATCTCGTGGCACATAATTGACTGACCGCACTGACCGGCCACTATAGTCTACATTAGAACATCACTATAAAAGCTTGATTTGTTTGAATAAAGAATAACGAAATTGTGAATAATAAAATGTTTTAATGATTTTAAATAAAAGAAAGTTCATATATTGACGGTTATTAAAGACTCTTTGGTAAGTTTAATCATTATTTGACGGAAAACTATTTCTTTTCTAATGTACTTTTTTTTTATTGTTGAAGACCAGCAGACAGGCTGACGGCCCACTTAATGGCAAGCAGTTACCGTCGCCTATGGATGTTTGCGGCGGTAGAGGCACCGCGAACACACTGTCCCATGTCCCATAGGGGTACAGGAACCTAGGTCACTTATGAAGAAAACAACACAAGGTTATTATGGTGGCTTGGGGCCCTACCACGTAGGTGGGTTGTTTTGTCGCTTTTTACGAGAAGCCGTCTTATCTGTGGTCGTTTTTATTTACTTTTTAATGATTGGCCGTTATATCTCGACCTAAGAGTTAACCTTTGGATAGCTCAATGAAAAGACGAGTTGTCAATTGGCAGAAGTAAATTTATTGAAATGGAAGGCTCTTTTTAAATTTAAGGATGTTACTTTTATATTCTGCGACATATTAAATTGGTATCAAGTAAGAATGTTAAGCTACAGTCAATATAAATGACATCGACTTTTTCAACGTCACAATTTATTAAATCCTGGCGTACCTAATCAAATAATGAGATAATCTTTTTTTTCATTTATTGAACAAACAAACAGTATTTATATGAGGATTAGTAAATTGTCTTATTTAATGTGTTAGTACTAATATAAACCCAACAACATTTGTCACAGGTTACACAAAAAAAAGTTAAACATGACTAAGAACTAGCAACAAAAAATAATTATTTAGATGGAAACAGAATACTATATATTACACATTTACATTAATTCAGAGTGAGATACTCAGTGCATATTGTCGAATTATTTTATTGTCATCGGTCCTTGATCAGTATAACGTTTGAATGAAATCTGACAGTTTAAAGTGGTTCAAATCGAGTTTAAAGGAGTCAGTTGCAAACAAACACACAAGTGAAACTAATAAAATCGTGTTAAAAAGAAAGGCGACAGTATATGTCAATTAATTATTTACAAAATTAACTATTTACAATTTAGAAGCTAATGGAATAATTTGAAACAACGGTATGTGTTACAACGATTGCTACCCATGTCAGAGTTAATTAAGGAACAGTATTACAACTCCAACCAAATGATGGAAATAATATTACCAACTACTTTTTTTCGTGCAGGGGCGGAGTAGAATACTAACCCCTGCGGCCAGAGTCGGCCTGACGTAAAGGCGACAAAACCACGCTAGCTTCGTGGTAGGGCCCCAAGTCCATCTGGATGGCAACCACATTGGGTTTATAAGTATGCTGCCATAATAACCTTGTGTTTTGTTCCGGCATTAATGACCCAGGTTCCTGTACCCTTACGGAACAGCAGCGTCGGTAACGGCTATTAAGTCATCCGTCGGCCTGTCTGCTGTTTCTTGAGCAATTAAAATTATCCTGCAAAGCCGATTAACATTGTTACTGTTTGATTATTTACTGTGGACTTGGTGATGCAATCACACGCAACTCGTTCATGTTTGCTAATTTTTTTGTATTTATTAATGATAACTAATCTTAACAAATAAATGTTAAAAAACATGTAATCATATTCTATTTATTTAAGGCGTTTGTACAATTTGTTTGTTTTTGCTCCACTTGGTGCGAGTTTATTGAAGGATTCAAACTTGAGCTCACTCTTTCTTTTGGACTCAAATATTGCCGGAAGCATATTTTAAGTTATATTTGACTTTGTAATTTTTGTTCAAGGCTAATAAAAACACACACACATACACACAGAGACATACACACACTAACACAGACACACAGAGACACACAGACAGACAGACAGACACACACACACACACAGAGAGAGACATACACCCACACACACAGAGACATAAACACACACTCACACACACACATACAGACACACACACACACACACACACACACACACATACATACAGACACACACACAGACAGACAGACACACACACAGACAGACAGACACACACACACACACACACACACACAGACAGAGAGAGAGAGAGACCCACACACACACATACAGACAGACACACACAGACAGACACACACACAGACCAGTTAACTCACGCCATTTAGCTCACACACACCAGACCTGGACAACATATTGGATGAAGTGTTCGTAGGGTTTATCTCCGTGCAGGTCCGGAGTAAGAACGCTGACCCGTGAGGCCGGGGCCGGCCTGTCGTACAAGGCAACAAACCTAGCTAAGTGATAGTGCTCCAAACCCGTCTGGGTGACCATCCATGTTCTCTAAACATTCCGCCATAATGACCTTATAACCTGAAACCCTGTTAAATAAACTGTCTCCCAAATTTCCGTGAAAACTCATTATTATATTCACAGTAATTTCTCAAATGTTGATAAAAAAAATGTTACACGTGTATCAGTGGAGATAAAATATATACATCTATACAAATCAACAAAATTGGAGGGTCTGTTTGTAATATTAAAATAACCGCTTTTTACTAAGTGCATTCGGATGTATACACGGTACATATACCAGAGCAACATTTTTGTCAATTTTTGTATGTCTGTCTGTTTGTCCCGGCTAATCTCTGAAATGGCTGCACCGATTTTGACGGGACTTTCACTGGCAGATAGCTAATGTAACAAGGAGTAACTTAGGCTATTTTTATTTTAGAAAAAAAAATAGTTTTTGTTAAAAATTATAAGTTTAGGAAATTTTACATTTCAATTTAAGTTGACCTCAGATTTATCATCAATCATATGAAATAGGGTTCAGCTTAGGCTGGACTTTGTAGGTTTTATTTCTAATTTATGTTGACTTCACATATCCAAAAAATGCTGCCCAAAGTCACTATTCCACGCGGACGGAGTCGTGGGCACAGCGCTAGTCTTAAAAAAGTTCTTAACTGAATTCATAGATTTGAGGTTAATTGTCGGTGTTTGTTATTTTTTTTTCCAGACCATGCAGGTAGCTGTTCTTCTACTATGTTTCCTTTCATCAGCTCATGGACACCACATCCTGTGTATGTTTCCAGTACCATCACGGAGCCATAACAACCTTGGAAAGGGTATCGTCGAAGCACTATTGAAAGATGGCCAGGAGGTAAATTTTTGGTCTTCACCGAATAAATAGGATTACCCCATTTTCTTAGGGAGACGTGGAATTTGATTACTTCTTGGATGGAAGTGCGTGCGTACAAAGTACACATTACATGTCAGAAGTGAAACTTCTTTGGCAAACTAATTTTTAAATCTATACAAATAAATAAAATTGGAGGGTCTATTTGTAATATTAAAATAACCGCTTTTTACTAAGTGCATTCGGGCGTATACACGGTACATACTTATAAATAGTTTAGAAATCAATGTAATAAATAAATTTTGTGGCCTAAAATAATACATTCGATCAATTTTATGACTAACTGCACGTCGCTATTGACAATAAAGAACAGCATTTGCTCCTTCAAATGTAATTACTAATTAATACGAAACTTCATGAGTGGACAAACGTCAAAACGGCCATCATAGCGTGCCGGTAGTATAACATGTAGTAAGCAGTTACCGTCGCCTATGGATATTTGCGACACCAGCCCCGGTAAGATGCTGCTATCTGCGTATGGAACTGGAACCTGTATGACTAATCCCGCAACAAGGTTATTATAGCGGCATATTTGAGAGCATAGGTGGTTGCCATCTTTTTCTTGTTGAGGAACAGCAGACGTGCTGACAACCCACCTCATAATAAGCAGTTACTGTCACCTATGTATGTCTGCGACGCGCACCGCAAGCACACTGCTGTCCCATAGGGGTACAGGAACTTGGGTCACTAATACATGAACACAACATATGGCGGCATGCTTTAGAGCAAGGGTGGTTGGCATCCCGACGGGCTTGGGGCCCTACCACGTAGCTAGGGTGGGTTGTTTTGTCGCCTTTTACGACAGGCCGCCCCCAGGTGCATGGATCAGTATTCTAAGTCCGTCCTTGCACGGAGATATTAACCTCCTTGAATCTATTTCCAGATAACATGGGTGACACCGTTCCCGGAGTTAGTAAAAAATCCGAGGAAGAACCTTCATATAATTGATGCTAGCCTCACCAAGCCGATTGCAGAAGGTACGTCTTCTTGTATTCCATTCACTTTGAACCCAAAGTAAGCAAGCACTTGTGTTATGGATACTAGACAACTGATATACTCATCTATACAGGTGACTTTGACAAAACCGTCCAAATTTTTTTACGCACTAAACATCATTTATGGAACCCATTTTAGCAAAAAAAATTGTATGTCAAATTTTCACCATTAAATTTTCCAAGAAAAATATGATCACTAATTCAATCGTACAAAATAGTCATATGGTCCAAACTTCGCACGTTAACCTGTTATTACCTGTCTCTGTCACTCCCGCGTATATATCGTAAGTGAGTAGTGCGTATTCGCTCGCACAGATGCAATGACCGCCGTCCTCGGCCTCGTACTAGGGCATTGCCAGTTTTTTGCGGTACCGATGGAGAGGTCATTGACACTTGCGCGCCGTATTATGTAAATTGCGAGTTCTTTGGGTGACTTTGTAATGCTGATTACTCAACATTTTGTAGTATGTGATACTAAACTAAAATACATGTTTGTCATAACTTTTACTAAAGACTTTTCTGTTTGAATTTGGACGGTTTTGTTAAAGTCACCTGTATATCTATACTCTATCCACTTTACCAAAAAATAAAATGTAAACAAACAAACCAATGTTTCTCAAATAAAGCTAGAATAAAAACAACATGGCATATATAATCCGACCGTAATAATAAAACACTCCTTCCAATCGACAATAGTACGTTGAACAGTACACTTATAATTACCAGCTTAGAAAACCTGTAAGAGATGTGGAAACATTGTCTTTTTAGTTTCTTTATAATCTTAGTTAGTTATTACAATTAATGTTGTAAATATGTAAATTTTATACGCATTATATTTATCATTCATAATTATAAAAATAAAATTATTTTATGTTTTTTTTCTAAAACTAAGGAATAGTAACATAAAAAAAATAATACATAATTTAAGAGATATTTCTAATAAATAATTGAAAGTTGCTATGATAATTTTTATATCACGTTGATTATTATAAAATCGACATACAAAAAGCTCTTTTTACGATTTGGTTACATTTTATTTTTTGGTCCCATAGACAAAAAAAAAGTATTGCGATATCTTCATTTAATACAAAGTCATTTAAGTTTTAAGAAACAATGATTTTTATAAGCACTACGTGTTTAATGATACGTTTTTTGCCGCGGAGAAGTTGGACAAGTGGTGTAGCGCGCATGCGTACGTAATAATTTCATATTTTTTTGATTTACTTTTTCTGTTATTCGACCAGCGAAGCGGGCGGGAACGACTAGTATATCATAAAATCGTTCTGCACCAAATAAACCCGCAGTATTGTATTCTTCTTTGTTTTTCACTCTTCAAGCTGCGCGAGATGAATGCGACAAGTTTTTTTTTTTTCTTAAAGCTAAGGCTGTCATCGTCTCAGACGACTAACGACAGCGACACCGGGCGGAAAAGGCATTCCGACCCCGTGGGAGCGGGGTCGATCAGCCGTGGCAGCGTGCTCGGGGCGCGTCTCCTGTGAGGCGCGCTCCCGGCTCGAACGCTGCATGGGGAATATACGAAGGGCAGCCACGAATGGCAAGAATACTATTAATTGGGGACTATCGACTTCACCGGTGAAGCCGATCCTATTCTAATCTACTACCGTTTCGGAGTGCTTATAGCTGGGGGAGAAGAAACGGCGAAAGAAACTCCCCCGCAACACATCTATTCTACCTGTATTTCTGTAATGTGTGGTTGTGTATGGCTACAGGCTATGGGGGGCGGAAGGCGTCCCTAAACCTATTGCGTCGGGCTGGTCCATGCCGGACTGGGGGGGATTGCGTCCGCGAGAGCATTCGCTTCAGCGTCCTAGAGATGGGGTCGCGTCTATCCGTGAGCACGTTTCGCGGTCGGCGACGCGCGGGGGGTGCTCGGCGGTTGGGCGTGTAGTTGACTGTTTCCACCACCAGTGGATTGGGATGGTGGGGAGCGAGACCGAAGAAGGATCGCGAGAGGGATACCATGTACTCCTTCACGGGAAGGAGCTCCAGGTCGCGGTGTAGGTCCGCGTTGCGCATGTAACGTGGCGCTTGGACTGCCATGCGCAAGAACTTATTCTGCAGCCGCTGCATCGAAGTGATGTAGCATTTGCCGGCATGGGCGAAGACTACGCTCGAGTACGTCATGATCGGTCGGATGCAGGTTTTGTAAAGTGTCACCTTATTTCTAAGGGACATCTTACTCTTCCCGCATATCATTGGGTAGAGGCGACCGAGCACAAAGTGTACTCTGTTCCTTACCGTCCTGATGTGTTTACTGAAGTACAGGCCTCTATCTAGAGTGACTCCTAGATATTTGACCTCATCAACCCAGGGGATGACGCGGTCAAATAGCTGTATGGGGAAGAGAGAGTGCCGACTCGTGCGAGTCGGCCGACTCTCGTTTTGAGTGCGGGGGCCGCGAGCGAACATGATCGCTGCGCTCTTGTCCGGATTCAACTCGATCCGCCAAGTGCGGAACCAGTTGCCCAGCGTCTCAACCGCCGTGTTGAGACGACTGCAGATCCGATATTGATTGATATCGGATGTGAAGAGGGCGGTATCATCTGCGTATAAGGCGAGATGTACCTGTGGGGTACGGGGCATGTCGCTGGTGTACAGCGTGAAAAGTAGGGGGGACAGAGCCGAGCCCTGGGGGACTCCGGCTCTGATGGGCTGGAGAGATGAGCGCGTGCCCTCCACTCTGAAGCGGAAGCTCCGATCAAGGAGAAAGTCTCGTAAGATGAGCACGAGTCTATCCGGCACTCCTAGTTTGTACAGCTTGTAAATCAAGCCGTTGTGCCAGACCTTGTCAAAGGCTTTCGCCACATCGAAGAAGACAGCACCCGTCTTCCAGGGTTTGGGGGCGCGAGTGAAGTTCGCGAGCACGTGTTCCGTGATGCGGAGCACTTGCTGGGGGCACGAGTGTCGTGCTCGAAAGCCGAACTGCTCGTCGGGGATCAGCTTATTTTCATAAGCGAAGTCTCTGAGTCTGCTCAAGAGGAGGCGTTCGTACAGCTTGCCCAGCGCGCTGAGCAAGCTGATCGGACGATAGCTGCTAGGTTTCGCAGCGGGCTTTCCTGGTTTCCGGATGCCGATGACGTCGGCTTCCTTCCAGGCGGAGGGAAAGGAGCAGTTATCTATGGCGGCATTGAAGATGCTCACCAGAATCATCAACAGATGTATCGGGAGTAGCTTGAGCAGCTTGTTGGGGATGCCGTCGGCCCCGGGAGCTTTCCGGGGCTTGAGGCCTTTTATTAGGTCCTGTACCTCTTTTACCGTGACAGGCTCGAGTGAGTCTTCCGCGGGAAGAGAGGATCTCCGTTCGACCTCGGCGTCCACCTCGCGCAGGTGGGCCGGGTCGACGTGCGCGGTGTTGGGGGAGCATTGCTCCTTGAGGCTCTCGGCGAGACACTCAGCCTTTTCGTCGTCGTCAAACGCGACAGTGTTGTCGGGTTTTTCGAGAGGCGGCATGGTCGAGAGGGATTCCGCTCTCAGTGATCTCGCCAACCTCCAGTATGCCTGGTGCGTTGGGGAGATCTCCGAGAGCAGGCTCTCCCAGCGTTGGTTCCTGAGTTCCTGAATGCGGGCTTTCACTTCCCGATGAAGTGAACGAAAGGCGACTCGGTTCTCTTCTGATGGGAAGCTGTCGTAGGCTCGGGCGGCGGCTCTCTTCCTCCTCAGTAGCTCTCTCGCGTCCCTCGGGAGTGCCAATCGGCCGTCCTCGTACGGAACTTGCCGAGTGGACTCCCGAACGACGGTTTGGAGGTGGCCGGTGAGGGTTTCGATCGCCCCTTCCGTGTCCTGAAGGGTCCTAATAGGGGCTGGAGCCTGCTCAGGGTCAGCGAATCCTCCATGTTGGAGTAAGTCCCTGACCCTGGACCAGTCGGTGATTGACTTGGTCTGAGGCGTCTGGTCGGGTGGAGGGCCTAGTTTAAGGACGACCGGGCGGTGATCCGAGTCGATGTAATCTAGGGACTCGATTGAGCGGAACTGGAGGGAAACGCCCTTCAGTAGCGCCAGATCGAGAACGTTGGGGGTGCCTCCGGTGGCACGATTATACGGGTACCGGGTGGGCGTAATGGGGGCTAGGATGCCGAAAAGCAATTCGTCAGAGTGACGGAGTAGAGCTCTTCCGTTAGTGTTGGATGTGGAGCAGTTCCAGCTGGTGTGTTTACAGTTTAGGTCACCCGCGATGATAACCGAAGGGCCTAGACTGAAAAGGGATGCAAGCTCCGCTTGAGGTAGCGGGCGATTGCAGGAGAGATACGCGCAGACGATGACTATGGGCTGATGGCCTGTCATCGCTAATCTGCAGGCAGAAACTTCGAGATTGTCTAACGGAGGCACATTTACTGGGGAGCAGTGCAGTGACCTCTTGTAGTAGATGAGCGTGCCTCCCCAAGGGGCGGTACGCCTGTCATTCCTGATGATGTTATAGTTGGCGATCCTAGGATCGCCAATGCTGGGCTTGAGAAGGGTCTCCTGCACGAGAAGAATATCTATGTTTTCTTCCTTCAGGAACTCATGAACCAACTCTCGTTGGCCAGAGTCAGAGAGCGAGGTTTTTCCCTACGTGTGCAATCCATTTGTGATTAATGGGTTGCCCTATGGCTCAGGATTTCCAGCAACTCGCCATGTTCCATGGCTAAGATTAACTGGTCCTTTAGCGACGACGCTTGCCTTAGCTTTTGCGCTAAGGTGCGTACCTCTTGGAGGTCAAATGGGAGGGACGTCGCGAACTTGGTTGCAAGCGCGATGTCCTCCGCTACGGAAGGGGACGTGGTGACCGGTGCTGCGGCGGGTGCAGCTGGGGTCGGTTTGGGAGCAGGCTTCTCTGAGAAGCCTGCGACGGGCTGCCGGGGGTTCCGGAGAGCCGGGAAGCCTGTCCAGGCGTTGAACGCCGGGGCAGGTGCCGGCACATAGACCGGTTTGGGGACGGCCGCTTTGACGGCGGCTGGGCGTTTGCCCTTTGGGGTTTTTCCCTTGGGCTTGGATTTGGGGGCGGCCGGGCACCCGCGGTAGTTCGCGGGATGCCCAGTCTTCCCGCAGAGGACGCAGGCCGGTGGGTCAGGGGATTCTCGGGTGCGGTTGCACTCCATGGTGCTGTGGTCACCGAGGCACTTGACGCACCTCGGCCGGGACTGGCAGTTCCGTGCCGAGTGCCCGTATAATTGGCAGCGATGACACTGCCTTTGTGAAGATTTATTATGAGGGTTCTCGAAGTTAAGCTTCGAGAGCCCGCACACCGATCTGATGTTAAAAATTTCCTTGCCCTCTTTCGAGAGGTCAAGGACCGCGAGTACCATATTATATGGCTCCCGCGATTTTCCGCGGTGCATCCGGTGCACCTCGTGTATGGGGAGGCCTTGCGCACGGAGGTCCTCCATGATGTCGGAGGTTTCGACCTCCTTAGGGAGTCCGCGGATGACTACGCGGAGTCTCTTTTCCTCTTCCAGCGCATAGGTATAGTAACCTATGCGATGCTCTAAGAGGTAGCGCGTGAGCGCTCGGTGGTCCTCGGGTGACTGTACGGTCACCCTTATCCCGTGGTTGATATTTCGCGCCTCCAGGAGGCGAATTGAGTTTCGCGGGAGGGCCGCGTGGATGTCCCTCCAGAGATGCTTATCTCTGATTATGAGGGGAGGGGGGATGCGTACGCGACGCGGTAGTGGGGCCGTCGGCTCCGTCTGACGCGGCTCCTTGCTGGCCGGCGCAGCATCGGAGTCAGAGTTTGAGGTGGCGGCCTTGCGCCTCCTCTTGTTTGTATGGACCCGGAATCCTTCCGAGTCCACCTTTGGGTCGATCTCCATGTCGGAAAGCGACTCAGAAGAGTCCGATTCGCTCCCCGACTGGGGTGGTGGTATTTTTAGGGCGCGCGTGGAGGCCTTGGGGCCTTTATCGGTCGCGGTAGGGACGGCTTGGGGTCCCGACGCGGGCGCGAATGGGCTCACGAGAGCCGCAAGAGAGTGGGCCGTTCCATTGAGGGCGGGTGCGGCGGGGGGTGCGGACGCGGTGGGCCTTACCGGGCCACGGGACGCGGACGCGGCGGGTTTTGTCGGCTCTCGGGGTACGGGAGCGGTGGAGGTTGACGGCGCAGGTGTAGCGTGGGCCACTGGTACGGGTGCTCTAGCCGTCCCGCGGGGTGCAGGAGTGGCAGGGGTCGACGGCGCGGGAGCGGCGGGATGCGGCGCGGGTGCAGCGGGGGTCGATGACGCGGGTGCGGTGGGGGACGGTTGCGGCTGTTGGTCGTCTCCGAAAAAGGCCCGAAGATCTTCCCTGATCTGGATCAGGTACTCTGGGTTGCCCTTCTTCCTCCCGTTGACGTAACGGATAAAATCGAGGAGAAAGCCGCTATAATATATACATTATGACGCGCGCCATGTAATTGGACATCTCCTCTCTCGCTCATACCACTGTTGACTCATTAACATTTATTTCTCTAGTTTTATTAACCGAGGAAAAAAACGGATGAAGTTCTCAAGGCGATGCGTACTTTTTTTTAATTTTTTTTATATATAATTTCCACGCATAACTTTTTACAGAGTAGTCTGATTTTAAAATTCTTTTTTATGGGAAAGGGTATATATAACCCCGAAGTTGGTCCCATATAAATTTGGAAAAAAAAAACAAAACTAATAAACCTTCTTTTTATTAAGCTGAAGCTTAATAAAAAGATATTATATTAGTTTAAGAACTTAGTTATTGAGTTTAATAAAAAGACGGTTTATTATTTTTACTTTTCAGATTTTTCGGCGTTTTAATTTTTTTGTTAAAAAGGTTTTTATCATCTACTTACACTTACTTACTTTTTTAATGTAATAAGCTCATTTTACTAGAATAAAGTATTGAATACCGGAACGTGCATCTGACTTTCATTAGGAACACGACTCTCAAGAAGACATCCGAGGAAGAACTCGGCCTTCAAACAACGTTTTTTTATTATTGCTGAGAAACAATAAACAGGCTGACGGCCCACTTAATAGTTAGCAACTACCGTCGCTTATGGATGTTTGCGACGCTGGGGTACCGCGAACACACTGCTGTCCCATAGAGGTTCAAGACCCTGGGTCATTAATGCAGAAACACAACACAAGATTATTATTGCGTCATGCTTATAGACCAAGGGTGGTTGCTATCCAGGCGGGCTTGGGATCCTAACATGCAGCTAGGGTTGTTTTGTCACCTTTTACGACAAGCTGACTCCAGCCGCTCTGCCCCTGCACGGAGAAATAAATTTCTGCAAAAAATGATTGAAAACTGTATATATTGCAAAACTGTAAACTGTATTTATTCTAAGCTTATTGCATGAAAACTAGAGGAGGAGGGTTGGTTCCCCTCATATACTATAGATGTTCACCACAGGGAGGGGGATAAAATATTGACAAAAATAGGTCACGTAGGTACGTTCGCTTAATCTCATCCATATATTGTTTCAGTCATGGGCATTTCTACAGTCACTAAACTGAATGTACCCATGTCTGTCGTTCGGGAGTTCGCAAGGAACATATCTGTGACAGCCATGGAACTGCCGGCAGTGAGAGATATCATTGTGAACAAACAGTTCGATGCTGTCATCACCGAATGGTTCTTTTCAGATGTCGATGCTGGGTAAGTTATTTATTAACAATTCAGATAGGTACCACTTGATTGAAGGTCCGATGGAAGTTGCCAAATTCGAAACGTGCGCAATTTGGACCTTCTTTTTTTAATGCTGTAGGACAGTAAACAGTCTGACAGCCCGCTTAGAATTTAGCAGTTACTGACGCCTATGGGTGCTTGCAACGCCAGTGACATCGTGAACACGCTGCTGGCCCATAAGGGTACAGGAACTTGGGTGACTATTGCCGGAACACAACACTTGGGGCCCTATCACGTAGCTAGGGTGGGTTGTTTTGTCGCCTTTTACGACAGGCCGACCCCGGCCATAGAGGTTAGTATTCCACAGAGGTTAGTATTAGAACCATTTCATACAGGAACGCATAAGGTCCAATAAATGAAGATGAAAAATGTTTTCAAAACCTCAAAACGAAAGGAAAAGAAAAACCAATTTTTTCCGTGCAAGGGCGGAGAAAGAATATTAACCTCTGCGGCCGGGGTCGGCCTGTCATAAAAGACGACAAAACAACCCACCCTAGCTACGTGGTAGGGCCCCAAGCCCGTCTGGATAGCGACTACCTTTGGTCTTAAGTATGCCGCCATAATAACCTTGTGTTGTGTTCCGGCATTAGTGACCCTAGTTCCTGTACCTTTATGGGACAGCAGCGTGTGTGCGATGCCACTGATGTTGCAAACACCCATAGGCGATGGTAACTGCTGAAATCTAAGCGGGACGTCAGACTGTCGGCTTTCCTACAGCAATAAAAAAAACCAAATTATGCTGTTTTCACTTTACTGTCTCTGTATTATAAAAATGAGTATAATTGATCGCCTTTTATGGTACAAGTACACCATTGCTCATGATAATTGATTGTTGATCATTTGTTCTTAAAATAATTATTTTTGTTCTTATGACACTGATTATTTTACGCTAATTATGAGTGTGATGATATTTATGATTATTTTAATGATAATTGTGTTTGTTTTAATGATAATTATGTTCTTTCTTATCACGCTGGTAATTATTCTATGCTAATTATGTGTGCGATGATAATTATGATTATTTTTGTGATATTTATCTTTGTTCTTGACAGTGATAATCACTCGTATAACAATAACAATTCATCTTATGATAATTATGATTGTTGTTACATATAATTATGTTTGTTCTAACGATTTTAATATAATATAGTCGGAATGCGGTAATTGTTCTAATGATATTGATGCTCATTTTTAGGTATGCAGCAGTCCAACAAGCACCATGGATCTTGCTATCTGGAACAGTTTTAATGCCGAACTTGGAGAAATTGGTCGATTATGTGAGATCAGTTTCGACCATTCCAATGTTGTTCAACGACTATCCCATACCAATGAATTTATGGCAACGTATGGTCAATGTATTCACATATGTGGCCATGGAATTCGGTGAGTGGTAAGTTGTCTGTCAACCTGTAAAAATTAGAATCTACATACTCTATATTTATTATATGCTGATGATATCGCGCGGCAGATTCGGACAGGGGTAGGCTGGTGCAACGCGTGAAGACGTGGAAGGAGTCGCTTGAGAACGGTGGTCTGAAGCTCAATCTGGTGAAGACCGAGTACTTGGCCTGCAACTCCACAGATCCCTCACCCGTACGCATAGGCGGTGACACAACGAGCGCACGGACCAAGTGAAATACTTGGGATCTGTATTTCACGCGTCAGGTGACATCGATTGCGACGTCAAGGCACGCATTGCTGCCACGTGGGCCAAATGGCGTGAGGTAACTGGTGTCATTTGTGACCAAGATGCCGGTAAAGTTGAAGGAACAGGTCTATAAGACCATCAGTAGGTCTGTACTTTTTTATACGGCTGTGAAGCGTGGCCGGTGTTGGAGCGACGCAAGCAGGGACTGTGTGTCACGGAGATGAATATGCTGCGATGGATGTGTGGAGTAACGCGGAAGGACCGCGTTAGGAACTCCCGCATTTGCGGCAGTCTTCATGTCCGTGACATCGCAGATAAATTGCAGGAGTGTCGACTTCGCTGGTACGGCCACGTTTTACGGCAATCGGATGCTTACGTGGGAAACAAATGTCTGGCCATGCCACCTCCGCCGGGCCCCGGCAGGAGGGGTCGTAAGGGGTGATATGCGTGCCAATGGGCTCACTACCAGGGATGCTGAAGACCGTGCGAAGTGGAGTAGAAAAAGTCGGAAAGCGGACCGGGATATGACGCTGGGATGATGATGACTCTATATTTATTATACAGAAGATTAAATTTTTTACTCGCCATACTTCAATTCGTCTACAGCTAAATTATAGCGTACAGCTAGCTGAACTCTTTCAACCTTTGCCCCATATGATTGTACTTACCCAGGGCCGTTTTTATTCGGGGGGTTTAAGGGGTGAGTCAAGTGCAAGCCGAGCGCTAGAAATTTCGATATTTCATTAAACTCTTACTCATTCAATATCAACGTCGTTGCACCATTTTGTACACTTTGATGCGTCAAATGCATGCACAAAGTAAAAATATAGGCAGCAATATATAATATAGTGCAGAGGTGGTGTAAGAATACATCAGTCATAAAAGGCGACAAAACAACCCATGCTACGTGGTAGGGTCACAAGCCCGTCTGGATGGCAAACACCCTTGGTCTTAAGTATGCCGCCATAATAACGTTGTGTTCTGGCATTAGTGACCCTGGTTTTTGCACATCTATGGGACAGCAGCGTATTCGCGGTGCCATTAGCGTCACAAACATCTATAGGCGACGGTAACTGCTTGCTGATAAGTGGGCCGTCAGCCTGTCTGCTGTTACTCAACAGTAATAAAAACATTGCTGTTGTTGTCAAGAGTGGGGCGCAGGCTGATCACCCCGCACCCAGGAACAGAATATGCTTACGGCGTTATACTTACCGTGTTTAGCCTAAAGCTAACTTATCATTTATAGGATGTATTTCTCAACGACTGAGGAACTTTACAAATCTGAGTTCGAGCCACTGGCTGCAGCCCGCGGCGTCGCCTTACCCCCTTTCAACGAAGCGTTATACAATGTCTCGATACTATTGGTGAACTCGCATCCCTCGTTTGCACCATCTCTTACAAGTCCGAAGAACGTGTTTGACGTGGCTGGGTATCATATTGCTGAAGAAGTTGATCCATTGCCTAAGGTATATTCATATTTTTTAAAGTCAAACTTCTTTTAGCGCATTTGGAATAAAATTATAACAGTAAAAATGTTACGATGCAACATGATGAAGTTATATACAGTAGACTCTCGTTAATTAAAACCTGCAATAATTCGAACTTCTCTATAATTCAAAGTTATCATGAGTTCCCCACAAAATCTCTTTATATTTCGAACTAAATCAATAAATTTTTATGCACTTGGTAATTCGAACAAAAATATCATCGTGACGTAACAAAACGACGCGATAATTCGAACTCATCGGCGTCAAACACTCGATAATTCGTAAAGGATCAGATCCTCTTATAAACAAGCCCGAGTCTGCCCGAGTAATCCATCGAGTTGAGTATGTGTGCCCGCTACTGACAAGTTAAACTTGTATCATCGTACACGAGTTTTTCTTTTTGTAATGATTAATTCGACACACTTCCGCACGAATTAGTTTGTTTAGTTAAGTTTTAGTTACTTTTACTCTTATAATATCCTCTTAACTTTTGTCATTTGTTGTTATTGTTAAAGAATAGTAGTTAGTTAATAAATAATACATAATTGATTATCAACACTCAATAATTCAAAGTTTTATTTCTTTGCTCTCAAAAATTTCGAACCATTTGATATTTCTAACACTCGATAATTCGTAATATTTTGAGATTCCCTCGAGTTTCGAATTTACGAGAGTCGACTGTATATAAAAGTTACTATTCTACTTACCTACCTACTCTCAAATTTCCGTGATTACTCTTAACTATTTCAGAATACTGTGAATACACATAACGGCATAACGGTGCGCAAGAGTTTCACCCGGCTCTTGTGAGAAGTAGACAAGGGCTACCGTATTATGGGCGGGCACGGCGAACGACGTTAGCCTCAACGCACGCAGCCCAAACATCTCGAAAGATCGGCTTCGCAAAATGGAACATAGGCACGCTAACTGGACGTGCGGGAGAGTTGGCCGATGTGCTCTCCAGGCGGAGGGTGGCTGTGCTTTTTCAGGAGACTCGGTAGAAGGCCAGCAGATCCCGGTTCATTGGGAATGGCTACAAACTGATCTACACAGGTGCACCTGGTGGGGAGAATGGGGTTGCCATAGTGCTCTTGGAGGAGTTCCAGAACGACAAAATGTTGTAAATGTCGCAGTGAAACGTCATAGCGACCGACTTATGGTCGTTAAGGTACTTACCGATGGGGTAGTTACCTACTTGATAAGTGTCTACGCGCGACAGGTCGGTTGCTAATAAAATAGCGTTTTGGAATCTACTCAGAGAAGTGCTCCGTGGAATCCCATTATCACAGGGGATCGTTTTGGGGGGTGATCTGAATGAACGGTCTTGTGGGTGATGAATGTCCCCAATTTGAGCGTGTTCACTGTGGATTTGGGTACGGTAGCCGCAATGCGGAAGGGGAGGACATTCTCAATACGTGTGCAGCTGCCGACCTTGCCATCGTGAACCCGTATTTCAAAAAGATACCCGAGCATCTTATCACCTACAAGAGCGGGAGGAATGCTACCCAAATTGTCTTCCTACTCACTAGGAGAGACCATATCAGCAAAGTGGCCAACAGCAAGTTCCTACCCGGTGAGAGTATCACTGCACAACATCGTCTTCTTGTCCTGGACGTCTGCGCTAAGCCTAAAGACATGCACGCCAAGTTAGCGCCGAATCAGGTGGTGGCTGCTTGATAAAGTCACGTCCCAGAAGTTCGCCTTAACCGTCGGTGACAAGTGCGCCGGTGGTATAGGTGAACCAGTTCAGGCTTTCTGGGACAAGATTCAGGCGACTATCCTTGGGTTGGCGAAGGAGGTGCTCGGGGTGTCTAAGGGTTGTCGCAAGTATGACAAAGAGACATGGTGGTGGAACGACACAGTCCAGAAGGAGACTAGAGCGAAGAAAGCCCTCTTTAAAACGTAGCAAGCGTCCAGATCTCCTGAAGATCGCGACGCATGCCGAGTGGCAAAGCGTGCCACTAAGAGAGCTGTTGCCAGAGCCCGAAGAGACCACTTACAACTACTGTACGATAAGTTAGAATCGTCTGAGCTTCTGCCCGAAGCTCATATATAAGTTGGCGCGCTCCAGGGTCAAAGCGACACAGGATATCTCGAAGTGCCGCTGTATAAAAGACTCAGGAGGCAACCTCTTATGCAAGGACCTCGAGGTGAAGGACAGATGGCGCTCGTATTTTCACGAGCTGCTGAACAAGCAGCATAAAGAGGTGCAGCCGCCAGATCTTCCACCAAATCAAGGATTAGTGCCACCGGTAACACCTGCAGAAGTCCAGAAGTCTTCGCCGCATAAAAATCGGAAACCTGTCGGAGCCGATGAAATCCCCACCGAGGCCTGGAAGGCGATGGGCTCTCGTGGTGTGTCAACCTTTTTAACCGGATACTCCTCACTGGTACGATCCCGAACCAATGGAGGCTCAGTATCATTACTCCAGTCTTCAAAGGCAAGGGATCGGTGCAGGAGTGCGGTAACTACCGTGGTATAAAGGTTATCTCCCACACCATGAAGTTCTTCGAGAGGGTTATCGATTCTCGGGTTCGGCAGGAGTGCACTGTCTCGGAGTGTCAAAATGGGTTTCACCCTGGTCACAGGACCATGGACTCTATTTTTGCTCTAAGGACTGTCACAGAGAAATACGCCTCTGCATTGCCTGTTCCATTGTCTGTTCTGAAGGCCTTCGAATGTATTCCTCGGGTGATGATCTGGTGGGCACTGCGGTCTAAAGGGGTTCCAGAGACTTACACTGACATTATCCGAGACATGTACCGCAACTCCGATTCCGTAGTTTGAGTCGCTGTTCGCGACACGAAACCGTTCCTCATCACCGTCGGAGTGCACCAAGGATCTGTCCTTAGTCCGTTTCTATTCAACGTAATATTAGACGTCCTGTCAAACAGCATCAGAGATGCACATTAGCAGCCTCCATGGTAGCTCATGTATGCTGACGATATCGCGCTGGCAGATGCGGACCGGGGTAGGCTGGTGCGACGCGTGAAGACGTAGAAGGAGTCCCTTGAGAACGGTGGTCTGAAGCTCAATGTGGCGAAGATCGATTACTTGGCCTGGAACTCTACAGATCCCGCACCCGTACGCATAGGCAGTGACACGGTCAAGCGCACGGACTAAGTGAAATACCTGGAATCTGTATTTTACGCGTCTGGTGACATCGATTGCGACGTCAAGGAACGCATTGTTGCCGTATGGGCCAAGTGGCGTAGTAACTGGTGTCATTTGTGACCCCAAGATGCCGGTAATGTTGAAGGGACAGGTCTAAACCTGTCATACTGCTTACGTGTAGTACTTTTTACGTGTAGCTTAACTGCATGTTACGGAGATGAATATGCTGCGGTGGATGTGTGGCGTAACGCGGAAGGACCATGTTATGAACTCCCGCATTCGCGGCAGTGTTCATCTCCGTGACATTGCAGATAAATTGCAAGAGTGTCGGCTTCGTTGGTACGGCCACGTTTTATGGCAACCGGATACTTATGTGTTAAACAAATGTCTGGCCATGCCGCTTCCACCCAAAAAATGCTGGCGTGACGTCGTAAAGGGTGATATGCGTGCCAATGGGCTCACTACCAGGGATGCTAAAGACCGTGCGAAGTGGAGTAGAAAAAGTCGGAAAGCGTACCCCGGGCACCGAAACGGAAGTTTGGGTTGCAACCAGGATACAATGCTGGGATGATGATGACTTAAGACCGAACGTGGTCGCCATCTTGACGGACTTTTGGCCACCACCACGTACCACGTAGCTAGGGTTGTTTTCTCGCCTTTTACGACAGGCCGACCCCGGCCGCAGAGGTTACTATTCTTACCCCGCCCCTGCACGAAGAAAACCTGTCGATTTCACCCCCATATGATTATGCCTTTATCTTTATCTATTAATGATTCTTGCTGTCTTTTTTAAGGACTTACAAGAACTCTTAGATAGGTCTTCGCAAGGAGTAATTTACTTCAGTATGGGGTCTGTATTAAAATCCGCCAGTTTCCCGGCAAATACTAAAAACGAATTGGTCAAAATGTTCGGAAGCCTGCCGTACACTGTGTTTTGGAAGTTCGAAGAACAGTTCGAAGGTCTCCCGAAGAACCTGCACATCCGTTCTTGGATGCCTCAAGCCAGTATTTTAGGTAAGTGTTCGTCAATTAATATATAAGTATTATCCGTGCAGGGGCGGAGAAAGAATACTGACCTCTGCAGCTAGGGTCGGCCGGTCGTAAAAGGCGACAAAATAACCCACCCTAGCTACGTGGTAGGGGGCCCCAATCCCGTCTGGATGGCAATATGTATATATTTACAAAAAAATACTATATATGTAGTGTATCAGTGATGTAGTACCGATAACACAGTTCTTCTTAAGTTTCATTGTTTTGAAGATTCTGAACGCGTCTTGCGTCGCGCGTGCTGCGGCCGATATTTTGACGCCTCACTGGTGGCATTTTCTTATCGATAATAATGAATATCACTATGATAAAACTCTAAATACACGAAACACTTTGAAGAATTGATGTATCAGTGGGAAGTTTTAAGTCAACTGTCACTTGATCTGCTATCTTAAGTGCGACTATGCAGTTTTAAATAAATTAAAATAATTAATATAAACAACTTTTTTACAATTTTCATTTCATACAAACCTTGTCCTAACAATAACGAATACACAAAACAAAAATTCATCCAATTTGGTGCAGTCATTCGAAAGTGATGAGCGTACATACATTTCGAAGTTCCATTTTTATTGTATATCAGGGTGACTTTGACAAACCGGTCCAAATTTTTTTTACGCACTAAACATCAGTTAAGGAACCCATTTTTGCAAAAAGTTGTATGTAAAATTTTCACCATAAAATATTTCATTTATGATCATTAATTCAATCGTACAGAATAATCATATGGTGCAAACAGTGTACGTTAACCTGTTATTATTACCTGTCTCTGTCACACCCGCGTAAATGAGTAGTACGTATTTGCTCGGCCGGTTCAGTGCCGCCATCCTCGGCCTTTTACTAGGTCAGATGGAGAGGTCATTGCACTCTCGCGCCGTATTATGTAAATTGCGAGTTCTTTGAATGACTTTGTGATGCTGATTACTCAACATTTTTGTACTATGTGATACAAAACTAAAATACATGTTTCTCATAACTTTTACTAAAGATTCTTCTATGTGAATTTGAACGGGTTTGTCAAAGTTCCCTGTATAGATAGATATAGATAGATAGATGTATTGTTAAAAAAGAAGTTTACTAGTTTTCTAGTACCCATAACATAAGCGGTGTGTCTATTCGCGTTAAGAAAATAGTGAGTCATCATTGCAACTGCAGGATAAAGATGTTTTCACAGTGGGGTATATTCAAACAATTTATTTATTTATTTTTAATTAATTAATTAATTTAATTTAAACATTTTATCGCACACAATAAAATTAGGTACATCATCATTTATTTATAATTAAAAAGGTTAAATTTAATGGATAAAATCTACTATAATTAAATCAAAAATTAAGGCAATAGTAATATTTTTAATCAGTGTCACTGGAATCTTCATTTGTACTTATTATGAAAGTATTTGGTTCCGCGTTCTCCATGACATCCATCAAATTCCACATAAGGTTTTGAAAGAAAGAAAAAAGAAAGAAAAAGTATTTATTTGGTGATTTACAGCTATAAACATTATTTATACTAAACTGCAACAATTAGCACCAAACGAGATCAACAGCTCAGTTCAGCTCAGGCCGACCCTGGCCGCAGAGGTCAGTATTATTTCTCCGTCCCTGCACAGATAAAAAGGATACGGATATATTTGTTATCTAGTAATTATTTACATTACGTTACGCCAAGATATTTGAGTTTATTTAAAAAAAACTGTGTGTGTCAGCTCCGACCCACGACTGGAGTTTACTACTTAAGTACGATTGTCTAAACATACGCAAAAAGAGTTTATTTAACTGAATAAAGATTAATACCATATGAAAGGGTAAATTAACAAATTAATGAAAATAATATACTTAAATAAAAAAAGTTTTAAAACAGTTTTCAGTTCAACCTAATTACAACTATGGCACCTAGTAATAAAGTCACAAATCTCGTCATATAAAATGAGCAAAGCAATAAATTACTCTTGTCACTTACAAATGAAAAGACATATGTTAAACAACATTTAATGTGAAATCAACCTTAAGTTGTAACAAATAAAGTAATTTTTGCCTTGAGAGATACATCGTTTTTTTTTTTGTTTTGTGTTACGGTGCACGCGCACTAAAAACGTAACGAGGTCATTCATTAGTAGATTTTACTCTCACATTTTTCTCATACCGGGCTCCTTATATATGAAAATCGATTCTTAAGGAGTAAACTCCAAAAAGGATTTTATTTAACGATTTACTAAACCACTCTAAAGTTGTAGATATCCATCATGATTGACAATCGCTGAAGGCAATAAAAAATTATTGGCATAAATTAAAGATATTATAAAATTTAAAAAAATACAATAAGTTTCCAACGGCTGTGATGTAAATGTAATAAATGAAGGGAACTTTTTTAAGTATGTATTGAATTTATTTCCCAGCTCATCCCAACGTGAAGTTATTTATCACCCACGGAGGCTTACTCAGCACCCTCGAAGCGTTGCATTTCGGGGTACCTTTGATTACTATACCGATATTCGGAGACCAGCCAGCCAATGCGGCCAGGGCTGTCAGATCTGAATATGCTTTACGAGTAAATTTGGGTGACAATATGGCGAAGGACATCAAGGTCGCTTTGGATGAGATGATGAGCAATGACAAGTAAGCCTATTCAGACATACATACAGAGGTGCAAGTGTGTGTACCTACGCACTCACTCACTTACATACCCATACACTGACGCACTATACTATTGAAATGAGAAAGAAAAATAATATATACAGGGTGACTTTGACAAACCCGTCCAAATTCACACAGAAGAATCTTTAGTAAAAGTTATGAGAAACATGTATTTTAGGTTTTTATCACATAGTACAAAAATGTTGAGTAATCAGCATCACAAAGTCATTCAAAGAACTCGCAATTTACATAATACGGCGCTAGAGTGTCAATGACCTCTCCATCTGACCTAGTAAAAGGCCGAGAACTGCGGCATTGCACCGGGCGAGCGAATACGCATTACTCATTTACGCGGGTGTGACAGAGACAGGTCATAACAGGTTAACGTACGCTGTTTGCACCATATATGATTATTCTGTACGATTGAATTAATGATCCTATATGAAATATTGTATGGTGAAAATTTGACATACAATTTTTTTGCAAAAATGGGTTCCTTAAATGATGTTTAGTGCGTAATAATATAATATATATATATATATATATATATATATATATATATATATATATATATATATATATACGTATGTGTATGTGAGTACCAACTACTCACAGACATAATTTTATGCTCGTACACTCATTTACACACTTATGCACTCATACATTCAAAACGCGCATTAAAACGAGCGCGTAAAAGCCGATGCAATCACGCATTCACGAACTCACGCACTCGACCATATTTTACTGCATCCTACCTAGTATTTGTAGAGTTTTGGACTGTAAAACGATTATTGTTGTTTCAGATACTACAAAAAGGCAAAGTATTTGTCCAAATTGTTCCGAGACAGGCCAGTCTCTCCTTCTAAACTTGTAGCTCATGCAGTTAGAATAGCCATTGAGAGTAAAGGTATTTCGTTTTTATTATTATTCTTTGTGCAGGGGCGTAGTATGAATAATGACCCCTGCAGCCGGAGGCGGCCTGTCGTAAAAGGTTTATCCGTGCAGGGGCGGAGAAAGAATACTAACCTCTGCGGCTGGGGTCGGCCTGTCGTAAAAGGCGACAAAACAACCCACCCTAGCTACGTGGTAGGGCCTCAAAGCCCGTCTGGATGGCGACCATCTTTGGTCTTAAGTATGCCGCCATAATAACCTTGTGTTAGATAGAGAAAACCTTCACAGTTTTGTTTGAAGCATACGTGTTAAGAAATGTTTTGCAAAGCTTAGTTGTGTTGCCAGTGTGTGACGAGTGAAGCCAACATTATTTTAGGTTTTTAATTTATCATATTATAAAGCTGAAGAGTTTGTTTGATTGAACGCGCTAATCTCAGGAACTACTAGTCTGTTTTGAAAAATTCTTTCAGTGTTAGATAGCCCATTTATTGAGGAAGGCTATAAGCTATATAACATCACGCTAAGACCAATACAAGCGGAGCACCAATAAATAATGTTTCAAAATCAGGATTTCTTCCTTTTGAGAGCTTCCGCTGCGTGCGCTGCGGTAACGGTTAAAATTTCGCTAAAATAATGTATGACATAATTGTTCCCCTTTAAAAGTTCTAAAAAACGTCCACGACAACATATGTCTATCTTTTAAGGTGGGCTTACTATTATAACCTTTATTAGGCTAACCAAATTTGTTCTAAAATAAAGCATTATTTGTGAAGGTGTTTTTATAAAGATGATATTAATCATTATCCAAATAAATACGTTATTCATTACAAGTATTTAATTTAAAAGAAATATACCTTTAACAGCATTTGATTTCAATGAGTATCTTAGAAGATATCGCAGTTTTAAAATAACATCGCAGCAAAATAAATGATCAAGCGCGCAAAATAAGTATTCCACGCGGACAGTCGTGAGCAAAAACTAGTTTAAAAATAAGCGGGGATTTTAAGTCTGGTGGCATCGCATTTAAAAAGGTCTCGCGAGGCCCCTTTATACAAGGCCGAGTGCACGGGCCTACTTCGCCCACGCCTACAAGCTACGCCACTGCACGTGCTGATGGTTGTGTTTTGACAGTGACATTTTGACAATTATGCAATTATGTATATCTAAGTTATCTAGTATGGTATACCATAGAGTAGATTCTAAAGTGAGATCCAGTTAAGTAAATTTTTATAACCAACTATTTTCCATCTCATCTAATCTTTCATTACAGGAGCATATCACTTACGTTCAAAAGCTCTTCTATACTCATGGTACGAACGTTGGCTGATAGACGTGATAGCTCTACTTCTGATCATATTCGTCGCAGTTCTGATCATCGTCAAACGATTAGCCGTCTCCATATTCAAGAAGAAAGTGAAGAATACAAAAGAGTATAAATTAAAGAAGAAATAAATGATCTTTGAGTAAATTGCATGTATTATTTCATTATAAGGAAGACCTTAACTAAAATCTGTCGATGAAACCGAAATTGCGTGTGGGCGTCCGTCATTTTTACATAAGAAAGAAAATATGTTTATTTGATGGAACCATTTTACAACCAGTTTTATAAAATTCATCAATTGTATATCTACCAAATTAGGTCGAACACTCAGCATGGTGTTGTGTCGGTATTAACTGACCCAGCACTGGTTTTCATTGCTGACCTTTTCGGGCCTATGAGGCTAACATTTAAAAACAATATACACACATACATACATACATAAATACATACACACATATGACTTTGACAAAACCGTCCAAATTCACACAGAAGAATCTTTAGTAAAAGTTATGAGAAACATGTTGATTAGGAATGGCCACAACGCTGAAGCAACCCTGACTCCGGCTCACTCGACGCCCGTAAATCCCCACGAACCCAGTAAGGTCAAAATGAAGCACTTACCGCTACTGGAGCTGTGGCAGGAATAGGCTAGGACTCGGCCTTGGCGCTTCCACCACCGGTTGGTGCGTATACGGGGAACGGTCGGTAGCAAAGTTGTATTGGGTTTTCAACGTTTTTTCTGGAGCAGACGCGCGTCGATACTCAGGCAGCCAATGATTTTGGTATGTCGCAACAATATCAGTAATGTTATGACTAACTGTTTTTATCGATTAAAAATATTATACTCTATTAGGCCGTATATCAAAGCAGAAGTTAGAAAGAGATTAATAGAGAGCTTGGTCCTATCCAAGCTAAATTATTGTGATGTAGTATACGTAACGTGACCATACGTCCCGCTTTGGGTGGGATTGTCGCGCTTTCAGGCTGTCCGTCCCGCTGTCCCCAACGAGAACAAAAATGTCCCGCTTTTACGAATAAAACTTTATACCTACTTATTTACTTGCCTACATTAATATCGCGAAAGACGGCAGCGCAGCGTAGACGCGGGTTGACAGTCAGGAACAAGCGAGAGCGAGCGACTGACATGCGAGAACGGGATAGACGAAAAATGATAGTTGATAATAATAATAATATAATAATAATAATATTTTGTGACAATTCACACAGCGCCATCTAGTCCCAAACTAAGTAGCACTTGTGTTATGGGTACTAGACAACTGATATACTACTTATATACTTTTTTTTTGTAAATAAATACATATTATACATAAACACCCAGACGCGAGACGGGAATCGAACCCGTGACCTCCGCAAGCGTACCGAAGTGCGTTATCCGTTACGCCACCGAGGTCAAGTTGATTTATCTGTTGTGCATGTGTTTTTTTTTTTTTTTTTTTTTTTTTTTTTATTGCTTGAGTTCAGCAGACAGGCAAACGGCCCACCCTGGCAGGTGGTCACCGTCGCCTATGGACGTTTGCAGCACCAGAGGCACCACCAACGCGCTGCCGGTCTCGAAGAAATTTTATAACGCCTTTTTTGAAGAACCCCATATCATACCGCGCTGAGAAAACCTCAGCCGGAAGCTCATTCCAGATCTTGAGAGTACGCAACATGAACGTTCTGGAGAACCGTTTCGTACAGGAAGGAAGAGGCTCCAAGAAATGGGGATGAACACCCAGCCGATGGCTTAAAAAAAAAAAAAAAAACTTAAAAACTTACCAAATACTAACTAATCCCAACTCCTTATTGTATTAGAAAATACATACTGAAGTAACTCTAATTTTGTTGTAGCAAAGTAGTTTTTTGTTGCGAAATTATTTATAAATATTATTTTTGGGGCAAGTTGGTGTAAGAATTAAGATGTCAGTGAGGGTAAGATACCATAATAAATTATTTCAAGTCATTTTTTAAACCATAATTTTTATTTTGCACTTAAATATACATCTTACACTGACGTATTCTATATATGTATTTATTTATATACGAAATTCTGTAGGCGTCCCGCTTTGACACGAAAAAAAAATGGTCACCTTAAGTATACGGGCCCTGCCTATTATCACGAACGGAGCGTCTTATTCAGCGCATACAAAATGCTTGTGTCCGTTACTGTTTTGATGTGCCAAGAAGAAACCATATTACTCCATATTTAAACGAAAATAACATGCTAAAAATGGCAGCTAGAAGAAAGCTTTACACTTATCTTGTTAGCTTTTTGGTGTGATCACTTCAGAGCACCCTAAATATATGTATAATAAGATAGACTGGAGGCGGGATAGGTCACAATTTAATGCCACAAGATCTATTACAAAACCTTAATAACAGCGAAGCACAGGACAGCTGCTTTCAGAGGCTGTTTCAAGGATGCTGCCACTCATTGTTGGAATAACATTCCTCCACCCATCAGAAACCTGAAAACGGTGAATACATTTAGGATCCATTATAAAAGACATTTACTTACATTATATATATATATATATATATATATATATATATATATATATATATATATATATATATATATATATATATATATATATGTGTTTTGAGCAAATAAATGATGTTGATTTCTGCAACGCCCCCGGCTTGTGCGTCACCTGAAAGGTGCCTTGAGTGACATTTTCCCCGACCTACTAGATAGGTTGGAGGTGGAACACTCCTCCACACCACTGCCTTCACCGGGTAGGCCCTTCGGCCCTCCCAGCTAGCAAACCCTTAATTCCGTGAGGGTCATCGGCAGCAGTACACATTACTACTTAGAAAAATGGTGGAGGCCATTTTAAGTACGCCGCCATTTTGTATTTGCTATTATCTCATCGATATTAAATGCGTAACACCGAGATGAGTTCCCAGAAATATAATTGCTCAATTTATATTCTTACCGTATCTTATCTTATCTTATCTTATTTTGGGGCCGAGAAATATCTCGGACACTTCGACCCAATGGGATCTTTTGTGTTCCCCTAGATAGCAATCACTCCTCTCCAATCTCCTTGAAGATCTGCTTCATGAGCCTAACAATGAGGTATGGAGATAGGAGCCTGTAGTCTTCCGGTGTTGGATATCCTACCCCCAAAAGATTCATTCGCCTCCTGGCCAATGCATCACATGTACACAGTAGGTGTTCCATGCGTTCTGTATGTTCCCCACACAACCTGCACATGGGTGTCGCGGTTAGACCCATTTATTCTTACCGTAACACGCTAAACATTTTCAATGATTGCCCAACATGTGTTACGGCCTGTTAATGAGTTGTAGGTATTGTTTGAAATCGGTATTTTTGTAAAAGTTCTAGCTGTATTTATGTGTTATGTGAAAATCATATAAAAAGGCTTTTTTTCATAAACGGAATTGACAGACCGTGCAGGGACGGAGAAAGAATAATACTACTAACCTCTGCGGCCGGGGTCGGCCTGTCGTAAAAGGCGACAAAACAACCCACCCCAGCTACGTGGTATGGCCTCAAGCCTCAAGCCCGTCTGGATGGCGACCACCTTTGGTCTTAAGCATGCCACCATGATAGCCTTGTGTTGTGTTTCGGCATTAGTGACCCAAGTTCCAGTACCTATATGGGACAGCAGCGTATTCGCGATGCCGTCAGCCTGTCTGCTGTCCTACAGCATTAAAAAAAGGCACCCAAACTAGAACAAACTATTTGCTGCATCAGATACATATTTTTTATGTTATTATTGACTACCTTTATTTATTGCTCAACGGCCTTCACACATTGAAATGTATATATACATATATCTATGCTTCCCGTGCAGGAACGGAGTAAGAATACTGACCCCTGCGGCCGGGGTCTGCCTGTCGTAAAAGGTAGCAAAACAACCCAAGGTAGGTAGGGCTCCAAGCCCGTCTTGGTGGAAATCACCTCGGGTCTCTCAATGTGCCGCTATAATTGACCGTGTGTTATGTTTTGGAATTAGTAACCCCAGTTCCAGGTACGGAGAAAGCGTGTCCTCGTAAACGTCCATAAGTAAAAGGAAATGCGACCCGTCATGCAACTGTAGGGCAGAGGACCTTCCAATTAAAATTAAGAGCTCGTATTTGGAGAGAATTTTCTAGGTGTCTAGTAACCTATTTTTCAGAGTACAAAGTAAAAAAAATTGACGATTTTTGTGACCCACCCTAGGATAAATATCCCACCATAGTATGTAATTCAGCAATTTTTATCACGTAACGTATATATCTTATTAATATATCTTTAAACGCGCAATTCTTGTATATCTATACAAATAAATAAAATTGGAGGGTCTGTTTGTAATATTAAAATAACCGCTTTTTACTAAGTTCATTCGGACGTATACACGGTACATATACCAAAACAACATTTTTTACAATTTTTGTCTGTCTGTCTGTTTTTTCCGGCTAATCTCTGAAATGGCTCCACCGATTTTGACGGGACTTTCACTGGCAGATAGCTGATGTATCAGGGAGTAACTTAGGCTATTTTTATTTTAGAAAAAAATAATAGTTTTTGTTAAAAATGATAAGTTTCGGAAATTTTAAAATCCAATTTAAGTTGACCTCAGATTTATATCATTAATCATATGAAATAGGATTCAGCTTAGGCTGGACTTAATAGATTGAATTTCCAATTTAATTTGACATCATATATCCAAAAAATGCTGCCTAAAGTCACTATTCCACGCGGACGGAGTTGCGGGCACAGCTAGTATATATATATATAATTGGAATCTCGAAATCGGCTTCAAAAATTTTCATGAAATTTAGTATACGGGGGGTTTCGGGGGCGATAAATCGATCTAGCTAGAAATCATTTCTAGAAAATGTCAAAAGGTGGCGTTTGAGTAGTCCCAATTTAAACTGAAAAATGACTCTTCCTGACATATATCGGCGAATAATAATACTATTTTTTTAAATTGCTTTAACGACACAACAACACTAAAGCTATTCCAGCAGATGGCGTTGTTAAGTAACACGAAGTCAATGAGTGTTTGCTTTGAGGATAGACTAAGAAAATCAATTGTTAATTTCCAAAAAACACAATTTATAAAAAAAAATACCGAGCAAAGCTCGGTCATCCGGATATTATAGTATAACACGCTTTAAATTATGTAACAAGCATGACTTATTGAACGTGTCCAGGGGCCCCATGCTCAACAATGGGAAGTGTATTAATAATTAAACAATATTTGTGAGCCGGTTATGTAAATAAATAATTTACATCAAACTAAAATGTTTATTAAATACTACATAGTCGTTTTGCAATTGTACCCATGATGAGGCAACTTTCACAGTTACATTCAGGTCGAGAGTTCAATAATAAGTCACCTGTTTAACATCTCTATGAGCATCAGTCAGTGTCGATACGCGATTATAATATATCGTTTATTAAATAAAAAAGATTGTTTAGTTCTTTTAAAAAAGTTCCAAAGTAAAAGAGAATTTTCATATTATTACTGAATTTAGCTAGATAAAATCGGTCAATTATTAGGGCATTTTATCTTAGCGTCAAACATCGATTGCAACCCAAGCTTCTCCACTTCGGAAGGTCTTCAGCCAGCACTTGTTAGGTCTACCTTTCTTACTGGCTCCTGGCTGAAGGATCATGGCTAGACATTTGTTTCCCACGTAAGTAGTCGGTTGCAGTAAAAAGTGGCGACACTCCTGGAGTCATATTCATTTACGTGACACGCAGTTCCTGTTTGTGTCTCGTCAGCACCGGTCACGTTTCACAGCCTTAAAAGGACAGACCTCCCTTCGACTTAAACGGCATCTTGTGGTCACAAATGACACCATTCACGCCATTTGGCCCACGCGACAGCAATGCCTTGACGTCGCATTTATTGCCACCAAACACCAGGTTGCCTATGCGCAGGTGTGGGATCTGTTGAGTTAAAGTGCTTGGTCTTCGCTTCATTGATATTCAGACCGCTATCCTAAGTCACTAATGCCGGAACACAACACAAAGTCACTATCGCGGCATACTTAAGACCAAAGGTGGTCGCAATCCAGACACGCTTGGTGTCCTACCACGTAACTAGGGTTGTTGTCGCCTTTAACGACAGGCCGACCCCGGCCGCAGAAGTCAGTATTGTTTCTCCGTACCTGCATCGATAATTATAAAAAAGTGACATGAATATTTTGGCGAGTCACACCTATTGTCAAAACATTTTTCCTCTTTACGAGATCTTTGAATTGAAAAACCCCGTGCAGTGGTGGAGTAAGGTAAGGCCCCTGCGACCGGAGGCGGCCTGTAGTAAAAGGCGACTAAACATCCCTAGATAAGTAGCAACTCTAATCCCGTCTGGATGTTACCAATCTTAAAATACAGCGCCATAATGACCTTGTGTTACGGCACAACACAAGTCAAGGCAAGTGATCCAGGTTCTGAAACCTGGGTCACTTATCACAGCGCGTTAACACTGCCTCTGATATTCCAAACGTCTATAGGCGACGGTGACTACTTATTATCGGGTGGTCCATTTACTACTCAGCTATAAAAAAAAATTAAAGATATCGCGGTCAAATTAACAACAAATACCGCGGTTCAGGCGGTACAAAAAAAAAGAACATTGAAAAGTACATCTAAAATAATTACCAAACAAGGTCTTAACAAATATTAGTAAAAACGAGTTTTATGGTCATTAATTATATAAAAAATATTAATAAATTTACATACTTAAATTAATTTAGAATTAAAAGAACTCTGAGTGCGGAAGAAATTACAGTGATTATTGTGATATTTTTGGATTGTTTGAAGTGAACATGAAATACTTTATTGGGTTGATGGTAAGTGACTCTAGTTTTAAGATTTTTCCGACTTTTTCTTCTCCACTTCGATCACGATCCTTGGCATCTCTGGTGGTCAGTCCATTGGCACACATATCAACCCCTACCACGTCAAGCCAGCACTTTTTGGGTCTACTCCTCCTGACGGGACCCAGCGGTGGCGGCATGGCCAGACATTTGTTCCCCACATAAGTAGCCGGTTGCCGTAAAACGTGGCCATACGTACGCAGCGCTCGTGTTTGTTATCTGCCGTCGAGAGATCCTTGACGATATTATTATTGTCACCCGAAGCCTCTTCCGAGAAATGTAATGCAGGTGATGCTTCGTGGTGATGATTCGTGTCTGTCTGTCTGTATTTTCCGGCTAATCTCTGAAATGGCTGCACCGATTTTGACGGGACTTTCATTGGAAGATAGCTGATGTATCAAGGAGTAACTTAGGCTATTTATATTTTAGAAAAAATAAATAGTTTTTTGTTAAAAATGATAAGTTTCGGAAATTTTTATTCCAATTTAAGTTGATCTCAGATTAATATCATCAGTCATATGAAACTGGGTTCAGTTTAGGCTGGACTTTGTAGGTTCGAACGTACGTATTCCGGAGGCGCATGGCGTAACAGTTGCATTCGATAATACTGACTGTTAGCATATTTCATTTATATTTTAGGGTTTATATGGTTTGTAATCCAAAATAAACCATAAGATATATCCAAAAATTTCTACATAAAGTCACTATTCCACGCGGACGGAGTCGCGGGCACAGCTAGTATAATATATATTTGAAATATGTTTAGTTGTTAAGCGCAATAGACGCGATGATAGCAAAATATGCATCCATAAAAGTACCAGAAAATTTAAAAAAAGACTTTATGAATGGTAAATTATGACATTTTTTTAAAGGCTTGGCAAATTTTATTTTTATTAGTATTTAATATTATTATAATAATGAGTATGATGTTAATGGAACACAAATAGCGATAAAATATTTATGTTAATTATAAACGGCAGCGTTTTGCGAATGTTTTGAATAGTAAATAGACACATAATAAACTGGATATAAACTGTTCAATAGACGTTGGCTGTTGATATTCGGTCTGGGCCGCCTGCGCTTGAATATTGAAGCAACCTCTTCTCACTTGTTTAGAACATTTTTTGTTTTTCGTTTCGTTTGATTTCGCTTGTTTGTTTTTAGAACTTGCAAATATTCAGGACGAATAATGAAGACGATAATTAATAATGAGATGTAGGATGACTTTTATTTTCGACAGGATTATAATAGCTATATTCTTAAAATGAAACCGGCATTGGCAGTAACATTTTTATATTATTATTTATGAACCGTGGTTTAATTAATTTTTTGAATGATGAGTTCTTGACAAGTTATGTGTTCAATTGTGTGCATTTTGTATTATTTTAATTTAGCTTTTTATTTATTTAAAATTCTGTAATAATACAATTAAATAAAAGAATGGGTTCCCCAACATAATATTTATTACCCAATAATATTTTTTTTATAGCTAGAGTTCAGCAGACAGGCAGACCCTGGCAGGTGAATACCGTCACGTGATGGCGGGAGGGGAGTGTGGTGGTCGACTCCCGCTCCCTCTCATCATTCCTGGAGTCCAACATATCCCTCGGTTCTACCGGGCCGGGGAACCCATCAGGAGAGGATTTTTTTCCGAGACAAAAAAACTAGATCGTAGGGCTACTTGGAGCCCACCACCCCTGGTCTATAAATATGCCGATATAGTAACTGTGCCGTGTGACCCCGGCCAGTGAAAAGAATAGGGTCACCCCAGGTCATTCCAAGGGAGTCGTAAAAGGCGACTGATGGACTACTCCTTTGCCAGCTTGCATGCGGCAAAGGAAGTGCACCTCTCGGTTTTCCTCTAGGGGTTGGGAGGTCAGACGGCAGTCGCTCCCGTAAAAACCTAAACCTAGCCAAACAACATGGTAGTAACAAGAAAGGGAATTGTCACGGATAGGGCGTCGCCGCATAACGACGCGCAGGAACTTCGCCCGACTCCTGTGACAAGTGGACTAGGGCTGCCGTGCCGTGGGCGAGCACGGCTAAAGACACTAGCCCCATCCAAAAGGAAACTCCGCTTCGCAACTTGGAATATTGGCACGCTGACTGGACGCGCGAGAGAGTTGGCCGATGTACTCTCCAGGCGGAGGGTGGCCGTGGCGTTCCTGCAGGAGACTCGGTGGAAGGCCAGCAGATCCCAGTTCATTGGGAATGGCTACAAACTGATCTACACGGGTGCACCTGGTGGGGAAAATGGGGTCGCCATAGTGCTCTCGGAGGAGCTCCAGGACGACATTTTAGAGGTGAAGCGCTGTAGCGATCGGCTTATGGTTGTGAGGGTGCTTGTTGGTGGGGTAGTCACCCACTTGATAAGCGCCTACGCGCCACAGGCCGGTTGTAGCGACGCCGACAAGATAGCGTTTTGGAACCTACTCGGAGAAGTGCTTCGTGGGATTCCATTGTCACATGGGATCGTTTTGGGCGGTGATCTAAACGGTCATGTGGGTGATGAATGTGGGGAATTTGAGCGTGTTCACGGTGGATTTGGGTATGGTAACCGCAACGCGGAAGGGGAGGATATCCTCAATACGTGTGCGGCTGCCGACCTTGCCATCGTGAACACGTATTTCAAAAAGAGACCCGAGCATCTCATCACCTACAAGAGCGGGAGGAATGCTACCCAAATCGACTTCCTACTCACTAGGAGACACCACATCAGCAAAGTAGCCAACTGCAAGGTCATACCCGGTGAGAGTCTCACTGCACAACACCGTCTTCTTGTCATGGACCTCTGCGTGAAGCCCAAGGGCAAACGTGTCGATCGCCTTCAGCGTCGAATCAGGTGGTGGCTGCTCGATGAAGTCAAGTCCCAGGAGCTCGCCTCTTCCATCGGCGACAAGTGCGCCGGTGGTGAGGGCGAACCGGTTCAAGCTTACTGGGACAGGATTCGGGCGGCTATCCTTGGGTCGGCGAGGGAGGTGCTTGGTGTGTCTAAGGGTGGTCGCAAATGTGACAAGGAGACTTGGTGGTGGAACGACACAGTCCAGAGGGAGACTAGAGCGAAGAAAGCCCTCTTTAAAAAGTGGCAAGCGTCCAGATCTCCTGAAGATCGCGACGCATATAGGTCTGCCAAGCGCGCCACTAAGAGAGCTGTAGCCAGAGCCAGACGAGACCACTTACAACCACTATACGACAAGTTGGAATCGTCTGAGGGGCAGAAGCTCATTTATAAGTTGGCGCGCTCCAGGGTCAAAGCGGCACAGGATATTTCCAAGTGCCGCTGTGTAAAAGACCCTGTGGGCAACCTGCTATGCGAGGACCTCGCGGTGAAGGAGAGATGGCGCTCATATTTCCACGAGCTGCTGAACACGCAGCACAAAGAGGTCCAGCCGCCAGATCTTCCTCCGAATCAAGGACTAGTGCCACTGGTAACGCCTGCAGAGGTCCAGAATTGTCTTCGCCGCATGAAGAATCGGAAAGCTGTTGGATCCGATGGAGTCCCCATCGAAGCCTGGAAGGCGATGGGCTCTCGTGGTGTGGGCATCTTAACCGACCTCTTTAACCGGACACTCCTCACCGGTACGATCCCGAGCCAATGGAGACTGAGTATCATTACTCCAGTCTTCAAAGGCAAGGGGTCGGTGCAGGAGTGCGGTAATTACAGGGGGATTAAGGTCATGTCCCACACCATGAAGCTCCTCGAGAGGGTTATCGACTCTCGGATTCGGCAGGAGTGCACTGTCTCGGGATGTCAGTATGGGTTTCGCCCTGGTCATGGGACTATGGATCCGGTTTTTGCCCTAAGGACTGTCGCGGAGAAATACAGGATGAAGAATACGCCTCTGCATTGCCTGTTTCTTGACTTGCAGAAGGCCTTCGACTGTATTCCTCGCGCGATAATCTGGTGGGCATTGCGATCTAAAAGGGTTCCAGAGGCCTATATTGACATCATCCAAGACATGTACCGTGACTCCGATTCCGTAGTTCGAACCGCTGTTGGCGACACAAAACCTTTCGCCATCACCGTCGGGGTGCACCAAGGATCCGTCCTTAGTCCGTTTCTGTTTAGCGTGGTATTAGACGTATTGTCAGACAGCATCAGAAACTCACATGAGCAGCCCCCGTGGCTGCTTATGTATGCTGATGATATCGCGCTGGCAGACTCGGACAGGGGTAGGCTGGTGCGACGTGTGAAGGCGTGGAAGGAGTCGCTTGAGAACGGTGGTCTGAAGCTCAATGTGGCGAAGACCGAGTACTTGGCCTGTAACTCCACAGATCCCACACCCGTACGCATAGGCGGCGACACGGTCGAGCGCACGGACCAAGTGAAATACCTGGGATCTGTGTTTCATGCGTCTGGTGACATCGATTGTGACGTCAAGGCACGCATTGCTGCCGCGTGGGCCAAATGGCGTGAGGTAACTGGTGTCATTTGTGACCCCAAGATGCCGGTAAAGTTGAAGGGACAGGTCTATAAGACCATCATTAGGCCTGTCCTTTTATACGGATGTGAAGCGTGGCCGGTGCTAGAGCGACACAGGCAAGAACTGCGTGTCACGGAGATGAATATGCTGCGGTGGATGTGTGGAGTGACGCGGAAGGACCGCGTTAGGAACTCCCGCATTCGCGGCAGTCTTCATGTCCGTGACATTGCGGATAAACTGCAGGAGTGTCGGCTCCGTTGGTACGGCCACGTTTTACGGCAACCGGATGATTACGTGGGAACCAAATGTCTGGCCATGCCGCCTCCGCCGGGCCCCGGCAGGAAGGGTAGACCCAAAAAGTGATGGCTTGACGTCGTAAGGGGTGATATGCGTGCCAATGGGCTCAATACCAGGGATGCTGAAGACCGTGCGAAGTGGAGTAGAAAAAGTCGGAAAGCGGACCCCGGGCACCGAAACGAAAGTTTAGGATGCAACCGGGATAACGCTTAGATGATGATGATGAGTAACTTGTCTTCCGGTATAAGTGGCACAGGTTCCAGTTCCCAAAAAAAAGGTAAAAAAACCACTAAAATATTCCTTCTAAGTTCAAGCAGCCTATTCGGAACAAATTCAAACTTTTTACACGACGTATAAGATCTCCCCGACTTCACAAAACATTGTTCATCAAGAAAAACAAACGTAATATCACAGTAATGTAGGGACGCAATTCTGCCTCATTACAATCACCGTGTACGTGTAAAGTAGATACGGTTTGATTAAATATATGTATTTAATTGTGCAGAACCATGTAAATACTCATCATTAAATGTTGGGTGTGTCTAATAATTTGAATTTATAATAATGTATAATAGAAATATTTATAATAATTTGTCTACCATCTTTATTATTCAAGTTTCGAAATGTTCAGTGTTGAATATATTATGTTAGCTATTTTTATATATTGGTAGACAGGTAAACGGCCTATCCAATAGTATTTGGAGGTGCAGGAGATCTTTTTTTACAATTTTTGTCTGTCTGCCTGTTTGTTCCAGCTAATCTCTGAAATGGCTGGACCGATTTTGACGGGACTTTGACTGGCTGATAGCTGATGTAACAAGGAGTAACTTAGGCCAATTTGGTTTTAGAAAAAAAAATTAGTTAAAAATTATCATTTTCGGAAATTTTTGATTTTCAATTTAAGTTGACCTCAGATTTACATCATCAATCATATGAAATAGGGTTTAGCTTAGGCTGGACCTTGTAGGTTGTATTTCTAATTTAAGTTTTTGCAGTTGTTTGCATGTTTTATTTATTTATATTTTAGGGTTTGTAATCCAAAATAAACCATAAGATATATCCAAAAAATGCTGCCCAAAGTCAAAAACTAGCACGAAATACAGCATGTAATACATGGCCACTTGGTGTCACGGAATAAAGAGAGACAGCTATATGTTAGAACGCGCATTATTGCATAAAGAGGTGCGAAATTCAAAATTACAATATTACATTCAACAGAGCCAATTGGTGGAATTGCCGCCTTCGCCCCGATCACCTTAGGGGGCGTGTCTCTGCCCAACTTGCTACAACATCTGGTACCTCGAATCCAGAACAACGATGATATAGGCCGAGATGTGAAAAACTGAGTGAATGCAGGATGGATGAAATGGCGACGGGTCCCAGGAACAATTTGCGACCCACGAGTGTCGTTTATACTTGAAGATATAATATATAAGACCTGTTATATTGCATGGTGGAGAAACCGATACTTACTCAAGAAGACCAAAATGTACATCGTAATAACTTTGGTCTTTCATATTTTCCTATATGCTGCAGAATCGACGCTTTTGAGATGTGGTGCTGGCGGCGAATGTTGTGCATTCCATGGACGGCTCGCAGGACAAACATCTCAATCCTTCAAGAACTTAAAATAGCTCAGAGATTGTCGAGCATTTGCCTTCAGAGAGTGCTGCTATATTTCGGCCATATTGCCCGAAAACCCTCCGATAACTTGGAGAAATTAATAAGTGCGCAAAAAGCTGGGCACACGAATTACAGACGCCCTAAACCACGCCAAAGACAGAGAGCAGTGAAAACGGTGCTGTCGTGATATCAGTTGGTAGCTCACAACGCTCAGCAGTGAGCAAACGATTGGAGGAGGATGATATTGGACATAGATTGGAATCCTAGGCCACAAAAGGGAAAGATGAAGAAGTTATTGCACGCTGCGAGTGTTGAGATGGATGAGTAGAGTTATAAAAAGGAAGAAGCAGGTGAAGAGACCAAGGTCGTAGCCATTCAATCTGGCTCGGGCTACTCAGTTAGGGATTTCTCGCCTTTTAAAACAGGTCGTCCTAGCCGCACGGGTCAGAATCATTGCCCCTGCATGGATAAAGAATATAAAATATTAATAACTAGCTGTGCTCGCGACTCCGTCCGCGTGGAATAGTGACTTTGGGCAGCATTTTTTAGATAAATCTTATGGTTTATTTTGGATTACAAACCTTATAAACCCTAAAATATAAATAAATGAAATATGCAAACAGTCAGTGTTATCGAATGCAACTGTTACGCCAGGCCGCCTCCGGAATACGTGCGTTCGAACCTAAGCTAAACCCTATTTCATATGATTGATGATATAAATCTGAGGTCAACATAAATTGGAATATAAAAATTTCAAAACTTATTAACAAAACCTAAAAATAGCCTAAGTTACTCATTGTTACATCAGCTATCTGCCAGTGAAAGTCCCGTCAAAATCAGTGCAGCCATTTCAGAGATTAGCCGGAACAAACAGACAGACAGACAAAAATTTTAAAAAATGTTGTTTTGGTATATATGTACCGTGTATACGTCCGAATGCACTTAGTACAAAGCGGTTATTTTAATATTACAAACAGACACTCCAATTTTATTTATTTGTATAGATAAACGCTTTCGCAATATCTCCATTGATAATTTATAATTCAACAATGTAAAAAAAGAAATACAATTTACATTTGTAATGGAGTTGCAAGGACGACCTCGTGCGTCAAAGGTCAATATTTTACACAACCCAAATGTGTCTAAAATGTATACTTTCGGAAGGTTAAAACCCACTTAGCAAAACGGCTACAAATGTAAAATAAATTATTCGTTGACATACAAACCGTAACTTTAAATACACTTGCGTGATTTTGTTTATTGCGGTGAGACAGCGCAAAATCATCGGTCGAATCCAAGAGGGGACATCAGAAGACAAGAGCGTCCGAAAACTAGATGGAGTGTGATATCCGTCTAACCCCAGGACCATACTGGACCAGAGTTGCAGAAGACTGAGCTGGAGGAGGCCTATGCCAAGAGGCACGCCGAACTGCGAGATATATTATATAGAAAAATTCATAAAATCAAAAATGTTAAATTGCATGTAGTACGGAATAAAGGGCTTTATTATTATAAGGACAAGAACACGCTGCTGTCCGCATTTCGGTACTGGATCCTGGGTCACTAAAGCTGGAACATAACACAAGGTTATTATGGCAGCATACTTATAGTTGCCATCCAGACGAGCTTGGAACTAGAACAGGCTGACCCTGGCCGCAGGAGTCAGTATTTTTACTCCCTAGACATATAAAACGGTTATTTTTAATTTCCACTTTGAGCTAGTATTTGCTGCAGATGTTGGAGTCGCCTTAGGGGGTATAGTATTACAATGGTTGCTTCACTGGCTCGGTAATGTCCACGTACGTCCACGTCCTGTACCCTTACATAGATAGTAGACCGGGCTGAGCAAAGTGGAAACAACTTAAACAGCATTGCTGACTGTGAAATGGTACAGAGCTTTAACTACCTCGGCTCTACTATCTCCAACGCTGGAGGATGTGGCGACGCGATCAGACTCAACCCTCTAGTTTGCATGTAGTTGTAGCCACCGTATAATAATAATAAAAAACAGGGAAGCTCTGAAAAGTCATCATACATAATCGTCGGCCACGTTGCATATGTACTATCCATATCCACGAAGCATCGCCCTCAACCGGATCACATTTCTCGGAAGAGACTTCGGGCGATAATAATAACAACGTACATATTAAATCGACAACGCGACCACACGCTCACTGCGCAACGTCTCAGCCAGGAATGACCGCAACGGCGCGACCGCGAACATCATCGTCACCTGCGGAGGCAGCAGTGCGGGACGAGGACTCGACCAAATTTCGAAGAAACGATAATCCTGTTGTCAAGCCATGGTTGAAATATTTAATTTCCAAGAATTTGTGATTATTTGTGTCGTGTAAAAACATCTGCATTTGTTTACTTTTTAAACGCTTCTGATTGGTCGACGATCTCCAGCCAATTCGTATATAAAGAGCACGAATTTTGAAATAAATTATTCAGTACGGGATCAGTACTCAATACGGCTTCCGTATTGATACAGCTAAACCATCCCTGGTGTTGTTTCATTTATAACCCAAATGGTGACCCTCTGAAACACTGACCCCGGTCACCAAATAGTAATTCATAAATTTTTAATCATTTTTCCAAACTGAAAGTTTAAAAAATGGCTCATATTTATTAATACACCACTAAACGCCGCGCGCCATGTTTGAATTTAGCTGTAAAAAGCGCGAGTGAAAGCCTAAAGTTGTATCTTTATACAACTTTTCCCCGATTTATACGGAAGATAAGTTCCCGACAAAACCGTGTAAAATGAAATAAACCTCCAATTTGACATGTTTATTATTTTGTTATTACTTATTTTATTGTGTAGTAGTTTTATTATAAACTAGCTGTGTCCGCGACTCCGTCCGCGTGGAATAGTGACTTTAGGCAGCATTTTTTAGATATACGGGGTCAAATTCAATTGGAAATTCAACCTACTTAGTCCAGCCTAAGCTGAACTAATAGGGTTCAGCTTAGGCTGGACTTGTGACCTCAGATTTATATCAATAAATCTGAGGTCAACTTAAATTGGATTATAAAATTTCCGAAACTTATCATTTTTAACAAAAACTATTTTTTTTTTCTAAAATAAAATTAGCCTAAGTTAGTATATCAGCTATCTGCCAGTGAAAGTCCCGTCAAAATCAGTGCAGCCATTTCAGAGATTAGCCGGAACAAACAGACAGACAGACAAAAATTTAAAAAAATGTTGTTTTGGTATATGTACCGTGTATACGTCCGAATGCACTTAGTAAAAAGCGGTTATTTTAATATTACAAACAGACCCTCCAATTTTATTTATTTGTATAGATGTAAGCGATAAAGAGTTATCTATCTAAAGTAAACAAATTACAGAGAAAGAGAGAGAGAGTTGAATAAAGGAGGACTGCATTTTTGGTGTAATAAAAATACAGTAATAAAATCAATAAAAATCTACATTTTAAAACATGTTTTGTGTTAAATAAAATATCGCAACAACTTCGTTCCTGTTTAAAGGATGTTGCTTTTTTGACATACACATTTTTCTTTCTTAATTTGCAGGTTCTATCGATGTTTGCGATAGCACGATGCCAGATCGACGAAATCATCAGAAATGACGTGGACGGACCTCATCCAGATGGATCTTACAAATGGGCTTTCCAGACCGGTAAGGATACCTATTTTATATAAAGTATATGCCCAGAGGTTGCCAATCCAATGTAATGAAATATTTAAAAAAAAATTGTCGCGACAAAATCTAGTATTTCGCTGATTGGCGGAGCTGCGCGTGTCAGAGTCGGCCATATTTCGTTCATAGCTCCCGCACTCGCAGCCGCCATTGCAGCACCCGGAGCACAACAAAGACTCGTTGAATTCTTATTTTTTAGTAACGATATTTTTAAAACGGAATTTTAAATTAATTGGAATTTCGAGTGGTGGCCACCCTGTTTTTATAGCTGTGGGACAGCATACAGGCTGTCGGCCCGCTTAGAATTTAGCAGTTACCGTCGCATACGGGTACAGGAATTTAGGTCACTAATGTCGGAACACAACGCAAGGTTATTATGGCGGCATACATAAGACCAAAGGTGATTGCGGTCGGTAGCTAGGGTGGGTTGTTTTAGTCGCCTTTTACGACAGGCTGACCTCGTAGGTGTCAGTATTCTTTCTCCGCCCAATGGATAAGAACTTCGTGCATTCGATCCTCTACCGGGACATCTTTTCATCGAAAGACTAGCACCGATTTCCAGCTCATCAGTTCTATTTCTGCCGTCGTCTGCGACTGCGAAGTCAGGGGCTGTACCACGGAAGGTACAGGAACGGAATGCAATTAAGGATCTAAGAAACTTTTAAAGAGCATGTCTTACATATTGCAAAACGCAACACGAGTTGAAAAAGATCTCGCGTGCAATTAAAAGACATCATACAGAATTTAATATATTTGAATACAACACAACTATCATCTCATCAGATAAACGTTTATCATCAGATAAACCAAATCGATAGTACGGACAGAACACTAAAAATGTCCACTTTAAAGCATATCTTGTTATGTATGTTGGCCCGTGTCAGGGGCGCCTTCTTTACAAGATTCGTCCTACCACGTGGCACCACAAATATTTGTGATTTCCTCCGTCGCCTAATGTAATTGTCAGGTACGTTCAAGCATATTGATTTAACAGTCCAGGGTTGTGGATTTTCCTCCTCTTCCCCTGAATTGTGTCACGCTTTGTAAAAGGTTTATACTTGGAGGTCAGTAGACAGGCAAAAAGCCCACCTGCTATTAGGTGTTAGCCTATGGACGCTTGCTACCAACAACGGTGTGAGAATTCAAAATACTTAAGCTACTATTCTTTTATTTCCTACTTTATCTGTCACACTTTGTTTATCTGATACTCGAAGAGATTTCACAATGGTATTTATCGGGATTTTTTTCTGTAGGGGGTGGTATATATCACGAACAACGCGGAGTCCAAAGGGACACCGGTCTCCTGGTAGAAGGACAGTATCAGTACACAGCCCCCGACGGACAGGTGAGGTGTTATTAAATTGATTATATTCTAACAATACGTAGCAGCATCGCGTTCTTCTGAAGTCGAGAGTTATCAGTTTAAACTTTGTATTAGAGATAAAATAAAATTTTAAATATTTATCTGTCTAGTTTTCAACATTTTTTTTATTTATAAATATTTAAATGTCTTTGTACGTTTTTTGACAAAATGAATTTCAATTGTAAAAGACGCTTCGTTTATTTATATTTTATTGACACTTTTTTTTGTCTCGGGGAAAAACCTCTCTTGACGCGTTCCCCCGGCCCGGGGGGGACCGAGGGATATGTGGGACTCCGGGAAAGATGTTCAGCCATCCGACTACCCACTAAAAAACCCCGCTGTTCTCCTATCGCTTACGCCCGGGCCAACGGATATGTGGCCTGCCGATCTCATGACCCGGGCCGGCGCCCGCCCTTTGTCTTAAGGCGGGCCTCTTCTAAATATTTTATTCACCCCGATTAACCCACTATAATAGAAGTTTCATTTTCACCCGTGTCCTTCTCCAAGCTCGGATTTATTTCTATATCAAAAGTCATCAAAATTTATTCAGCGGTTTAGGCGTGAAAACGTAATAGACTTTCACAACTATATAAATAAAATGATAGAGGTCTGCAGTTATGCGCACATCACAGCAAAACTACTATTCAATAGTAATCTATCCAGATTTCAATTAAATTTCCAAGCCACTCTTTTGTGGAATTCAAAGTGTTCAAGCGAATGGTTGTCGAATATTATTTCAAGATGTAGGCCATGTTCAATAGCTATTTCCTGGATTTGAATCATTTTTTTTCATTCATGAAGATTTTTTTTTTTCTCTTTTTATATGTATACCGCATGATATGTTAGTGCTAATATTCTCCATAAGAAATGTATATATGGGTTGCCTGGAAGAAATCGCTTAAAGCGATAAGGCCGCCCATTGTCTCCAATATTTACAATGTTCTCTTTAACTTGTATTATATGATTAGATAGATAGATAGATAGATAACGCTTTATTTATCACCAAAATTACAAATTACAGCACAAGTATACAATAAATTGACGGTGAAAAATCGGCGGCCTTATCGCTTACAGCGATCTCTTCCAGGCAACCGTACTCAAAAGGAATTTGGATAAAATATCTGGCGAGAAGATGGCGCTATAAATATAGGAATATAGATATAATAATAAATACATATATTCCAAAAATACATACATACATACAATATACACATAAACAATATAAATAAATAATTCTAATATAATTATCCATACACATACACACACATATATACATATATATCATTGAACTTTTCGAAATTAATACAACTATGACACTAATAGAGACAACAAACTAGAGAGTTGGCTATACATAATTATTTACCGACAAATAGTGGCTGCGTAATTTATTTTTAAATGTTGACAATGTTTTAGCTTCTCTAACAGAAAGTGGCAATGAGTTCCAAAGCTGGACAGCCTGCACTGTAAAGGATTTATCATAAATTGATGAACTGTGTGCAGGTGTCCCAAGCTTTCGACACGTACTCGAGCGCAATTTTTCGGACGAAGAAAGGCGAAGGAATTCGAAACGTTCCTTAAGGTAAAAGGGAGTATAGGGATTATATAAAATGTTATAAAGGATAGTGAGAATGTGAGTATTCCGGCGAAAGCGAATAGGAAGCCACTTGAGCCTCGATCGAAATTCAGAGACATGGTCATATTTACGCAAGCCAAATATGAACCTAATACAAAAATTCTGAAGACGCTCAAGTTTATTTAGCTGCTCTTGGGTTAAATCAATATAGCTGGCGTCAGCATAATCAAGAATGGGGAGCAAAAGGGACTCTGCAAGCGTAACCTTGGTGGCAGTGGGCAGGAAGTTCCTTAATCTCCTAAGTGTCCTAGAAGACAAGAAAATCCTCCGACTTAATTCAGATACTTGAGGTTGCCAAGACAACTCATTATCGAATACCACGCCTAGATTTTTTACAGTGTCTTGAAAAGGTATATGCATGTTATCAAAAACAACCAGCGGTAAAGATGACCATTTAACTTTGCTCCTAATTTTACGACTACCGATGGCAATTAACTGGGTTTTATTTGGATTTACAGCAAGTCCGAACATATTGCTCCATTGACATATATGATTTAAATCGACGTTTATTTGATTTATAGCAGAACTAATCTTATCGGCAGGAGCTTGTGCATAAATTTGTAAATCGTCTGCGTAGAGGTGATAGGAAGAAGTAATTTTATCGGAAATAGAATTAATGAAAATGGAAAACAACAAAGGAGATAAAACGCCGCCCTGAGGCACGCCGGCTATCACGTCACACCACGATGAATAGTTATCATCAATACGGACACGCTGCCGGCGTCCATGCAGGTAACTGTGAAACCACCCAATTACTGTTGGAGATATGTTGAGGGTGCGAAGAATCCCTAGTAATAGATCATAATCAACATTATTAAACGCATTGCTAAAGTCGAGCAGTGACAGAATTGTCAACATACCATTCTCCATTCCCATCCGAACGTCATCAGTTATTTTGATCAATGCTGTCGCAGTGCTATGACCTGGGCGGAAACCAGACTGAAAGTTATTCAATAGTGAATTTTGGTTGAGGAAATTGGTCAATTGCTTATGGATTTCACGTTCTAGGACTTTGGAGAGGAAGGGAAGAATTGAAATAGGTCGGAAATCTGCGCAAGAAGTAGGATTATTAAGTTTGGGAAGAGGAATAATTTGCGCTTCCTTCCAAATAGTCGGAAAGGTAGCGGAATCCAGTGAGATATTAAAGATATGGGTAATAACCGGGAGAATAACATCCAGAATAAGAACGATCATGTTCCGACTAATTCCGTCACTGCCAATGGCGTTCGAAGAAATAGATAATAAAGCACTCTCAACATCACAATCAGTTAAAGGACTTAGACAAAATACTGGGTGAGAAGGAGTTGAAACCGTTGAAAGATTTTTTAATGTATTTGACTTGATTAAACTGTCAAAATTTTTAGTGGACGTAAAATGTTTATTTAAATTATCAATATTGAAATTTTTGGGTATTGTATTCTGATTAGACTTGCCAACTCCAAGAGATTTCAGAAATTTCCATACTTTGGATGGATTACTATTTTCTACGGATTTATGTATAAACCGGCGTTGAGCGTCCCTACACACCCTATTGCAGCGATTACGTAGTGCTATGTAAGCCAATTTATTCTGCTCGCTTGGTTGATTTTTTAATTTAGTCTTTGCCAGTGTTTTTTTATGAATAAGTTTCTTAATTTCATCGGTCAGCCATGGAGCAGGAGTATGTTTAATTTTAACGCGTCGCATTGGTGCATGCGTGTCGTACAACTTCAGTATGTTTGTGTTAAACACATAAACCTTCTCGTCAATTGCAGCTGCATTAAAAACTCCGGACCAGTCCAATCTTTGGGCATCCCTAATAAGGGATTTGGAATCTATACCACCAAAATTACGCTGCATTATAAATTTAGGTTTGGCCTTAGGCGGATGAACGTCGTAAGAGAGAAAAATAAGATCGTGACATGAGAAAGCATCCGCGGGGCTCTGCCCATGTGAAAGAACAAGTAATGGCGAAGAAACAATAATTAAATCCAGAAGAGATGGGGTGGAATTTGGAAAAAAGTGCGTAGGTTTTAGTGGGAGTATGGTTAGACCAGAAGCTGCAACTAAAGACTCCAGGGAAGCACTACGATTATCTCGTTTTAAAAGACATGTATTGAAGTCACCCATGATGATAGTATGTTGATAAGAGGGAACGAGTCTTTCTAATACACTTTCAAAAGAAGAAAAGTAATTCACTCTTAAGGAAGGGCTATAGAATACTCCCAACAACATCATTCCCTGGTTTAGTTTCACCTCGATGAATAAGTGTTCGCCAGCATTAGAAGCAGGAGGTTGCGGAGATTCACTGACAATTGTAAAAGGTATATGAGACTTGAGATATATAGCAACGCCTCCGCCACCACCGCCCGTGCGATCGTTTCTGATGAGTTGATAACCAGGCAAGTTATATGATGTCGAAGGGAGACAAGGAGACAACCAAGATTCAGAAACTAGTATAGCATGGATATTACGTTGATTAAACGTCGCCAGCATATCAGTGAAATGAGCTGGAATACTCTGCGCGTTGATATGAATAACATTGAAACTAGAGGAAGCTTTGGAAAAACGCGAATCGAGCACCTCCCGCAAGCATGGGCCAGTAAAGCTCAGGAAACTATCCGAAGAGCAAGACAGATAGTCAGACTCCGATTCGTTGTCACTATAATAATTTGCCATCTCAATTTTATATTTATCTTTGATTATCTATGTACAATTGAAATAATATATAATAATATACGGCAAATATATAGAAAGCAAAATAATAATATAAATTTATTGTAAAATATATAATTCTAAAATATTATAAATATATATATATACCTATATGATATATTATAAAATACTTTATGATAAATAATTTATAATTAATAATAAAAATGACACTTATTAAATTATTCCTTAACACCTGCCAGTTACAAGTTATGAGTACTATTTAACTAAATTTCACATATTACAACACAATCATATATAAATTCCTTAAATCAAAATATAATACAAAAAAAAAATGAACAAAACAAAGTCACCATAAAGACAGTGAGAGAGAAAAACAAACATATTATACAATAGAAAGTATGCTACATATCCATACAAATTTCTGAATTAGACCCTAAAAATATGCGGAATCCAAGTAAATTTCTGATTAAACATCACATAAGCTGTAACTGTGTATCTCTTACCATATGTAGTTAATAATTATGCACTTTTAACTAAAGAGTGCTTTTCATGTAAATAGAACAAAAAGAGGAAAAGAAAAAGTAAGTTACATCTAAATGGAAATATTAATAAGACTTGCAATAGTTGATTTTCAAGAAAACAAAAGAGACCAACTGATTCTAACTAAAGTACACAAATAAGTATTCATTGTTGACCAAATGTAAACAGAGTACACATTCGCGATCTTGAACGCCTAAAAGCTCCAACATGGTACTAGTCTTACATACATTTCACATGAATCAAAATAGTTTAATTAGGCCTCTTTCTTATAAACTCATAGATACACACTAGAAACACAAACACAGTAAATTTCGAATCATTTGTTATTGTATTTGTACTCTGTATTTGTTACCATATGTAGTTAATAATTCTGCACTTCTAACTAAAGAGTAGGTTATGATTAGGTTAAGTTGATGACAATAAATTATCTATCTAAATTTTCTATTTTTTTACGACACTTGGCCTTTATTTAAAAAAAATATTGCGATATCTTCATTTAATATAAAGTTATTTAAGGTTTAAGAAACATGTGTTTTCTTGCCGCGGGGAAGTGGGGCAAGCGGTGTGGCGCGCATGCGTACGTAAACTTTTTTTTTTATTGCGTAGGACAGCAGACAGGCTGACAGCCCGCTTAGAATTTAGCAGTTACCGTCGCCTATAGGTGTTTGCAACGCCAGTGGCATCGCGAACACGCTGCTGTCCCATAAGGGTACAGGAACTTGGGTCACTAATGCCGGAACACAACACAAGGTTATTATGGCGGCATACTTAAGACCAAAGGTGGTCGCCATCCAGACGGGCTTGAGGCCCTACCACGTAGCTAGGGTGGGTTGTTTTGTCGCCTTTTACGACAGGCCGACCCCGGCCACAGAGGTCAGTATTCTTTCTCCGCCCCTGCACGGATAAACTTCTCATATTTTTTCAAATTAACTTTTTTCTGTTATTCGATCAGCGATTTTCCATTTCAGGTCATCAACGTGTTATACAAGGCGGATGAGAACGGTTTCCAGGCCTCCGGAGACCACATCCCGACACCCCCACCGACACCTATCGCCATACAGAGGGCGCTGGATTACATAAAATCATTGCCTTCTACTACTGAGAGATATTAGGCTCGTATTTGTATTATTTAAAAAAATGCAGAGTTTGAAAATATCGTACAAAAGCACCCCACGCTTTTAGAACAGTGACATTATTTTCTCGTCAGTAATTTTATTCGTCTGTTAAGAATTGTTTTTTACTTTAACTATAAAATATTATTTATTTGTTGACAATTTCCAATCGGTAATTGTTTTTATTAATTTAACGCCATCTTCCGGCAGTTTTATGAATTAAATGCCAGATAGCGTTCCGGTAGAAGGAAACGGAAGCGTTAATCCTCATAAGGACTATGGGACAATTAAATTCGTGTATTCGTTCAAAGTGGGTAAAATTCGAGTCCGAACGATTACATGATATATACATACAGGTCACATTAATATAAATCGTTTAAAATTATTCATATTTTTATAAATAAATGACAAAAGTATGTAATATTTGTTTTATTTAAGTAATATATAATATACTGATAATTACAGCGCCATCTGGTCCCATTGTAAACTGCAGAGCGCCTGTGTCATAGATACTAGAGAACGGATATTAAATACTAGCCGTTCCCGCCTGCTTCTCTGATCAAATAACAGAAAAAAAAATCATGAGATTTTTTTTAATAAAAGTAGCCTAAGTTACTCGTTGTTACATCAGCTATCAGTGAAAGTTCTGTCAAAATCGGTCCAGCAATATCAAACATTAGCCGAAACAAACAGACAGACAAAAATTGTAAAAAATGTTATTTTGGTATATGTGTACCGTACATCCAAATGCATTTATTAGTAAAAAGCGGTTATTTTAATATTACCAACAGACACTCCAATTTTATTTATTTTTATAGATATTGGGATATTTCACACAACGCCATCTCGTGTCAAACTAAGTTGCTTAGCACTTGTGTTATGTACAACTGATATACTACATATATATACTTTTTTGTAAACAAATACATATTATACATATACACTCAGACGCGAGACGGGAATCGAACCCGTGGCCTCCGCAAGCGCACCGAAGTGCGTTATCCGTTACGCCAGATGTCAAAATTACTATTATGAATTTTTATTAAATAAAAACACGTATAATTTTTGTAATTTATTAAAATAAAATTATACAATTAAATAACAATATAAATGAATTTTATTTGAAAAATATATATATTATAACAAATAAAACAATTTTTGGGTACAAAAATTAAAAACAATTCGGATGAATACAAGTTTGAAGACTTCAGGGTGCCATATCTGCCCAGGAGAGGTCTTAGTTATACCAGCGACGTGCGTCACTTAGTCAACTGCAGGGGGGGTGTTGCGCGGGTGTCACACTATCTCCTTAAGGCAAACCTTGCACCCCGTTTATGGCGCGAATTTAAACAAAAAAAAAAAGTAACAATTTAAAAGAAATTACATTTTCTCTAAAACTTCCTGACCACGCCTATAGACTCGATCACACCTAGACGCGTGATCCCTGGCAAAGTTACGCTATGTACGAAACTTCTGCTTCGGTGCCCGAGGTCCACTATCCGACTTTTCCTTCTCGACTTCGCACGGTCTTCAGCATCCCCGGCAGGGAGACCATTGGCACACATATCGTCGTAGTCGTAGAATAGTGACGGATCTGACATATATTAAACTTTACAGGACAGCCATTTTAAAAATACACAAGCGTCATTTTACTATGAGAATCTATCATATCCGTCACTTTACCGACCGCATAATTTGAAATCTAAAATACATATAATTTTTTTTGTAATGTAGCAATAATATTTAGACAATGTAGTATCCAAATATGGTAAAAAGTGAATTTTGGATTTTTTTCAAATCCGACGTTATTCTACGATCACGACGATATCACCCTATTCACACATATTACAAAAATATTATTATTAGACAGAGGGATGTCCCGTAACGCTGGGGAACTCCCCTAACCAGTACTGTTTCGATGGCTCAAAAACGGTTGAAAGGGGGAGTCCCTGCCTTTCCAACTCATAACAAAAGAAGCGGTGCTACCACACCGACATGGTCACCAAGTGAACCCATACCAGTCCCTCTCGACCCTGATAAATGCTATGTAGAGAACGCACAGACCGAAGCCACCAATACACCCCCCCCCCCCGCCCCCCCGCCATCGTTCAGGCGATCGTTGCACCGCTGAGATCGTCAACACTTTTATACCCAAAACGAAAATAACTTTTTACCTATATTATTTAAAGCTTTAATGACAAGTATGGAAAATATTTAAAATTTCATGAACACACATTATTTGGTTTCTATTTAAACTCCTCAAAACTGAAGCAAAATAACGACTGATTATTATATTTTCTCCATTCAAGCTTGGAGTGACAATACGGCAAGGGGCGGCCTGTCGTAAAAAGGCGGCCAAACCATCCAGGCTACGTAAGGGCTCCAAGTCCATCTGAATCGCAACCACTGGTCTAAATATGCCGCTATAATAACCTTGTGTTGTGTTCCGGCATAAGTGATGCGGGTTACGCAGGACCCATACGCAGACGGCGACGTGTTAGCGGTGCCCTTGGCATCACAAATACTCATAGGCGATGATAACTGCTAGTAAGTAAGCTAGTATGCAGTTATCGTCGCCTATGGATGTTTGCTACACCAAGGGCGCGAACACGCTGCTGTCCTATAGGGGTACAGGTACATGGTCAGGGGTGGTTGCCATCCAGGCGGGCTTGTGGCCCTACCACGTAGCTACGGTTGTTTTGTCGCCTTTTACGACAGGCCGACCCCGGCCGCAGCGGTTTAGTATTCTTACTCCGTCTCAGCACGTATATATAAATATATATTTTATATACAGGGTGACTTTGACAAACCCGTCCAAATTCACACAGAAGAATATTTAGTAAAAGTTATGGGAAACATGTATTTTAGTTTTGTATCACATAGTACAAAAATGTTGAGTAATCAGCATCACAAAGTCATTCAAAGAACTCGCAATTTACATAATACGGCGCGAGTGTCAATGACCTCTCCATCTGACCTAGTAAAAGGCCGAGGACGGCGGCATTGCACCGGGCGAGCGAATACGCTTAACGTACGTTAACGTTAACTTCGTTAACGTACGAAGGTTGCACCATAGCACTATTCTGTACGATTGAACTAATGATCATATATGAAATATTTTATGGTGAAAATTTGACATACAATTTTTTTTTGCAAAAATGGGTTCCTTAAATGATATTTATTGCGTAAAAAAAATTTGAACGGTTTTGTCAAAGTCACCCTGTATAATATATATAAAATATTGTATCACCATTCACATAGGTGGCAACACTTTCTATCCAAATTTTGACAATGACTGAGATCTATACAACATTCACGGGCTTGGAAACGATGGTCTTCTAATATTAAGTACACTGTGATGATTTTTATTGACATAAAATAACTTTTAAAGTATTTTATAAAAATGCAATAATCTATAATATTAACTCAATGTTATAATGTTAAGTGGGAGGGGGAGAGTTTAGAAGCAAGAGACGGTTCTTCACCTTCTCTCTGGAGGCGGCGAAGCGGGAGCGGGAGTTGACCACTCCCCTCCCGCCAACATAGACCACGTCGTTGGCACCGGGAGGCTTCTAACGGAGAAGAGCGCCGGGGAGACGAAAGACACAAGGACAGTCCGTCGCCGGCCCGTGCCACGAGATCGGCAGGCCACATATCCATAGGCCCGGGCGTAGGCGATAGGAGAACAGCGGGGTTTTTTAGTGGGTAATCGCAAGTCGACCATCATTTCCGAAGTCCCACATATTCCTCTGTCCCTCGGGCCGGGGGGACCCGTTAAATATGGTTTTTCTCCGAGACCAAAAAAAGGAGAACCATCTTAAATGGGGGAAAAGTTGAAAGTCCAGTCCAGCTGTACGCAGTGTATTATAGTTCAAAGATGCAACTACAGCGTACACTTAGAATTTAATAGATACCGTCGCCTATGGGTGTTTGCAACGCTAGTGGCATCGCCAACACGTAAGGTTAAGTAATAAGGGTACAGGAAAGTATTCTTTCTCCTCCCCTGCATGGAGAAAATGCATCTTATGAGTTTAGTTGCAGACGCATTGAAGTATGCTGAGTTAAAATTTCTTTAAATCTGGAATTCAGCTGATAGGCACACGGCCCACCCTAGCAGGTGGTCACCGTCGCCTATGGACGTTTGCAACACCAGAGGCAATTTCAAATCTCTACAATCTATGACTTTATGCTAGGCCATTAAACCTCCCTTCTACTATATGTGAATACATCAAACCCCCCCCCCCCCCCAATTCTTAAAAATATTAACAGATACTACCTTCATAATATGATATAAAAAATTGTAAAAGGCGAAAGAGATTTATTACAAAATGTATATAACATACCCTTCAAATGAAACTTGAAGCTAAGGGTAAAATCGAGTTAAACCATCTCCTTAGAATCAAAGGTAAATTACCCTTTAAAACAACGGTATGGGCACTCGGGGTAACCCTGCGTTACCTCCCGCCTTCTTTCAAAGGTACAACAGTCTCCCTATATATGGCACAATCTTGGACTTCTGTCAGCATCTTCTCCCCTTCTTCTTGTACGCTAACATTTGTCTGCTTCACGTCTACAAAGAAGAAGAAAAATAAGTGTGACGAGAGAATGAGACAAATAAAGAGTATCAAGAGTATTTGGATAATTATAAGGTTTAATCATCATCATCATCCTTGCGTTAAATCCCGGTTGCAGCCCAAACTCTCGCTTCGGCGCCCGGGGTCCGCTTTCCGACTTTTTCTTCTCCACTTCGCACGGTCTTCAGCATCCCTGGTAGTGAGCCCATTAGCATGCATATCACCCTTTACGACGTAATTATAAGGTTTAATATTTTACCAAATTCACAAATAATTTAATATTTTAATGCAAAATATTACATTTCATATATTAGTATAATAAAAGCTACGAAAGCCCGAACAAAGAGACTTAGATTATAGGAAACACTGTATACTGGTATTCTATCTCATTCACTCGCAGGCTGAATCCTATTTATGAATATGTTTGTCTCTTTTTGGTATCGCTTCTTTTTTTCAGCAAATTTTCAAATCACAATGGCGCTAAAGAAGGTATACTTCAAAAAAATTTTGATCGAGCAGATGTAGCTCTGAGGCAGGAGTAAGAGTAGCGGGTATGATGCATTTGCATATGCGCGTGCGCACGTTGCAGCCATATCGTGGATAAAATATCCACCCACCCATGACCAGTCATGCGTGTCGAGAAGCCGAAGGAGACCGAACTCAGCAGCCAATTAGAGGGGAATAATAAATAAATATACTGGCACGATTCACACAGCGCCATCTAGTCCCAAAGTAACTAGCATAGATAGCACTTGTGTTATGGGTACTAGACAACTGATGTACTAACTTATATCCTTTTATTTTAAAAATAAATACATACTTATACATAAAAATTCAGACTTTAGACGGGAATTCAAACCGTGACTTTCGCGAGCGTACTGTAGTGCGTTAGCCGCTACACTAAAGGTCGTCAATGCCCCCACTTTACGGTATCCTTCTTTTTTTCAGCAAATTTTCAAATCACAAAGGCGCTAAAGAAGGTTTACTTTAAAAAAAATTTGAACGAGCAGATGTAGCTCTGAGGCAGGAGTAACAGTAGAGGGTATGATGCATTTTTATGTGCGCGTGCGCACGTTGCAGCCAGATCGTGGATAAAATGACCTCTCCCACCCATGACTATCACTCCAGTTGGCGGCTAAAGCTTTTCGACAAACATTGGTTGGTTGGTCATGGTGGTCGGGTGGTAGGTCATTTTATCCACGATCTGGTTGCAGTGATACCAAGAGAGATATATATCAAAAGGACCTCTGAGGAAACTTTGTATTGGAGTCCAGAAACCTCCTCACACCCAAACATCAAAAATGTGTGTGAAATTTATTCGCGTATCCTTGCGGCCGGGGTCGACCTGTCGTATACGGTGATAAAACAACCCTAGCTGTTAAGACCCCAAGCCTGTCTGGATGGCAACTAACCTTGGTTTATAAGCATGCCGCCATAATAACCTTGCGTTGTGTTCCGGCATTAGGTTCCAATACCCCATATAGGCAGTGTATTCGCGGTGGCCCTATTAAGTGGGCCTGTGGTAGCCTGTCTTCTGTTCCTCAGGAATAAAAAAAGGACAGGTCAGGAAAGAACATATATGCAAGACCCACAGCAAATTAAAGCTATCGAAGGGAGCTACACAGCTACATACCTTTCCTATCAAGCCTGGTCACGACGGAGAACAGCACGGCGTGCGTCAACGACCCGATGCCCGCCACGACTGCCAGCGCGCGGAACGACCCCCGACCACCCAGCCAGCTGTACAACTGACCGCCCACCAACGAACCCAACGCGAAACCTGGCAACAATTAAAACTTGAGAAGTTATCCATAGTAAGCTCGGTGGTATTACACCAGACCAATCAAGAGGTCCGGATTCGAATTCCAGTAACATGCAACGCTCGGATGCAACGGTGAATAAAAAAAATCGTGAGGATACTCTCCATTGCCACTAGAGTGAGGAAGGCCGGAAACTAGTAGTGGGACAGTATGGATTATGCTGACCATACTATATGCTGACCATACTATATGCTGACCATACTACACATTGTGTGTAAAATTTCTCCGTTCAGGGGCGGGGTAAGAATACTAACCCCTGCGGCCGGGGTCGGTCTGTCGTAAAAGGCGACAAAACAACCCTAGCAACACGGCATCCACTCTTAAATTAAGCAGTTACCATCGCCTATGGGTGTTTGCAACCAGTGGCATCGCGAACACGCTACTGTCCCATAAGGGTACAGGTCCAGTACAGGAACCAGGGTCACTAATGCCGGAACACAATACAAGGTTATTATGGCGGCATACTTAAGACCAAGGGCTTGAGGCCCTACCACGTAGCTAGGGTGGGTTGTTTTGTTGCCTTTTACGACAGGCCGACCCCGGCCGCAGAGGTCAGTATTCTTTCTCCGCCAAATCTTGCAAGAAACACTCTTTTACATAGATCTTGCCTGGAATCTTTATCCGTGCAGGGGCGGAGAAATAATACTAACCTCTGTGGCCGGGGTCGGGATGTCGTAAAAGGCGACAAAACAACCCACCCTAGCTACGTGGTAGGGCCTCAAGCCCGTCTGGATAGCGACCACCTTTGATCTTAAGTATGCCGCCATAATAACCTTGTGTTGTGTTCCGGCATTAGTGACCCAAGTTCCTGTACCCTTATGGGACAGCAGCGTGTTCGCGATGCCACTGGCATTGCAAACACCTATAGGCGACGGTAACTGCTAAATTCTAAGCGGGATGTCAGCCTGTCTGCTATCCTACGCAATAAAAAAAAAAGAATGTAATAAATTTTACACCAACGTTGACATTTTTTGTTCTAACATTATAAATTATTTTAAATCAAAAATAATCAAATTATACAAATAACAAAATTATTAATGTATTTTACATTTTTGATTTATGACATTACTATTATTCTATTGGATGATGCCATAATGTGTATTACCTTTATGTGGAAACTTTACTGATTTATTATTTTTTATGTTATCTTTATATTGTGATTTGTTGTAATTATATTGATTCCCAAATAAATAATCTAGAATCGCTCACCGACTCCGTCATCCATTCCGGCGACAATACCCTGGACGGTGGCGGAGTAGCCGTCAGGGGCCACCTTGGCCGCGTAGCCCACTATTGTCGAGTAACATAGGGCATATGTAGGCCCCTGCATTATTCCCTAGAATTAAAATGAAACATCTTTAGCACCTTTGTGATTTGAACATTCGATGACATCAAAAAGAGACAAACATATTCATAAATAAGATTTGCCTGCGAGAGAATGAGATAGAATATAAGTATACAGTGTTTCCTATAATCTTCGTCTCTTTGTTCAGATTTTCGTAGCTTTCATACATTAATATATGAATTTTTTTAGACAGGCTGACGGGCCACTTAGGATTTTGCCTTACGTAACCTAATTTACCTTACTTAAGTCCTTAACTATAATTTTACAAGTTAAAAGTAGATTGTTTATAAAATATTTGTACGTTTCGATATTCCTTTTATTAGAAATTGACACAGTGAAACACTTATCAATGTTAAGAAGCATTTTATTTTGTTGAAATTGATATTCTTTGAACATCAGTTTGAAGTGCTAAACAGTCCGAAATATAGTTTATGCCGTTATATATTTTCAAATCATCTGCGTAAATAAGATACGGGCAAGTTAATTGTGTTATGAGATTAATAAAAACTATGAAAAATAATGGTCCTCAATGTGAACCCTGAGGGACACCTGATTTAATTATAACAATCTGAGAGTTGCAATCATTGATGGATACTAAGTAGCTGAGATTTTCGAAGTACGATTCTATCCAACGTAACAAACTGTCGTGAATCCCGTATTTGGATAGCTTTTTACAGAGTAAATAATGGTTGACTTTGTCAAACGCTTTCTGAAAATCAATGTAGATTGAGTCCCTTCTACTTGACCATCCTTACCAAATGTAGTGTACGTATATTCGAACAAATTTGTTACAGTAGACCTGTTAAAGAAACCATGCTGTTTGTATGAAATTATGGGTATAATTTCATGGTATTACAGGATCTTGGTCATTGACCACGTTCCAACCATTCAACCAAAGTCGTTTAGGTGAAATGAGATGAATGAACGACTCACCTCAATGAAGACCAGGTGCCATGGATTCTGTATAAGCGATATTAACGCCATCCTCACCCCATAGCAGAACAAGGAGAAGGTCAGCGTGGCACCATAGCCCCATCGGTTTATTATTCTACCTGTAGCATCAAACGACATGGTACGAAGCTATTGTCTATGTGGTCTTACCCAGATATTACGACCTTCATGCCGCAACGGCTTCCGCACGTCGCATGATGTCACAAATTAGATTAGCGTGTTCGTGGTGCCCGTAGCGTTGCAAACATCCATAGGCGACGGTAACTGCTAAATTCTAAGCGGGCCGTCAGCCTGTCTACTACATATTCCTCAGCACTAAAAAAAATGTGTGCGGGTCTGTTTTGTTATTGTTTGCTCATTTTTTATTAATAATACAGCGTGAACTCTGTATAACGACCTATAACGGACTGAGCATTTTCGATATAAAGAGTGGTCGTTAAATCAAGTGACATTACACTGTACATTTTTGTTATTATTATGATATATGGATGATGAGTAAAAAGTATAAATTAAAACAATGTCAGAATAATACCTGAAAAGTAGAAAAACACAATCTCGCCAATGAAAGACTCCGCCGCGACAACAACGCCCTCTATCAACTTAATTTTGGCCGTGTGCCCTGTCTCTTCTGCTAACTCCTCGAGAAACCTTCAATAATAAACACAAATGCTGTTGTACCCATAACACAATCGCTTTGCTTGTTATTGTTATAAACACTATATTCTATTTTTGTTTTGGCTTCTACGCTTCGGGCATTCATTTCGCTAATGTCACAGTACGAGAATTGACAAGTGTTTTAAACGAAAGTACAATAACTACCCTAGTCCAGTAGCAGTTTCGCAAACTAGGGCTCCAAGACCGTCTGGATGACAACCACCCCTGGTTTCTAAATATGCCGCCATAATAACCTTGTCATCATCATCATCATCTCAGCGTTGTATCGCACTTGCAACCGAAACTTCCGTTTCAGTGCCCGGGGTCCGCTTTCCGACTTTTTCTACTTCACTTCGCATGGTCATCGGCATCCCTGGTAGTGAGCCCATTGGCACGCATATGACCCTTTACGACGCCAAGCCAGCGCTTTTTGGGTGCACCCCTCCAGCCGGGGCCCGGTGGAGACGGCATGGCCAGACATTTGTTTCTCAAGTAAGCATCCGGTTGCCGTAAAACGTGGCCGCACCAACGGAGCTGACACTCCTGCAATTTATCCGCAACGTCACGGACATGTAGACTGGCGCGAATGCGGGAGTTCCTAACGCGGTCCTTCCGCGTTACTCCACACATCCACCGTAGCATATTCATCTCCGTGACACGCAGTTCTTGCTTGTGTCGCTCTAACACCGGCCACGCTTCATAGTCGCACTGCTTACATCGCATCAAAAGAAGTCGCACTTACGACATATTTTATAACAAACATTTCACACACAAACGATATCGTATATCGCTCTCTTTCATCACTATCTATGCTACCGGCACGCTACGATGGCCGTTTTGACGTTTGTCCACTCCATGAAGTTTCATCATCATCATCATCATCATTTCAGCCGGAAGACGCCCACTGCTGGACAAAGGCCTCCCCCAAAGATCTCCACGATGATCGGTCCTGCGCTGCCCTCATCCAAATGAAGTTTCATATTAATTAGTAATTACATTTGAAGGAGCAAATTGCTGTTCTTTATTGTCAATAACTGGACGTCGCTATTGACAATAAAGAAAAGCAATTTGCTCATTCAAGTGTAATTACTAATTAATACGAAACTTCATGAGTGGACTAAACGTCAAAACGGCTATCATAGCGTGCCGGTATTACAGTAGTTAGAGAGAATGCGAAATAATTAGCCTCAGTGACACATGTCATGTTGAAATCACTCATGTTTACTCGCAGTACTGTACAAGCGAATATGATCGTTAATATACTGAATTTCTTCTGCCTTCCTGCCCTTATCCCAGACTATGTGGAGTCGGCACAACATGGTCTCTCCTTCCACTCTCCTCTATTAATCGGCATCTTAACACTTAGTGCTTGGCCAGACTGCACACGCGGGCGCGGGGCGGTCGCGGCGCGGCTACCTAAACATATAAAACCGCCCGCGTGCCCACTACGGACACTCAAATAAGGTTTTAGTTTAAGTATGCCGCGCCGAGACCGCCCCGCGCCCGCGTGTTCAGTCTGGCCAAGCACTTAACAATCTTTTCTTTGGTCTACCCCTCCTTTTGTATTCATCCACTCTCATTTCTAGCATTTTCCTTGTTACATGACATTCTTCTTTTCACATTATATGGTCATACCAGGCTATCCTATTACTTTCCAGCTTCTCAATCACTGACGCCTGCGGTTTTGGAAGAAAGTCGGGTCTTGTCCAGTCACTTGTCCAGTTCAACCCAAGGAACCCCTCTTTCCATCGCAAGCAGTACTTTCAAACTTTCCCTGATATTTTCTAATTTCTAATTATATCCATTTTTGTAACTCCACTCAACCATCTCAACATTCGCGTACCCGCATGCAATATCCTTTCATCATTCATGTGACCCAGCATTCCGATACATAATACAATATGATACATCTTATTACGGACTTATAAATTTTATCTTTAAGTCTAAACATCACTCGTGGATCACAAATTGTTCATGAGACCTGTCGCCATTTCATCCAGCATTCACTTTGTATTTCATATATTTATAACATATTGAATTTAGGGTCCCTAATTGTCAAATACTCACCAGAACATATAGTATATGATGAAGCTGTCAAAGGTGCCCGCGACCACCGCGAAGATTATGAACACTACGACCTTCGGTATCCTCAAGACTTGACGGAGAGCTTTGCCAGAGTCATCAGGACTCGACAACGACGGGAGCTGGAGAAATATTGATGTTATATTTACTTTGGAGCGTTTGGATGAGAGCAAAATGTTTACGATTCGACATAATGAAGTTAGCCGATAAATGTCTTTAAAGTTTCCGTGATAATTCGTAACTATATTTACAGTAGTGTCTCAAATATTCATAAATATACATGTGTATATGATGTTAAATTATAAATGGTTTTTTTTTATTGCTGTAGAACAGCAGACAGGCTGACAGCCCGCTTAGAATTTAGCAGTTACCGTCGCCTATGGGTGTTTGCAACGCCAGTGGCATCGCGAACACGCTGCTGTCCCATAAGGGTACAGGAACTTGGGTCACTAATGCCGGAACACAACACAAAGTTATTATGGCGGCATACTTAAGACCGAAGGTGGTCGCCATCCAGACGGGCTTGATGCCCTACCACGTAGCTAGGGTAGAGAATAATAGGCTTGGTTGTCAAGGCCGGGGGGCAGCGTTTGCGTCTACGCGCGGTTGGAAGTGGACTGTGCCGCGGGGGTACCATCGCCGCGAGAGCCGGGCCGCGCTCCTCGCCAGCAGCATCTTATCCGTTTATTTCATAGCGGGTGTGTTGGTAAGAGATGGATAATATAGTAATCGGGGCGTAGAAGCAGAGTGCGGGAGCGTAACGTGTGGGAGCGGAAAGGAGAAGACCGGTGCGTGCTCAACGCCCGGCGCATACACGGCCATTGTAAAAATTCGTGATAAAAGTGACATTTAGTTTAATAATCTTTTAAAGTGCATTTACAGATTGGAGGTTAATTGTCGGTTTGTATTCTTTTTATTTGATTAATTTATCATTCCTTTTACAAACAATGAGTACGGTGCATACGGCATGAAATCATTAGCTATTTTTATTCTGTTACACCAAACAAGTATAAATTTTTAGGTGCGTACATAAATACACACATATACAGTGCTATTTTTTTTAAGACATAAAAAGTTTTTTTTTATTGCGTAGGACAGCAGACAGGCTGACAGCCCGCTTAGAATTTAGCAGTTACCGTCGCCTATAGGTGTTTGCAACGCCAATGGCATCGCGAACACGCTGCTGTCCCATAAGGATACAGGAACTTGGGTCACTAATGCCGGAACACAACACAAGGTTATTATGGCGGCATACTTAAGACCAAAGGTGGTCGTCATCCAGACGGGCTTGAGGCCCTACCACGTAGCTAGGGTGGGTTGTTTTGTCGCCTTTTACGACAGGCCGACCCCGGCCACAGAGGTTAGTATTCTTTCTCCGCCCCTGCACGGTTTATGGCCGTGTAGCTTGGAAATATAGTCCCGTTTGGAAAATAGAACGTGGCTTAGTGTCGACCCGCCATGCTAGTCCCAGGCGAACTGCCTTAACATACCGTTGACATGGGAATGCAGGTTTACTCGCGATGTCTTCCACCGGAGGCATTATCAACGCGCCGCCGGTCTCGAAGAAATTTTATAACGCCTTTTATGAAGAACACCATATCGTACCGCGCTGAGAAATCCTCAGCCCGGAAGCTCATTCCAGATCCTGAGAGTACGCAGCATGAACGTTCTAGAGAACCGTTTCGAACAAGAAAGAAGATGCTCCAAGAAATGGGAATGAACACCCAGTCGATGGCGGGCAGTGCGGTGGTAGAAAGACGACGAGGGCACCATTTTGAATAGTTCTTCAGAACACTCCCCTTTATACAGACGGTAGAATACGCAAAGAGACGCAGTCTCTTAGAAGTCCAAGCGTGTCTAGACCGTCTGTGAGTATGGGATCGCCGAAAACACTCACTGCGCGCCGTTGGATCGAGTCTATATATGTATAATATTTGCATTATGAGTGCAAACTGCTTAAACAGTACATGCCACCGTGGGATTCTAGTCTGGGACCTCTAGATTAATCTCAGAGTTCAATAGAGCTATTTATGTAATATATGTATTTATTTACAATTTTTACTATTGCCGGAGAACACAAGACAAGGTTATTATGGCGGCATACTTAAGACCAAAAGTGGTCGTCATCCATCGTGGGCTTTGTTTTGTCGCCTTTTACGACAGGCCAACCCCGGCCGCAGAGATTAGTATTCTTTCTCCGCCCTCTGCACGGATAGAATAGAATAGATATATTACTCACAGTCAGCTTCCTACAGCTATATAGATCAATGGATGTCGCGGCTATCGCGATGATAAAGGCCGGGGTGAAATCCTTGTACGTCCCGGACACGACGTCTATCAGCCATCCGCCTATAAGCGCCGTGACCCCGTACCCAGCAGTGCCCCACGCGCGTTGGGCCCCATATTTAGAACCGCGATCCGGCCCTGGAATTTTTAACCTGTTAACCGGGGAATAAACTTTGTTCAACTCGTTTCACAATTGAACGTTTTTCTTCATAATTATAAGTAATATTATCACACATCAAGTAATAAAAGGAAATGACCTTTATCTTATTGATTTTATTTATTTTATTTATTTCGACAAAATATGTGCTTCTATTTAATGGTATAGTACAATTTCACCTTTTACATACACACATACATATAATCACGCCTCTTTCCCGTAGGGGTAGGCAGCTTAGAGTATACATAAGCAAGCTATAGAGTCCTCGTTAGCGAGTATGAACTGTAAGCACGGGTTTGAACAGTATCGAAGTCACAAGAGCGACGCTATTAGTCACGAAGGGTCGAACGCGCTGATTGTTTCTCCCGACGATATTTATTTAAATTTAATGCTATAATGGTGAAATGTGCAGTACCAAGTTGTAAGAATGATTCACGGAAGCAAACTAAAAAGAACAATGATATTTCTTTTCATCGGTAAGTAGTGTTTTGATAAGAAAACATAGATTTTAAGAAAATTACTCAGGGCGAGAAAGGGTGTTGCGGAACGCGCGGGTGGTTTCACGCAGCATGCGTTCGCGCGCCCTCCGCTTCCGACCTCAGCATTGGAGCTAGTGCTGTACTACGTTGTACTCGAATATTATGTAATAACACGATTTTTTTTATTTCTTTATTTTTATTTTTTCTTTCTTTATTGAATTTAAGATCAATGTCTAAAATAAAGTTTGGAATTGTAATACATAATCGGTAAAATTAAATACTTACGGTTATATAATTATCTATCTAAATTTTAGATTTCCGAAAAACCGTGAGTTGGCAAATAGATGGGTGACAGCAATAAAAAGGCCGAACTGGAAGCCCAACATCTAGAGTTGTATCTGCTCCATGCATTTTAATGCTTCATCCTTTTATGAAACGAAAAGTCGACTGCGCAAGCTGGTTGAAGTTGCAATACCAGAGGTAAAACTTGAAGTAAGATTATACTGATTTTTAAGGGATTAAACAAGTATTTTGTGTTTTCGGTCGTTAATTATACATAGTATAGTCAAATAATTACATATTCGCGAATTTCTCAAATTGTAATTACTTATCCATTTGGTTCATCTGTTGCGTGATTTCATTCAAAAATATAATAACATTAGAATAAAAAATTTCTTGTTCGTAGAAATTCGATTAGTCAAACAAAACGACAAGTTTATAATAAGTTTACCCTTTTTAAGGGGCAGTAAGTTGATTAGGTTTTTTGTGTTATTTATTAATAAAAATCAATTTTCATTCTTTTTTTACCTTATTAAATTAAAATTATTTATAATATGCAAATCTTATACCCTTAAGTACATACTTTGTGAAATATACTTTTATTGATATTATTTTAAAAAGTCATAACTGTGTTTTATTAATCTGCTAAAACCTAAATTTTACTATATACTTACCGAATCATACATCAATCGTGGCACATCACTATTCGACCGCTACATCAGGTATCAGTATTTAAAGAACATCTGCTTACACTTGGCACAATAGACAACAAGCGATGCGCGCGCTCTATAGCTTGCTTATGTGTACTCTAAGGGTAGGCAGAGACCACTTCTTTCCACTTGCTACGATCTTGTTTTGCTTCGTCCACTTTCATTATTCCCTTCATACATGCCCTTCGGTTTAGGGTACTCTTGACGTGGCCTTTTTTCAAGACGTCCCTGATCTGGTCTTGAAACGTCCGCCTAGGTCTACCTCTTCCAACACTTTCACTCACACTCGCCTTAAACACTTTTTTCGTCAATCGTTCTTCATTCATTCTCTCGACATGGCCAAACCATTTAACCTTATCCTTATTATTATTCCAACTTTATCTTCAACGAATTCTAACGCAACCATTAATTTCATTATTTTTATCGTATTCAATGTACCTAGTCAGGTCATAAATTCTGTCACATGTTTAATGTAAAATAATTGTAACAAGTTTATTAATTATGTAACCATTCATATACCAAAATGAACTTAACAAAACATAGATTCTTATGACCTTAAAGTTTATTCAAAATGACCTCCGTGATTTTGAATACAAGCCTTCAATCTGCGCGGCCAGTCGTCTATCGCAGCACGAACGAGGTCCATGTCAATATCGGCGGCTGCCTTAATCAAGGATGTCTTGAGTGACTCCAAATTGGGATGAGGCTTTGAGCACGCCTTTTCCTCCAAGTGTTGCCATATCTTGTAATCTAACGGATTCAAATCTGGACTGGAGGAGGGCCAGTCTTCGTGCCGGATGAAGTCGATTTCACGCGCCGCCAGCCAGTCTTGTGTGCTCTTCGCTCTATGAGCTGGCGCCGAATCTTGTTGGAATACCCAGTGCCTGTTATTGAACATGGTATGAGAAACAGGTTCCACAAGGTTCGTCAGGACTGTATTTTGATACACAACAGCATTCGTTTTTACACCTTTCTCACAAAAATGTACCTTTTTTTTTTTTTTTTGGTCTCGGGGAAAAACCTCTCTTGACGGGTTCCCCCGGCCCGGGGGGACCGATATGTGGGACTCCGGGATTTTTCCGACTACCCACTAAAAAACCCCGCTGTTCTCCTAACAATGTACCTCTGTTAAGCCCCAATAAGAAACTCCCAACCATACCATGAGCGAGGATGGAAAATGACCTCGTTGGACACGCGGAATACGGTTGCTCGCTTCTTCACTACTGTGTGCGTACACCTTATCATTTTGTTTGTTGTAGCTCTCTTCTACGGTAAACATTTTTTCATCCGAAAAAAGAATTTCCCGATATTTTTTTCCCGCGTACCGCTTCAACAAAGCGCGGCATCTCTTCAGTCTCAGGTCCATTAGACGAGCTTTCAAACGATGTCCTGTTTTTCTTCGATATGCCCGAAGCCCTAAGTCTTCATTTAACACCCTTTTCACCGTGGTTCTGCTTAACCCCATCTGAAGGGCCAACAGTTTCTGCTTACGTTTGGGATTTCTTTGAATTCGTGCCTTCACAGCTTTTATCACTGCTGGAGTCATAACAGACCGAGGGCGACCACTTCTTGACCTGTCATCTACACTAGAGTCTTCATTGTATCGTTTGATGGTACGATAAACGAATCTTTTGGTTATATTCAAATTTTTCAGTATGTTAAAAATTTGAATCGGCGCGTAACTGTAACGATGCAACGCAATAACTGCAACACGGTCTTCTTTAAGCGTCCACTCCATATTTAAAAATGAGTAAAATTCTAAAAGTTATACATTTTTATTTTCATGAACAATTCGAAATTCGAATTCAATAAACTTTTTTGTGGCCAGCATTCTAAAAGAAAAGTTTTTACTGTGTGACAATACTTATGACCTGACTAGGTATACTAATTTACTCATAGAACAATTCGATGAACAGTCGTTAATGTCTACGTTTGTTGTAATCATGTAATACTTATTAATGACGAAAACAATTTCATAAGGTGAAGGACGCGCACACAGGTGGGGAGGCAGCTCGCGTAACGGTACTAATTCTGACGATTTTGTGTAACGGTAAAATCTGGCGATTAGCACGGTTAGACTGCCCGGGCGTCGGGCGCCTAATATATGCCGAACGGCCCGAACGTCCGTATAGAAGCTTCGCTTCAAAACGAGGTTCCAGTTTCAATACCCGGATGACAGCGTGTTGGATGCCCGTGGCATTGCAATCCATAGGCGACGGTGAACGCTTACTATTATGTAGGCCATCAGCATGACTGCTGATCCTCAGCAATTAAAAAGTTACATTGCATTACGACAGTTAACAGTGCACTATGGGTGCAAAAAAACAACAAACAAAAACAGTTCAAAGCAATCGGAATAAATAAATTGTTGCAATTGGAACAGCGCCATCTATTCCTAAAATAAGCAAGGTACTTATGTTATGGTTTCTAGACATATAAAGCTTTAAATAACATGATTACTTGATTATTAAAAAAATAAATCAAACTTACCTAAAACATCGAAGCAAATGGCATCTCCAATACAATTCGCGACGTTGAAAGCGACTGTACCCAAACACATCAGTATAACAAACGCCCAAAAGGTGGCAGTCATGTAAAAACTATCACTAGACTCGGGTTCACTATTATTTGATTTAGCACTAATCGATCTTTTATCGATATTTCGTAAACCATCTTCGAAACACAACAAGTTACAACCCTCTTTCGGCAGGCATATCACCTCTCCCTCTCTAACGCCATCCAAATCCATGTGCAAGAGTGAGCAAGATATATTACTAATAACACCATCTACGTAGATAGTGTTGATGAATGAAGAGTTCGAAAGATAAACGTCAAATTTTTTAACGATAGTGCAGTTCCAGTGACATGAATACTTGTCTAGTGTTGTGTTGTCGTACTGTTTTAAATAAATCGTATCATTTAATTGATATACGTTCTCGATCAATTGTTCGGAATCGATTTTGGGCATGGGTAGAAACCATAGACAACAGTATGAGCCTGTCATTAACGATATCAGGAACATGAACACTAGTTTCCTGTGTGCCTGAAAAAAATTAAATTATAAAAAAAGTGTGTGTGCAATTCACACACGGCAGAAGTGGAGGTACAGGAAAGTAGATTACATTTCATATATTAATGTACTAGCTGTGCCCGCGACTCCGTCCGCGTGTAATAGTGACTTTGGGCAGCATTTTTTGGATATATGAGGTCAACTTAAATTGGAAATTCAACCTACTAAGTTCAGCAAGTTAACAAAAACTATTTTTTTTTTCTAAAATAATAATAGCCTAAGTTACTCCTTGTTACATCAGCTATCTGCCAGTGAAAGTCCCGTCAAAATCGGTGCAACCATTTCAGAGATTAGCCGGAACAAACAGACAGACAGACAAAAATTTTAAAATATGTTGTTTTTGTTTATGTACCGTGTATACGTCCGAATGCACTTAGTAAAAAGCGGTTATTTTAATATTACAAACAGACCCTCCAATTTTATTTATTTATATAGATAAAAGCTACGAAAGCTTTAACAAAGAGGAAGCGAAGATTATAGAAACCACTGGATACTTTTATTATGTCTCATTCTCTCGCAGGCTAAATTCATCAATGAAGTTTCAAACGTTTTACAAGGGAAGGGTTGTCTCCGTGCAAGGGCGGAGTAGGTATACTAACTAACCCCTGCGGTCGGGGTCGGCCTGTCGTAAAAGGCGGCAAAACAACCCACCCTAACTACGTGGTAGGCAGGGCCCCATGCCCATCTGGATGGCAACCACTGCTGGTCTCTACATATACCGCCACAATAAACTTATGGGACAGCAGCGTGTTCGCGGTGCCTCTGGCTTGGTAAACATCCATAGTGGAACGGTAACGGCTTACAATTAAGTGGTCCGTCAGCCTGTCTGCTGTTTCCTTAAATCGTCCTTTTTTAAAGGAGACGATTGCTAACTCCTTGGCTTCGAAAACAAAAATAGTGTCGCTTCATTGCCTGCGAGGTAGCAAGTAGAAATATACTTACCGGCCAATAATCAACAATATACCCGAATGTGGGTTTCGCAGCAGCCCACAGCAACGGCAGCACCGCCGTCACCAGTCCCATGGCACTTGGGGACACGCCCAACTGACGTCCGAACACATTCATCTGGGGCAGCAGTGGCCCAAGAGCTGTAAGGAATACATTTAATGAGACGGAATAGAATTTAAAACTCAGTCGAAGGCTTTGGCATCCCTGTTCCTGAGTGTTTATATGTATTTTTAGAGTTTACTCCATAAGAATCGATTTTCATATATAAGGCGCCCGATATGAGAAAAATTTGAGGAGTAAAATCTACTAATGAATGACCTCGTTACGTTTTTGGTGCGCGTGCACCGGAACACAAAACAAAACAAAACGATGTATCTCTCAAGGCAAAAATTACTTTATTTGTTACAACTTAAGGTTGATTTCACATTAAATGTTGTTTAACATATGTATTTTTATTTGTGACAAGAGTAATTTATTGCTTTGCTCATTTTATATGACGAATGATCGTAAGTATTAGATAATGTTTTGGAGATTTGTGACTTTATTACTAGGTGCCATAGTTGTAATTAGGTTGAACTTAAAACTGTTTTAAAACTTTTTGTATCAGGATGACGCGCGACGCACGCTCGAACGACCTTGTGTCGTCTTATTGATATAATATTTGGAGCTTACTCCCTAAGAAACGATTTTCTTATTTTTATATAATCAACACAATAATAGTTTTTATATATGTATATTTTTATATATGTATATTATTTTCATTAATTTGTTAATTTACCCTTCCATATGGTATTAATCTTTTTTCAGTTAAATAAACTCATTTTGCGTATGTTTAGACAATCGTACTTAAGTAGTAAACTCCAGTCGTGCGTCGGAGCTGACACACACAGTTTTTTTTTATTGCTAAAGAACAGCAGGCGGGTTGACGGCCCACTAAATAGTAAAAAGTTAACGTCGCCTATCGATCTTTGCGATGCTCGAAGCACCGCTAACACGATGCCCCGTCCGCGTAGAAGAGTTGAAACCTGGGTCACTTATGCCCACAGACAACACAAGGTTATTATAATGGAATATTTAAAAAGGGGTAATCACAATCCAGGTGGGCTTCGAAGCTCATCTAAGTGAAAAATATAAATAAGTATTTGTCACTTAGATTATATCATTTACTAGCCGATCACGCGAGCTATTAGAAAGGGAATTATTTTATCTTTGTTAAAAAAAAATTTTTCAATAAAAAGTATCCTATGTTCTAATACCTCTACTTCTAATACCTCCAAGAATATGTGTACAAAGTTTCATGATGATCGGTTAAGTAGTTTTCGCGTGAAAGCGTAACAAACAAACTTACTTTCACATTTATAATATTAGTAAGTATGATTATATTATTTTAAAGTTTAAAAATACATATGTACAAGATAATTTGTTGTCAGAACTGTGTATATACAAAGATGGTTTATATTAAATTGTTTCAACAGTTTACCCCTTGGGGTGTACAATATTATTTTATTAATTATCATAGAAATTATTACCAATCATTAATTAAAACATCAAGATAAACATGAATTTAAATGTCAAAAGATGTGAAACAGCATTTTAACTGTAAATAATAATGAATTATAAGGGTGATATCTTTGTTAGAATTGTTATTAAAATTTTTCAATAAAAAGTATCCTATGTTCTAATACCTCTACTTCTAATACCTCCAAGAATATGTGTACAAAGTTTCATGATGATCGGTTAAGTAGTTTTCGCGTGAAAGCGTAACAAACAAACTTACTTTCACATTTATAATATTAGTAAGTATGATTATATTATTTTAAAGTTTAAAAATACATATGTACAAGATAATTTGTTGTCAGAACTGTGTATATACAAAGATGGTTTATATTAAATTGTTTCAACAGTTTACCCCTTGGGGTGTACAATATTATTTTATTAATTATCATAGAAATTATTACCAATCATTAATTAAAACATCAAGATAAACATGAATTTAAATGTCAAAAGATGTGAAACAGCATTTTAACTGTAAATAATAATGAATTATAAGGGTGATATCTTTGTTAGAATTGTTATTATGTCACAATTAATTATTAGGTACAATTCGTCATCTAAATAATAACTTATTTTGTAATATGATTTCTCAATTAATAACAAATTGTTAATATTTAACCAATCTATAATTATTTTTAAGGTATAATACACCATCAAAAACAAAACTTATAAAAAACCAAGTCTCGCAACTCAGTCCTTCTACCGTAAAAAGTTGTGAGATCCGTGTAATACCAAGTCGGTTACTTTTTAAGTCCCTACTTAAGGGATCTTCTGTCTTAAGTTATTACGTAATTAGCTAACCTAACAACATCTTATAGTGACCATATCAATATTTATTATTGCTGTAGGACAGCAGACAGACTGACGGCCCGCTTAGAATTTAGCAGTTACCGTCGCCTATGGGTGTTTGCAATGCCAGTGGCATCGCGAACACGCTGCTGTCCCATAAGAGTACAGGAACTTGGGTCACTATTGCCGGAACACAACACAAGATTATTATGGCGGCATACTTGAGACCAAAGGTGGTCGCCATCCAGACGGGCTTGAGGCCCTACCACATGGTAGGGCTACATAGCTAGAATGGGTTGTTTTGTCGCCTTATATATCAAAAATATTTTTGTTTTAAATAAAATATATTGACTTGGCAATCTATTATACCTACTTTTGACTGTTTTGAAATTTATCATGTTTAAACTGCAATATATTTCGGGATAATGTACATGATCCGCCATGGCGGTTTTTCCGGCAAAAGGTAAAATTATTTACATGCAGGTGAAAAATATTAATCATTTGTGTTCATGTTGTGTAATGTAATGAAACTTAATATGTATAAATTACGTGTCACGTTGTTTGTCCGCTATAGACTCCTAAAGTACTGAACCGATTTTAATAAAACTTTGCACACTGTGTGCAGTTTTATCCAACTTGAAAGATAGGATAGATTATATCTCAATTTATAATCGCAGTTTCATTTAATTGCGAATTATTTGTTTATTATCTGACAGTCATAGTTATCTGTTAGTTCGACAAAATTCTAACAGATGGCGGTATAAGGTAATTAGTCGACTGGATTGGTAAGTACCCAATAGATGGCATTGTTTTTTAAAATTTTTATGGTAGAACAACGTCTGCCAGGTCAGCTAGTAATATCTATTTCATTAATATCATTATTGTCGTATGACTCTAAAACTAGTTCTATTTGTGCCGATTTCGAAAGTAGCCCATTAACATTCTGATGAAGGATTCTAAGCCTATTATGGACGATAACATTCTAAATCAGTTTCTCCGAGATCGCTTGTTGGTGTAGCTAACACACAACTGTCTGTAATAAAACAACAGTTAATATTAATAACATCTAGACACATTTATTACACTGGATTTCCCCATAATTAGGCTAATTGTTCAATTAAAACTCGCCATAAAACGATCTGCATGAACAAGCAGACTCGGGTTGCCTGGAAGAGATCGCTTTAAGCGATAAGGCCGCCCATTGTCATACAGCATTATATTTTTGTATACATATTTTAAGTTAGTTTTAAGTATCTGTATGCAATAAAGAGTTTTCATTCATTCATTCATTCAGACCAATGTTTGTTTATATTAATATATTTCAATTACTTTTACAATTTTTGAATAACTGCTGAACATGTTTTTTTTTAAGAATTATCCTTTGCAATGTTGATAGCCCCCCACAAGATGGACGGATGATCTGGTCAAGATCGCCGGAATAAGTTTGATGAGGGCAGCGCAGGACCGATCATCGTGGATATCTTTGGGGGAGGCCTTTGTCCAGCAGTGGGCGTCTTCCGGCTGAAATGATGATGATCCTTTGCTAGCAGTGTAACCGGGCGAACTTTTGTTCAACTCGTTTCAAAATGAGGATTTCTTGAAGTGAAAACTTCTTTAGCGGCGTTGTGCACTTTTTGTGATGGGTAAAAAATGCGTCAGGTCACGTGTCCTGGTCGTAAGAATTCGTAAGACGGAATTTTGCTCCAGTAATACCAACCTTATTAATAATGACTTAAAGTGTATTTTATAATGTAAATTTTAAATGATTGCATTGCATTGCATTATTTATACATATCTATTCGAATTGCGACTTTATTACAATGAAATACAGTTGAGTTTTCGAAGTAAAAACTTCTTTAGGCGCGTTAAACAATTTTTGGTTTGTAAAGAAGTGTTAATGACCAATTTAAACTTTAATCCTTGATCATAAACACTTCTTTATAAACCGAAAATAATAATCTAATAGTTCGACGATACAATTCACAAGTTATTTAGTTTTCACCTCTATCGGCAGTCCCCAGGACTGCCCTGCATGTTTTTATTCTTCATCTTATAATTTAAGTAACATCATCACACCTCAAGCGATAAAAGAAAATGGTCTGTAACGTATTGATTTTATTTATTTCAACAAAATATATTATGACATAATATATAAATGAAACAACTTCAATGCAGAAAAAAATTAAGAATTAAACAATTCTAAGTATTCCAAATTTACATGACGAAAAATGTCGTCATGCCCATTGCAGAAGTACTTCTTGTATAACTAAACACTTTGTCATACCCAGTTAAAATTATAAACATAGAATTATTGAATCGCTACAAGGATATGGTTACAAAGCTATCAAGTTATTTACGAAATAGATTATTTTAATTATAAAATACACACGTTCATTTTCCGCTTAACATACTGTACACACACGACATGACATAATTAATTTAAGGTGTTTGTATTATTTATTTTTTTGATATTGTTTTTCCCAGCGCTAGGCAAATCAAATCAGCGCGAGTTGCTTTTAAATGACTGAAAATACAAGCCAGTTTCTAGGCTGAATTAGGGCTCATTCTTAAATTTGGACCCGTGTATAATGTTTGTGACGCGAGGGGCACCGCTAACACGATGCCGTCCGCGTAGGGAACCTAGAACCTGGGTGACTTATGCCGGAACACAATACAAGTTTATAATGGCGGCATAATGAGAAACCGGGATGGTTGCCATCCAGACGGGCGTATCTACACTGGCCTGAGGACAATTTACCTCAAAAAAAAAGACTGAATACTTGGGAATTTTCTTATTTCTTCTACTTGAAGGATATAAAAAAATAACAGTGCCGTCTAGGGACACCCGAAAGAAGCGAAGCTTTATAGTATAAAGCGTAGGAACTAAGCGTTAAAAAATAATGAAAAAAACACAGTGGTCAACTCCTGCGTCGACGGGAGAGATATTGGGCTCATCCCTCCGATTCCTCGCTTCCAGGACAACATCAAAATCGTCATCATTTTAGCGTTGAATCCTGGTTACAACCTAAACTTTCGCTTTTGTGCCTGCGGTCCGCTTTCCCATCACGGCATCCCTAGTAGTGTCGACGACGTCAAACCTATATACTTTTTAGGACATATTTTGGCCCCACACAAGTATCCGGCTGCCGTAAGTAAAACGTGGCCATACCAGCGATGGTGACACTCCTGCAATAAATCCGCAAAATCCGTTGCCATAACCAACTAGATGTAAGATCCAAAATTATCATAATCAAAACTTAATAACAAAGTAAAGTGCACGCGTAAACATTATCCTTAATTGTCAGCAAACAGCGATAAATACTCAATTAGTTTATAGGCTTCCTTATCATGTCAAATGATTTTAATCTGTGGAAGACTTAAATGCGAAATAAACTGATAAAATTAAACTGCCTATTGTTAAACAATAAGGATACATTGAGGTAATTTAAAAGATCTGCTAAAGTCTTTTGTAAGCAGCCCTTTTTTTATGGCTGTAGAACAGCAGACAGGCTGACAGCCCGCTTAGAATTTAGCAGTTACTCGAGAATTACAGAATTTAGTTATCGCGAACACGCTGCTGTCCCATAAGGGTACAGGAACTTGGGTCACTAATGCCGGAACACGACACAAGGTTATTATGGCGGCATACATAAGACCAAAGGTGGTCGGCATCCAGACGGGCTTGAGGCCCTACCACGTAGCTAGGGTGGGTTGTTTTGTCGCCTTTTACGACAGGCCGACCCCGGCCGCAGAAGTTAGTATTTTTTCTCCGCCCCGTGCCCGTTGTTTAGAATAGTTCGTCTTTCTACCACCACGTCCGCCATCGGCTGGACGCTCATCTCCATTTCCTGGAGCCTTCTCTTTCCTGGACAAAACTGTTATCAAAAACGTGTATAGCGTACATTAGAAATGTACTGATTTGGAATGAGCTTCTAGCTATCCCAACATCATATGATATACGGTTTTTAAAAAAAGTCTATAAGAAATTGTTTGATTAGGGTAGCGCATTGACAATGCAACGTTGCAAACATCCATAGGTGACGTTGAACTTCAGGTGTAAAAAAACATAAAAGTTCCCATATGATTGAAACATTACATACCATGCAGGAAATAACAATCAGCCAATTTAGACCTTGGCAATGACTCAATTGATTTGGGAACATTAGCTCGGCAAGGTCAGGAACACCCGCTATTTTAATAAATATAGTATGACAATTCAAACAGCGCCATCTAGTTTCAAAATAAGCAGCAGAATGCTTGTATTATGGATACTAGACAACTAAATACTGCATTTTGTTAGAAGTAAAATTTGTCCTCAATATTAGGAGATGGTATAACCAATATAAGCTCAATGTGGGGAAGACCGAGTACTTGGCCTGTAACTCCACAGATCCCACACACGCATAGGCGACGACACGGTCAAGCGCACGGACCGAGTGAAATACCTGGGATCTGCATTTCACGCGTCTGGTGACATCGATTGCGACGTCAAGGCACGCATTGCTGTCGCGTGGGCCAAATGGCGTGAGGTAACTAGTGTCATTTGTGACCCCAAGATGCCGGAAAAATTGAGAAGGCAGGTCTATAAGACCATCATTAGGCCTGTCCTTTTATACGGCTGTGAAGCATGGCCAGAGTTAAAGCTACACAAGCAAGAACTGCGTGTCACGGAGATGAATATGCTGCGATGGATGTGTGGAGTAACGCGGAAGGACCGCGTTAGGAACTCCCGTATTCGCGGCAGCCTTCATTTCAGTAACATTGCGGATAAATTGCAGGTGTGTCGGCTCCGTTGGTACGGCTACGTTTTACGGTTTAACTATTGGATAAGATAAGATATTTTTTATTGTCAGAACTGTGTACATACAGAGATGGTTTATATTTAAATTGTTTCAACAGTTTATCCCTTAGGGTGTACAATATTATTATACAGGAATATATTATTTCATGAATTATAACATAAAACCATTAACTGTAATTATTTAAAACATTAGGTTATACATGGATTTAATGTCAAAAGATACCAAACAGAATACATTTTAAGTGTAAATAATAAATTATAAGGATAATGTCTTTGTTAGAATTGTTTGGAACTTGGCCTATTGCCCGATTCCAGCTTGACTGTGACTTCTGGGACATCCTGTATAAAGAGATAATAATAAATATGGCATTTGCAAAAAGTGGTGGATGCAACAATAGTAATTTCTACTACAGCCATCATACCTGAGCAAATAAACACATCATTGAAAACCCTTGATCTCTCGTCTTCTTTCTAGTTTGCAAAACTCAGTTATACTTAATACATGCAGAATAGTCTGAAAACTTTTAACATTTGAAAGAAAAATATATACAAAATTTCTACTTATTATAGATAAGTTAAATCCCAAATTCACACAATGCCATCTGGTCCCAAAATAAGTAGTTTAACACTTGTATTTTGGGTATTAGATAACTAATCTATACAAATAAATAAAATTGGAGTGTCTGTTTGTAATATTAAAATAATCTGAAATGGCTGGACCGATTTTGACAGGACTTACTGTCAGATAGCTGATGTAACAACGAGTAACTTAGGCTACTTTAATTTTAGATGAAAAATAGTTTTAAAAAAAATTTGACCTAAAAAAACTGTTATTCGACCAGCGAAGCGGGCGGGAATGGCTAGTACACTTTAATAATAAATAATATTATACATAAACACTTTGGTAAGTGTATTGAAGTGTGTTAGTCATTATGCCACAGAGGTCATCAAAGCTATAAGAATATGCTTTATGTGTGTACAAGAGACCATTAAGAATGGCCGATCTGATAATACTGCTACAATTACCTTATCAGCTGTAATTGATATAACATGTAACTTTGCATAATTTATCTAATACAAAATAATTTGTTACTAAACTCTTTGTACAATGACTGAGTGTGAACACTACATCTACCTACATCTGACAGCTTGTTGTAAAAGGTGATAAAACAACCTTAGCTGGATGATAGGACAGTCACCCCGGGTCTCTGATAAATATGCCAGCATAATAACTTTGTGGTGTGTTCCAGCGTTAATGACCCAGGTTTCAGTTTCAAACGCATGGTAAACATCAAAAGGCAATGGTAATTTACTATTAAGTATGCTACCAGTCCTCAGTCTGTCTGCTGTTTTACAGCAATAAAAAAAAACAATCTATATAACAAAACTTACGAGTTCCACTAAACTCTTCAGAGCAGTTTTAATCTCGACTACCAGCTGCTACCTACTAAACAATGAAGGTTCTGATACGTTTTCTTCGGGATTAAACGGATGTTTAAAATTTATTTTTTTAAATCGGCACAAAAAAGTACTCAAGAGTTCCTTAGACATAGGCCCCCTTGACTCCTTGGATACAATTGGAATTTTAGAGATAAATATATTGTAAATAAATAACTTACCAGCAAAAAAGAAGAAGAAGTGAGCCTTTATAGGCAACAGCCCTTTGTCTATTTTGATCTTCATTTTTCTTAATTACATTAATTGTTTAGACATATTTTTAAACTTGAAACCAGAACCCGGGGTCAACGAACCCGCACACGTCTACCACTTTCTAATCTATGTACAGAAATAAATGAAACAAGTTCATATCTATGTATTTATATCATTGTACGTAACACAACTACGAGCCGTCCTTTCAAAATGAAAATAATTTAGATGACTTTTGTATCCAACAACCATAGCGACTGCTGCCACCATTGTAGAACAAATCAAAACAATAACAAACTTAAAATTATCTGCGGGAAGTATGCCGAACGATTGTAAAAAAATCGATTATTATTTAATCGCCTAAAATTTATTGGATGATAAATACGCTTAGAGCATTAAATCTTTAATGCTAAGTAAATACGTGACGAATAACTAATGAATAATATAGTTTTTTTTACTTAAAATTTTTATTTTTCCAAGACTTTTTTAAATATGTCGATCCCATTATGCCTAATAATTGTTTTTTTTTTGTGTCAGAATTACACTTAATTTTTAAAACAACTTTACACCAACCAAAATGGTTTCTTCCACTCCTGTATAAGATATTCTGCCTCTATCTATTCCTAGACCTGTAAATATCATTTGTTCAAAAATATGTTCACAAATAGTAGTAAACATATACTTTCTTTCCAAATTTTTAAATATAAATAACATTTTTTTAATGTACTCTATTCTAACCTTTTTGCTTAGCTCTCAAGTGTTTAGAAAAATAATTTAATTTAGTTTATTTATGTAAAAAAACTCATCTGTTTCCTTACCCTGACATTGGTTAAATCCTAACCGAAAACATTGGAACCACAAATAAAATAAAAAAAAAACATGCGGGGCAGTCTTTGGGGACTGCCGATAGAAGTGAAAACCAAGTACATAATACTTCCATGGTGAAAACTAAATAACTTGTAAATTGTATCGTCGAGCTACTAGATTATTATTTTCGGTTTATAAAGAAGTGTTTATGATCAAGGATTAAAGTTTAAATGGGTCATTAACACTTCTTTACAAACTAAAAATTGTTAACCCAAAAAGTGCTCAACGTGCCTAAACAAGTTTTCCCTACAAAAACTCAACTGTATTTCATTATAATAAAATCACAATTCGAATAGATAAGTTTATGTAATACAATGCAATCATTTAAAAGTTACATTATAAAATAAACCTTAAGTCATTATTAATAAGGTTGTTATTCTTGGTATTACTGAAGCAAAACTCCGTCTTACGAATCTTACGAATTTTCGATCAGGACACGTGACACCTGACGCGAGTTTAAAAAGTGCGTGCGTACAAAGTACACATTGACTATAATACTACGGACGTGGAGCAGGAAGAATTTCATACAATGACCTCTTTACCTATGTGACAGTGGTCACAAACATTTTTGTATTAAGTGCGTAGTAATAAGTGTGTATTATAATAAATTATTTATTTAGATTTCATATTATAAGTTTTAAAAACCGAGTTACAATTACTACGAGGTATGCCTTTTAAGTTTTGTCGTTTGAAGAAAAAAACACAACTAAAATCTTATAGTACTTTTTATTGTTTTTCAAAGTATTCACCACGTAGCTTAATACACTTTTCCATTCGCTCAAACCAGTTATTATAACATTTATTCCACTTTAAAGATAGTGTTCAAAATTGCTTTACAATTGTTTACAATCCCCGAGGACATTGCTCTGTGCGAGCCTCATTATATTTACGCGGGAGTGACAGAGACAGGTAATAACAGTTAACGTATAAAATTCTTCTTGCTCCGCGTCCGGACTGTATACATATTAGAAGTGAAACTGCTTTGGCAAACTAATTTTTAAATCTTCTAATAAATTGAGAAAAGGGAATTTAAAGAATATTATTATTTTATATCTTATTAAACAAAACTCAACTGTATTTTATTGCATTAAAGTTGCGACTTTAATGCAATAAAATACAGTTGAAATAAATAATTAAAATACAATTCGAATAGATATGTATACCTAAATAATGCAATGCAATCATTCTAAAATTAACACTTCAACAATCCCTAAGCTATTATTAATAAGGTTAGTATTACTGAAGCAAAAAAAACGTTTCATATCTTCGTGACGCTAATATTGCGTTTCATCCGTAAAAAATTTACCCTCATGCGCGCTGTTAAAACCTGCGTGTTTTGTATATTTATATAATCAAAGCACTGGCATGTTTTAAAAGTATACTTTAAAAATATTCTAGTGACTTTTACACCGTAACTTGTTTTCTCATTCTACGTCTGTCATGTCTTGTTAAAATAAACTCTTGTTAATCGGCATCTTACAAATTTATTTATTTTAAAGAATTGCTTCATATACAGCAATTCTTTTCGGGACTCTGCCTCAACAGGTTATGGGCCCAGGCTTAGCAAGATGAGTGAATCTCCATCGTCTACACCACACTGTTTTCAGACTGCCTCAAGCATGTCTCCACTAGTGGTCAGTAGCAGCACACCTAGTTTCACAAAGCTTCAAGGTAGCAGCAACTACGCAACGTGGAGTTTCGCAATGCAAATGTATTTAATAGATGCAGAGCTTTGGGACTGCGTAATTTCGACCGCTGATGAAGAGTCTGATGAATTTCAACGCAAGGACGCAAAAGCAAGGTCAAAAATCTGTTTAAACCTAAGTGAGCACCTTTACCCCGTAGTCATGGCAGCAAAAACATCAAAAGAAACTTGGAACCGACTCCGGGAGTGCTATGCTGACAGTGGATTAACACGGCGCTTAAAACTCATGAAGAAATTGCTCAATATCCAACTTGAAACCTACTCGAATGTAGAAGCCTACGTAAATGACATACGTCACATTCAGCAGCAGCTGATCGCAATTCATGCCGGCCTCGATGATGAACTTGTTGGTTTGATTATGCTAGCAGGACTTCCTGACACCTACAGCCCGATGGTGATGGCTATAGAGCACTCCGGCACTAAAGTGACTATGGACGCAATCGCATCAATCTTGCTTAAAGAAGAATGTCGAGATGCAACAGCCACGTCTAGTTCTTTATTATCTAGTGTATCCGTGTCTAATAATAATGTAGTTAAATGCAATTATTGCAGAAAGATAGGCCATCAAATGTATCAGTGTAGAAAGCGTCTCAACCGAAAAAAGTCACCAGCATCATTATCAGCACCATCAGCGACAACTTCATCATCGTTACCATCTCATTCATGTAATAATATATCTGATATTACACTTTTATCAGGCTTTAATCATAATCTTCCTACAGGCACCCCTATCCCTTCACCTTGTACCTCAACCGAATGGTACATTGACTCTGGTGCTACAATACATATGAGTAACAAGAGTGATTGGTTCCTGGACATGAAGCAAGAGTCTAAACCAGTCACTATGGCCAATGGTCAGAAAATTCAGAGTGAAGGAAAAGGTACAATTTCTGTAAATGTTTCTGATAGGATTAAGCAAATTACTGATGTATTATACGTTCCAAATTTAGCAACAAATTTGCTCTCAGTACACTGCTTGATCCAAAAAGGATTCATAGTAGTGTTTTCCGAGAAAGGTGCCTCGATTCTTTTGAAGGATAGCTGTAAAATAACTGGCACTGTTGTTGCAACAGCGTCAAATTTTAATAGTCTATACAAATTAGATACGGTAGATTATCAAGCCAATCTGATACAACCAACAGCGTCAAATTTTAATGGTCTATACAGATTAGACACGGTAGATTATAGAGCCAATCTGATACAACCAACAGCGTCTGCTTTACTATGGCATAGACGTCTTGGCCACCTACACCCTAAAGCCCTGAATATTTAAAAAAATAATGCCATTGGTATAGACTATACAAGTTCTTCATTCAGAGAATTGAGTGAAACCTGCTTGCCGTGCCTACAAGGTAAATTGTCAAAGCGACCATTCAAAAAATCACAAAGTAGGTCTAATGCCAAATTGGAACTGGTGCATACAGACCTCTGCGGGCCGATGAGTACTCCTTCGTGGGGTGAAGCGCTTTACCTACTAACTTTTACAGACGATTTTACTCGTAAGACTTTTGGCTACCTGCTAAAATCGAAAAATGAAGTCTTCTGTAAATTTGTTGAATTTAAAAGCTTTGTGGAGAATCAAACGGGTCTAAAAATTAAAACTTTGCGCTCGGACAATGGCAAAGAGTTCTTGAATCATAATATGACTTATTTCCTAAAAAAGAATGGAATTGTTCATCAAACGACAGTGCTTTATACTCCGGAGCAAAACGGAGTATCAGAACGTGTTAACAGAACTGTTGTCGAAAAAGCAAGATCAATGCTCCAAGATTCTGGTTTACCACGTGCATATTGGGGAGAAGCGGTTTCCACAGCGATATATCTCAAGAATCTCTCTCCAACCCAAGCGTTAAACAATAAAATCCCGGAAGAAATGTGGACTGGAAAGAAGGTGGATTTAAGTCACTTGCGAGTTTTCGGCTGTGAAGCGCATGTTTTGGTCCCAAAAGAGAAGCGCAAGAAACTCGACTCCAAGACTCAAGCCTGTATCTTTGTTGGCTACTCAGCAGATACAAAAGGGTATCGTCTTATTAATCCTCAGAATCCAAGGAACGTTGTAATTGCCAGAGACGTTGTCTTTGTCGAAAACAAACAGCCATCTGGCGAATATGGTAAAGAAGAACCAATGAATACTTCAATCCCACAATCTGAATTATTTCAAATTCCTTCACCAGTTACCCAAAATCTTCCGTCTACATCAAACATGCAACTTACTGAAGAACATACAGAATCTTCTACTGAAGGAGATGCAGATCCTCCTTACCAAGTACCACTTGCTTCTCATTCAGAATCCAAAATATTGGTTGACAGTCCTGAAGATCTTACTGCACGAAGATACCCTCTTCGAAACCGCCAAGCTCCAGTTAGATATTCGGACTCAGAATATGCAAACCTAATTAGCGCTGATTGTGAACCACAGACCTACAAACAAGCTCTGGAAGATTGTTATAGTCAAAACTGGCTGAATGCTATGCAGTGTGAGTATGATTCGCTGCAAAAGCATGGAACGTGGATCCTTGTAGATAGACCTCCAAATAGAAAAGTGATTAAATGTAAATGGGTTTACAAAGTCAAAAGGGATACGAATGGGGATATAGTTAAATATAAGGCAAGGCTTGTTGCTAAGGGATTCACACAAATCTATGGTGTGGATTATGGTGAAACTTTTGCTCCGGTTGCTAGACTATCGTCAATCCGGCTTTTAGTAGCTTATGCAGCGAAACTTAATTTAGATATTGACCACTTAGACGTTGAGACAGCATTCTTGAACGGCGTTTTAGAGGAAGAAATATTCATGGAGCAGCCCGAAGGCTTTGCCGATAGCAAATTCAAAGTGTGTCTTCTTAAGAAATCCCTCTACGGTCTTAAGCAAGCTCCGCGACAATGGAATAAAAAACTTTGTGAGACTATGGACAAACTTTTATTTAAACGTTCTGAGAAAGAACACTGCATATACTACAAGCACAAAGATACTAAGTTACTTATAGTAGCTGTATTTGTAGATGATTTCTTTATATTCAGCAATGATCGGGACATGAAGGAAGAATTCAAAGTCGAATTAAGAAAATCATTTACAATCAAAGATTTAGGTCCCTTAAAAGACTGCCTGGGCATGAGAGTGACAAGAAAAGGTAATTCTCTGTCGCTTGACCAAACAAGGTATATTGAGAAATTGATCAAAAAATTTGGGATGAGTGATGCTATCCCAATATCCACTCCTATGGAGCCGGGTACAAAACTTGTCTGGCCAAACCCGATTGACGAAAAGCCGGAATTACCATACCAGCAGCTCATTGGGTCTTTAATGTACCTTGCAATTGGTACCAGACCTGATATAGCTCACTCAGTATCTGTTTTGAGCCAATTCAACGTACATTACGGGGAGGTACACTGGAGAGCTGCCAAACGTGTGCTTCGTTATCTAAAAGCCACAAAAGACAAAAAGCTCACATATAATGGCACTGGTGATGGTATTGGATACGCTGATGCCGATTACGCAAGTAATCTGATAGATCGACGATCCTATACAGGGTATGTGTTTCAGATGAGTGGTTCATCAATATCGTGGGAGTCACGCAAACAGAGAACTGTAGCTCAATCTACAACAGAAGCGGAGTACATGGCTCTTGGTGACGCCTGCAAGGAAGCTCTTTACATTCGATCACTGATTAAAGACTTATTCAAATCATCGTCACCTTTAACAATAATGTGCGATAATCAAAGTGCCATCTCACTCACTAAAAACAACACACATCACTCTCGCACCAAGCACATTGATATTCGACATCATTTCATTCGTGAGTGCATCTCCACCAATCAAGTCGACATTAAATTCATTCCATCTACTCTTCAAACAGCAGACATTCTCACTAAGCCATTGCCTAAATTGAGACACTATGAATGCCTGGCCTCTTTAGGGATAATATGATGTTACCTTTTTTTTTAAATGAATTTATTGTTTCTGTAAAATATTTTACTATATATCCTAGAGATAGGAAGAGTGATAGTGTTAACTTTTAATTGTTTATATACTTGTGAATGTTAGTGCTTTAATTACGGGGAGGTGTTAAAACCTGCGTGTTTTGTATATTTATATAATCAAAGCACTGGCATGTTTTAAAAGTATACTTTAAAAATATTCTAGTGACTTTTACACCGTAACTTGTTTTCTCATTCTACGTCTGTCATGTCTTGTTAAAATAAACTCTTGTTAATCGGCATCTTACAAATTTATTTATTTTAAAGAATTGCTTCATATACAGCAATTCTTTTCGGGACTCTGCCTCAACACGCGCAAATAAGATTCACTTCAAAAAGATAACATACAATGTAGCATTCCTATTTCAATTTCAAAAAAGAACAGTCTAACACTCATTAGACATTCATCACACATAACATCAAATAAATTTTAGGCGATTAAAAAATATAATAACTGATTTTTGATTAGCTGAAGATGACTTTTAAAATCCCAACTTTTTTAGTGTTCTTTAAATTATTGTTTTTTTTTTTTACTTTCCCCTTCATATTCCTCTAACTGAAACAATTCTTACTCCACCGTCCGTAAATTTTCGTAAATTAGGGTACAAAGTTTGTGCTTCACTTATTTATTATAGATATATAGATTATATTATATAATGGTGTATAATTATATAGAGGATATATAATGGGTTGATAGCTTAAATACCAAATATTGACATAATTATTTTTATTACTGAAATAAATCACTATAATTTGTTTTAACATTCATTTATTTTAATAACACATTTTATATTTATAAACTATACTACTTCATGCAACAAACTAAGATAATAACAAAATCAAATATACACCTTCATTTTAATAAAAAAAATTACGATCCGTACTAATTATTTGTTAGAAACAAAAATTACAAATTCTTATATGCATAAAAAAATCGTCTACGTTTTCTCTAATACCTCAACCACCCTGAATACACCCATAATACTAGACTACTTCATGTTTTCATATCAGAAGACGCACTAGTAAGGGAATGAAATTACTACAATATTTATTAGTTTCTATTTTTCAGCTATTATCAAATCATAAATATTACAGTAAAATTATATTTCTTTGTAATTTCAGTCAATTAATTTCTAATAAAAAACGAATAAAAATATGATATCAAGCTGATTTGAATTTGGACTACTATCCTCTTCATCAAAGTCATTATCTCGGTCTCATTTAAAACTGATTGCAGCCTACCTTCCACTATATGTTCCGGTAATATGAATGTCAATGGACTAGGGATGCCGCAGACCATGCGAAGTGGAGAAAAGTCAAAAAGCGAACTCCGGGCACCGAAGCGGAAGTTCGGGTTGCAACCAGAATTAAATGCTAAGACGATGATGAAGCCTACGTTCCAATGTAGAGTACGGCTACGGGAACACTAAGCTTATAAAGAGTTTTCTTGCGTCGAAACCTTTCTCTCAGTTGCTCTATCTTTCCTTAATCAAGGAGACTTAAACTGCTAGAGATATGGCGAAATATGGTTTTTATGAAATCAAATGTTACTTAAACATCCTACCAAAAAAAAATCGATCATGGTCCTTCTTTTGATGTTTGTAATACAAAAAAGGAGTTATTAATTAGTCACTTGAACTAAGTAAGTTAAATGGGTCTTCCTTAATTCTGATGAAGCTACCAAAAAAATATGTATTTTTATAAAATTTCTCATAATTAAAATTCATTTTAAAACAAACTATCCATATTGTGCTTCATACGGATATGATGTTTCCACTCGTCTAAGTTCTGGAACTCCTGAGAAGAACACAATTATATATTATGTTATTTTATTACTATATTGTAAACACACTACAAGGCCCATTACAATAATAAAAAAACAACTAAGATTTTTTCCATACTCTCCACTTTACATAGTACTTAGCCCCTGAAAAAACTAAAATTATACATATTATAAAATTATACTATCCATACTCTTATTTATTTATTGACGTGTTGTGGGACGTGAGAGTCACGGACACGTCAGTGTGCGGCGAAAGAACGAATGTGACTGATTAGAGCCGCCCAAACTGTGGTCCGGGTCGGCTTGGGATCCTTAGACACTCCAACGCATCGTCTCGTGTGCAGACGGTCGCGGTTATGCCGCAACATACGACAGACAGACAAGCTGACGGCGCACTTAATAGTTGGCAGTTACCGTCGCCATGGATGTTTGAGATACTAGGGACCCACTCAACACGCCCTTGGCATAGCTAACAGTAATAGGCGACGGTCACTGCTTTTATTCGTTCACGGGCGGAGAAAGAATACTAACCTCTGCGGCCGGGGTCGGCCTCTCGTAAAAGGCAACAAAACAACCCACCCTGGCTACGTGGTAGGGTCCCAAGTCCGTCTGGATGACCATAATAACCTTATGTTGTTCCGGCATTAGTGATCCAAGTTCCTGTACCCTTATGGGACAGCAGCGTGTTCGCGATGCCACTGGCGTTGCAAACATCCATAGGCGACGGTAACTGCTAAGTTCAAAGCGAGCTGTAAACCTGTCTGCTGCCCCATAGGAAAGAAATGTACAGACTTCGCACTCAGATTATTATAATCAACTCACTTCATCGCAGTACTGGCACGGGTAGCCATCTTCGTGAGAATGGTTCGCGGCCAAATGCTCGTTGAACCGCTGCCTGTCGTTGCAAGAGAGCCCGCACAGGTCGCAGATCACTGAGAGCGACTCCTCAGTCAAATTGTCCTCCTCCTTCAATTCTTCCATTAGGATCAATTGTTGTTTCATCTTTTTTGGTTCGCGAGGTTCGAAATATGGACACGCTAATAGTGAAAAAATTGTTCATGGTTGTCTCAATTTTTGACTATAAACTTAATAATAATAATACCAGTTCATAGTATCCCATTTCTGGGCTTCGACCTCCATTAGGGGGAACGGATAGTCTTGTCTAAGACGGATTGGTGAGTTACACATACCGGTGATCTTGGTATACAGGTCTCCTATGTTTAGTCCTTCACCGTTAGTACATGGCAATTATGCACACTAGACTAGAAAAATTGCTTTAGTACATGCTCAGTGGTATTCCGCTCGATGACTAACCGATCCTGAATTTGAATCCTAGGATGGCATGCTCCTGTTAGACAGTTTTTTCTTGCTATACATTGTAACTACGAGGCATGCCTTTATAAGTTTTGTCGTTTGAAGAAAAAAACATAACACGAACCATAAAGCACTTTTTATTGTTTTTCAAAGTATTCACCACGTAGCATAATACACTTTTCCATTCGCTCAAATCAGTTATTATAACATTTATTCCACTCTAAAGTGGGGGTGTTCAAAATGGCTGATTTGAAAGCATCGACTGCTTCTTCACCGAACTAGAACCTTTGACCACGAAGACTTTTCTTAATTTTAGGAAATGTAAAGAAATCGTTAGGGCTTAGGTCAGAACTGTAAGGAGGATGGTCAAGAATTTCTGCTTTTTCCTGCTTCAAATACTTAATCGTTTGACGAGCGCTGTGTGAGTTTGTGTTGTCGTGATGCAGGATGATGCGTCGCTTTGAGTTAGATTTTCGAAGTTCGGCGATGACTTGTGGTAAACAAACTGTGGTATACCACTCTACGTTAACCGTTCTACGATCTTCAAGTGCAATAGTCGCAACATGACCGGTTTTTCCAAAGAACGTGGCCACCATCTTCTTTGAAGTGCTTCGAGAACGAACAACTTTGTATCGGCTTTGGCTCGGCTTGAAAGACCCAGATTGTAGACTGTTGTTTGGAATCAGGATCGTAAGCATATATCCAAGATTCGTCACCACTGATGATGTCGTAGACGTGATTCGACTCTCCTCGGTTGAAGCTTTGCAGAGTTTTCTTACACCATCTGACGCGGGCCGCCTTGTGATCGTCGGAAAGCAGATGCGGTATCCAACGGCAAACTAGCTTTCTCACACCAAGCGCTTCATGCAAGATCTTCTGAATGGTTGTCCCTAAGATGCCTAATAGAGCCTCTATCTCTCGATACGTCACATGAGGATCTTCGAGAATTAGTTGTCTCACAGCAATGATGTTATCTTCAGTGAAGGCGGATTTTGGGCGTCCTTCGCGAGATTAGTCACTAACACTAGTATGTCCACGCTGGAATTCTAAATACCAGCGATCGACAGTCCGCAAACATGGGGCTTCATCACTCAACACAGATGTTAGCTCTTCAAAATACTGAAGCCGTGTCAGGCCTCTTCTAAAGTTGTAGAAAATTATTGCACGAACATTTTCCTTAGAATGATCATTTTCGTACGTGACCTGACAGATTCCAATCGACGCTGTGACTAAACAATAGCATTAATCCTAATACTTTCAACTGTTTTGAGATTCAAAATTTAAACACATTCGAATATAGAATAGTTCCAAATTCAAAATTGCCGGGAAATATGGAAACGACAGAACTTAAAAGGCATGCCTAATATTATAAATAATAGTTATTTACACATATTTGACTGAAAAAAAAATTGTAGCTACGAACTTGTTTTCAATATAAAGTTTGAGTTTGAACAATTATTGCATATACCGATGGTGAAGAAAACCGACATACTGAGGTCATCGGTATGGGTAAATCATCAATACACCTTGGACAAGTGTGGCGGGTGTAATGTCTATTTCCTGTAGAGAGAAGTTTCAGTCCAGTAGTGGGACGTTATATCCTGTTATTATTTGAAGGACCAACTTCGCATTAAGGTCAGGCTCTCAACAATCTGTTATCGGAAGATTCTTGGGTACTTTGGTCATATTGCCCAAAGACATATCGCCTAGCCACCGGTGCGACCAAGTAATCGTCTTCACTGTACTCCCAATAGCAATAAAGAACATGACCAAGAAGATTTGGAGGATGAAAAGTAGATATTAAAAATTCTGGCTTTATGTACTGAAAGATTACCAGGATTTTGGACACAGTAACGAGGATAAATACTAGTAAAACAGCTACTTTCGGGCACTACAGTGGGAATTTTCTTCATAACCGGGATTAAACACACATAGCAGAAAGGATCTCCAGTCACATTAATAACTCAAATATATGCATATTAACTTTCCAAGGACTATAGCGCAGTAGGCCTTTCCAAATCAAAGAAACTTACTTCCATGTCCAACATGGGTCTTGTAGAATGTAACAATAACTCTATCCAGGGTCTCAGTGACGATCATATGAGCGGGACACGCTTTCCCCGTTTTGTATATCTGTCGCTCTGGCGCAGGTCTCTTGCCTTTCCCCTGTATAAATAGTCGAAGTACGAAATATTAAATTTGCAATATCATGAAACTATAGTAAATATGAGGCCATGAGAACCATAGTGGCCTAACTAAGTTTTTTACAATATTGAGTTTATGATTTCTTACAGTTAAAATTAAACATTTTGATAGAACCAGGGTGGCCTAAAAGTGATACAACTAAAATTCACTAAATGGCAGCATAATCACTGTTATGGTTTTTAGTCTGTGATCTAAATTTGAGGTGCCATACTGGCCTAAATAAGATAGGCCACTATGGTTCAAGCCCGCTAAAACTTCACTATCATGATGACATTAGTTAGGCTACTTTTTGACTATCTGTTAATGGTATTTGTCATTATTTTTCCGCCCATGCGTCTTTCATAAATTATTTGTGAATAATTGGCTATCTGCCTGGAATATGGAAAACTGCTTCTGTTGAATCTAGGCATTCAAATTAAAGAGTGTATCAGGTTCCTAATTACACAGCTTTGGACTTACTGCCTGGGTTTTCATAAGTTTCATAATGATGAAGTAACAATGTATGTGTGGAATGAAACAATAGCCTCAAGGGGCCTCAGGAGATTGGTTCCTGCCTTACATTGGTTCATGCCTTACGTTACATCAAAAAGATAGTCAAAACTAAAAACTTAAATATGTACTCAGACCAGTGCGGTGGTCAAAATAGAAATATTAAAATGCCTTTGCCAGTATATTGTTGCCCATCCAGATTACACAGTAGATAACATATACCATAAGTACTATGTCAGTGGGCACTCATATTTAGCATGTGACTAAGATTTTGGATTGGTGGAGAAAAAGAAAAAGTTTTTCAAAACTATTTGCGTACCAGATGACTGGATTACTGTAATTAAGGCAGCTAGGGACAGGAACCCATTCAATGTCATAAAAATGACATAATATGACTTTATTGCAACAAAAAAACTGGAAAATAACATTACCAATAGGAAGGTAACTGCTGAAAAGTCAAAATGCATCCATTTACATTTTTTTTTAAATATTCTAATAATGAAGATGTATTATTTGAAAATGTTGATTTAAAGAAAAGGGGCTTTATACATTTGACTGGTATTAAGCTGGATCCTCTATACCCTGATGGAAAACACATCAGTTCTGAGAAAAAAAGGACTTATTTATACCTCCAGTGCATCACAGCTTTTAAACTAGTATCAAAGATAATGTGTCAGTTAGAAATGACATATATGTTGAGGATGACATTGTGGTATCCTTTTATTGTTAGGTGTACTTAGTGTTACTGTTGTTTTTTTTATTCAAGTGTTTAATTAACAATTGGCCTAATAACCATTTTTTTATAATCTATATAAAAAACCCTACTGCCAAAGTGGCCTATCTGTGATTAAAATGTAGAAAAATAGCAATAAAGCTATTTCCTAGCTATTAAAATCATTAATTAGAACATTATTAAGTTAATTAAAATAAAAAAGTAAAAAAAAGTATGTTTTCTGAAGAGTGGTAATTAATTAAAAAAACGCTGTTTTTGTTTTCTATGGTACTCAAAAGTCTTGTCTGTTGAATTAGGCCACTATGGTTCTCATGGCCTCATATTATATTATGATAATTATAATAAAAATAAACCTCATTCCGATTTACTAGTTTCCTCCTTTTATTATTTAAATTAAATCTCTAATTTCTGAGTGGCTATTGGCAAAGGCCTCCTCCAGCTCATGCCATTGTGCTCTATTTAGAAGTGCTCGTCTCCAAAAAGGACCAGCTGCCAACATCATTATGATAATTATAAAATATAAATACATTAAATATTATGATATAACAAAAACTTGAGTGAAGATTGAGAAAAAGAATATTTTTGTTTGTCAATCTTTAGTTTGTAAATTAAAAATGCGTTTTATACAGCACATAAATATAAATACAGAAAATTATATAATTTTTTTAATTATCATAACAACATATATATTTTTATAAGCCTTAATTCCTAATTAAACTAAATTAACATGCAAATAAATATTTCAAACCCAAGTATATATATATATATATATATATATATATATATATATATATATATATATATATATATATATATATATATATATATATATATATATATATATATATATATATATATATATATATATATAAACAGTATTAAAAATAGTCGATTAAAATTATCGATTGTGGTGTATGGTTCCGGGTTTGCGTATGTTAAACGACAGGTGCATTTTAAAATGATTTATTTGAAAATATCGATGAAACGTTTACAACAATAAAAGGACATTTTATTATATTATTTTACGTTCTCGATCGCGTGTGGTCATAAAGCGACTGCCTACTGCCAACGGCAGAGTATTATGATTGGAGGAGAGTCCCGGGTGGCGAGTATCGCAAGGGCGGCCTGCCACGCGTGGCGCGCTTCGGGTATCTCCCGGCCGCTATATCCTCCCCCTCGAGGGCAGGAGAGAAACACCTCTCCTGCGCTCGCACAGGACTCCCTTTCACTTTAGGCGGACGGCCTCTATTTCTCTTTGGTACGACGGGACGAAGAGGCATGTCGTTGTCATTACGAAGGTAGAGTCGCGTTAGTTGTGAAACGTGAAATTTGCCCAAAACATTTTCTGGAGAATCTAAACTGGACACCACGTAAGTAGTTGGGCTACATCTTTTTGATATAACGTAAGGCCCATCCCTTTTTGGCACAAACTTATTTGAGAAAGCTTTTGAGGCGTCGCTAAGGGTGTGTGTCTTTAAGAGCACCCGATCACCTACCGCAAACTCCTCTGCTGGTTTACGTGACTTGTCGGCGTACGCTTTTCTCTTGTCCTGCTGTTTTTCGACTCGATCCCTGACACTTACTAAGGAATCTACGAACTTTTGCAAATAAGGCGTGATTTGAGGAATGAAATTCTCTTTATTCAGTACCGATCTTATATCATTATGGACCTCTAAAGGAGAACGCAACTCTCGCGCAAAATTAAGATAAGCTGGCGTAACACCTGTTGTGTGGCAAACAGCTGAGTTCATGGCGAACCTCACTAATGGAAGCTGCTGAGGCCATGACCCGTGTTTGGTATTGACTAACTGAGCCAGCTGAAACTTTAAATCTCTGTTTTTACGTTCGGCAGGATTTGCTTCTGGGTGATAAAGAGGCAGAAGATCCTGCTTGATACCTAAAACGAACATGACTTGCTGCATTACAGCAGAAATAAACTGAACACCATTGTCTGAAACTATTCGACGGGGTAGACCGTAACGAAGGAAGTACTCTTCGACGAGAATTTTAGCACTTGCTACCGAAGAAGCTTCTGCTAATGCAAACAGCTCAACCCAACGAGTCGCGGTGTCCTCTACTAGCAAAATCCATTTTTCCCCACTAGGACCTGCTGGAAGGGGACCAAACAAATCAATGGCCAAAACCTCTCCTCTCTGATTTAAAATAGGAGTTTGCAAGAGGCCTGAAGGCTTTTCGTTTGAAGCTTTATATCTCTGGCATGTTATACAGGTCTTTATAAAATCTGAAATGATACGACGCATGCCAGGAAAATAGAAACGCTGTGACACCCGGTGAAACGTGCGGTCTACGCCGTGATGCCCTGCAAGAGGAGAATCGTGGCATTCCTTCAAAATCTCGAGGCGAAGGCTTTCAGGCACAACGAGCTGTGGCTCTTCGCTGTCGACATCTGGATTATATCTATAAAGAACTCCCTGTTGCATAAAATAACCACGCTCGGACCAACGCTTCACATCAACGGATATGGGGTCAGCAACTTTTTCAAAATCTGAAATTATTTTGTTAAGTTCTGGGTCTCCTAACTGAGCCTGACGCAAGTCGCTCGGACGACGCGTGGGCAAGTCAACCAGAACTGAACACAAACCACACTGATCTCTAGTATCGGATTCACAAGGAGGGCGACTAAGGGTATCAGCAACTACATTAGCTTTTCCAGGTGTGTACTGAAACCGTAGATTAAAACCTTGTAACTTAAGAGCCCACCTAACTAACCTACCAGACGGAGATTTCAACGTAAGCAACCATCTCAAAGGTTGATGGTCACTGCCTACAATTACTTCATGGCCATCGATGTAACCTCTGAAACGTTCGACAGCCCAAACTACGGCCAATGCCTCGCGTTCCGTAGTACTGTAATTTTTTTCGGCTGGTGTAAGCAGGCGGCTGGCAAACTCAATTGGTCTTTCATCTTTGCCTTCTCCTTGCAGTAAAACGGCTCCTAAAGCATAGTTACTTGCATCGGTTCGAAGAACAAAAGGCTTGCTGTAGTCTGCCTGAATCAAAATAGGAGCTGAGACAAGACGATTTTTCAATTCTTGGAAAGCACCAGCTTGTTCTGAAAACCACGACCATTCTTGATCCTTTTTAGTTAGACGAGTGAGTGGTTCTGCAATCGCAGAAAAATTCGGAATAAATTTTCGAAACCACGAACAAGTCTGTAAAAATGTTCGAAGATGACGCAACGTAGTAGGAGGTTTCATTTCGGATATAACACGTATTTTCTCGGTATCAGGTGAAATCCCATCTTGAGTGATGACATGACCGAGGTATTTCACCTTATCACGTGCAAAAACACACTTTTGACGATTTGCACGCAACTTGAACAGACGCAATCTATCAAAGACGGCGCGAAGATCAGCAATATGCTTTTCGAAACCTTCTGATATGATCAACAGATCGTCTTGGTAAGCCAAAATAGTAACGTCTTTGAGAGACGAACCAGACTTGAGTCGATCGACGAGCCTTTGAAAGGTAGACGGCGCGTTTTTGAGGCCAAAGGGCATTCGAATAAAACGGAAAGTACCAAAAGGTGAAACAAACGCCGTTTTGTCACGATCGCATTCTCTTACTAACACTTGCCAAAAACTGCTACGCATGTCTATAGAAGTCATGAAACAATTTCTTTTTGTTGACTGAACTAGCTCGTCAATAAGCGGCATAGGGTAAACGTCTGTTTTCGTAACTGCATTTAACTTCCTATAATCGACGCAGAAACGCACTTCACCATTCTTTTTGGGCACCATCAAGGCCGGAGAAGACCAAGCGGACTCACACTCCTCTATGACACCCTCTGCCAACATCTTGTCAATTTCTTTACGCATAACCTCTTTTTTGGCTGGCGTTAACCTGTAGGGAGGGACAGCGATAGGAGCGTGGTCACCTGTTTCAATTCTATGTTCCGCGTAAGGAGTTGGATCTCCCCCTGGTGCAAAGATATCTTCATATTCATTAATGACCTTAGAAATTTCCGTACGTTGACACGGATTTAAAGACGTTGCCTCGTCATCCCGCAGTACACCAAGGGACGCACACGGTAGCCCAGGTGACTTGTTTTCAAAACGTAAAGGAAATACACGCGACTTCTTTTCCGAAAAGGTCCACGTAGAACGGCCAAAATCAATATTTAAATTAAATGACTTAAGGAAATCGATACCCAGCAACGTTTCATTACTTGTTGCATTAGGGAAAACAAAAAATCGTACTACTTTAGTTTTATGTTCGAGAGTCACCTCAACTTCTGTGGCTAGTAAGTCCATAGTCTTACTAAGGCCGTCGGCTAACTTGACAATTTTTGTTACAGCATAAAATGGCTGGGCTTTCTGTTTAAGAAGTTTGTATAAAGTATGCCCAGCAATGCTACTTTTAGCCGCAGAGTCAGCTAACCCCACTCCATGTTCACCCAGTATGGATATATTAAGAATCGGCCGTAATGGCTGTTCATTTTTATTAAAACAAACGGGGTTAAAATGCAAAGGTTGACAATCACTGGCTTCTTTGAAAAAAGTTTGAGAACTACTGTCCCTAACCACATTACTGTTAACAGAAAATGACTGGGTACTACTGACTTTGTTGCTACAAGTTTGAAAACCACTTAAATCAACATTACGATTACAAACTTTACAAGCTAAACATGTACAAAGGTCATTATTAACAGTAGGACAAATTGAAAGAGGTATAAAATTACTTACATTATTACATTTCTTACTTCTACAAAAGTACCTTATGTCGGTGCAAACGCTTCGCGGCGGCGAGTTACAAAGGTTTGTCGGCGGCGGCGCCACAAAGGATCGCGGCGACCGCGGCGGCGTGTTAGAAACGTTTATCGGCGATGTCGGCGGCGGCCGCGGCGCTTGGCGAATATGCGGGAAAGTCCTCAAACTTCCGGCGTCGCGCTCGCGCGGCTCGCATGACGTAATCGCGCCGGTTTCGACGGAGTAAAACGCACTCGTACCTGGGTTTTTGGTTTCTTTCGGGTTACACTTTACGCACTTAGACCTGACTGTGCCCGTTGCACCGCACCCGTAACACTTTATTGAAACTTTTTCTCTTTTATCACTTTTAACACTTAACAGCTTTTCGCACGTGTCTTTTAAATGTCCGCGATGCTTGCAATAGACACAAAACAAACGATTTTGCTTGCTGTTGACGTACGCACTGTCTGTCTTAATGTCGGTCTCCACTGGAACACTGCGTGAGCTGCTCGAACGCGCTTCGGCGTGAAGAGGCGGTCTCGACGATACCGTGGGGACTACACCGGTCTCTCGAGCTTCAGCTAATGAATCTTCAATGCTGCGAGCTTTCCGAAGTAGATCCTCAAAGGTAAATATGCTCTCGCGATCGACCCGCTTTCTTATACGACGATCCAAAAGTCCAAAGGTCATGTCTAATTCCACTCGCTCACATAAATCTCCAACAGGAAGCTTAGCCAGCAACGCTCTCACCTTGGCTATAAACAAGTCCGTAGGTTCGCTTCCTTGAGACAATGTGAAGAGTTCAAAATATATCCTATGAGGCGGTCGACGTATCCCATATGCCGAACGAAGCCTCGTAATTGCTTCCGCCCAAGATGTTGTGGTAGACTTGACGCCCTGCCACCAAACTGCTGCAGAACCAATGAGAAGCATGGACAAGCCCTTCAAGGCGTCCTCATCACTGACCCTGAGACATGACTTATAGACACTTACTGCGTCTATAAAGTTATCTACGGACTCATCGGGACTTCCCGAGAAACGTGCCGTACATTGTGTGAAATTGCCGCACTTCTGAACAGCAACGTCCGAAAAGATAGCGGACGGATCTGGAGTTGACGCTCGTACTTCCCTAAGTACCTGAGAGCAAAACTCCTGCTGTGACTTCTGCAACGACGTGATAAGGTTGGAGAACATCTCTTGTGACATCGTCACTCTCTGATTTCCCTCTTCTTCACCATCCGACGACGCAGCAGCACCTTGACGAGTACGCGGCATTTTGTTTTCACTACAACACTACACAAACACGGTTTTAACACTGGTTATTTTTTTATTTACGTTGGGCGCCAGATGTGGTGTATGGTTCCGGGTTTGCGTATGTTAAACGACAGGTGCATTTTAAAATGATTTATTTGAAAATATCGATGAAACGTTTACAACAATAAAAGGACATTTTATTATATTATTTTACGTTCTCGATCGCGTGTGGTCATAAAGCGACTGCCTACTGCCAACGGCAGAGTATTATGATTGGAGGAGAGTCCCGGGTGGCGAGTATCGCAAGGGCGGCCTGCCACGCGTGGCGCGCTTCGGGTATCTCCCGGCCGCTATACGATATATTTTAGTCGATTATAGAACGTAGACAACACCAAAGCTGATTGACAATTAGTGCCAAATACGAAATGTTTTTTACACAATACTACATATTATAAACTCTACGGTCATAGCCTTAAAGAAGAAAAAGGCAACCAACCCCATTCTAAGAAATGATAACGGCAAAAAAACCTTTGCCGTTGTGGTAAACCAAAAGCATTGACAAGTCTAGATGTTTTCACAAAAGAAACGTATATCAGTTATTCAGGACCCATAACATAGGCACTCTGTTGCTTACTTTGAGAATAGATGGCGCTGGTTTTACCAACCTTGAAAGGACACACTATATTATGCCTGTTTTACTGCTCGTAGAAATAACATAAGCAACAAAATGTGACTACACTTCATTTACCGAGAACACATTTTATCCGTACAGGGGCAGAAAAAGAATAATAACTTCTGTAGCCGGGGTCGGCCTCTCGTAAAGGCCGACTAAACAAACCTATCCCTACTACGTGTTAGGGCTCCAACCGTGTCTGTGTTGGCATCTGGCATTGCAAACACCCATAGGCGACGTGGACAGTCAGCCTGTATGCTGTCTTAGAGCAATAAAAACAAACATGGACCGAACTACCCTCATTTTCTTACCTGGTAAACGTAAACACCCGACTGACTGCACATATAGTGAGACCTGACGCCCTCTATCGTCTGTTTGCTGGCCGTTGTTTTACGGAACCTGTATTTTGTCTCCTCTTGAATCGCGCCCTTAAATAGCAGAAAATCTGAAAGATATTATTATTATTACTACCCAAATTCGATAGTGCAGTTTGCAACATTATTGTCAACGCACTTTGGGGATGCAGAGGTTTCTGATATCCTGTGACATAGCACTATCGAGTCAACAACAGACCAAAACGGTTGTGACAGCTATGACCAGACCATTTGGGCCGAGCAGCGCCGAGACTTGGTCGCGGCCGTAGGAGCTGCGGGAATCCTCTCGCTTCCGGCTGTTGTGTCTACCATGGTCGGGAGCGAGTCAGGGTGGAGTGCCGTCGCCACCTTCTGCGAGGCCGTGATGCTCGCAAAGGAGGCGGCGGAAAGGGAGAGAGAGACTGCCTCCTCTCTCCCCTCCCGCAGCAGACGCACTGGGCGCCGTAGGGTGGCCGACATCCGGCCACCGTAGGGCGCGGCCTGCGGACGGCAGACTCGGGGCGTCTTGTCGTCCGATCAGCGGCAGGCCTCGAGGCGGCGGCGTCTTGTTCCGCGCGCGCCTCATAGTGGAGTCCTGCGGCCGGGGTGACGGCCGCAGTGGGTGACGGGGCCCGCCTGACCATCTGGCGGGCCAATACCCGTCGGGGGGTGGCGTCGAATGCTTCGGCGATACCCGCCCCTCCGACACACGGGTACATGAGGAACACGGGTTGGTTTTTAGTCAGTAAGAGTTTGACAGTCCCCTTCGCCCTTCCCCGAGGGCGGAGGGCCTCCATGAGGATTTTCCAACCCGATACCAAAAAAAAAAAAAAAAAGCTATGACCAGACCATGGACTAACAGGACTGAGCACTAGACCCGAAAAGACGAGCCGAGAGAGATGCATAGGACGGAGGCTGTTTGTCCCCTTCTAATAGGGTGACCATGTATTTTAAAATAGTGAGACTAGTCAGGGAATTCGGTCCGGTCTTGGGCATTAGAAAACCCGTAAAATTCATGAAGTTACAATTTACATTTATTACAATTAAACATGGCTAAATATAATAGTTTTATTGAGTTTCTGGCGCAAAACAATCTTGCTGCCTAAGTTTCTCAATGCATTACACTTCGTATGATGAAACATTCTTAAATTTAAAAATGAATTTGCTAATGCCTTAACACAAGGTTATTATGGCGGCATACATAAGACCAAAGGTGGTCGCCATCCAGACGGGCTTGAAGCCCTACCACGTAGCTAGGGTGGGTTGTTTTGTCACCTTTTACGACAAGCCGACCCCGGCTGCAGAGGTTAGTATTCTTTCTCCGCCCCTGCACGTATAAAGAATACTAACCTCTACGATAACTATGGTCAAAATGCTCTTTTGGTGTTAGCAATACATCACGACAGTGTGAACATAAAATTTTATCGAATAATTTATTCGCAAAATGTCCAGTTATATAATATAGGACATTCATTTTGTAGTCTGACATATTAATTTTGTCTAAGTAATCTATTAGAGCATTTAATTGTTGCTCTTCATTAGGATTAGAAATTTGTGTTTCAATAATAGCTCTTTTACAAGTTCGAAATTGTAAGACTGGTGTCAATTCAAAATGTTCATGATGCATGGACATATTACATAATAATAATATATGAAAAGTCCATGCCATAATGACACTTGTCAGATATTACCAGTGTAATAAATATAAAAACTTCTAACGAGTAATAATTTTTATTTCATTTCATCATCTTTTATTATTTTTGGTCATATGGCAATATAATTTATTAATAAAATATATTTTATAGTTCCAATTAGTTTAATTTAAGATTAAATCAAGCTTTTGTACATATTTAACTTGCAATCTATAAAATATTTATTACTACCGCAAACAATTTTGTCGAGGGGCAAGTGCGAAAAAGTGACAGAGGGCTCCGTCTCTCGGCTCGTTTTGCCTCTATTGTAATTTGTTTTCTAAAGTATACCTTAAGTCCTGTGCATATGGTTTGTTTTACTATAACACTATTTTGGGAGTGCTCAGTCCTGTTAGTATAATACATAAAAAATATTATATTTTATTGTCATGATCTGTCAAACAATGTTCAATGATATGACAGATGGCAATGGAGAAAATATAACCGGCTTTAAAGTTGACTAGCTGACTCGACTAGCTGTCGTAAAAGGCGACAAAACAACCCTAGCTACGTGGTAGGGCCCCAAGCCCGTCTGGATGGCGACCACCTTTGGTCTTAAGTATGTCACCATATTAACCATGTGTTGTGTTCCGGCATTTGTGATCCACGTTCCTGTACCCTTATGGGACAGCAGCGTGTTCGCGATGCCACTGGCGTTGCCAACACCCATAGGCGCCGGTAACTGCTAAATTCTAAGCGGGCCGTCAGCCTGTCTGCTGGCCTACAGCAATAAAAAATAATAATAAAAAAAGTATAGTAAGCCTATGTCCTTCTTCAAGGTTCACTATCTTTAGTATACTTACAGCCAGTAATTTATATATAGTTATGTGGCGCCTCACTCGCCACCTGATTTGTTACACTTATAATAGCTAAGAATTGTATACTTTCTTATATATTCTTCTTTCTAGTTCTAAGTATACTTTTTAGATATTTTCGAGAAGTTATCATGTGTCAAATACAAATGTAATAATTTCGGAGTCTGTGTGACTTAATTATTTTATATAATTAAGATACGTTTTGTAATTATTATTTAGACAACGCACAATAACATAATACACACCATCATTAAAAATAGTGAGCCAGTGGATATACGTGTTTGATTAAATGTCTCGCTTAGAAAATCTACCCCATAGGAGGTCCGGTTAATCCTCCAAAGTTATGTGTAACCCACCAATCCGCCTTGAACACTCGTGATGGGTACCTATATTGTTGGTTCTCTCTAGGTGCCCTAAGAGGATATCCGAGCCCTGGTTACTCAGACAAGATAGAGTATACAGGGTGACTTTGACAAAACCTTCCAAATTCACACAGAAGAATCTTTGGTAAAAGTTATGAGTAACATGTATTTTAGTTTAGTATCACATATTACAAAAATGTTGAGTAATCAGCATCACAAAGTCATCCAAATAACTCGCAATTTACATAATACGGCGAGCAAGTATTAATGATGTCTCCATCGGTACCGCAAAAAACTGGTTCAATGACCTAATACGAGGCCGAAGACGGCGGTCATTGCATCTGTGCGAGCGAATACGTACTACTCACTTAAGATATTTACACGGGAGTGACAGAGACAGTTAATGACAGGTTAACGTACGAACATTGCACCATATGACTATTTTGTACGATTGAATTAGTGACGATATTTTCCTTGGAATATAATATTATATGGTGAAAATTTGACATACAATATTTTTTTGCAAAAATGGGTTCCATATATGATGTTTAGTGCGTAAAAAAAATTTGGACGGTTTTGTCAAAGTTACCCTGTATACTCTATCTTGTCTTTGGATAACCATAAATGATTAGTTGTGATAAAATCACATCAAATTTATTTCACTGTACATAGTTACTTGTAGTTTCCCGTGAAAACGAGGATAAAATAGGGTACCTTCCATACTGCGAAATTCGAGTTGATCCACTTGTTCTTGGACTCCGTGTAGGTGCAATAAATGCGCGCTGAATTGAGAACCGTAACTGACGCGCTCATCGCATAAGGGGCATATGAAGGCTTTGCGTTTCTCTACCTAGATGAGAATAAATATTAGAAGTACCTATTAGAAAGAGGTATTTACGTTAAATGTCAACGTCAAATCAAAGCATCAATGTCAATGTGACGCGCGGGAGAGCGGGATGCTCCTACTCCAAGAGGTCAAACCTCTTCCTGTTCCGAACCAGCCACCGTGGATACACGTCGTCAGTGCCGGATTAACCACATAGCAAGAGTAGCAATTGCTACGGGCCCCGCGCAAAAGGGGGCCCCGCATATTTAAACCCGCTCATCTCGGCCCGAGCGTAATTTTTTAAATGGAACTTATTAACACGTGGTAACATAATATATTGAATTTATTTGATGTCACAAAAAGGTGAAACGTTACATCTTTTCCTACTAACACAATCTACGTCATACAATCGGTAACCCCCATTATTTCCTTGGCGAAAATAAAACAGAATTTCATACGATAAAAGCACGTGTTACAAAAAGTCGCTCGTATAAATGTGAAGAATTTGAGTGGGTCCGATAATGAGCTACAGCTCATTATCGGGCCGCGGACCGCCTCAAATTCTCCTGTAGACTGGAGACATCACATCAGCAAAGTAGCCAACTGCAAGATCATATCCGACGAGACTGTCACTGCACAACACCGTCTTCATGTCATGGACCTCTGCGTGAAGCCCAAAGACAAACGTGTTGAGCGCTTCCATCGCCGAATCAGGTGGTGGCTGCTTGATGAAGTTACGTTCCAGGAGCTCGCTTGAACCATCGGCGACAAGTGCAAGACAATTGGTGATGTAGTTTTTACGTTGGTGCTGTAGTTTGAGGTATGGAAGCACACTTGCGCCCAGGTGCGGAGTACTTTGAAAATATTTGCTACGGACCCCGCGCTTGCTTAATCCGGCACTGCACGTCGTGACCCCAAGAATCAAAAATTCTATCCAAGACTAGCGCGTCCGTCAAAATGCAATAAAGGTGTCAAAAGCGTGAAAAGTTATTAGAGTGGGATAAATAACTTATAAGACAGAATACTTCAATTCATTATCTACAGATACATTATCGGCATAGTGTTTGTAGCTGCACTAGTGCCGTCATACGGTGAATTTTGAACTATAATTCACATCGTACTGCTGGACACTTTTTCAACTTATCCTCCATATGAGATACATCTCTTTTTCATTTTAAATATAATTAAACTAAAACTTCAACAAAAATGTCTTTCAACTTAGGTGATAAACCTTTAATTACCATATCGTATATTATTACTCAAGCACGCAAATTTGTATTATGAATCCCACACCACAACACCTAGACTAGAAAAAAAGAACGAAATGTGTTTCAGTTCAGTTTTCGTGGGTGTGGCTCCAACGCCTTTGGCTTTGATTTTGCCAATGTCCAAGTAAAATATAAAAATTTAAAATATTCCAAAAAGTACATAAGTCTAGTTTGGAAAATGGTTACTTAAACTAAAAATTTATCAATGAGGACAAGTCAATTAGGAAAAGACAAGTTTCAATATTAACCTCAAAGCCGTGCGCCTTCCATAAATGCTTGTTCAGTATTTGCTTTTGGCTGAAATCCCGTGGGCACATGTGGCACTTCTTGCGCTCCCTTGGCACGTTTTTGTTCATTTGATCTGTGCACAGTTTCACTGGGGGAGAAAGGAAAGGAAAGGAAAAAGTAGGACAGTTAAGACTTAAAAGAGAATATTTTATGTATCAGGGGCACGTTCAAAATGTATAGCTCCACTCAAACTTTTTAGATAAACTAAAAAGTATTTTGCTATTCTGGTACATCCTGATAGAAATGCTAGAAATGAGAGTAGTTATGAAGCATGTTCTGTGTAGAAGATGATATGGCTGAAAAAGGCGTGAATGTTGAGATAATGGCTAACAGGGGTGAGTGAAAGGAGAGAAAGAACTGGTGAACACGTTCAACAGCGATATCTAGTTTGAACAGGAG